>CM064878.1:28828212-29242923 GCA_003313485.2 Penstemon barbatus | reverse complement strand
CTAGGCTCTTTGCTCTTTTTAGCCTTAGGAGATTTCTTCTCCTTTAATACTTTCTCAGATGAGGTAGGTTTAGAAGTTTGAACATACAGAATGACCTTACTATTGTCAGCAGAAATGAATTTTTCAGTATGGTTCAATTCTAGTTTATCCTTTTCTAAAGGTGTCTCCTGTTTACTAGATGTAGGCATGGATGCAACAGTTGACTTATCATGAGACTCGATAATTTTCTCAAGTTCCATGATTTTTCCTTTATAGACCTCACATTCAGCTTTCAGAGATTCATGCTCTTGCTCAAGCTGTTTATACTCAGCTGATTCTTTAGGCTTTTCAGCTTTAAGTTTCAGTGAGTTATTTTGCTCTTTTAGCAAGCTCATCTCTTCCTTAAGCTTAACAAATTCTCCAGCAATAATAGTATTATTTAACATCATTTGCTCTAGAGAATCAAACAATTCATTATTTGGAGGAGTTACCTCATCCTCGGAGTCATCAGATTCCTTAGCCATCAGGCAGAGGAGAGCAGGTTTCTCTTCATCAGAAGATTCTTCATCAGACGTGTCTGAATCTGAATCAGATGAGTAGACAGCAGCAAGCTTTTCTGCTTCAGCTACCATTGCTTTCCCTCTTTGATGCTTTCTTTCCTTTCTGATTCTCTTCTCTTCCTCAGTGTATTTTTCTGCTTTTGGATATGGGCAGTCCCTGATGAAGTGTCCCAATTTCCTGCAGTTATAACACATTAGTTTTGCTTTATAATCATCTTTCTCTTGAGAAGAAGAGTTAGGTTTAGAAGTAGAAGCAGCATGATTGTATTTGTTTTTCATCTTTCTCTTATAGAACTTCTTGAAGTTGTTCATCAATAATGCTACATCTCCAGCAGTGTACTCCTTCTTGTTGAGTAGAGATGCTTCATCAGATGAGTCCACATCTTTGCTTTTGTGAGCCGGTCTTCTTGGATTTTCAGCAGCAACAAGTGCAGCTGTGGGATTTGAAGTTGAGGTTTCTTCAACACCCATTCTAGGCAGTTTATACTCATACGCCTTGAGTACGGAGAACAGCTCTGTAAGAGAAATCTTCCCTAGATCTCTTGATTCTTCCATAGCTGTCACCTTCATATTGAACTTGGGGGGCAGGGCCTTCAGAACTCTGACGGTGATCTCCTTGTCAGTAAAGGTCTTTCCCAGCTTAAGAACTTCATTCAATGTTCTGGTAAACCTGGTATCCATCTGATCAATGGTCTCTCCAGATTTCATCCTGAAGTTGTCCAGCTTCTCCAAGGCAACACTGAGCTGATGCTCTTTGATGGCGTCGTTTCCTTCACTCATGTCACGAACCTTGTCCCACATCTCTTTTGCAGTTTTGCAATGTTTGACCTTGTCAAACCGATCATTATCCAGGGCTTTGGTCATGATGAAACGGCCAACTTTATCCAGATTGAACAGCTTTATTTCTTCGGCTGTCATCTCTGTCAGATCTTTTTCCACCACCAGTTCATTTTCATCTACTATGATGGTCTTGGTGAATTTGAATGGACCTTTAATGATACATGTGTACATGTTGTCATTATAGGCTGCTAGAAAGATTTCCATTCTAATCTTTTGCAGTCTGTCCGTACTATGAACAGTACTATTCCGCAGGCAGCATTAAATGCACCCAGCTGATGCGAAGCATTTCTTCAATCATTTGTCTTTAATAACCTTGTACTTCAGCATTTATTACTCCAAGGGGAATTTATTACCGTTGGGAACACTTAATGATCTTCTTCACTTGGCTGACGAAACTACAAGTCTGAAGGTGAACTCGGCTGATCTCAAACTTGAACAAATCTGATTTGAGTCGGTTGATCTTCATCAGTCTGATAACTTTTCTTCAGCAGATCAGAAGTCTTGGACCTTGAGATTTTGACTCTTCTGATGTCTTCTTTACTAAGTCAAAAATTCTTCTAAGGGATCATCAGCTAAGTTACTCCATACTTAGCCAATCTTGAAGTTTTGGAATCCTTCAAAACCTCACTTTAAAAATTGTCTTCAGAGCCTTCATCTTCATCCTTATCCAACAAAGACAATCTTGTCATTTTTTATTTTCCTTTCGGTCATTGTTTAACATTCCAGTGGAAGATGCACTATACCTTTAGTTTTGGTTCACTTCAATAAGTGCATGCATTTTGAGGGTCTTTTTTTTCCTTCGTTTTTATCTGGAAGGTAATTGTGTTTATTAATGTAATTATTTTGTTGAATCTTCTTGTCTTTGCAGCATACACTCAGTATAAAAGCGGGTGCAATCGATAATACATTAGACAATTATTAAGAAATGATCAATTATTAAAAAACCTAAAAAAACCACATTTGTGCTAAATAAATATAATAAAGTATTGCTTAAGTAACTGAAAAACTTATAATTATATTAAGTTAAAAAAAACTTATAATTAGATTAAGTTAAAAAAAACTTATAATTAGATTAAGTTAAAAAAAATCATAACATATTCATGGGGATCCAATTTGGATTCGGTCCGGTTGATCAAATTGCTGCCCCTACGCAGGATCAAAATTCATTTTCGATTTGCAATATTTAATTCAAAGATTGCTCAATATTTTTTCAATTTTATCATTTTAACTAATAATCTATTTCTCTTAAGAAAATCGAGTTAATGTCATGCATTATAATGCAGCGCATCAGAATACTGCACTAGGAGTAGAGGTGCTTAGAAGCATCGCATTTGGTGGACAAGTTGTGTCTGCTTCTACCATGAGCTTCGTGGCTACATCATCTGTCGCCGATATGGGCACATCTAGCATTGTTCTTCTTGGTATTGGAAATGTCACCGGAGGAGCTTTATCGATAATTTACAAGGTAAGTACTTTTTTATGAAAAAACTCTTCATTTATATTTCAACTCTCTTATTTTTTTTATTTTAATTTCTCACATAGATTTTTATAGCTATGTGTACTATATTGCGGTCGCGTCGACCAACGCGATAACTATGTAGAGACCCTCGGTAGGAGGGATAGGTGGATGCTTCACGCAGTGGCGGCCATAGTGTTGTACCTGATATGTGGCTTACTGGCGCCATTGGTCTACGGATTGTCATTCCGTGAGAGTGACAACGCACTACAGAAGACTTTGGTAGCAGTAGGGGTTTCTATGCTGTGTATTTTATCGATGGCGGCATTGAAACATTATGTGGGAGGACCGCCGAGGGATAGTACTCTTGCATATTTATTTATTGGGTCGAATGTTCTTGCTACATTTATTTCTTATTTCTTATTTTATTGTTGTACTTTTTTAATTTGATTAAAAGAAATTAGTTAATCACGCGCAGAGCACGTGCATTTTTCTAGTATAAACCAAATATCTGAATTCTGCTCTCTACTAATTAAGATAATCTTGTCATTTTATTTTCCTTTCGATCATTGTTTAACATTCCAGTGGAAGATGCACTATACCTTTAGTTTTGGTTCACTTCAATAAGTGCATGCATTTTGAGGGTCTTTTTTTTTTCCTTCGTTTTTATCTGGAAGGTAATTGTGTTTATTAATGTAATTATCTTGTTGAATCTTCTTGTCTTTGCAGCATAGGCTCAGTATAAAAGCGGGTGCAATCGATAATACATTAGACAATTATTAAGAAATGATCAACGTTTGTGCTAAATAAATATAATAAAGTACTGTTTAGGTAACTGAAAAACTTATAATTAGATTAAGTAAAAAAAAATGAGTGAATTGATAAACGAATGTAATAAACCACAACAATCGGTGAAATTGGTGAAAGAACGGATTAAAATAACACAAACTGGTTTAGATGAAAATATCAAAGTCAAAGAAGAAAATAATTGATATTACTTATTAGCTCAAACGGTTGTTTTAGAATAATAGTTATGTAGAGATGTAGTTTTATATTGACAATATTCAATAATTATGGTTCATTTTTTATTTTCAAGGGTTGATTTTAGATATTTATGATAACAACTTTAAATTTTTGAGAACAACATAGTAATAATTAAAGTAATTTAATAAAAGAAATTATGTGGTATGTCAATTAGACCATAGTATGATTAAATATTATGATATTATTCAACTAAGATAATAAATTAGTTAATTACGTGCATAACACGTGCACTTTTCTAAATTGATTAAAAGAAATTACTTAATCACGTGCAAATCACGTGCATTTTTCCAGTATAAACCAAATATCTGAATTATGCTTTCTACTAATTAAGACAATCTTGTCATTTTATTTTCCTTTCGGTCATTGTTTAACATTCTAGTGGAAGATGCACTATACCTTTAGTTTTGGTTCACTTCAATAAGTGCATGCATTTTGAGGGTCTTTTTTTTCCTTCGTTTTTATCTGGAAGGTAATTGTGCTTATTAATGTAATTATTTTGTTGAATCTTCTTGTCTTTGCAACATACACTCAGTATAAAAGCGGGTGCAATCGATAATACATTAGACAATTATTAAGAAATGATCAATTATTAAAAAACCTAAAAAAACCACATTTGTGCTAAATAAATATAATAAAGTATTGCTTAAGTAACTGAAAAACTTATAATTATATTAAGTTAAAAAAAACTTATAATTAGATTAAGTTAAAAAAAACTTATAATTAGATTAAGTTAAAAAAAATCATAACATATTCATGGGGATCCAATTTGGATTCGGTCCGGTTGATCAAATTGCTGCCCCTACGCAGGATCATAATTCATTTTCGATTTGCAATATTTAATTCAAAGATTGCTCAATATTTTTTCAATTTTATCATTTTAACTAATAATCTATTTCTCTTAAGAAAATCGAGTTAATGTCATGCATTATAATGCAGCGCATCAGAATACTGCACTAGGAGTAGAGGTGCTTAGAACCATCGCATTTGGGGGACAAGTTGTTTCTGCTTCTACCATGGGCTTCGTGGCTACATCATCTGTCGCCGATATGGGCACATCTAGCATTGTTCTTCTTGGTATTGGAAATGTCACCGGAGGAGCTTTATCGATAATTTACGAGGTAAGTACTTTTTTGCGAAAAAACTCTTCATTTATATTTCAACTCTCTTATTTTTTTTATTTTAATTTCTCACATAGATTTTTATAGCTATGTGTACTATATCGCGGTCGCGTCGACCAATGCGATAACTATGTAGAGACCCTCGGTAGGAAGGATAGGTGGATGCTTCACGCAGTGGCGGCCATAGTGTCGTACCTGATATGTGGCTTACTGGCGCCATTGGTCTACGGATTGTCATTCCGTGAGAGTGACAACGCACTACAGAAGACTTTGGTAGCAGTAGGGGTTTCTATGCTGTGTATTTTATCGATGGCGGCATTGAAACATTATGTGGGAGGACCGCCGAGGGATAGTACTCTTGCATATTTATTTATTGGGTCGAATGTTCTTGCTACATTTATTTCTTATTTCTTATTTTATTGTTGTACTTTTTTAATTTGATTAAAAGAAATTAGTTAATCACGTGCAAAGCACGTGCATTTTTCTAGTATAAACCAAATATCTGAATTCTGCTCTCTACTAATTAAGATAATCTTGTCATTTTATTTTCCTTTCGGTCATTGTTTAACATTCCAGTGGAAGATGCACTATACCTTTAGTTTTGGTTCACTTCAATAATTGCATGCATTTTGAGGGTCTTTTTTTTTCCTTCGTTTTTATCTGGAAGGTAATTGTGTTTATTAATGTAATTATCTTGTTGAATCTTCTTGTCTTTGCAGCATAGGCTCAGTATAAAAGCGGGTGCAATCGATACTACATTAGACAATTATTAAGAAATGATCAACGTTTGTGCTAAATAAATATAATAAAGTACTGTTTAGGTAACTGAAAAACTTATAATTAGATTAAGTTAAAAAAAATGAGTGAATTGATAAACGAATGTAATAAACCACAACAATCGGTGAAATTGGTGAAAGAACGGATTAAAATAACACAAACTGGTTTAGATGAAAATATCAAAGTCAAAGAAGAAAATAATTGATATTACTTATTAGCTCAAACGGTTGTTTTAGAATAATAGTTATGTAGAGATGTAGTTTTATATTGACAATATTCAATAATTATGGTTCATTTTTTTATTTTCAAGGGTTGATTTTAGATATTTATGATAACAACTTTAAATTTTTGAGAACAACATAGTAATAATTAAAGTAATTTAATAAAAGAAATTATGTGGTATGTCAATTAGACCATAGTATGATTAAATATGATGATATTATTCAACTAACATAATAAATTAGTTAATTACGTGCATAACACGTGCACTTTTCTAATTTGATTAAAAGAAATTACTTAATCACGTGCAAATCACATGCACTTTTCCAGTATAAACCAAATATCTGAATTTTGCTCTCTACTAATTAAGACAATCTTGTCATTTTATTTTCCTTTCGGTCATTGTTTAACATTCCAGTGTAAGATGCACTATGCCTTTAGTTTTGGTTCACTTCAATAAGTGCATGCATTTTGAGGGTCTTTTTTTTTCCTTCGTTTTTATCTGGAAGGTAATTGTGTTTATTAATGTAATTATCTTGTTGAATCTTCTTGTCTTTGCAGCATAGGCTCAGTATAATAGCTGGTGCAATCGATAATACATTAGACAATTATTAAGAAATGATCAACGTTTGTGCTAAATAAATATAATAAAGTACTGTTTAGGTAACTGAAAAACTTATAATTAGATTAAGTTAAAAAAAATGAGTGAATTGATAAACGAATGTAATAAACCACAACAATCGGTGAAATTGGTGAAAGAACGGATTAAAATAACACAAACTGGTTTAGATGAAAATATCAAAGTCAAAGAAGAAAATAATTGATATTACTTATTAGCTCAAACGGTTGTTTTAGAATAATAGTTATGTAGAGATGTAGTTTTATATTGACAATATTCAATAATTATGGTTCATTTTTTTATTTTCAAGGGTTGATTTTAGATATTTATGATAACAACTTTAAATTTTTGAGAACAACATAGTAATAATTAAAGTAATTTAATAAAAGAAATTATGTGGTATGTCAATTAGACCATAGTATGATTAAATATGATGATATTATTCAACTAACATAATAAATTAGTTAATTACGTGCATAACACGTGCACTTTTCTAATTTGATTAAAAGAAATTACTTAATCACGTGCAAATCACATGCACTTTTCCAGTATAAACCAAATATCTGAATTTTGCTCTCTACTAATTAAGACAATCTTGTCATTTTATTTTCCTTTCGGTCATTGTTTAACATTCCAGTGTAAGATGCACTATGCCTTTAGTTTTGGTTCACTTCAATAAGTGCATGCATTTTGAGGGTCTTTTTTTTTCCTTCGTTTTTATCTGGAAGGTAATTGTGTTTATTAATGTAATTATCTTGTTGAATCTTCTTGTCTTTGCAGCATAGGCTCAGTATAAAAGCTGGTGCAATCGATAATACATTAGACAATTATTAAGAAATGATCAACGTTTGTGCTAAATAAATATAATAAAGTACTGCTTAGGTAACTGAAAAACTTATAATTAGATTAAGTTAAAAAAAATGAGTGAATTGATAAACGAATGTAATAAACCACAACAATCGGTGAAATTGGTGAAAGAACTGATTAAAATAACACAAACTGGTTTAGATGAAAATATCAAAGTCAAAGAAGAATTTAATTGATATTACTTATTAGCTCAAACGGTTGTTTTAGAATAATAGTTATGTAGAGATGTAGTTTTATATTGACAATATTCAATAATTATGGTTCATTTTTTTATTTTCAAGGGTTGATTTTAGATATTTATGATAACAACTTTAAATTTTTGAGAACAACATAGTAATAATTAAAGTAATTTAATAAAAGAAATTATGTGGTATGTCAATTAGACCATAGTATGATTAAATATGATGATATTATTCAACTAACATAATAAATTAGTTAATTACGTGCATAACACGTGCACTTTTCTAATTTGATTAAAAGAAATTACTTAATCACGTGCAAATCACATGCATTTTTCCAGTATAAACCAAATATCTGAATTATGCTCTCTACTAATTAAGACAATCTTGTCATTTTATTTTCCTTTCGGTCATTGTTTAACATTCCAGTGGAAGATGCACTATGCCTTTAGTTTTGGTTCACTTCAATAAGTGCATGCATTTTGAGGGTCTTTTTTTTCCTTCGTTTTTATCTGGAAGGTAATTGTGTTTATTAATGTAATTATCTTGTTGAATCTTCTTGTCTTTGCAGCATAGGCTCAGTATAAAAGCTGGTGCAATCGATAATACATTAGACAATTATTAAGAAATGATCAACGTTTGTGCTAAATAAATATAATAAAGTACTGCTTAGGTAACTGAAAAACTTATAATTAGATTAAGTTAAAAAAAATGAGTGAATTGATAAACGAATGTAATAAACCACAACAATCGGTGAAATTGGTGAAAGAACTGATTAAAATAACACAAACTGGTTTAGATGAAAATATCAAAGTCAAAGAAGAAAATAATTGATATTACTTATTAGCTCAAACGGTTGTTTTAGAATAATAGTTATGTAGAGATGTAGTTTTATATTGACAATATTCAATAATTATGGTTCATTTTTTTATTTTCAAGGGTTGATTTTAGATATTTATGATAACAACTTTAAATTTTTGAGAACAACATAGTAATAATTAAAGTAATTTAATAAAAGAAATTATGTGGTATGTCAATTAGACCATAGTATGATTAAATATGATGATATTATTCAACTAACATAATAAATTAGTTAATTACGTGCATAACACGTGCACTTTTCTAATTTGATTAAAAGAAATTACTTAATCACGTGCAAATCACCTGCATATTTCCAGTATAAACAAAATATCTGAATTATGCTCTCTACTAATTAAGACAATCTTGTCATTTTATTTTCCTTTCGGTCATTGTTTAACATTCCAGTGGAAGATGCACTATGCCTTTAGTTTTGGTTCACTTCAATAAGTGCATGCTTTTTGAGGGTCTTTTTTTTTCCTTCGTTTTTATCTGGAAGGTAATTGTGTTTATTAATGTAATTATCTTGTTGAATCTTCTTGTCTTTGCAGCATAGGCTCAGTATAAAAGCTGGTGCAATCGATAAAACATTAGACAATTATTAAGAAATGATCAACGTTTGTGCTAAATAAATATAATAAAGTACTGCTTAGGTAACTGAAAAACTTATAAGTAGATTAAGTTAAAAAAAAATGAGTGAATTGATAAACGAATGTAATAAACCACAACAATCGGTGAAATTGGTGAAAGAACTGATTAAAATAACACAAACTGGTTTAGATGAAAATATCAAAGTCAAAGAAGAAAATAATTGATATTACTTATTAGCTCAAACGGTTGTTTTAGAATAATAGTTATGTAGAGATGTAGTTTTATATTGACAATATTCAATAATTATGGTTCATTTTTTATTTTCAAGGGTTGATTTTAGATATTTATGATAACAACTTTAAATTTTTGAGAACAACATAGTAATAATTAAAGTAATTTAATAAAAGAAATTATGTGGTATGTCAATTAGACCATAGTATGATTAAATATGATGATATTATTCAACTAAGATAATAAATTAGTTAACTACGTGCATAACACGTGCACTTTTCTAATTTGATTAAAAGAAATTACTTAATCACGTGCAAATCACGTGCATTTTTCCAGTATAAACCAAATATCTGAATTATGCTCTCTACTAATTAAGACAATCTTGTCATTTTATTTTCCTTTCGGTCATTGTTTAACATTCTAGTGGAAGATGCACTATACCTTTAGTTTTGGTTCACTTCAATAAGTGCATGCATTTTGAGGGTCTTTTTTTTCCTTCGTTTTTATCTGGAAGGTAATTGTGCTTATTAATGTCATTATTTTGTTGAAGCTTCTTGTCTTTGCAGCATACACTCAGTATAAAAGCGGGTGCAATCGATAATACATTAGACAATTATTAAGAAATGATCAATTATTAAAAAACCTAAAAAAACCACATTTGTGCTAAATAAATATAATAAAGTATTGCTTAGGTAACTGAAAAACTTATAATTAGATTAAGTTAAAAAAAACTTATAATTAGATTAAGTTAAAAAAAATCATAACTTATTCATGGGGATCCAATTTGGATTCGGTCCGGTTGATCAAATTGCTGCCCCTACGCAGGATCATCAATCATTTTCGATTTGCAATATTTAATTCAAAGATTGCTCAATATTTTTTCAATTTTATCATTTTAACTAATAATCTATTTCTCTCAAGAAAATCGAGTTAATGTCATGCATTATAATGCAGCGCATCAGAATACTGCACTAGGAGTAGAGGTGCTTAGAAGCATCGCATTTGGTGGACAAGTTGTGTCTGCTTCTACCATGAGCTTTGTGGCTACATCAGCTGTCGCCAATATGGGCACATCTAGCATTGTTCTTCTTGGTATTGGAAATGTCACCGGAGGAGCTTTATCGATAATTTACGATGTAAGTACTTTTTTGCGAAAAAACTCTTCATTTATATTTCAACTCTCTTATTTTTTTTATTTTAATTTCTCACATAGATTTTTATAGCTATGTGACTTTGGTAGCAGTAGGGGTTTCTATGCTGTGTATTTTATCGATGGCGGTATTGAAACATTATGTGGGAGGACCGCCGAGGGATAGTACTCTTGCATATTTATTTATTGGGTCGAATGTTCTTGCTACATTTATTTCTTATTTCTTATTTTATTGTTGTACTTTTTTAATTTGATTAAAAGAAATTAGTTAATCACGTGCAAAGAACGTGCATTTTTCTAGTATAAACCAAATATCTGAATTCTGCTCTATACTAATTAAGATAATCTTGTCATTTTATTTTACTTTCGGTCATTGTTTAACATTCCAGTGGAAGATGCACTATACCTTTAGTTTTGGTTCACTTCAATAAGTGCATGCATTTTGAGGGTCTTTTTTTTTCCTTCGTTTTTATCTGGAAGGTAATTGTGTTTATTAATGTAATTATCTTGTTGAATCTTCTTGTCTTTGCAGCATAGGCTCAGTATAAAAGCGGGTGCAATCGATAATACATTAGACAATTATTAAGAAATGATCAACGTTTGTGCTAAATAAATATAATAAAGTACTGCTTAGGTAACTGAAAAACTTATAATTAGATTAAGTTAAAAAAAATGAATGAATTGATAAACGAATGTAATAAACCACAACAATCGGTGAAATTGGTGAAAGAACGGATTAAAATAACACAAACTGGTTTAGATGAAAATATCAAAGTCAAAGAAGAAAATAATTTATATTACATATTAGCTCAAACGGTTGTTTTAGAATAATGGTTATGTAGAGATGTAGTTTTATATTGACAATATTCAATAATTATGGTTCATTTTTTTATTTTCAAGGGTTGATTTTAGATATTTATGATAACAACTGTAAATTTTTGAGAACAACATAGTAATAATTAAAGTAATTTAATAAAAAAAAATTATGTGGTATGTCAATTAGACCATAGTATGATTAAATATGATGATATTATTCAACAAACATAATAAATTAGTTAATTACGTGCATAACACGTGCACTTTTCTAATTTGATTAAAAGAAATGACTTAATCACGTGCAAATCACGTGCATTTTTCCAGTATAAACCAAATATCTGAATTATGCTCTCTACTAATTAAGACAATCTTGTCATTTTATTTTCCTTTCGGTCATTGTTTAACATTCTAGTGGAAGATGCACTATACCTTTAGTTTTTGTTCACTTCAATAAGTGCATGCATTTTGAGGGTCTTTTTTTTCCTTCGTTTTTATCTGGAAGGTAATTGTGTTTATTAATGTAATTATTTTGTTGAATCTTCTTGTCTTTGCAGCATACACTCAGTATAAAAGCGGGTGCAATCGATAATACATTAGACAATTATTAAGAAATGATCAACGTTTGTGCAAAATAAATATAATAAAGTACTGCTTAGGTAACTGAAAAACTTATAATTAGATTAAGTTAAAAAAAATGAGTGAATTGATAAACGAATGTAATAAACCACAACAATCGGTGAAATTGGTGAAAGAACGGATTAAAATAACACAAACTGGTTTAGATGAAAATATCAAAGTCAAAGAAGAAAATAATTGATATTACTTATTAGCTCAAACGGTTGTTTTAGAATAATAGTTATGTAGAGATGTAGTTTTATATTGACAATATTCAATAATTATGGTTCATTTTTTTATTTTCAAGGGTTGATTTTGGATATTTATGATAACAACTTTAAATTTTTGAGAACAACATAGTAATAATTAAAGTAATTTAATAAAAGAAATTATGTGGTATGTCAATTAGACCATAGTATGATTAAATATGATGATATTATTCAACTAACATAATAAATTAGTTAATTACGTGCATAACACGTGCACTTTTCTAATTTGATTAAAAGAAATTACTTAATCACGTGCAAATCACATGCATTTTTCCAGTATAAACCAAATATCTGAATTTTGCTCTCTACTAATTAAGACAATCTTGTCATTTTATTTTCCTTTCGGTCATTGTTTAACATTCCAGTGGAAGATGCATTATGCCTTTAGTTTTGGTTCACTTCAATAAGTGCATGCATTTTGAGGGTCTTTTTTTTTCCTTCGTTTTTATCTGGAAGGTAATTGTGTTTATTAATGTAATTATCTTGTTGAATCTTCTTGTCTTTGCAGCATAGGCTCAGTATAAAAGCTGGTGCAATCGGTAATACATTAGACAATTATTAAGAAATGATCAACGTTTGTGCTAAATAAATATAATAAAGTACTGCTTAGGTAACTGAAAAACTTATAATTAGATTAAGTTAAAAAAAATGAGTGAATTGATAAACGAATGTAATAAACCACAACAATCGGTGAAATTGGTGAAAGAACTGATTAAAATAACACAAACTGGTTTAGATGAAAATATCAAAGTCAAAGAAGAAAATAATTGATATTACTTATTAGCTCAAACGGTTGTTTTAGAATAATAGTTATGTAGAGATGTAGTTTTATATTGACAATATTCAATAATTATGGTTCATTTATTTTATTTTCAAGGGTTGATTTTAGATATTTATGATAACAACTTTAAATTTTTGAGAACAACATAGTAATAATTAAAGTAATTTAATAAAAGAAATTATGTGGTATGTCAATTAGACCATAGTATGATTAAATATGATGATATTATTCAACTAACATAATAAATTAGTTAATTACGTGCATAACACGTGCACTTTTCTAATTTGATTAAAAGAAATTACTTAATCACGTGCAAATCACATGCATTTTTCCAGTATAAACCAAATATCTGAATTATGCTCTCTACTAATTAAGACAATCTTGTCATTTTATTTTCCTTTCGGTTATTGTTTAACATTCCAGTGGAAGATGCACTATGCCTTTAGTTTTGGTTCACTTCAATAAGTGCATGCATTTTGAGGGTCTTTTTTTTTCCTTCGTTTTTATCTGGAAGGTAATTGTGTTTATTAATGTAATTATCTTGTTGAATCATCTTGTCTTTGCAGCATAGGCTCAGTATAAAAGCTGGTGCAATCGATAATACATTAGACAATTATTAAGAAATGATCAACGTTTGTGCTAAATAAATATAATAAAGTACTGCTTAGGTAACTGAAAAACTTATAATTAGATTAAGTTAAAAAAAATGAGTGAATTGATAAACGAATGTAATAAACCACAACAATCGGTGAAATTGGTGAAAGAACTGATTAAAATAACACAAACTGGTTTAGATGAAAATATCAAAGTCAAAGAAGAAAATAATTGATATTACTTATTAGCTCAAACGGTTGTTTTAGAATAATAGTTATGTAGAGATGTAGTTTTATATTGACAATATTCAATAATTATGGTTCATTTTTTATTTTCAAGGGTTGATTTTAGATATTTATGATAACAACTTTAAATTTTTGAGAACAACATAGTAATAATTAAAGTAATTTAATAAAAGAAATTATGTGGTATGTCAATTAGACCATAGTATGATTAAATATGATGATATTATTCAACTAAGATAATAAATTTGTTAATTACGTGCATAACACGTGCACTTTTCTAATTTGATTAAAAGAAATTACTTAATCACGTGCAAATCACGTGCATTTTTCCAGTATAAAACAAATATCTGAATTATGCTCTCTACTAATTAAGACAATCTTGTCATTTTATTTTCCTTTCGGTCATTGTTTAACATTCTAGTGGAAGATGCACTATACCTTTAGTTTTGGTTCACTTCAATAAGTGCATGCATTTTGAGGGTCTTTTTTTTCCTTCGTTTTTATCTGGAAGGTAATTGTGCTTATTAATGTAATTATTTTGTTGAATCTTCTTGTCTTTGCAGCATACACTCAGTATAAAAGCGGGTGCAATCGATAATACATTAGACAATTATTAAGAAATGATCAATTATTAAAAAACCTAAAAAAACCACATTTGTGCTAAATAAATATAATAAAGTATTGCTTAGGTAACTGAAAAACTTATAATTAGATTAAGTTAAAAAAAACTTATAATTAGATTAAGTTAAAAAAAATCATAACTTATTCATGGGGATCCAATTTGGATTCGGTCCGGTTGATCAAATTGCTGCCCCTATGCAGGATCATCATTCATTTTCGATTTGCAATATTTAATTCAAAGATTGCTCAATATTTTTTCAATTTTATCATTTTAACTAATAATCTATTTCTCTTAAGAAAATCGAGTTAATGTCATGCATTATAATGCAGCGCATCAGAATACTGCACTAGGAGTAGAGGTGCTTAGAAGCATCGCATTTGGTGGACAAGTTGTGTCTGCTTCTACCATGAGCTTCGTGGCTACATCATCTGTCGCCAATATGGGCACATCTAGCATTGTTCTTCTTGGTATTGGAAATGTCACCGGAGGAGCTTTATCGATAATTTACGAGGTAAGTACTTTTTTGCGAAAAAACTCTTCATTTATATTTCAACTCTCTTATTTTTTTTATTTTAATTTCTCACATAGATTTTTATAGCTATGTGACTTTGGTAGCAGTAGGGGTTTCTATGCTGTGTATTTTATCGATGGCGGCATTGAAACATTATGTGGGAGGACCGCCGAGGGATAGTACTCTTGCATATTTATTTATTGGGTCGAATGTTCTTGCTACATTTATTTCTTATTTCTTATTTTATTGTTGTACTTTTTTAATTTGATTAAAAGAAATTAGTTAATCACGTGCAAAGAACGTGCATTTTTCTAGTATAAACCAAATATCTGAATTCTGCTCTATACTAATTAAGATAATCTTGTCATTTTATTTTCCTTTCGGTCATTGTTTAACATTCCAGTGGAAGATGCACTATACCTTTAGTTTTGGTTCACTTCAATAAGTGCATGCATTTTGAGGGTCTTTTTTTTTCCTTCGTTTTTATCTGGAAGGTAATTGTGTTTATTAATGTAATTATCTTGTTGAATCTTCTTGTCTTTGCAGCATAGGCTCAGTATAAAAGCGGGTGCAATCGATAATACATTAGACAATTATTAAGAAATGATCAACGTTTGTGCTAAATAAATATAATAAAGTACTACTTAGGTAACTGAAAAACTTATAATTAGATTAAGTTAAAAATAATGAATGAATTGATAAACGAATGTAATAAACCACAACAATCGGTGAAATTGGTGAAAGAACGGATTAAAATAACACAAACTGGTTTAGATGAAAATATCAAAGTCAAAGAAGAAAATAATTTATATTACATATTAGCTCAAACGGTTGTTTTAGAATAATGGTTATGTAGAGATGTAGTTTTATATTGACAATATTCAATAATTATAGTTCATTTTTTTATTTTCAAGGGTTGATTTTAGATATTTATGATAACAACTGTAAATTTTTGAGAACAACATAGTAATAATTAAAGTAATTTAATAAAAAAAATTATGTGGTATGTCAATTAGACCATAGTATGATTAAATATGATGATATTATTCAACAAACATAATAAATTAGTTAATTACGTGCATAACACGTGCACTTTTCTAATTTGATTAAAAGAAATTACTTAATCACGTGCAAATCACGTGCATTTTTCCAGTATAAACCAAATATCTGAATTATGCTCTCTACTAATTAAGACAATCTTGTCATTTTATTTTCCTTTCGGTCATTGTTTAACATTCTAGTGGAAGATGCACTATACCTTTAGTTTTTGTTCACTTCAATAAGTGCATGCATTTTGAGGGTCTTTTTTTTCCTTCGTTTTTATCTGGAAGGTAATTGTGTTTATTAATGTAATTATTTTGTTGAATCTTCTTGTCTTTGCAGCATACACTCAGTATAAAAGCGGGTGCAATCGATAATACATTAGACAATTATTAAGAAATGATCAACGTTTGTGCTAAATAAATATAATAAAGTACTGCTTAGGTAACTGAAAAACTTATAATTAGATTAAGTTAAAAAAAATGAGTGAATTGATAAACGAATGTAATAAACCACAACAATCGGTGAAATTGGTGAAAGAACGGATTAAAATAACACAAACTGGTTTAGATGAAAATATCAAAGTCAAAGAAGAAAATAATTGATATTACTTATTAGCTCAAACGGTTGTTTTAGAATAATAGTTATGTAGAGATGTAGTTTTATATTGACAATATTCAATAATTATGGTTCATTTTTTTATTTTCAAGGGTTGATTTTAGATATTTATGATAACAACTTTAAATTTTTGAGAACAACATAGTAATAATTAAAGTAATTTAATAAAAGAAATCATGTGGTATGTCAATTAGACCATAGTATGATTAAATATGATGATATTATTCAACTAACATAATAAATTAGTTAATTACGTGCATAACACGTGCACTTTTCTAATTTGATTAAAAGAAATTACTTAATCACGTGCAAATCACATGCATTTTTCCAGTATAAACCAAATATCTGAATTTTGCTCTCTACTAATTAAGACAATCTTGTCATTTTATTTTCCTTTCGGTCATTGTTTAACATTCCAGTGGAAGATGCACTATGCCTTTAGTTTTGGTTCACTTCAATAAGTGCATGCATTTTGAGGGTCTTTTTTTTTCCTTCGTTTTTATCTGGAAGGTAATTGTGTTTATTAATGTAATTATCTTGTTGAATCTTCTTGTCTTTGCAGCATAGGCTCAGTATAAAAGCTGGTGCAATCGATAATACATTAGACAATTATTAAGAAATGATCAACGTTTGTGCTAAATAAATATAATAAAGTACTGCTTAGGTAACTGAAAAACTTATAATTAGATTAAGTTAAAAAAAACTTATAATTAGATTAAGTTAAAAAAAATCATAACTTATTCATGGGGATCCAATTTGGATTCGGTCCGGTTGATCAAATTGCTGCCCCTACGCAGGATCATCATTCATTTTCGATTTGCAATATTTAATTCAAAGATTGCTCAATATTTTTTCAATTTTATCATTTTAACTAATAATCTATTTCTCTTAAGAAAATCGAGTTAATGTCATGCATTATAATGCAGCGCATCAGAATACTGCACTAGGAGTAGAGGTGCTTAGAAGCATCGCATTTGTTGGACAAGTTGTGTCTGCTTCTACCATGAGCTTCGTGGCTACATCTGTCACCGGAGGAGCTTTATCGATAATTTACGAGGTAAGTACTTTTTTGCGAAAAAACTCTTCATTTATATTTCAACTCTCTTATTTTTTTTATTTTAATTTCTCAAATAGATTTTTATGGCTATGTGTACTATATCGCGGTCGCATCGACCAACGCGATAACTATGTAGAGACCCTCGGTAGGAGGGATAGGTGGATGCTTCACGCAGTGGCGGCCATAGTGTCGTACCTGATATGTGGCTTACTGGCGCCATTGGTCTACGGATTGTCATTCCGTGAGAGTGACAACGCACTACAGAAGACTTTGGTAGCAGTAGGGGTTTCTATGCTGTGTATTTTATCGATGGCGGCATTGAAACATTATGTGGGAGGACCGCCGAGGGATAGTACTCTTGCATATTTATTTATTGGGTCGAATGTTCTTGCTACATTTATTTCTTATTTTATTGTTGTACTTTTTTAATTTGATTAAAAGAAATTAGTTAATCACGTGCAAAGCACGTGCATTTTTCTAGTATAAACCAAATATCTGAATTCTGCTCTCTACTAATTAAGATAATCTTGTCATTTTATTTTCCTTTCGGTCATTGTTTAACATTCCAGTGGAAGATGCACTATACCTTTAGTTTTGGTTCACTTCAATAAGTGGATGCATTTTGAGGGTCCTTTTTTTTCCTTCGTTTTTATCTGGAAGGTAATTATGTTTATTACTGTAATTATCTTGTTGAATCTTCTTGTCTTTGCAGCATAAGCTCAGTATAAAAGCTGGTGCAATCGATAATACATTAGACAATTATTAAGAAATGATCAACGTTTGTGCTAAATAAATATAATAAAGTACTGCTTAGGTAACTGAAAAACTTATAATTAGATTAAGTTAAAAAAAATGAGTGAATTGATAAACGAATGTAATAAACCACAACAATCTGTGAAATTGGTGAAAGAACGGATTAAAATAACACAAACTGGTTTAGATGAAAATATCAAAGTCAAAGAAGAAAATAATTGATATTACTTATTAGCTCAAACGGTTGTTTTACAATAATAGTTATGTAGAGATGTAATTTTATATTTACAATATTCAATAATTATGGTTCGTTTTTTTATTTTCAAGGGTTGATTTTAGATATTTATGATAACAACTTTAAATTTTTGAGAACAACATAGTAATAATTAAATTATTTTAATAAAAGAAATTATGTGTTATGTCAATTAGACCATAGTATGATTAAATATGATGATATTGTTCAACTAACATAATAAATTAGTTAAGTACGTGCATAACACGTGCACTTTTCTAATTTGATTAAAAGAAATTACTTAATCACGTGCAAATCGCGTGCATTTTTCCAGTATAAACCAAATATCTGAATTATGCTCTCTACTAATTAAGACAATCTTGTCATTTTATTTTCCTTTCGGTCATTATTTAACATTCCAGTGGAAGATGCACTATACCTTTAGTTTTGGTTCACTTCAATAAGTGCATGCATTTTGAGGGTCTTTTTTTTTCCTTCGTTTTTATCTGGAAGGTAATTGTGTTTATTAATGAAATTATCTTGTTGAATCTTCTTGTCTTTGCAGCATAGGCTCAGTATAAAAGCGGGTGCAATCGATAATACATTAGCCAATTATTAAGAAATTATCAACGTTTGTGCTAAATAAATATAATAAAGTAATGCTTAGGTAACTGAATAACTTATAATTAGATTATGTTAAAAAAAAATGAGTGAATTGATAAACGAATGTAATAAACCACAACAATCGGTGAAATTGGTGAAAGAACGGATTAAAATAACACAAACTGGTTTAGATGAAAATATCAAAGTCAAAGAAGAAAATAATTGATATTACTTATTAGCTCAAACGGTTGTTTTAGAATAATAGTTATGTAGAGATGTAGTTTTATATTGACAATATTCAATAATTATGGTTCATTTTTTATTTTCAAGGGTTGATTTTAGATATTTATGATAACAACTTTAAATTTTTGAGAACAACATAGTAATAATTAAAGTAATTTAATAAAAGAAATTATGTGATATGTCAATTAGACCATAGTATGATTAAATATGATGATATTACTCAACTAACATAATAAATTAGTTAATTACGTGCATAACACGTGCACTTTTCTAATTTGATTAAAAAAATCACTTAATCACGTGCAAATCACGTGCATTTTTCCAGTATAAACCAAATATCTGAATTATGCTCTCTACTAATTAAGACAATCTTGTCATTTTATTTTCCTTTCGGTCATTATTTAACATTCCAGTGGAAGATGCACTATACATTTAGTTTTGGTTCACTTCCATAAGTGCATGCATTTTGAGGGTCTTTTTTTTTCCTTCGTTTTTATCTGGAAGGTAATTGTTTTTATTAATGTAATTATCTTGTTGAATCTTCTTGTCTTTGCAGCATAGGCTCAGTATAAAAGCGGGTGCAATCGATAATACATTAGCCAATTATTAAGAAATGATCAACGTTTGTGCTAAATAAATATAATAAAGTACTTCTTAGGTAACTGAAAAACTTATAATTAGATTAAGTTAAAAAAAATGAGTGAATTGATAAACGAATGTAATAAACCACAACAATCGTTGAAATTTGTGAAAGAACGGATTAAAATAACACAAACTGGTTTAGATGAAAATATCAAAGTCAAAGAAGAAAATAATTGATATTACTTGTTAGCTCAAACGGTTGTTTTAGAATAATAGTTATGTAGAGATGTAGTTTTATATTGACAATATTCAATAATTATGGTTCATTTTTTATTTTCAAGGGTTGATTTTAGATATTTATGATAACAACTTTAAATTTTTGAGAACAACATAGTAATAATTAAAGTAATTTAATAAAAGAAATTATGTGGTATGTCAATTAGACCATAGTATGATTAAATATGATGATATTATTCAACTAACATAATAAATTAGTTAATTACGTGCATAACACGTGCACTTTTCTAATTTGATTAAAAGAAATTACTTAATCACGTGCAAATCACGTGCATTTTTCCAGTATAAACCAAATATCTGAATTATGCTCTCTACTAATTAAGACAATCTTGTCATTTTATTTTCCTTTCGGTCATTGTTTAACATTCTAGTGGAAGATGCACTATACCTTTAGTTTTGGTTCACTTCAATAAGTGCATGCATTTTGAGGGTCTTTTTTTTCCTTCGTTTTTATCTGGAAGGTAATTGTGTTTATTAATGTAATTATTTTGTTGAATCTTCTTGTCTTTGCAGCATACACTCAGTATAAAAGCGGGTGCAATCGATAATACATTAGACAATTATTAAGAAATGATCAATTATTAAAAAACCTAAAAAACCACATTTGTGCTAAATAAATATAATAAAGTATTGCTTAGGTAACCGAAAAACTTATAATTAGATTAAGTTAAAAAAAACTTATAATTAGATTAAGTTAAAAAAAACTTATAATTAGATTAAGTTAAAAAAAATCATAACTTATTCATGGGGATCCAATTTGGATTCGGTCTGGTTGATCAAATTGCTGCCCCTACGCAGGATCATAATTCATTTTCGATTTGCAATATTTAATTCAAAGATTGCTCAATATTTTTTCAATTTTATCATTTTAACTAATAATCTATTTCTCTTAAGAAAATCGAGTTAATGTCATGCATTATAATTCAGCGCATCAGAATACTGCACTAGGAGTAGAGGTGCTTAGAAGCATCACATTTGGTGGACAAGTTGTGTCTGCTTCTACCATGAGCTTCGTGGCTACATCATCTGTCGCCGATATGGGCACATCTAGCATTGTTCTTCTTGGTATTGGAAATGTCACCGGAGGAGCTTTATCGATAATTTACGAGGTAAGTACTTTTTTGCGAAAAAACTCTTCATTTATATTTCAACTCTCTTATTTTTTTTATTTTAATTTCTCACATAGATTTTTATAGCTATGTGTACTATATCGCGGTCGCGTCGACCAACGCGATAACTATGTAGAGACCGTCGGTAGGAGGGATAGGTGGATGCTTCACGCAGTGGCGGCCATAGTGTCTTACCTGATATGTGGCTTACTGGCGCCATTGGTCTACGGATTGTCATTCCGTGAGAGTGACAACGCACTAAAGAAGACTTTGGTAGCAGTAGGGGTTTCTATGCTGTGTATTTTATCGATGGCGGCATTGAAACATTATGTGGGAGGACCGCCGAGGGATAGTACTCTTGCATATTTATTTATTGGGTCGAATGTTCTTGCTACATTTATTTCTTATTTCTTATTTTATTGTTGTACTTTTTTAATTTGATTAAAAGAAATTAGTTAATCACGTGCAAAGCACGTGCATTTTTCTAGTATAAACCAAATATCTGAATTATGCTCTCTACTAATTAAGATAATCTTGTCATTTTATTTTCCTTTCGGTCATTGTTTAACATTCCAGTGGAAGATGCACTATACCTTTAGTTTTGGTTCACTTCAATAAGTGCATGCATTTTGTGGGTCTTTTTTTTTTCCTTCGTTTTTATCTGGAAGGTAATTGTGTTTATTAATGTAATTATCTTGTTAAATCTTCTTGTATTTGCAGCATAGGCTCAGTATAAAAGCGGGTGCAATCGATAATACATTAGACAATTATTAAGAAATGATCAACGTTTGTGCTAAATAAATATAATAAAGTACTGTTTAGGTAACTGAAAAACTTATAGTTAGATTAAGTTAAAAAAAATGAGTGAATTGATAAACGAATGTAATAAACCACAACAATCGGTGAAATTGGTGAAAGAACGGATTAAAATAACACAAACTGGTTTAGATGAAAATATCAAAGTCAAAGAAGAAAATAATTGATATTACTTATTAGCTCAAACGGTTGTTTTAGAATAATAGTTATGTAGAGATGTAGTTTTATATTGACAATATTCAATAATTATGGTTCATTTTTTTATTTTCAAGGGTTGATTTTAGATATTTATGATAACAACTTTAAATTTTTGAGAACAACATAGTAATAATTAAAGTAATTTAATAAAAGAAATTATGTGGTATGTCATTAGACCATAGTATGATTAAATATGATGATATTATTCAACTAACATAATAAATTAGTTAATTACGTGCATAACACGTGCACTTTTCTAATTTGATTAAAAGAAATTACTTAATCACGTGCAAATCACGTGCATTTTTCCAGTATAAACCAAATATCTGAATTATGCTCTCTACTAATTAAGACAATCTTGTCATTTTATTTTCCTTTCGGTCATTGTTTAACATTCTTGTGGAAGATGCACTATACCTTTAGTTTTGGTTCACTTCAATAAGTGCATGCATTTTGAGGGTCTTTTTTTCCTTCGTTTTTATCTGGAAGGTAATTGTGTTTATTAATGTAATTATTTTGTTGAATCTTCTTGTCTTTGCAGCATACACTCAGTATAAAAGCGGGTGCAATCGATAATACATTAGACAATTATTAAGAAATGATCAATTATTAAAAAACCTAAAAAAACCACATTTGTGCTAAATAAATATAATAAAGTATTGCATAGGTAACTGAAAAACTTATAATTAGATTAAGTTAAAAAAAATCATAACTTATTCATGGGGATCCAATTTGGATTCGGTCCGGTAGATCAAATTGCTGCCCCTACGCAAGATCATAATTCATTTTCGATTTGCAATATTTAATTCAAAGATTGCTCAATATTTTTTCAATTTTATCATTTTAACTAATAATCTATTTCTCTTAAGAAAATCGAGTTAATGTCATGCATTATAATGCAGCGCATCAGAATACTGCAATAGGAGTAGAGGTGCTTAGAAGCATCGCATTTGGTAGACAAGTTGTGTCTGCTTCTACCATGAGCTTCGTGGCTACATCATATGTCGCCTATATGGGCACATCTAGCATTGTTCTTCTTGGTATTGGAAATGTCACCGGAGGAGCTTTATCGATAATTTACGAGGTAAGTACTTTTTTGCGAAAAAACTCTTCATTTATATTTCAACTCTCTTATTTTTTTTATTTTAATTTCTCACATAGATTTTTATAGCTATGTGACTTTGGTAGCAGTAGGGGTTTCTATGCTGTGTATTTTATCGATGGCGGCATTGAAACATTATGTGGGAGGACCGCCGAGGGATAGTACTCTTGCATATTTATTTATTGGGTCGAATGTTCTTGCTACATTTATTTCTTATTTTATTGTTGTACTTTTTTAATTTGATTAAAAGAAATTAGTTAATCACGTGCAAAGCACGTGCATTTTTCTAGTATAAACCGAATATCTGAATTCTGCTCTCTACTAATTAAGATAATCTTGTCATTTTATTTTCCTTTCGGTCATTGTTTAACATTCTAGTGGAAGATGCACTATACCTTTAGTTTTGGTTCACTTCAATAAGTGCATGCATTTTGAGGGTCTTTTTTTTCCTTAGTTTTTATCTGGAAGGTAATTGTGTTTATTAATGTAATTATTTTGTTGAATCTTCTTGTCTTTGCAGCATACACTCAGTATAAAAGCGGGTGCAATCGATAATACATTAGACAATTATTAAGAAATGATCAATTATTAAAAAACCTAAAAAAACAACATTTGTGCTAAACAAATATAATAAAGTATTGCTTAGGTAACTGAAAAACTTATAATTAGATTAAGTTAAAAAAAACTTATAATTAGATTAAGTTAAAAAAAACTTATAATTAGATTAAGTTAAAAAAATCATAACATATTCATGGGGATCCAATTTGGATTCGGTCCGGTTGATCAAATTGCTGCCCCTACGCAGGAACATAATTCATTTTCGATTTGCAATATTTAATTCAAAGATTGCTCAATATTTTTTCAATTTTATCATTTTAACTAATAATCTATTTCTCTTAAGAAAATCGAGTTAATGTCATGCATTATAATGCAGCGCATCAGAATACTGCACTATGTGTAGAGGTGCTTAGAAGCATCGCATTTGGTGGAAAAGTTGTGTCTGCTTCTACCATGAGCTTCGTGGCTACATCATCTGTCGCCGATATTGGCACATCTAGCATTGTTCTTCTTGGTATTGGAAATGTCAGCGGAGGAGCTTTATCGATAATTTACGAGGTAAGTACTTTTTTGCGAAAAAACTCTTCATTTATATTTCAACTCTCTTATTTTTTTTTTTTTAATTTCTCACATAGATTTTTATAGCTATGTGTACTATATCGCGGTCGCGTCGACCAACGCGATAACTATGTAGAGACCCTCGGTAGGAGGGATAGGTGGATGCTTCATGCAGTGGCGGCCATAGTGTCGTACCTGATATGTGGCTTACTGGCGCCATTGGTCTACGGATTGTCATTCCGTGAGAGTGACAACGCACTAAAGAAGACTTTGGTAGCAGTAGGGGATTCTATGCTGTGTATTTTATCGATGGCTGCATTGAAACATTATGTGGGAGGACCGCCGAGGGATATTACTCTTGCATATTTATTTATTGGGTCGAATGTTCTTGCTACATTTATTTCTTATTTCTTATTTCTTATTTTATTGTTGTACTTTTTTAATTTGATTAAATGAAATTAGATAATCACGTGCAAAGCACGTGCATTTTTCTAGTAGAAACCAAATATCTGAATTATGCTGTCTACTAATTAAGATAATCTTGTCATTTTATTTTCCTTTCGGTCATTGTTTAACATTCCAGTGGAAGATGCACTATACCTTTAGTTTTGGTTCACTTCAATAAGTGCATGCATTTTGAGGGTCTTTTTTTTTCCTTCGTTTTTATCTGGAAGGTAATTGTGTTTATTAATGTAATTATCTTGTTGAATCTTCTTGTCTTTGCAGCATAGGCTCAGTATAAAAGCGGGTGCAATCGATAATACATTAGACAATTATTAAGAAATGATCAACGTTTGTGCTAAATAAATATAATAAAGTACTGCTTAGGTAACTGAAAAACTTATAATTAGATTAAGTTAAAAAAAATGAGTGAATTGATAAACGAATGTAATAAACCACAACAATCGGTGAAATTGGTGAAAGAACGGATTAAAATAACACAAACTGGTTTAGATGAAAATATCAAAGTCAAAGAAGAAAATAATTGATATTACTTATTAGCTCAAACGGTTGTTTTAGAATAATAGTTATGTAGAGATGTAGTTTTATATTGACAATATTCAATAATTATGGTTCATTTTTTTATTTTCAAGGGTTGATTTTAGATATTTATGATAACAACTTTAAATTTTTGAGAACAACATAGTAATAATTAAAGTAATTTAATAAAAAAAATTATGTGGTATGTCAATTAGACCATAGTATGATTAAATATGATGATATTATTCAACTAACATAATAAATTAGTTAATTACGTGCATAACACGTGCACTTTTCTAATTTGATTAAAAGAAATTACTTAATCACGTGCATTTTTCCAGTATAAACCAAATATCTGAATTATGCTCTCTACTAATTAAGACAATCTTGTCATTTTATTTTCCTTTCGGTCATTGTTTAACATTCTAGTGGAAGATGCACTATACCTTTAGTTTTGGTTCACTTCAATAAGTGCATGCATTTTGAGGGTCTTTTTTTTCCTTCGTTTTTATCTGGAAGGTAATTGTGTTTATTAATGTAATTATTTTGTTGAATCTTCTTGTCTTTGCAGCATACATTCAGTATAAAAGCGGGTGCAATCGATAATACATTAGACAATTATTAAGAAATGATCAATTATTAAAAAACCTAAAAAAACCACATTTGTGCTAAATAAATATAATAAAGTATTGCTTAGGTATCTGAAAAACTTATAATTAGATTAAGTTAAAAAAATCATAACATATTCATGTGGATCCAATTTGGATTCGGTCCGGTTGATCAAATTGCTGCCCCTACGCAGGATCATAATTCATTTTCGATTTGCAATATTTAATTCAAAGATTGCTCAATATTTTTTCAATTTTATCATTTTAACTAATAATCTATTTCTCTTAAGAAAATCGAGTTAATGTCATGCATTATAATGCAGCGCATGAGAATACTGCACTAGGAGTAGAGGTGCTTAGAAGCATCGCATTTGGTGGACAAGTTGTGTCTGCTTCTACCATGATCTTCGTGGCTACATCATCTGTCGCCGATATGGGCACATCTAGCATTGTTCTTCTTGGTATTGGAAATGTCACCGGAGGAGCTTTATCGATAATTTACGAGGTAAGTACTTTTTCGCGAAAAAACTCTTCATTTATATTTCAACTCTCTTATTTTTTTTTTTTTAATTTCTCACATAGATTTCTATAGCTATGTGTACTATATCGCGGTCGCGTCGACCTACGCGATAACTATGTAGAGACCCTCGGTAGGAGGGATAGGTGGATGCTTCACGCAGTGGCGGCCATAGTGTCGTACCTGATATGTGGCTTACTGGCGCCATTGGTCTACGGATTGTCATTCCGTGAGAGTGACAACGCACTACAGAAGACTTTGGTAGCAGTAGGGGTTTCTATGCTGTGTATTTTATCGATGGCGGCATTGAAACATTATGTGGGAGGACCGCCGAGGGATAGTACTCTTGCATATTTATTTATTGGGTCGAATGTTCTTGCTACATTTATTTCTTATTTCTTATTTTATTGTTGTACTCTTTTAATTTGATTAAAAGAAATTAGTTAATCACGTGCAAAGCACGTGCAATTTTCTAGTATAAACCAAATATCTGAATTCTGATCTCTACTAATTAAGATAATCTTGTCATTTTATTTTCCTTTCGGTCATTGTTTAACATTCCAGTGGAAGATGCACTATACCTTTAGTTTTGGTTCACTTCAATAAGTGCATGCATTTTGATGGTCTTTTTTTTTCCTTCGTTTTTATCTGGAAGGTAATTGTGTTTATTAATGTAATTATCTTGTTGAATCTTCTTGTCTTTGCAGCATAGGCTCAGTATAAAAGCGGGTGCAATCGATAATACATTAGACAATTATTAAGAAATGATCAACGTTTGTGCTAAATAAATATAATAAAGTACTGCTTAGGTAACTGAAAAACTTATAATTAGATTAAGTTAAAAAAAATGAGTGAATTGATAAACGAATGTAATAAACCACAACAATCGGTGAAATTGGTGAAAGAACGGATTAAAATAACACAAACTGGTTTAGATGAAAATATCAAAGTCAAAGAAGAAAATAATTGATATTACTTATTAGCTCAAACGGTTGTTTTAGAATAATAGTTATGTAGAGATGTAGTTTTATATTGACAATATTCAATAATTATGGTTCATTTTTTTATTTTCAAGGGTTGATTTTAGATATTTATGATAACAACTTTAAATTTTTGAGAACAACATAGTAATAATTAAAGTAATTTAATAAAAAAAATTATGTGGTATGTCAATTAGACCATAGTATGATTAAATATGATGATATTATTCAACTAACATAATAAATTAGTTAATTACGTGCATAACACGTGCACTTTTCTAATTTGATTAAAAGAAATTACTTAATCACGTGCAAATAACGTGCATTTTTCCAGTATAAACCAAATATCTGAATTAATCTCTCTACTAATTAAGACAATCTTGTCATTTTATTTTCCTTTCGGTCATTGTTTAACATTCTAGTGGAAGATGCACTATACCTTTAGTTTTGGTTCACTTCAATAAGTGCATGCATTTTGAGGGTCTTTTTTTTCCTTCGTTTTTATCTGGAAGGTAATTGTGTTTATTAATGTAATTATTTTGTTGAATCTTCTTGTCTTTGCAGCATACATTCAGTATAAAAGCGGGTGCAATCGATAATACATTAGACAATTATTAAGAAATGATCAATTATTAAAAAACCTAAAAAAACCACATTTGTGCTAAATAAATATAATAAAGTATTGCTTAGGTATCTGAAAAACTTATAATTAGATTAAGTTAAAAAAATCATAACATATTCATGTGGATCCAATTTGGATTCGGTCCGGTTGATCAAATTGCTGCCCCTACGCAGGATCATAATTCATTTTCGATTTGCAATATTTAATTCAAAGATTGCTCAATATTTTTTCAATTTTATCATTTTAACTAATAATCTATTTCTCTTAAGAAAATCGAGTTAATGTCATGCATTATAATGCAGCGCAGGAGAATACTGCACTAGGAGTAGAGGTGCTTAGAAGCATCGCATTTGGTGGACAAGTTGTGTCTGCTTCTACCATGATCTTCGTGGCTACATCATCTGTCGCCGATATGGGCACATCTAGCATTGTTCTTCTTGGTATTGGAAATGTCACCGGAGGAGCTTTATCGATAATTTACGAGGTAAGTACTTTTTCGCGAAAAAACTCTTCATTTATATTTCAACTCTCTTATTTTTTTTATTTTAATTTCTCACATAGATTTCTATAGCTATGTGTACTATATCGCGGTCGCGTCGACCTACGCGATAACTATGTAGAGACCCTCGGTAGGAGGGATAGGTGGATGCTTCACGCAGTGGCGGCCATAGTGTCGTACCTGATATGTGGCTTACTGGCGCCATTGGTCTACGGATTGTCATTCCGTGAGAGTGACAACGCACTACAGAAGACTTTGGTAGCAGTAGGGGTTTCTATGCTGTGTATTTTATCGATGGCGGCATTGAAACATTATGTGGGAGGACCGCCGAGGGATAGTACTCTTGCATATTTATTTATTGGGTCGAATGTTCTGGCTACATTTATTTCTTATTTCTTATTTTATTGTTGTACTCTTTTAATTTGATTAAAAGAAATTAGTTAATCACGTGCAAAGCACGTGCAATTTTCTAGTATAAACCAAATATCTGAATTCTGATCTCTACTAATTAAGATAATCTTGTCATTTTATTTTCCTTTCGGTCATTGTTTAACATTCCAGTGGAAGATGCACTATACCTTTAGTTTTGGTTCACTTCAATAAGTGCATGCATTTTGAGGGTCTTTTTTTTTCCTTCGTTTTTATCTGTAAGGTAATTGTGTTTATTAATGTAATTATCTTGTTGAATCTTCTTGTCTTTGCAGCATAGGCTCAGTATAAAAGCGGGTGCAATCGATAATACATTAGACAATTATTAAGAAATGATCAACGTTTGTGCTAAATAAATATAATAAAGTACTGCTTAGGTAACTGAAAAACTTATAATTAGATTAAGTTAAAAAAATGAGTGAATTGATAAACGAATGTAATAAACCACAACAATCGGTGAAATTGGTGAAAGAACGGATTAAAATAACACAAACTGGTTTAGATGAAAATATCAAAGTCAAAGAAGAAAATAATTGATATTACTTATTAGCTCAAACGGTTGTTTTAGAATAATAGTTATGTAGAGATGTAGTTTTATATTGACAATATTCAATAATTATGGTTCATTTTTTTATTTTCAAGGGTTGATTTTAGATATTTATGATAACAACTTTAAATTTTTGAGAACAACATAGTAATAATTAAAGTAATTTAATAAAAGAAATTATGTGGTATGTCAATTAGACCATAGTATGATTAAATATGATGATATTATTCAACTAACATAATCAATTAGTTAATTACGTGCATAACACGTGCACTTTTCTAATTTGATTAAAAGAAATTACTTAATCACGTGCAAATCACGTGCATTTTTCCAGTATAAACCAAATATCTGAATTATGCTCTCTACTAATTAAGACAATCTTGTCATTTTATTTTCCTTTCGGTCATTGTTTAACATTCTAGTGGAAGATGCACTATACCTTTAGTTTTGGTTCACTTCAATAAGTGCATGCATTTTGAGGGTCTTTTTTTTCCTTCGTTTTTATCTGGAAGGTAATTGTGTTTATTAATGTAATTATTTTGTTGAATCTTCTTGTCTTTGCAGCATACACTCAGTATAAAAGCGGGTGCAATCGATAATACATTAGACAATTATTAAGAAATGATCAATTATTAAAAAACCTAAAAAAACCACATTTGTGCTAAACAAATATAATAAAGTATTGCTTAGGTAACTGAAAAACTTATAATTAGATTAAGTTAAAAAAAACTTATAATTAGATTAAGTTAAAAAAAATCATAACATATTCATGGGGATCCAATTTGGATTCGGTCCGGTTGATCAAATTGCTGCCCCTACGCAGGAACATAATTCATTTTCGATTTGCAATATTTAATTCAAAGATTGCTCAATATTTTTTCAATTTTATCATTTTAACTAATAATCTATTTCTCTTAAGAAAATCGAGTTAATGTCATGCATTATAATGCAGCGCATCAGAATACTACACTATGAGTAGAGGTGCTTAGAAGCATCGCATTTGGTGGACAAGTTGTGTCTGCTTCTACCATGAGCTTCGTGGCTACATCATCTGTCGCCGATATGGGCACATCTAGCATTGTTCTTCTTGGTATTGGAAATGTCACCGGAGGAGCTTTATCGATAATTTACGAGGTAAGTACTTTTTTGCGAAAAAACTCTTCATTTATATTTCAACTCTCTTATTTTTTTTATTTTAATTTCTCACATAGATTTTTATAGCTATGTGTACTATATCGCGGTCGCGTCGACCAACGCGATAACTATGTAGAGACCCTCGGTAGGAGGGATAGGTGGATGCTTCACGCAGTGGCGGCCATAGTGTCGTACCTGATATGTGGCTTACTGGCGCCATTGGTCTACGGATTGTCATTCCGTGAGAGTGACAACGCACTAAAGAAGACTTTGGTAGCAGTAAGGGTTTCTATGCTGTGTATTTTATCGATGGCTGCATTGAAACATTATGTGGAAGGACCGCCGAGGGATATTACTCTTGCATATTTATTTATTGGGTCGAATGTTCTTTCTACATTTATTTCTTATTTCTTATTTCTTATTTTATTGTTGTACTTTTTTAATTTGATTAAATGAAATTAGATAATCACGTGCAAAGCAAGTGCATTTTTCTAGTATAAACCAAATATCTGAATTATGCTGTCTACTAATTAAGATAATCTTGTCATTTTATTTTCCTTTCGGTCATTGTTTAACATTCCATTGGAAGATGCACTATACCTTTAGTTTTGGTTCAATTCAATAAGTGCATGCATTTTGAGGGTCTTTTTTTTTCATTCGTTTTTATCTGGAAGGTAATTGTGTTTATTAATGTAATTATCTTGTTGAATCTTCTTGTCTTTGCAGCATAGGCTCAGTATAAAAGCGGGTGCAATCGATAATACATTAGACAATTATTAAGAAATGATCAACGTTTGTGCTAAATAAATATAATAAAGTACTGCTTAGGTAACTGAAAAACTTATAATTAGATTAAGTTAAAAAAAATGAGTGAATTGATAAACGAATGTAATAAACCACAACAATTGGTGAAATTGGTGAAAGAACGGATTAAAATAACACAAACTGGTTTAGATGAAAATATCAAAGTCAAAGAAGAAAATAATTGATATTACTTATTAGCTCAAACGGTTGTTTTAGAATAATAGTTATGTAGAGATGTAGTTTTATATTGACAATATTCAATAATTATGGTTCATTTTTTTATTTTCAAGGGTTGATTTTAGATATTTAGGATAACAACTTTAAATTTTTGAGAACAACATAGTATTAAATAAAGTAATTTAATAAAAAAAATTATGTGGTATGTCAATTAGACCATAGTATGATTAAATATGATGATATTATTCAACTAACATAATAAATTAGTTAATTACGTGCATAACACGTGCACTTTTCTAATTTGATTAAAAGAAATTACTTAATCACGTGCAAATCACGTGCATTTTTCCAGTATAAACCAAATATCTGAATTATGCTCTCTACTAATTAAGACAATCTTGTCATTTTATTTTCCTTTCGGTCATTGTTTAACATTCTAGTGGAAGATGCACTATACCTTTAGTTTTGGTTCACTTCAATAAGTGCATGCATTTTGAGGGTCTTTTTTTTCCTTCGTTTTTATCTGGAAGGTAATTGTGTTTATTAATGTAATTATTTTGTTGAATCTTCTTGTCTTTGCAGCATACATTCAGTATAAAAGCGGGTGCAATCGATAATACATTAGACAATTATTAAGAAATGATCAATTATTAAAAAACCTAAAAAAACCACATTTGTGCTAAATAAATATAATAAAGTATTGCTTAGGTAACTGAAAAACTTATAATTAGATTAAGTTAAAAAAAATCATAACATATTCATGTGGATCCAATTTGGATTCGGTCCGGTTGATCAAATTGCTGCCCCTACGCATGATCATAATTCATTTTCGATTTGCAATATTTAATTCAAAGATTGCTCAATATTTTTTCAATTTTATCATTTTAACTAATAATCTATTTCTCTTAAGAAAATCGAGTTAATGTCATGCATTATAATGCAGCGCATGAGAATACTGCACTAGGAGTAGAGATGCTTAGAAGCATCGCATTTGGTGGACAAGTTGTGTCTGCTTCTACCATGATCTTCGTGGCTACATCATCTGTCGCCGATATGGGCACATCTAGCATTGTTCTTCTTGGTATTGGAAATGTCACCGGAGGAGCTTTATCGATAATTTACGAGGTAAGTACTTTTTCGCGAAAAAACTCTTCATTTATATTTCAACTCTCTTATTTTTTTTATTTTAATTTCTCACATAGATTTCTATAGCTATGTGTACTATATCGCGGTCGCGTCGATCTACGCGATAACTATGTAGAGACCCTCGGTAGGAGGGATAGGTGGATGCTTCACGCAGTGGCGGCCATAGTGTCGTACCTGATATGTGGCTTACTGGCGCCATTGGTCTACGGATTGTCATTCCGTGAGAGTGACAACGCACTACAAAAGACTTTGGTAGCAGTAGGGGTTTCTATGCTGTGTATTTTATCGATGGCGGCATTGAAACATTATGTGGGAGGACCGCCGAGGGATAGTACTCTTGCATATTTATTTATTGGGTCGAATGTTCTTGCTACATTTATTTCTTATTTCTTATTTTATTGTTGTACTCTTTTAATTTGATTAAAAGAAATTAGTTAATCACGTGCAAAGCACGTGCATTTTTCTAGTATAAACCAAATATCTGAATTCTGATCTCTACTAATTAAGATAATCTTGTCATTTTATTTTCTTTTCGGTCATTGTTTAACATTCCAGTGGAAGATGCACTATACCTTTAGTTTTGGTTTACTTCAATAAGTGCTTGCATTTTTAGGGTCTTTTTTTTTCCTTCGTTTTTATCTGGAAGGTAATTGTGTTTATTAATGTAATTATCTTGTTGAATCTTCTTGTCTTTCCAGCATAGGCTCAGTATAAAAGCGGGTGCAATCGATAATACATTAGACAATTATTAAGAAATGATCAACGTTTGTGCTAAATAAATATAATAAAGTACTGCTTAGGTAACTGAAAAACTTATAATTAGATTAATTTAAAAAAATGAGTGAATTGATAAACGAATGTAATAAATCACAATAATCGGTGAAATTGGTGAAAGAACGGATTAAAATAACACAAACTGGTTTAGATGAAAATATCAAAGTCAAAGAAGAAAATAATTGATATTACTTATTAGCTCAAACGGTTGTTTTAGAATAATAGTTATGTAGAGATGTAGTTTTATATTGACAATATTCAATAATTATGGTTCATTTTTTTATTTTCAAGGGTTGATTTTAGATATTTATGATAACAACTTTAAATTTTTGAGAACAACATAGTAATAATTAAAGTAATTTAATAAAAGAAATTATGTGGTATGTCAATTAGACCATAGTATGATTAAATATGATGATATTATTCACCTAACATAATCAATTAGTTAATTACGTGCATAACACGTGCACTTTTCTAATTTGATTAAAAGAAATTACTTAATCACGTGCAAATCACGTGCATTTTTCCAGTATAAACCAAATATCTGAATTATGCTCTCTACTAATTAAGACAATCTTGTCATTTTATTTTCCTTTCGGTCATTATTTAACATTCTAGTGGAAGATGCACTATACCTTTAGTTTTGGTTCACTTCAATAAGTGCATGCATTTTGAGGGTCTTTTTTTTCCTTCGTTTTTATCTGGAAGGTAATTGTGTTTATTAATGTAATTATTTTGTTGAATCTTCTTGTCTTTGCAGCATACACTCAGTATAAAAGCGGGTGCAATCGATAATACATTAGACAATTATTAAGAAATGATCAATTATTAAAAAACCTAAAAAAACCACATTTGTGCTAAATAAATATAATAAAGTATTGCTTAGGTAACTGAAAAACTTATAATTAGATTAAGTTAAAAAAAACTTATAATTAGATTAACTTAAAAAAAACTTATAATTAGATTAATTTAAAAAAATCATAACATATTCATGGGGATCCAATTTGGATTCGGTTCGGTTGATCAAATTGCTGCCCCTACGCAGGAACATAATTCATTTTCGATTTGCAATATTTAATTCAAAGATTGCTCAATATTTTTTCAATTTTATCATTTTAACTAATAATCTATTTCTCTTAAGAAAATCGAGTTAATGTCATGCATTATAATGCAGCGCATCAGAATACTGCACTAGGAGTAGAGGTGCTTAGAAGCATCGCATTTGGTGGACAAGTTGTGTCCGCTTCTACCATGAGCTTCGTGGCTACATCATCTGTCGTCGATATGGGCACATCTAGCATTGTTCTTCTTGGTATTGGAAATGTCACCGGAGGAGCTTTATCGATAATTTACGAGGTAAGTACTATTTTGCGAAAAAACTCTTCATTTATATTTCAACTCTCTTATTTTTTTTATTTTAATTTCTCACATAGATTTTTATAGCTATGTGTACTATATCGCGGTCGCGTCGACCAACGCGATAACTATGTAGAGACCCTCGGTAGGAGGGATAGGTGGATGCTTCACGCAGTGGCGGCCATAGTGTCGTACCTGATATGTGGCTTACTGGCGCCATTGGTCTACGGATTGTCATTCCGTGAGAGTGACAACGCACTAAAGAAGACTTTGGTAGCAGTAGGGGTTTCCATGCTGTGTATTTTATCGATGGCTGCATTGAAACATTATGTGGGAGGACCGCCGAGGGATATTACTCTTGCATATTTATTTATTGGGTCGAATGTTTTTGCTACATTTATTTCTTATTTCTTATTTCTTATTTTATTGTTGTACTTTTTTAATTTGATTAAATGAAATTAGTTAATCACGTGCAAAGCACGTGCATTTTCTAGTATAAACCAAATATCTGAATTATGCTGTCTACTAATTAAGATAATCTTGTCATTTTATTTTCCTTTCGGTCATTGTTTAACATTCCAGAGGAAGATGCACTATACCTTTAGTTTTGGTTCACTTCAATAAGTGCATGCATTTTGAGGGTCTTTTTTTTTCCTTCGTTTTTATCTGGAAGGTAATTGTGTTTATTAATGTAATTATCTTGTTGAATCTTCTTGTCTTTGCAGCATAGGCTCAGTATAAAAGCGGGTGCAATCGATAATACATTAGACAATTATTAAGAAATGATCAACGTTTGTGCTAAATAAATATAATAAAGTACTGCTTAGGTAACTGAAAAACTTATAATTAGATTAAGTTAAAAAAAATGAGTGAATTGATAAACGAATGTAATAAACCACAACAATCGGTGAAATTGGTGAAAGAACGGATTAAAATAACACAAACTGGTTTAGATGAAAATATCAAAGTCAAAGAAGAAAATAATTGATATTACTTATTAGCTCAAACGGTTGTTTTAGAATAATAGTTATGTAGAGATGTAGTTTTATATTGACAATATTCAATAATTATGGTTCATTTTTTTATTTTCAAGGGTTGATTTTAGATATTTATGATAACAACTTAAAATTTTTGAGAACGACATAGTAATAATTAAAGTAATTTAATAAAAAAATTATGTGGTATGTCAATTAGACCATAGTATGATTAAATATGATGATATTATTCAACTAACATAATAAATTAGTTAATTACGTGCATAACACGTGCACTTTTCTAATTTGATTAAAAGAAATTACTTAATCACGTGCAAATCACGTGCATTTTTCCAGTATAAACCAAATATCTGAGTTATGCTCTCTACTAATTAAGACAATCTTGTCATTTTATTTTCCTTTCGGTCATTGTTTAACATTCTAGTGGAAGATGCACTATACCTTTAGTTTTGGTTCACTTCAATAAGTGCATGCATTTTGAGGGTCTTTTTTTTCCTTCGTTTTTATCTGGAAGGTAATTGTGTTTATTAATGTAATTATTTTGTTGAATCTTCTTGTCTTTGCAGCATACATTCAGTATAAAAGCTGGTGCAATCGATAATACATTAGACAATTATTAAGAAATGATCAATTATTAAAAAACCTAAAAAAACCACATTTGTGCTAAATAAATATAATAAAGTATTGCTTAGGTAACTGAAAAACTTATAATTAGATTAAGTTAAAAAAAATCATAACATATTCATGTGGATCCAATTTGGATTCGGTCCGGTTGATCAAATTGCTGCCCCTACGCAGGATCATAATTCATTTTCGATTTGCAATATTTAATTCAAAGATTGCTCAATATTTTTTCAATTTTATCATTTTAACTAATAATCTATTTCTCTTAAAAAAATCGAGTTAATGTCATGCATTATAATGCAGCGCATGAGAATACTGCACTAGGAGTAGAGGTGCTTAGAAGCATCGCATTTGGTGGACAAGTTGTGTCTGCTTCTACCAAGATCTTCGTGGCTACATCATCTGTCGCCGATATGGGCACATCTAGCATTGTTCTTCTTGGTATTGGAAATGTCACCGGAGGAGCTTTATCGATAATTTACGAGGTAAGTACTTTTTCGCGAAAAAACTCTTCATTTATATTTCAACTCTATTATTTTTTTTATTTTAATTTCTCACATAGATTTCTATAGCTATGTGTACTATATCGCGGTCGCGTCGACCTACGCGATAACTATGTAGAGACCCTCGGTAGGAGGGATAGGTGGATGCTTCACGCAGTGGCGGCCATAGTGTCGTACCTGATATGTGGCTTACTGGCGCCATTGGTCTACGGATTGTCATTCCGTGAGAGTGACAACGCACTACAGAAGACTTTGGTAGCAGTAGGGGTTTCTATGCTGTGTATTTTATCGATGGCGGCATTGAAACATTATGTGGGAGGACCGCCGAGGGATAGTACTCTTGCATATTTATTTATTGGGTCGAATGTTCTTGCTACATTTATTTCTTATTTCTTATTTTATTGTTGTACTCTTTTAATTTGATTAAAAGAAATTAGTTAATCACGTGCAAAGCACGTGCATTTTTCTAGTATAAACCAAATATCTGAATTCTGATCTCTACTAATTAAGATAATCTTGTCATTTTATTTTCCTTTCGGTCATTGTTTAACATTCCAGTGGAAGATGCACTATACCTTTAGTTTTGGTTCACTTCAACAAGTGCATGCATTTTGATGGTCTTTTTTTTCCTTCGTTTTTATTTGGAAGGTAATTGTGTTTATTAATGTAATTATCTTGTTGAATCTTCTTGTCTTTGCAGCATAGGCTCAGTATAAAAGCGGGTGCAATCGATAATACATTAGACAATTATTAAGAAATGATCAACGTTTGTGCTAAATAAATATAATAAAGTACTGCTTAGGTAACTGAAAAACTTATAATTAGATTAAGTTAAAAAAATGAGTGAATTGATAAACGAATGTAATAAACCACAACAATCGGTGAAATTGGTGAAAGAACGGATTAAAATAACACAAACTGGTTTAGATGAAAATATCAAAGTCAAAGAAGAAAATAATTGATATTACTTATTAGCTCAAACGGTTGTTTTAGAATAATAGTTATGTAGAGATGTAGTTTTATATTGACAATATTCAATAATTATAGTTCATTTTTTTATTTTCAAGGGTTGATTTTAGATATTTATGATAACAACTTTAAATTTTAGAGAACAACATAGTAATAATTAAAGTAATTTAATAAAAGAAATTATGTGGTATGTCAATTAGACCATAGTATGATTAAATATGATGATATTATTCAACTAACATAATCAATTAGTTAATTACGTGCATAACACGTGCACTTTTCTAATTTGATTAAAAGAAATTACTTAATCACGTGCAAATCACGTGCATTTTTCCAGTATAAACCAAATATCTGAATTATGCTCTCTACTAATTAAGACAATCTTGTCATTTTATTTTCCTTTCGGTCATTGTTTAACATTCTAGTGGAAGATGCACTATACCTTTAGTTTTGGTTCACTTCAATAAGTGCATGCATTTTGAGGGTCTTTTTTTCCTTCGTTTTTATCTGGAAGTTAATTGTGTTTATTAATGTAATTATTTTGTTGAATCTTCTTGTCTTTGCAGCATACACTCAGTATAAAAGCGGGTGCAATCGATAATACATTAGACAATTATTAAGAAATGATCAATTATTAAAAAACCTAAAAAAACCACATTTGTGCTAAATAAATATAATAAAGTATTGCTTAGGTAACTGAAAAACTTATAATTAGATTAAGTTAAAAAAAACTTATAATTAGATTAAGTTAAAAAAAATCATAACATATTCATGGGGATCCAATTTGGATTCGGTCCGGTTGATCAAATTGCTGCCCCTACGCAGGATCATAATTCAATTTCGATTTGCAATATTTAATTCAAAGATTGCTCAATATTTTTTCAATTTTATCATTTTAACTAATAATCTATTTCTCTTAAGAAAATCGAGTTAATGTCATGCATTATAATGCAGCGCATCAAAATACTGCACTAGGAGTAGAGGTGCTTAGAAGCATCGCATTTGGTGGACAAGTTGTGTCTGCTTCTACCATGAGCTTCGTGGCTACATCATCTGTCGCCGATATGGGCACATCTAGCATTGTTCTTCTTGGTATTGGAAATGTCACCGGAGGAGCTTTATCGATAATTTACGAGGTAAGTACTTTTTTGCGAAAAAACTCTTCATTTATATTTCTACTCTCTTATTTTTTTTTATTTTAATTTCTCACATAGATTTTTATAGCTATGTGTACTATATCGCGGTCGCGTCGACCAACGCGATAACTATGTAGAGACCCTCGGTAGGAGGGATAGGTGGATGCTTCACGCAGTGGCGGCCATAGTGTCGTACCTGATATGTGGCTTACTGGCGCCATTGGTCTACGGATTGTCATTCCGTGAGAGTGACAACGCACTACAGAAGACTTTGGTAGCAATAGGGGTTTCTATGCTGTGTATTTTATCGATGGCGGCATTGAAACATTATGTGGGAGGACCGCCGTGGGATAGTACTCTTGCATATTTATTTATTGGGTCGAATGTTCTTGCTACATTTATTTCTTATTTCTTATTTTATTGTTGTACTTTTTTAATTTGATTAAAAGAAATTAGTTAATCACGTGCAAAGCACGTGCATTTTTCTATTATAAACCGAATATCTGAATTCTGCTCTCTACTAATTAAGATAATCTTGTCATTTTATTTTCCTTTTGGTCATTGTTTAACATTCCAGTGGAAGATGCACTATACCTTTAGTTTTGGTTCACTTCAATAAGTGCATGCATTTTGAGGGTCTTTTTTTTTCCTTCGTTTTTATCTGGAAGGTAATTGTGTTTATTAATGTAATTATCTTGTTGAATCTTCTTGTCTTTGCAGCATAGGCTCAGTATAAAAGCGGGTGCAATCGATAATACATTAGACAATTATTAAGAAATGATCAATTATTAAAGAACCTAAAAAAACCACGTTTGTGCTAAATAAATATAATAAAGTACTGCTTAGGTAACTGAAAAACTTATAATTAGATTAAGTTAAAAAAAATCATAACATATAAATTGTTAAAAGTGATGCTTACTGGTAAAATTCGATTAAAAAATATATGATAAAAATTAAATAATGGATTAGATCGAATAAAAAAAATTAAGCAACCAAAATTATAAAAATAGATAAAACATTGAAGAAAATCGGTAAAATATTGAATGACATCGATTAAACAGTACATGATAACAAAAAAATGGTCAAATGACCCAAAAAAAGGTGAAATAGTTGAGAAAATAGGATAAATCAGCAAAATATATAAGTAAAATCGACTTAAATTTGGTTAAACCAGAGAAAATGAGTGAATTGATAAACGAATGTAATAAACCACAACAATCGGTGAAATTGGTGAAAGAACGGATTAAAATAGCACAAACTGGTTTAGATGGACATATCAAGTCAAAGAAGAAAATAATTGATATTATTTATTAGCTCAAACGGTTGTTTTAGAATAATAGTTATGTAGACATGTAGTTTTATATTGACAATATTTAAGGCAAATGCTTTTCTTTTTTATGTTCTCATGTTGCCCCTGTTGGATTCTACCACCAATTATCACGTTTGATTTTTTTCTTTTGAGTTTTAATTTTTAATTAGGCCGATGATTTCTGCTATTTATGCTCGTGTTGTGCATTACTATATTTGAAAGTACAACTTATTTGTTTCCGTGTATTGATATGTATGTACAAGTCATGTACTCCAATGTGGGAAAATTCATTGCATTGTGTCTGCATGGGCAGCTCAACTGATCTCAGAGGTGGAAGTTGGGACAAGAGACCAAGGATCGAACCTCACCAGCGGCAATGTGGGAGCGACCTCTCAAAAAATGAGGAGGGCTCCTTGTGCGCAGTGAGTACTGGTCCCAGCCTCTGTTGCCGGTTGAGTCACCATGATTTACCTTCTCTTACAATGTTGTCGGACAGGGGGTGAGGGGCGCCCGGGGTGAGCGATTTCACCTTTATGGAACAAGAAAATTCATTGCATTGTACATTTGTACTACATTTTAGTTTTATGAGATAATTTTCAGTACAAATTTCTTGTTAGGAAAGTACAACAATGCTTATATTTTCTTCCTTCTCTTTAGTACATTCACTATAGTATATTAATGGCCTGGTAATGTCCAATTTTAGCAGATCTGGAGAGTCCAGTTTAAGTTTGTTTAGGCCCAATTTTAGCAGATCTAGAGAGCCCAGTTTAAGTTTATTTGGGCCTCAAAGGGATTGAGGCAATCCAGCCATCTTACGTTTTAATTATTATTATTATTATTTACTACTACTATTATTATTATTAAGCGAGTAAGGAAAAATTTGAATTTGTATTAAATGGAACGGAAATATTGAGTAATTGAAGAATGGAGATGTCTATGACAATGGAAAGGTAAAGCCAAGGGGAAGAGGACTAGGCTTAGATTGAGAAGTCATTGAAGATGACCTAATAGTACTTACACGTTTTTTTAAATATATGTTCATTTTTGGGGGTCTTATAGGTTATCTTGAACCTTAGTTTATGGAACAGTTCTGAAGCCTGACGGAAACTTGTTGGGGTTTTTACATGTGAATTAAATAATTGAGAGTAAGAGGTGTGTTTGTTCAATTCAAAGAAGTATCATTTGGATCAAAACAACGCAATCAAATGATGTGTCTCTTGCGAAAAGACATTTTTACATTTGTATAAATAGTAGACTTAATCTAGTCAATTAAGTATTCTTTTTCAGGCATTAATTAGAAATTACTCTATTCTTTACTTTAATTTTCTGTTGAATTTTTTATAGATTCAAGTTCATCATGGGTTTATTATTTGTGAAAATAATGAACAACAGATTATTGTATTTTGAGAGGCTACCAGGAATCACACTGCATGCATGACAACCTCAAAAATTTATTTTGTCAAGCTTCATTCATATTTATTTCTTCGTGTATTGATTGAAGTATTCTTCGGATCAATTCCAACCAAGTAAGTAAAAAAAACATGCTTTAATTATATGCAAAATTATGTATTAGAATATTATATTTTATGTTATGGCTATATTATATGAATTTTTAATATAATGTGAAATATTAAGTGCAGATAATGTTATACACCAACAAAATTTGCCCTCCAAATATAATACAAATAAAGTGAAAATAATTTCAACAAAAGTAAGCAATATAAAAGGTCATTATTGAATAGCACTACACTATAGCACATCATTGCTACTCCAAAAAAGGAGGAAAGAAAGAGATGAAGCAAGATCCGGATCTTATCTTATGGGCCACTTTGTCCCATATGGAGCGTGAATTGTGGCCCAATTTTATTTTCCAAAAGCAAGTGTTTTTTAATCCTCCAACTAATTATTGGATTCTTTTCTCTCTAATTATATTTTAGGGTAAATTACGAATATCCCCCTCAGGTAAGGCCAAATTACAAAAATTCCCCTCACGTATTGGGTATTACAAAAATCCCCCTCAGGTTTGTCACCTTCTTACAATAAACCCCTTATACCTAAAATGCTCCAATTTTGCCATTGAAAGTTATTTCTAATGTTTATACTATGTCATAAATTTTAAAATTTATGTGTTAATTGTTATATCTTGTAAATTATAAAAATAATAATTATATATTTATCAAAAAATAATTGATATAATTTATAATTTTCCATAAATTTCAATTAATATTTCAATTTATAATACAATATAAACTTTAATAAATTAAAATATCTTATTTATAATACAATATAATTTATTGAATTTACTAATTTCTAAAATAAATTCATTTAACTAATGTGTAAACAATTCATATTTATAAATATATTATTAAAATTATATTTAATTTAATATTTCACAATTTAATTGCTAATAAATATATAAATACCTTTTATTTTTACAATATTTATTAAAACTTATGGGCAATTATAAATTTTATCAATTATTCTGGTAGTAAATATATAATTATCTCTTTCTAATTTATAAGATATAATAATTAGATCCAAAGTTTTAACATTTATAAGACATTACAAACAAAAAAAATAACACACAAGGGCAAAAATGGAATAATTTAGGGGCAAGGGGTTAATTGTAAGAGGGTGACAAACCTGAGGGGGATTTTTGTAATACCCAATACGTGAGGGTGATTTTTGTAATTAGACCTTATCTGAGGGGGGTATTCGTAATTTACCCTATATTTTATGTATATCCACTATGAGCTAACGTGACGTGTATGAAGACAATTTTTTTGTGTGTGAATTTATTTATGCTTAGGCTTGCAATTTCATGACCTAATATTGACTAATATTCATTTGCTGATGCATGTAATGTTATGTCACATGTTTAATTTGACTTGTATTCATGGTTAACTTGAATTTTATTCCTACGTTACAAAAAAAATTAAATAAAAACTTGAATTTTATTCCATATTTAATTTAGAAACTTTATTTTATAGAAAATTCGTAGTTTTTTTTTTTTTTTTTACAATATATCTTTTAACACTTAAGGAGATCTCGAAAGTCAATAAACAGAGTCAACCTAGCTAAAAATGAGCTGTTATATTCTATTTTTAACAAGTGACATCTTGAAAATTCTAAATTAGCCACTGATTAAATAATTGATTACAACAAAAAATTTGAAGAAAATTTTGTTTGACAAACGTCATGTTTTGTAGTTTAAGAAAAAATTAATTTATTTCCCCAATGATTATGACTCTAAGAGTCATATATTACCAAAAAAAAAAAAAAAAGACAATTGATTAAAAATTAATTTCAAGGGTTTTTTTTACCATATAAATAAATATTCATTCAAAAATCACGAGCAAAAGAGGTCACAAAGTTTGAGCAACGGGAAATATACCTCCATCACAAGTGATCGGATAAGAGAGATCCTATAATGAATAGCACCATCAAAATTCGAGAACTCGACACATTTAGCACAATTTTAAGCCTCAAAATTATAATAAAGATTTCAAAATAATTTTGAAAGCCCATATCATTGAGTAGATCACTCGCTTAATCACAAGAGAATATGTTTACATGTACATCATTATTTATCATTTTTCTAAAATTGTAGTCAGAATGACCTTAGAGGTAATTCTTGTCTAAATCGAGTTTGGTAGAACTCACAACATTCACATATCAATGACAAATACACTTGTTTTTTAATTGAATAACACTTACCAATCAAAATACAACTCGATTCCAAGGGTGGACCGCCTAAGGGGCTTTTTTTTGGGGGGGGGGGGGGGGGGGGGGGGGGGGGGGTCGCCCCACAAGAATAATCCGAGTTAAGTTTATATATGTAATATTATTGTAAATATTGATAAAGGTCCAGTGGCTAGTTTGATAAAAACATTTAATTTTCATAAACTCAAGAACACTATAAGCATCACAAAAAAAAAAAAAAAAAAAAAAAAAAAAAAAAAAAAAAAGGAGGAATTTTAGTACTTTTATAGCATTCTTTTTTTTTTTTCACAAAATTGAATTTATGTAATAAAATGTTTCTATGTTTGATTAATTCCTTAAGTCATTTGTTAAATGGATTCTTAAAAAAAATTAGCACTATATGTATTCACCTTTTATTGAATAAAAAGACAGCATTACTTTATTTTATTTTATCACGACATAAAAATGATAATGAGTTTGCTATTAAAAAAATCTCGTCCCCCCAATCGAAATCCTCTAGTTCCACCCCTGCTCAATTCACATAGCAATCGATCAAACCCGATTCGGACAAAAAATTTCCTAACTATGGCTAGTAATTTTTATTTTACTTCTATGCACTTGTGGTTTTATTATTTTAAAACCCAAAATTTTAAATTTTCGTCTATTTTTTCAAAAAATAAATAAATGCAATCACGCGTTTTCAAGTAACAAGAAGAAAAACCCTATACATTAACATTAATGAGACTTTTTCATGTTAATTGAAAAGACATTGGCCTTTAACTTAGTCACATAGGCAATAATACCCTGCCCAGCTTACTACCTACCCAGCTTGTATTTCTTTTCTCGTTCAAACTGCCTGTAAAATTGGAGTCCCCGATTTTATTATTTTTTAGATAAGAGTTCCCAATGTTTTGACTAGGCAAATTTTATCAGAATTTAATGGATTTTTTTTTTTTTTTGGGTCTAAATACAAAGCAGTAATGCAAAAAAGAATTATGAACTTAAACTTGGAAAATTAGTGTCCATCTTTAACTTGGACTAACAATTATTTTAATGAGTAATTCCGCAATACGCATCTAATTGTCTTTCTATATTTCTAATAAAATTCTTTTTTGTTGTTTGATTTTTTTTAATTATGTTTAGTTTCATTTTCTTTTACATTTTTAAAGTGGAATACTGGCTTAACGTATATGGAGGTAAATTGCTTTTTTTTAAATAACAGGGAATAAATAAAATATTATGCATTTCATAGGAGAGTTAATTGTCATTAACTTCGAAGAAAAATTGAGTTTGGTATGAAAGTTATAACGAAAACTTAAATTGTGGTACAGAAATTACAAGATGGTCTATCATATTTAAAAAAAATCCCCATATGAATTTCAAACAATCCAGTCATATACTCATTTCCATCTTATCTTAACATAAATCTTTCTTTTTTTTGTAAATTCTCATGCTTTTTGTTTGACATCCAAAACGTACAATGGTATAATTCTAAAATACAATTGACAAAACAAAGAATGTTAAATTTAAAAATTGGCACGGTAGATACCCATATTGGAGATATTTAACCTTCAGCATAACTTATTTGAAGTATCAGCAATTGAAGATTGGAAGATGAGGGATGGAGTCGTCTGTTGAGGAATGGAGTCGTCTGTTTGGAGTCGTCTGTTTTAATTTAGGCTTTTAGGGATTGAATGTTTTATTGTATTATTATTTTTCTTTTTCTTTTCCTTCTTTGTAAATAATAGAAACGTGATTACGTTTCTTTGTTTTAGAGTTAGTTAGGCAGTTAAGGACTCTTAGCCGCTCCTGTACATATATATAGGTTAGGTTCGATTCTGTAAATTCACAATTGAGGAATATACAATTTTACACACAGTTTTACACATACAAACTCTCTTTTTCAATTTCTCTTCCAGTTTTGTTCTGGATTTTATACAAGATTGAAATATTTTCATCTTGTTTTACTTTAAATCAATTAATAGTTTGTAATATGGTATCAGCTTGAATCAATTTCTTCAAGCATCCGCTGCATCTTCAAGGAATCATATCTTGATTCTTCTTCTCAATTCCTTCCCAGAATAATTTCGAAATTCTGGTCTTTTCTTTCTTCAAGAACCAGTCTCTGTTTCTTTGATTTCAACAGGTTGTTTTTCACCATGTCTTCAGAATCCACCCTTTCTTCCACCGCTATTGGCAGTTCTCGTTCAAAACCACCGACGGAGGATCCTTCCAGCCCTTTTTTCCTTCACCCTTCAGATGGCCCAGGCATCCTCCTTGTTCATCACAAACTCACTGGAGAAAACTATGCTTCTTGGGCACGATCAATGTCCCTCTCCCTGAATGTAAAACACAAGATAGGGTTCATTAATGGCACCCTTTCTGATCCAGGAAACACAGACCCTATTTTACAAGATGCATGGTCAAGAAATAATGATCTAGTTGTTTCTTGGATACTTAATTCTGTCTCTGCTGATGTTCATTCAAGTATTATATACTCCACTGTTGCAAAAGAGATTTGGGATGATTTGAAGACACGGTTTCAACAAAGTAATGGCCCTAGGGTGTTTCAATTACGCAGAGATCTTGCTACCAATTCCCAAGACAACCAGTCTGTTAACATATATTTTACTAAATTGAAATCAATCTGGGATGAACTTCAAAATTATAGACCAGTTATGAATACTTGTCCTAGTGATTGTGGGAATGCCTTAAAAATACACTGTCACAACCAGGAAGAATATGTGATGTCCTTTCTTATGGGACTTAATTCCTCTTTTGATACATTAAGAGAACAGATTCTCTTGATGGATCCTTTACCACCCATCAGCAAAGTTTTTGCCCTTGCCACTCAAGCTGAAAGACAGAAACAGGTAGGCCTAAGGGCTTCCTCAGACTTATCCTCCTCACTGGCCTTTGCCACTAAATCCTCCTTTCAAAATCAGTCCCAAAACCGCCCTTATAATCAATTCAAAAACCCCACAAACAATACCAACACCACAAGTAATCCCAACACTTTCAAAACAAAACCTAAACCTATCTGTGCACATTGCAATATACCTGGACACACCATTGATAAATGTTTCAAATTACATGGTTATCCACCTGGATACCAATTCAAACCGAAGCAACAAACATTTCAGAACAACTCAGTCAATCAGGTTTCAGAGACTCAACAACAACCACTCCAGCAGCATACTCAAAGTTCTACTGATGATTCAAGTTTTAACTCTACTTCACTGCTTCAGAATTTCACACCTGAGCAGTGTCAGCAGCTTATGAGTCTCTTTTCAAATCATCTACAAACACAGGCCTCTTCCAATAGCAATAGTGATTCAACACACATCGCTTGTGTGTCTGGTATCTGTTCTAATACTTATACTTTTAATATTTCTACCTTTAATTCTAATTGGGTTCTTGATTCAGGTGCTTCAAAGCACATTTGCAACAATAAATCTTTATTTCATTTTTTAAAACCTATTTCTAATGCCAAAGTGGTCTTACCTGATAGTTCACAATTTTCTGTTTATGAGATAGGTGATATATTTCTTGCTCCTGCTCTTTTATTAAAAGATGTTTTCTACATTCCACAATTTAAATTCAATTTACTTTCTATAAGTGAATTGTTGAAGTCAAATGGTCTAATCTGTAAATTTACACCCACCTCCTTCATCCTCCAGGACTCTCAAGAGAAGATGATTGGAAGGGGTGATTTACAGCAGGGACTATACATATTGGATAATGAACCTAGTACACAATCATTCACTGCTTATTGCAATAAAGTCTCCTTTTCTACCTGGCACAGAAGACTGGGACACATTCCTTTCAAAACTATGAGTTGGCTTAGTAGTAATCTGAATTTAGATACATCCAGTAGTTGTAATAGTAATCCTTGCTACATTTGTCCTTTAGCTAAACAAAAGAGATTACCTTTTCCTAAGTCTTCTACATTTTCTACTTCTATTTTTGAGCTTCTACACTGTGACATTTGTGGTCCTTTTAACACCCCTTCTTACAATGGTTATAAGTATTTTGCTACTCTAATAGATGACTATTCTAGGTATACATGGGTTTGTTTTCTTACAAAAAAATCTGACATAGGCACAGTAATTCCCAATTTTATTTCTATGGTCAAAAATCAATTTGATGCTACTATTAAAGTTTTTAGGAGTGACAATGCTCCAGAATTGGTTTTTACTGATTTATTCAATACACATGGAATCCTACATCAATTTTCTTGTGTAGAAACTCCACAACAGAATTCTGTTGTGGAGAGAAAACATCAACATCTATTAAATATTGCTAGGGCCCTTTCTATTGAATCTAAGATTCCACATACTTTTTGGAATGAATGTGTTGCCACAGCTGCATTTTTGATTAACAGAACTCCCTCAAAAATTTTAAATTTTCAGACTCCTTATTCCTTACTTCTTAACAAAACTTTTGATTATAGTTCTTTAAGGACTTTTGGTTGCCTTGTTTTTGCATCCACCTTAAAACAAGGTAGGACAAAGCTTGATCCTAGGGCAAGGATCTGTGTTTTTCTTGGGTATCCCTCTGGCATAAAAGGGTACAAATTATATGACACACAAACACATGAGGTTTTTATATCAAGGGATGTAGTCTTTCATGAAACTACTTTTCCCTTTCATACACTCACTGATCATAAACATTCTGATCAACAAAATATTTTCCCTAATTCTTTTTCAAATGATTACAGTTTTTATGATCCTTATTATTCTGATTCTTCTTATGATCCCCCCATTGATACTGACAATTTATATGAACATGATTCATCAACTAATGATCCTAGTTCTCTACCACCTACTAGAAAATCATCTAGAACTACTAAGAGACCTACTTATTTAAATGATTTTCATTGCAATTCCCTTTCTAAGTCTATCAATAATTTCAATCACAAGTATCCTATTTCTAGTGTTATTAAATATGATAATCTTTCAGATTCTTACAGGTCTTTTATTTTTAACATTTCAACTGAAACTGAACCACTTTATTATCATCAAGCTGTCAAAAATGAAAATTGGAGGAATGCTATGCATTCTGAAATACAAGCATTAGAGGAAACACAGACTTGGAAAATAGTTCCTTTACCCCCAGGAAAGCAATCCATAGGGTGTAAATGGGTATACAAAATAAAAAGACATCCTAATGGTTCTATTGACAGGTACAAGGCAAGATTGGTAGCCAAAGGCTACACTCAAAAGGAAGGAATAGATTATTCAGAAACTTTTTCTCCAGTTGCTAAACTGGTTACTGTTAAAATTTTATTAGCCTTAGCATCTATTAATAATTGGGAGGTGTGTCAACTTGACATCAACAATGCTTTTTTGTATGGTGATCTGGAGGAAGAAGTTTACATGGACCTTCCTCTAGGATATCCACACAGCAAGTTTACAGGTAATATTAGAAATGTTTGTAAATTACAGCAATCTTTATATGGCCTAAAGCAAGCATCTAGACAATGGAATGCAAAGTTCACTGAAGCTCTTATTGAGTTTGGTTTTCAACAATCTAAATCAGACTATTCTCTTTATACTAAAGGTCAAGGTCCTAATTTTATTGCCTTATTACTCTATGTTGATGACATAGTTATTTCAGGTCCAAATCCTTCACAAATTACTATTTTAAAGGATTTTCTTTTAACTAAATTTAAGCTTAAAGACATGGGAAATTTAAAGTATTTTCTAGGTCTTGAAATTGCTAGAACCTCAAAAGGTATTTGCCTCAATCAGAGGCAGTATGCTTTTCAACTGCTGGAAGAATATGGTTACTTACATTGCAAACCTCTGGATTTACCTATGAATCCTAGATCTAAGTTAAATTCTGAGGAGGGTGATTTATTGACAGATATTACACATTACAGAAGGTTAATTGGGAGACTTTTATATCTCACAATTACCAGGCCTGATCTTAGTTATGCAGTACACAAGTTGAGCCAATATGTTTCTAAACCTAGGGTGCCTCACTTGGAAGCTGTCCATCATATCCTAAGATATCTAAAGTCATGCCCAGGTAAAGGTCTTTTCTTTTCATCAACATCATCACTAACACTAAGTTCCTTTGCTGATGCAGACTGGGCATCTTGCAAGGATACTAGGAAGTCTACAACAGGGTTTTGTGTGTTTCTGGGCAACTCTTTGGTTTCATGGAAATCTAAAAAGCAGGTCACTATTTCAAGGTCCTCTGCAGAAGCAGAGTATAGGGCTTTAGCTACAGTATCAAGCGAGATAGTTTGGTTACAACAGCTTCTAAAGGATTTACAAGTTCAACTCACATATCCTACTTGTCTTTACTGTGACAACAATTCTGCAATTCATATTGCAACTAAACCAGTCTATCATGAACGCACTAAGCACATCGAAATAGACTGCCATTTCATACGAGAACAAATAGACAAGAAACGTATAAAGCTCTTGCCAATTTCATCAGAAAATCAACTGGCAGATTTATTAACAAAAGCAGTAGCCTTACCTCGTTTTCAGGCTTTGTTGTCCAAGATGGCTTTACTTGACATCCATGCTCCATCTTGAGGGGGGAGTATTGGAGATATTTAACCTTCAGCATAACTTATTTGAAGTATCAGCAATTGAAGATTGGAAGATGAGGGATGGAGTCGTCTGTTGAGGAATGGAGTCGTCTGTTTGGAGTCGTCTGTTTTAATTTAGGCTTTTAGGGATTGAATGTTTTATTGTATTATTATTTTTCTTTTTCTTTTCCTTCTTTGTAAATAATAGAAACGTGATTACGTTTCTTTGTTTTAGAGTTAGTTAGGCAGTTAAGGACTCTTAGCCGCTCCTGTACATATATATAGGTTAGGTTCGATTCTGTAAATTCACAATTGAGGAATATACAATTTTACACACAGTTTTACACATACAAACTCTCTTTTTCAATTTCTCTTCCAGTTTTGTTCTGGATTTTATACAAGATTGAAATATTTTCATCTTGTTTTACTTTAAATCAATTAATAGTTTGTAATAACCCATAAGTCCATAACTAAACTTTGAATTGACAATATATTTGATTAATTGGTTTTGTTTAAAACATATTATTGAAAAATTACTTAATTCTTTTTAGCGCCATCCTTTTAAAATCTCAAACAATTTAGTAATAACGCATTAATTTAAAAAAGCTTAAAATACACGAATAGTGTAGCCAAAAGAGGGGATAAAAAAAAGTAAAACATATATCATAAATAATAAAGGAAAACAAAAAAATGAGTATATTATACATGTTTAATTATCAGAAAAAACTTGCATATGGTGATCAAGAAAGTTCAAAATACTTTATTCTTTAATAGACATATTTAATTGAATGGGGATTTTTTTTAAATTTAGGAAAATATGAAATTGATAGTAAAATTCAATTATCATAAAATTCTCTAATAATGATAATTAAAAGAAGAAAATGAATTTTGTAACCGAATGAAAATAACTTTAACTAGCTAAACAAATTTACGTTATTTGTATATTTACCAAACACGAAAATTCTTATCCAAACCTGATTAATGTATTATATTTTTTTTTTTTGCGATTGACAATCCTCCTAGAAGTTTTAGCAAATCTAAAAACAAGTGTATTGTACTTGCCGTATAGTTACATACTTACTTTTAAGGGAAAATCCCACTTCGCCCCCCAACCTTTTTATGTTTTTGCAGTCCCCCCCCTAACCTTTAAAGTTTCGCACTTTCCCACCTCACCTATTTAAAAAGTCTCAGGCAACCACCTCATTGAACAAGGCACCCCCCAACCTTTTTAATTTTTTGCAGTCTCCCCCCTAACCTTTAAAGTTTCGCACTTTCCCACCTCACCTATTTAAAAAGTCTCAGACAACCACTAATTGAGCAAGGTAATGGAATCTGGCGGAATATTCCGTTTGCTTGAAGTGACGTGGCTTTAGTCAAAGGTAGAATAGTCATTTAAGGCACAAAAGTGCGAAACTGTAAAGGTTAGGGGGGAAAACTTGAAAAGGTTGGGGGGTAAAGTGCGATTTTCCCTATTTATAATAATTTCTAGATCAAAATTTCATTTCGAGTATATATGTTTCGGTCAACAAAATATTGAAATTTTTTGAAGAAATTCTTCGGAAATATTAAGAAAAATTGTGAAATATTCATTTAGTAAGTTATTTCACAATTTTTCTTAATATTTTCGAAGAATTTCTTCAAAAAATTTCAATATTTTGTTGACCGAAACATATATACTCGAAATGAAATTTTGATCTATAAATTATTATAAATAGGGAAAATCGCACTTTACCCCCAACCTTTTCAAGTTTTCGCAGTCTCCCCCCCCCCCCCCTAACCTTTACAGTTTCGCACTTTTGTGCCTTAAAGGACTATTCTACCCTTGACTAAAGTCACGTCACTTCAAGCAAACGAAATATTCCGCCAGATTTTATTGCCTTGCTCAATGAGGTGGTTGCCTGAGACTTTTTAAATAGGTGAGGTGGGAAAGTGCGAAACTTTAAAGGTTAGGGGGGAGACTGCAAAAACTTAAAAAGGTTGGGGGGTGCCTTGCTCAATGAGGTGGTTGCCTGAGACTTTTTAAATAGGTTAGGTGGGAAAGTGCGAAACTTTAAAGGTTAGGGGGGAGACTGCAAAAACATAAAAAGGTTGGGGGGCGAAGTGGAATTTTCCCTACTTTTAAATTAGGTAAAATTTGGTTTAAGTCGAGGTAAATGCAAAATACTCTCATGTGTTATGCAAAACCTGCAAGAAACTACTCTGTAAAATTTTTATTGCATCAAACTTCCTTATGTTTTCAAAAACCCTGTAAAAAAACATCCAATTTGAAAAAAATAGATCGTTTTGGATGGACATATTTCAATAAATCATTTAAAATACTTCAAGTTGTTCCCTAAAACTTCACGTGATATGTTTTAAAAATGATTTCTTGAAATATGTCGATCCAAAATGACCTATATTTTACAAATTGAATATTTTTGTAGAATTTTTGATAACACAAGAAAATTTGACGCAATAAAAATTTTACAAAATAATTTCTTATAAATTTTGCATAACACAGGGGAAGTATATTGCATTTTTCCCGTTAAAGTCAGAATTTCCCAAATGCCGTAACTATTTTTCTTTTTAATTTCTTTTTTCTTTAATTTGGCGTAAAAACTAAGAAACCCTTTCGCATTCCCACTATATATACCCACGCTCCTCAATTCCTATTCCTCATCAAATTACCTAAAACAATTTCTTATGCTTTTCATTTTTTTCACAATTCTCATAAATATATCATGAGCAATATCCCCAAATCCTTATCAGATTCTTCCTTAACCCTATTTCTACTCGCCATCTCGGCATCAGATCCTTGGCCCTTTCCTATTCTCAAATTCTAGTGTTCAATTTAATTTCAATTTGATTTTGTAATTGTGCATAAATATAAATCGGTCACCTGAATTTCCATATTCACATGCCGCACCTTCATTTCCACCACCATCACAGCAGCGGCGGAGGCGGTGGCGGTGGCGGATGGGGAAGGAGGAATATTCCGAAGGGATGCTTGGCGGTGACGGTGGGGCAAGAGGAGGAGCTGCGGAGGTTTATTATTCCGGTGATGTATGTAAATCATCCTCTGTTTATGGAGTTGTTGAAGGAGGCGGAGGAGGAGTTCGGGTTCGAATATCCGAAAGGTCCGATTCGAATTCCATGTCAGGTTGAAGAGTTTTGTGAAATTAGGGGTTTGATTGATAGGGAAACGACGTCGGATCATGATGAAAATCACCAAAACAATAACCACCATCACCACCAGTTTTTATGCTTCAAGGCTTGATTGATCATATATGTATTGTGATTTTATTTTTGTTTTGGTCCTTTTTATTTTCAATTTTTATTTGTATTCATTTATATTTAGAAGACAATGATGAAAGTTTAATCATATTAGGAAGGATTTGGTTTCGATTTTCTTGTTTCACTCAAATTTATTTAATAGATTGGTGTTACATGAATATTTTGCAAGTACACCCATTTTCTATGGGGTGCAAAATTGCAAATAGAACTGAAAATCAAATCAAGTTACTTGAGCGCGTTCGATAAAATCTCATTACACTAATCAAATAAGTTTGAACATAATTTTTCGTCCGATAACTTTTGAAGCTCGGTTCGAGACTCGATAAGCTAAAAATGATAATATACATGTAAGCTACTCGATATTCGGTCCGACATCGTTCGATAAAAGTTTGTTTGTGCTTGGTTCGATTCATAATTAAATCAAGCTTAGACACAAAATTTCAAGCTCGATGAAATTCAAACCAAGTTTGGACAGTGTGTCGTTTCACTACTCGGCTCGATTACACCCCATAGGTGCAAACAGTCATGTGTTACATTTAAATTGTATTTGACTTGGTTTGATTATTTTAAAATCGAGTTTGAATGGATTTTTTTTTAATGAACTCGAGTGCAAAGTGCTATAAATCCTAAATGAATTACATATTATGAGGTTGCTTAGTGTTATTCCTGTGTTTCAAGGGTAGAAAGTGCCTATATTTTATATTTCGGGAAGCAAAGTGCAAAAATCCCTTAAAACTTAAATAAACTTTCCAATTACTAAAAAAACCTCAAAATAATATGTCCCTACCCTATTATATTTTTGGGCCACATGATGAAACATGATGAAGAATTCTCTCGGAGTTCATGGGAAATTAATTGAATAATCAGTTTCACACTAACATTTAGCCGTTTAGGTGATTTGACTTTAAAATGCCAACAATCAAATAAAATACTGTAAACAACTGGTATACATTTTCTAAAAAAAAAAGGGAAAAAAACTGGTATACATGAATGTTTTCAGTATTTTTTAATTAAATTATCAACCTCATAAAATAGAAACCTTCAAAACGGAGAAGCCATCTTATTAGGAAACAGGCAAACAGCTCATTCACATGTGACAATGACTTGGAACCAATGTTTTCAGAACCGTAGCGGACAATGAACATGTGAGTCGACTAGTCCCTAATTCTAGTGGTTGGACCAGTCAGGCCATTGATTGGTATGACGTTATAATGATATAATTAATATATTAATTATAAAATATATATTATGTAAAAAAAATTAAACAAATATCGTGTAATTGATTAAAAATATACAGAAAATTGGATATATTTAAATTAAAATCAGTATAATATTTATCTAACTTATGTTTATTATAACGGTAATATAAATATGTTAATAATTAATAAGTTCATATAAATATATATATCATGGTTATATTCATTTGAAAAGATACAAGTGTAAGTTAAAAATAAGATATAGTAAGAGATTAATAATTTTAGAATATGATTGTGATATATTAATTTTAAAGTCCATTATTAAAAATTAAATTTACATAATATATCCATGTGACTTTCAAGTTTTGCAATTCTTTATTTTACAAATATAGTGGGGAAAAAAAAGAAATAAACAAAAATCCATTTGACACTCAAACTATCTATTTTCAATAGAACAAATTAATAAAAAATTGTGTCATAAAACTAAAAACTATTATTTCATTGATAATGTATAAGATATTAGTTTGAATTTATTTATTATAAACTAATCAATAAATAAATTTGATTACAATGAAATCTATGATTTGTAGTCTATAAAGTTACTAAAAATTATTATAATCCAACTGGCCAAGATCATTTAGTTAATTCAATAACTCTGGTGTCCAAATTCTCCTCTTTACAAAATTTTATTAAAATATTTTTAACATTAAAAAAAAAAAAAAAAAAAGTAAGAACCGCGGGCAAACCCGGTTCAGCGGTTCAAATTGAATTTCAAGGAATCCGATTTTAGGGGTGTGTCCGGATCGGATAGGCCTCCGGTTCCTGATCTGACAAGCAAAAAGAAAAGTTAAGAACCGCGGACCAAATCAGTCCATCGACTCATCGGTTATGGGCGATGTAAACTGAATTTCAATGAATCCGATTTTAGGAGTGTGTCCGAATCATATAGGCCTCTGGTTCCCAGTCCGATCCGATCCAATTTTAATCGATCCAATTTTAATAACATTGCTTTGAACCCCACAATATTCATTATTTGTACGAAGTTTGTATTTTCTTTTTCCATCTCATTTGTTGGTTGTTGAAGTCATTCCAAAAAAAATTAGTCCAACACCGACCCATGTTTTTATATAAGTCTGAATATGTGACTCGGACGTATCCTATTGATCGAGCATGTTCTAATAAAATAATAGATATGTTTCATTTTGAGGCATATTTTATGATAAAATAGATTTTAGTATAGACGTATGCTTTACATATGTTTGGTTACTTTCCACAAGAATTTTTTAATTACAAAGCAAAGAAAAATTAAATGCATTTGAACAGGATTTCGAATAATTCCCAAAGCATATTCATATCGTATAATTGGAGTTATAGAAAATGATGGATAATAAGAACTAGAGGTGATGGATCAAAATTTTGTTTTGAAAGTATGTTTCGATTATCTAAATATATTAAGCTTTTCGAGAGTTTTTAATGTCTCGAAAACACTAGGAAAATTGTAAAGAAAGTTATTAATTTAAGAAATTTAATAGAGTTGAAGAGCAAAAAAAAAGTAGCTTCAAAATTATACCTTATTTTTGTTTTTAGTGATTAAAAAACGAAAAAAAAATTCTATGTTTTAGACGGAAAAATTGAAATGTTTAATCCATGCTAGATGTGCTTAATTTGTCACATATAAGAAGAATGAAATGAATTCAAATAACTAGGTGTGCCCCTTCACATGTATTCTATATTCTTTTTCTTTTCTCCCTAGATAGTGGGAAGCTTTTGAAAAGTTGAAATGGGAATCATTTTACTTGCACTGAATTTGTATAATCATCATGGGAGAATTGATGATTGACTTTGAAGTTGCAAAAGTGAGGGTTATTATTTTTAAGAAGTGAGGGAATTAGATACTATACACAAATTAAGGAAATTTTTTGTCTTAGACCCGATTTTTCATAAATTATACATAAAATTTTGTAAATATGTTTGATAAATTCATTAATTTTATTTATGGTCTATGAAATATCTAGTCTAGGCAAGTACGACCCAAAATATAAGGTTGGATTGAGATTGCTTTTGCGCTGAACTTTCATCAATGATGGGTTTCTTCATATTTTTTGAAAATATGCTTAATTAGTGTTTTAATTTTTTTACTATTGCTTCATAGGCACTAATAGGTAGGTAGTAGATTTTTTTTTTGGATTGTACTGATATTTAGTACTCCTAAAAAAATCTAGATTGTCACTACAAAGTAGCGATCGACCTTAGATTCATATTATATTGGAAGAGGTTTATATTTAATATGTGTGAGGTGCCTGAAAAGAATTAAACCCTTGCAAAAAAAGAAAAAGAAAAAATAATCTTCTTATCATACTCTAGGAGTACATAGACTTCAAAACATCAAATATTGGGACCTCGACTTTGTCAGTGAGTTATGCACGTGTTGTGAGTTGTGACACAAGTTCCTCATTATTATTACATATTTTTCTATTTTGCCATAAGAGAGAGTCAGAGAGGGTATAAAACTTGAAGAACGTATTAACTTGTAAACAGTTAATGTTGAGATAGATAGAGAATAAGAGTATTTTAAGTATATAATTTATTTTTTCTTAAAATTGAGTCTATTTATTAGGCACCTTAATATTTCTGAAAAAAAATTTTGTAAATATGTTTGATAAATTCATTAATTTTATTTATGGTCTATGAAATATCTAGTCTAGGCAAGTACGACCCAAAATATAAGGTTGGATTGAGATTGCTTTTGCGCTGAACTTTCATCAATGATGGGTTTCTTCATATTTTTTGAAAATATGCTTAATTAGTGTTTTAATTTTTTTACTATTGCTTCATAGGCACTAATAGGTAGGTAGTAGATTTTTTTTTGGATTGTACTGATATTTAGTACTCCTAAAAAAATCTAGATTGTCACTACAAAGTAGCGATCGACCTTAGATTCATATTATATTGGAAGAGGTTTATATTTAATATGTGTGAGGTGCCTGAAAAGAATTAAACCCTTGCAAAAAAAGAAAAAGAAAAAATAATCTTCTTATCATACTCTAGGAGTACATAGACTTCAAAACATCAAATATTGGGACCTCGACTTTGTCAGTGAGTTATGCACGTGTTGTGAGTTGTGACACAAGTTCCTCATTATTATTACATATTTTTCTATTTTGCCATAAGAGAGAGTCAGAGAGGGTATAAAACTTGAAGAACGTATTAACTTGTAAACAGTTAATGTTGAGATAGATAGAGAATAAGAGTATTTTAAGTATATAATTTATTTTTTCTTAAAATTGAGTCTATTTATTAGGCACCTTAATATTTCTGAAAACATGTAAAAACGACACGTAATTTGAAACATATGGAGTAAGTTTTCATATTATCATTAAAGACAAAGTGTAAAAATTTCAAAAGAAAACTAGAGTCTCTCTTGAAATTCTAAAGCAACATATATTCTGAATATTTTTTTTTACTAAAACTATATATATATATATATATATATATATATATATATACTTTGAAATGATATCATTTAAGAAACATTGTAAATGATATAAACATATTATTGATGGACTTAGCTCTATGTTGCTTGCTTCTCGTGAAATTGTACTCCTACTTCAAAAATCGAGCAATTTGGTTCATTAAATTGAACAATGAGGTTTGAGATGTGGATCCCATGATCCAAATGTCCTTTAATTTTTGTTTTTATTTCTTCTTTCTCATGTTGGAACCATATGTGTAGTTTAATTGTCCTTTTCTCTATTATTGTTAATTGGTTGGCGCGCAGTTTGGGTAGTTGAAAACGCACAATTTCGTTATTGCTTTTGTTCATCAAAATTTGGAAAAAAATCTTATATAATATGTTGAATGCAGAATGTGAATCGAAGAAATATAAGGTATATCTAAACTTAAATATCCTTCAAACATTTTGTTTTATCAATGAACTTTGTTTTATTAAAAAAATGTTAATTTAATTTATTCACCAATTGTATTATGTATATGAAGGCAAAAAATCAATAATAGTCATTAATTTAACTTTTGGAGGGACGCAGAAGTAGGACACTGTTTGTTCCGGCAAGCAATTTATATTTTTTATGTTTTAAATTATCGCAATTTTAGTCATTTTTAGTCCTAAATTTGCCAGAATTAAATTTAGTGCCCATAAATTGCCACATAAGCAAATAAATTAATGTATTATAACATGGCAAAATTGCAAAAATCGTCCCAAACTAATCACTGATTTTGGATTTTCGTCCCAAACTATTTAATTTGGCAAATTTCGTCCCGTAATTTAATATTTTTTTGGAATATCGTCCCACCATAATTATAAGACGAAATTGCGCATTTGCCGATGAATTATCACATGGCTGCTTAAGGGTCATGACATGGTAAATTTTAACATGAATAATTATATAATATTGCAGAGTTCGTCCCAAATTAATTATAAAATTGAACGTCATTTTCATTAACTTAGAAATTTAATATTGGGACTAAATTCATACAAAATGGTAAATTATGGGACGAAATTTGGCGAGTTGATATAGTTTGAGACGAAAAATCAAAATTATTAACTAGTTTGGAACGATATTCCAAAAAAATATTAAATTACGGGACGAAATTCGCCAAGTTAAATAGTTCAAGACGAAAATTCAAAATCAGTAATTAGTTTGGAACGTTTTCTGCAATTTTACCTTATAACATTTCTGCCACAATAATTAGTAGGTAGGAAAAGAAATATAGGAATGAAGATGTTACATTTCAAGCTAATTTTACAAGATAGTGGTAGTGGATTACCACCGCACCACAGTCAAATGGATAAAAATCCCCAACTTGTTTGCTTTCTTAGCAGTTTATGGACACTAATTTTAATTCCGGGAAATTTTGGATTAAAATTACGGATAAGAAGACTAATATTAAATGTATTTAAAATATAAAGAATATGTAAATTGCTCGTCAGAACCACAAGTGTCCCATTTTTACGTCCTTGCCAAAGTTAAGGGTGCATGTGAAATCTTAAAAAAGTGTAATAGAACTTTGATTTTTTGCACTTTACACTCCCAAAACACGAGAAATATGCACTTGTACCCTCAAAACACATAAATAACACTTAGCACCCTCGAATTTTGTACTTTGAACCCCCGAAACATAAAATAAAAACTTAACACCCTCGAATTATGAAAAACTCAAGAACTTGCACCCCCACATTTTTTCCTACAGAATTTACCTTCTGGGTAAAAAAAAATCCAAGGAAAAAAATAGAAAATTAATTTTCCTTCTTCGTTAAAATTTGCAAAATAAGATTATTAATACCAAAATACTCATTTTCATTCCATTTTTTTTTCATCTTGTAAATTTGGATTAATGTTAAGTTTTTTTTTTAATATGTTTCAGTCAATTATGTATAGAAACTTTTCGATTTCTTTTGGAAATTTTCGAGAATAAAATTTTCATTCGACTACTCTTTCTAACCCTTTATACTCGTTGCCGAAAATTTGAAAAGAAATAAGTCTTTTCAATACGTACTTTACCGAAACATATCACAAAATCGAAACTTTAATTCAGTTTATAAGATGAAGATACAAATGAGTATTCTAATATTCAAAATCGTCTTCTGCAAATCATAAGGAAGAAAAAATAAAATACCTATTTTGCCCTAGGTTTTTTTTACCCCGATGGTCAACTTTATGAGAAAAAATGAGGGGGTGCACGTTCATGAGTTTTTCTTAAGTTGAGAGTGTTAAGTGCTTATCCTGTGTTTTCGGGATGCACAGAGTTGATTTTTCGTGTTTCATGGGTGCCAATTGATGAATTTTTCTAAATTCGGGGAAAATGCATATTACTACCCTGTGTTTTCGAAAACCTGCAAAAAACTGCCCTGTGAAAATTTTTTTACACCAGACTTCCTTGTGTTTTCAAAAACCCTGCAAATTACACTCATTCTCCGTTAATCATTGACACCGTTAATTTTTAATTGACTTGCCTAAATTACCCCTTATTTATTAATAAAAGATTATATTTTTATTAACGAGAAAAATGCATATTACTATCCTGTGATATCAAAAACCTGCAAAAAACTACCTTGTGAAATTTTTTTTTGCACCAGACTTCCTTGTGTTTTCAAAAACCTTGCAAATTACACCCGTTCTCCGTTAATCATTGACGGAGGGAGACGGAATGGGTGTAATTTGCAGGATTTTTGAAGGAAGTCTGGTGCAAAAAAAATTTCACATGGTAGTTTTTTGCAGGTTTCTGATATCACATGGTAGTAATATGCAATTTCCCCTCTAAATTCGAGAGTGCTCAGTGCTAATTTTATGTTTTAGGCGTGCAAAAGTGCCCATTTCTCTTTATTTGGTGGTGCAAAGTTCTATAAATTTGAAATGAATTAGCTATTTCGCCTCTGGAAAAATACTTGAGGGTGCAAGTTACTAAATCCTTTGTCTTTCGAGGGTGTTGAGTTTTATTTCTGTGTTTTGAGGGTATAAAGTGTTTATTTCTCGTATTTCAGGATCCAATTACTCAAAACGAAAATAAAAAGAAAAATAAAAATCTCAAATAATATGTCCCTACCCTATTACATTATTGGAGATCACGAATGATTATTAACTATATCTCGATCTTAGCTTTCCATATTTTTTAGATCTACATCCATGGAGGGGCATGGAGGGGCACATGATGAAGAATTCTCGAAGGAGTTCATATTTGGGAAATTAATTGAATAATCAGTTTCACACTAACATTTAACCGTTTAGGTGATTGACTTTTAAAATGCCAACAATCAAATAAAAAAATAATGTAAACAACTTGTATACATCATTGTTTTCAGGTATTTTTAATTATATTATTGACCACATAAAATAGGAAACTTTCAAAATGGAGAAACCATCTTATTAGGATTCAGCTCATTCACATGTCATAATGACTTTGAACGAATGTTTTTATAATCGGATTGGACAAGTAAATTGTGAGTTTATTGGCTCTGGTTTTATTGATTGGATCGGTTGTACCATTAATTGAACCGATATGACGTTATAATAATATAATTAATATATTAATTATAAAATATATGTTATGTACATATAACTTTAAAAAATATCTTGTAACCGATTAAAAAATATACAAAAAAATAGATATATTTAATTTAAAATCAGCATAATATTTATCTAACTTATGTTTATTACCGTTTATTATAACGGTAATGCAAATAGGACTGTCAATTGAGTCGGATTTATCGGAAGTCTGGTGGCTCGACCCAATTAAAAATAATCCGAACTTGAATATTTGAATATAATATTTAAATTAAAATGTTTATTAATTTTGTATCAATTGTTAAAAAAACAGAAGATTTTCGTGTTTTGGACGGAAAAATTGAAAATTTTAATCCATATATGCTAGGAGGTGCTTGAATTTCTCATATGCCAAGAATGAAATGAATTCAAAGTAACTAGGTGGCACCTTCACATGTATTCTATAGTCTTTTTTATGTTCTCCCTAGAAAGTGGGAAGCTTTTGAAAAGTTTAAATGAAAATCATTTTATTTAGATTCAATTTGTAGAATCATATGGGTCATGGCATTTTAGCATTGACTTTGAACTTGCAAAAGTGATGGTTATTATTTTTATGAAGTAAGGAATTAGATACTCTACACAAATATAAGGTTGGATTGAGATTGCTTTTGCGCTACACATTCTTCATATTTTTTGAAAATATGCTTAATTAGTGTTTTAATTTTTGAATATTGCTTCATAGGCACTAATAGGTAGGTAGTAGATTTTTTTTATACCCGGAAAAAGAAAATTTGGATTGTACTGATATTTAATACTCTCTCCGTTCCTTTTTATAGTTGCTTTAGAGTGTTACACATGTATTAATGAACCTAATAAATAGCATAAAATTTAGAAAATAAGAAAATAGTATACCTCAAATACTCTTATTGGTTAGTAATGATACTCCATTCGTTTCACAATATCTATCGTTTTAGAGGGATTTTTTTGTCTCAAAATATATGTTGCTTTAGGATTCTGATGCAGCATTAATTACATTTTTTTCAATTTAACCCTTATTTATTACACCAAAAACTCTATATTAGTTATTCCAATGCAATATTAATTAAGGATATTGTAGGTATATCTTTTGTTTCTTATCAAAAATCCATGTTATTTACTCCCTCCATTTTATAATATTTGTCGTTTTAGAGATTTTTTTTTTGTTACAAAATATATGTCGCTTTAGGATTCTAATGTATTAATAATTACCCTTTTTTCAATTTAACCCTTATTTATTACACCAAAAACTCTATCTCATTTATTCCAATGCAATATTAATTAAGGGTATTTTAGGTATATCTTTTGTTTTTACCCATATTTATTTGAATCCTTAAAACATGTGCAACACTGTAAAACGATAGATATTATGAAAGAGACGGAGTATTTGAATCCTTAATACCCGTTCAACACTATAAATGACAGATATTATGAAAAGGAGGGATTAAAAGAGAGAAAAACATGGAGGTGCTAAGATTGAGATTAATAAATAAGGGTAAAATTGAAAAATAGGTAATTAATGTCGCACTGAAATCCTAAAGCGACAGATATCTTAGAAAAAAACAACTTTTATAAAGCAATAAATAAAAAGGAATGGAGGGAGTACTCCTACAAGAATCTTCTGATCATACTCTAGGGCCATAGATTTCAAAACATCAAATCTTGGGACCTCAACTTTGTTAGTGAGTTATGCAAGTGGTGGTGTGACACAAGTTCCTTGATACTTCCTCCATTTCAAAATACATATCGTTTAAGGTTATTGCATAAGGATTGAATAAACTATTAATTACCTAAATTTTAGGAGAATAAAAATCTTATAGTGCAAAACTACTCTAAATAAAAAGAAAATATGTAACTTCTCATATTATCATTAATGATAAAGAGTAAAAATGTCAAAAGAGAATTTAAGTCTCTCTTGGAATTGAAATTCTAAAACGACGTGTATTCTGAAATCTTACTAAAATGACACATATTTGAAATTGAATTGAAATGGATGGATTATCATTTAACTAACATTGTAAATGACAAGAATAATGATGATTTCTTAGTATATAAATACCCCCACAAATTCCAACTTATAACTAGGAAAAAACTAATTTGAAATCACTTTCTTAGCATATTGATGGACTTAGCTCTGTGTTGATTCTCGTGAAATCCTTTTATTAATCTCAACTAAAGGAGATAAAGTATTGATTTAAAATTTTCAGATGGAGTCAATGAGTCCATTTCTATTTAACAAGCTAAAGAAGTAAATTGAACATTGTTATATTTGTCGCGGGGGGGGGGGGGGGGGGGGGGGGGGGGAGGGGGGCACGGAAATGGGAATTAGCCCGGATATTGATGTATTGGGGATAGTAATAACTATTGATCAAAATTTTCAATTTTTCCATTAAAAACATTAAAAAGTTTCTTTTTTTGAATCAACGGAAAAAAAATAAGGTATAAATAACAAAAAGAGTGAAGCTCCTTGTTCTTCACAAACCTAAAACCTAATGCAAAATAAGTAATCAAAAAAAGATACATTTAAAACAAATAACAAAAGATCACGCATTTCAGAAAATTTTGTATAAATAAATAATTCCTATTTGCTTCCCTATACATTCTGATTCTGCATGTTCCCACCTCTTTCTTCACAACAAGGTCTATAACAAATCCAGAACACATTCACGAACCCAAAAAATTGATAGCAAACAATTAAAGGGGGATACAAATTCAAAGATAAATTCCTTCTTAAACAATCTCAAATAATCATTTAAAAAAACTATATTCGGATATCAAAATACGCTTCAATATCACATAGGGAAAATATGTGCAATTTCCCAAGTAACGGTTACTGTCTTTGTCTTGGAGTTGAGCTGCGAACGGTTACACCGTGTAGGAATTTGGTAAAGCCGAGAAAACTCAATTTTCCATCTGATGGTCTGATCCAATCCTTTAGTAGAGAATGAGCAGTTGGACCCAAATTTAATTCCTGAAATATAAACAAAATTCAAGTGGCTTTTTAAGGCTATATTTGGTTCATGAATTTCAGCGAGAAAGATGCTAAAATAGAACGAGAAAATGAACACAATCTGATGCAAGAAACGCAATATTCTTATAATTTTACTCGAATTCGAATGCCAAACATAGCTTAAGGGTTTGGTGTATACCTGTGCCAATTCCTCGACAGAAGTAACACGGTTTCCTTGTTGTTCGAAATATTGAAATGCCGCACTTGCAATATCTTCCCATTTCTCAAGAGCTTCAAGCTGAAATGTGTTAATTGCGGCAGCACAAAACTCCTCAAATTCCATGATTTTGTAGGATAGAGGTTCCAGCTTCAAGTCATGAAAAATTGAAATAAGAACTCGGTAATAGTGAATATTGAAGACATGGCTTTTATACGATAAAAGCAATAATTAAGCAAAATTGTATAACACTTGAATTGCATTTTCGGCTTCCCATGATTAGAAACTCAAAAAAATTTATTATGATATATATACAAGGCAAGAAAGCTATCAAACAGTCATCCTAAATTTTTTTATTATGATGATATCTATTTTTCATGGAAAAATAAAAATAGAATTATGCAAAGGGGTGCATAACATAATTGTATAATGGAAAAGGCGAAATGTTAGAAGTTATTCTTATTTTCTAACATTAAAAAAATTCATCAGTCATTAGACAAAGATTTCTCACCAAATTCAAAATGTCAGTGACTTTTGATTCCCTCATGGCATCGGTTGCATTTTTCAACAGAGCCTAAACATGTACAGTGATGGAGTTAAAGTCTAAGTAGCACAAATATGCTAATTACAAAAAATAGAAAGATGTAGCACTATATGCTATATAAAATCGACAGAAATGGAGAAGGATAAAAATAAGCACGCACTGTTCTGAAATTTTCAAGCGAGACACAACCATCCTTCGGTTCCAAGAGCTCAAATTGAGCCCTCAGGTAATGAAGCTCATCCTCCGTCAAGGCTTTTGAAAGTGCCTGAATTATCAAGAAGCATATACCTCTATTACCAAACAAATATGTTCTTTCCAAAAATATTTCATATATGCCATAGAATGTATATAAATTTAAAACGAGAACTTACTTTTAGAGCTGCACGCTTTAAAGGAGTGGTTCGAATATATGACTTGATTTGTTTGTAGATCATCAGATCTAAAGGTACTTCACAGTTTAAGCCCCTTAACCATGGATGACCTGCAGATACAAAAAGGCTTATAATAAGTTTAACGAGCTAATGCCAATTTACACCCCAGTGATATGCATAATGTTCAAGTTACCCCCTATAATTTGAAAAAGAGCATTTTAACCCCTTCAACCAGAGAGCGTAACTCACTTGCCAAAATTGAGAGTGAGCATGAAAAGTATTTTTGTAACATAAGGGGGGTAAAGTGCGACATTTATCATAACACGGGTAGGTAAAGTGCCACAAGTATCATAACACATGGGGTAAAGAGCCAGATTTATCATAACACTAGGGGGTATAGTGCCACATAAAAGAGGGGTAGTTTTGTGAATTCGTATTTTTTTATGTTTAAAAATGTCAGGGAGGCCATGTGAAACTTTTATAAGATTACAAGGGGGTAAAGTATTCTTTTTAAATCACAGGGGGAGGGGATAAATTGAACATTATGCATATCACAGGGGGTAAATGCCATTAACTAAGTTTAATACATATAACTAATGTCTTCACCAGCAAAATTAAGAAATATTTAAGCATGATAGAACTTGCTAGGTCAATTACTATGTGATGACTAGTGAAGTTAACTCTTTTTATCAACCTTTATATTCTGTTTGCTAGCATTCATAAATAAAGCGGATCAACCAATAAACAAATGATAAAATTACCGTTAAACTATATTTTAGTCGTTCTACCAAACAAAAAGAAAATATATGTTATCTTCTTCGTAATTAAAATGTTAATATTTGCATCATTATTCTATAGATGCTACCAAACGAGTTCTTAAGCAAATAATGAATAAATCACACACTGACTTACTCAGTGCTTGGGCAGCAGTCATTCTTTTCCTATGGTCTCGAATTAAAATCCTTTTCACAAAATCTTTGGCTTCTGGAGAAACTGAAGGCCATGGTGCATCATACAAGTTGGGGTCAGCTCGGAGCACAGAACGAAAAATTCCTGATTCTGTCCTTGCCCAAAAAGGTCTACTTCCACATAATAAGATGTATGTTATTACGCCGATACTCCAAATATCTGCTTCACTACTGTATGATCTGTGAAGAACTTCAGGTGCTACATAATATGCACTGCCAACAATGTCGTTCAGACGCTGATCTGAAAATTAGCCAAAAAATAAAAAATTACTTGTTTTGCATTTTGAAATAGAAGAGTGAAACATACACGAGTTCATGTATCAAAATCCAAAAAGGAAGGAGCAGAGGCCCATTGGTAGTCTAGATTGTTAAAGACAGTTTACAGAAAACATCGTCTTCCAGATTTAGCAACAACGGAGAATTAAGTGTAATTTATGAGCACATAAATTTAACTGTCTACTAGCGCAAGTTTTTCGGCAAGCCAGAGTTAAATAACCAAATTGACTAGTAACTGGGGGGGGGGGGGGGGGGGGGGGGGCGCTTTCAATGAGCGCCTAATATCTCCTAAATCATCTTTACAGTAAATGGTTGGGTCGATGAAAATTAGTTAAGACAAGAAGATTTTGCATGCTTACATCTAGTCAACATCTGAATAGAGAGGAAAGATTCAAATTGGTGTAATGTTATCTACTATATTTATACTCAGATTTTGTAGTTTTATTAATTTCATTGACCATTGATCACTACTTGAATAGGTAAAATAATAACGGTGGCCATAACGTAGGTTAAGTAATAATTATCAAATGTCTCTCCTCTCTAACAGTTTATGCATTTAGATGAGTTGCACATTCAATTTGGTATCAGAGATCAGGCCAAAAAGAGGTCTATGTGTTCGAATCTCTCCTCTACCAAATTCTAAAAGATGAGTTGGACATTTAATATATATCAATTACTTTTTCTGAAATCTTAGTAATATATGCATTTAATAGCTTACTTTATATTTCCCCAAAAGAAATGTCAACAATTAAAAAAGCTAGATATCCCATATGTTAGAACATTTGGTATATAATACCTATCTTTTTTAGCATATAACTTCACACGTAAAAATGATCAAAATTAATGTGTATATAAGGCATAGTTAAAAATGTATGCAAATTGCCAACACAATGCATGAATACTACAAACATAAAAGAAGAAGAATCAATGGTTGATTCCCCTGCGTATACGAACTAAGCAATTCACATATTCAGTGCCAAGTTAGACCACCTTTTAAAAAGACAATCTAATATAGATATGTATATCTTTCAATAAATATGGCAGTATATCCTCGGAATTTAGCATGGACTAAGAGATAGTTTAAACGTATATGCTCATCCTCGATTGCCAAAGTGCATTGACTAAGCTTCAGTTTTCTCGTGCTTTAATAATTCAAAAATTACACATCTCACATTTACCCATTCTTGTGTACATATATTCATAAGTAATTTTGATACAATTTCTCAGATATACCTCCTCTCTGGCTCCATTTGTAGTTAAACAAACTTTTAAACATGTATAACATGCAATAATGATTTACAGAGACATCCAAATTGATCTAGTTGAGCAGCTTTTCCATTTAAAGGCTTCATATATTACATAGTTATAACCTCGAACACATATAGTAAATTTCAGTTTAATGGTAGCGATAATCTAGCTTGATAGATCACCAAATGAGTGTCATTTGCACTAGCATAGTTAATTCGAGAAAATAAACTGGCCAAAATCGATAATGGTAATAAAGTAAAATAAGAGAAGACGAGCATACAACTACACTGAACATAATAGAATTGGAGCATAAAATTTGGGACCTTTACCTGGCCTGATAAAATCAGATAAACCGAAATCTATGACCTTCATTGGAGCATCTTCATCTTTTGTGGCAAATAGGAAATTCTGCAAGATAGAGTTTTCCATTAAACTCGAACTGATTTATTCCAAATACAGAAACATATGTTACATGACAAAATTGAATGCTCGTTATACCTCTGGCTTCAGATCTCGATGAACGACACCTTGGAGATGACAAAAGGCAACAACGCTTAACATTTGAACAACTATTCTCTTAGCATCCTCTTCTGAATATCTTCCACCTCTACAACACAAACAGTCAGATACAAATTTGCGCTTATTTATCAACATTTATATGTATAACAAGATATGGATATTTATCACAAATTACCTTGCCAAAATCCTATCTAGCAGCTCACCACCTTCACACAATCTGTTAATATACGATTTTGTTAATCCTTTATCATAAGATGCAAAATCCGCAAATGTAACAGGAATCTATGAACTATTTTCGATCAAATGAAATAGAGGAAACTAGAGGTCCAACGAAGAATAATATTTGATAAGTTTATGGCACGAGAACAGTTGGTAAAAGGAAAACATACTCCATAACTACGTAGACATTTTGTGAATCTTCAAATGCATCATAAAACTTGATCAAGTTTTTATGTCCAGACAAAGCTTTTAGTATCTTCACCTCCCTCCGAACATCTTCAATAGCTATTGCAGTAGTCATCTGCAACATTTCACATGAAAAGTAAGGAAAAACACCAAGCCTTTCTTCTAAATTTCACTCAATACTGACACACCAACACGAATTAAAATCAAATCAAGTTACTTAATACTCGTCTCGAGCTCTTTCTATAAAAGCTCGTTTAAGCTTGGCTTGTCTTAAAATTAAACGAGCTCGAACAACTTTATTTGTTTGATAACTTATTAAGCTCAGTTGGATCACTACTTAACAAGCTAAAAATTTGACAGAAAATAAATTTCATGCTCAGAATTCAAACAAAGCTTAAACAATGTATCATTCTCGTTTACACCCCTACAAACCGCGCACCTTTGCTTTAGAAATAATCTTGACAGCCACTTGCTGATTTTTCAGCTCTCCTTTTTTACATTTCGCCCAACATGTATGACCAAAATGCCCCCGCCCTACTTCCTTCCCCAGTTCATACTTCGCCGCAAAATTCTTCGAATATCCAAAGCTCTTATCAAGCTGCCCCTCGCTTCCCTCTCCGCCTCCACCTACACCACCGGAAGCTTCCTCTACGATCGGATTTGTAGTCTGTGACACCGGCTTCCTTTTCATAAAGGCTGACATGATCGGTCTCGCCGGCGACGGCGGAGGCAACGGCCAACGGAATTTCCTTCCAGGAGTCCTTGCCGGCGACGGAGACGGAGCGATTCCGGCGGGGTACTGATTCTGCCATGGACTAGCCGTGAAAGAGTGAGGCGGAGTCCTCGACGAGCCATTAACGGCGGTGGAAGGCGTCTGAGGCGCCAATTGGTTACGGTGGTGGTTATTTGCGGCGGCGGAGGTTGAAACGACGTCGTCTTTGTCTACAGAGACAGTAACACCTTTGCTGCAACAATGCCCCATTATTTACGGCGGCGAATGAATCGGAATTTTTTTTCTCCGATCAACGAGAAGTCAATGAAAGTCTGCACATCGGACGGTCAACCGAGAATCAAAGTCCTAAACCACAGCTAAAACGCGTACGACGCCGTATTGATAGACACCGATGCTTTTATCCTGCAACAATGTCCCATTTCTTTTTTCCAAAATTGAATATTTCAATTTTCAATCAAGGAAAAGTCAAAATTCTACTGATCCGACGGTCAAAAGAAGATTAATCTGGCTAACTTACGTTTCAGTTGGTAGATTTTTTTTACAGTAGTGGTGTATGGTAAAATTAAGACATTACTGAGGAAGATAACTCCAGCTTTTACTATTTTAATAAAATTAAAAATTAAAAATAAATAAAATTTTGGGAAGATTTAATTATTTCGTGCATCCGGATGTAATGATGACTTCATACAAAACTTGGATGAATTTTTTATTTTTAATTGAGTGAAAGACAAAAACGGCCCTATGTTTTATTTAATTCTCAAAAATATTTAGTGTATTTTAACTCCAAAAAAATATTATTTAGTTTAATTATCACACTTGGGTTTCCTATGGTAATTAGGTTGAGATTTAAAATAACACAGGGACTTATTTCAGGGTTAGACAAAGTATAAGGGGTGTTTTTGTTTTTTGCTCGTACAACTAAGTATCAGAGGTAAAATTGTCATATCAAAAAAAATGTAAAAGAAATACTTATAATTTTTACATTTGAATCACACTCTTTTTTTTTTTTTTATGGGATATTTTTTAAGTGTTAAAATAACATATGAATTTTTTTTTAAATTATATAAAGCATAAGGATTGTTTTTGTCTTTCACTCTTTCTAATTTTAAATCTCATCTTTACACTTTTACACCTAGTTATTCATGTAATGGAAATAATCTCTCAAAATCTCTAAATAATTTGAAACTAAATTAACCATTTAGTTTTTTCGTAAAAAAGCTTCTTGATGCTCAAAGTATGATCTTGGATCTTGATAAACCTTTATTTTAAAAGAATAATTTGATAGAATGTGAGCGAATGTCCCACATATTAGATATTTTTTTTTTTTTTTTTTAATGATGTTCAGTCAAATTGTTCTCACTTTCCATGTTAGCACTTTCTATATTTATTATGAAATAAACGTGAACTTAAAAAGGAAAAGATTAAATCGAAAGGGATAGAGTCATAGGACATTATTATTTATTCTATTCGATTTACTATATATAGCATACTAACCATAATAACATTTACTTCTTCTGTCCTATTTTTCTTTATCCATTTGTGCAGTTGATCAGTTAATTTGAGTAAACTTATAAAAATTATAATAAATTTTTAATTAATATATTTTATTAATGAATTGATAATATCATATGCCACCATACATATATCACACCACATATATGAATAGTTTAACATACTAAGTCACATAAAATATTTAAAAGTTTGATCCGATAATGTAGCTAATGAATTAAAAATAATGAGACGGGGAAATATTATATAAATTGAAAGCATATAATCAAATTCGTTTTGTTTTTTTAAGGAAACTTGAGTTATGGTTCAATTTAGTTCAAATATTTAGGGTGAGTCTGGCCTAGCGATTCGAAAAGCAATTATAGGAAAATTAATTTTACTAAAATTGATTTTGTTAATAATTGATTACAATAAAAATTAATTATAGAATAATTAATTTTGTATAACAGCTTTTGCAAAAGTAACACTTTAACATCTTCTAAAATAAGTTGATTTTTTTCTTCTAGAGATCTCAAAAGTAATTATGATCTTGGGGACCAAACATCATAAAAATCACGATTGAGCAAAAATATTTTTTATAATCTGGGCCAAACACTTCAAAAATCACAATAAAAATCTAAAAGTGATTTTAATAGCTTCAACTGCTAGGCCAAACTCACCCTTAATAATTTGAACTCAAACAATATTATCGAATTCCAATAATATGATAAACATATGTGCACATTATTATATTAATTAACTTACTATATTTAAGGAGTTCCAATAATTTGATACTCTTATACAATATTATATTTTGACTTATTGAGTTTAAGGAACTGAATTTCAATATCATATAAGGTGATACACAATACCACCTAATATAGAATAAATAATATATGGTGTGGGGTTACCTTAATACTATGTAATGTGAGTCATTAATGTTATATGTGAGTTATACACAAAATGCGATACATATACATTACGTAGTAATACTACCTAATATGAAATAAATATTACATAATGTGAGTCATGCTAAATATTTGCGGCACCTAACACAACGGCACCCTAGAATCCCCACGTTATTGATGTGGCGATTTTATATCGTTAGTTTTTAGTACGAAATTTACTAATTCAACGTGCAAATCAGAGTAAACCTAGGTAGAATCTAAATTGAGAGTGAAGGCAATAACATTACTTATTAAAATTGTAAATAGCCTTCGTTTTGTCATATTTATTGGAAAGGGATTTTTGCACGTCATCCCCTACAAAATTTTTATTTTTGCACTTTTCTCATATAATTGAAAAAACATGATAGTACCTTCTAGAAGTTGATAAATGAGTACACTTTGCCTCTGATCAATAATTTGTTGGATTTTCAAAAGATAGAAACGTAAATTTGTGGTTTAGTGCAATAATTTTAATTTTTTGAGGGGCTAAGTGCACAAAATGTTATTAATTTAAGTTACTTTAATATTAACATTTCAAAGCACGTTTTCATAAAATTTCTTACCTTGATAATCACATCGTAATTTAATTTTAGTCTTATAATATATTTTTTATTTTAATAGTTTTACTTTCAAATTTCCTTGATTTGATTAAATAGAGATCAATTATTTGTAAATAGATAAATAAATAATTAGGGATAATGCAAATTTCATTAAAAAAAGTTCTAAATTTGAATTTTCGTACAAATATATAACTAAATATTTTTTATTTTTTTAAATTGCAATTCCTATTTTAATATTTTAAAATTTTGTGCACTTAACCCCCTAAAAGTTTTTTGTTATTGCACAAAAACCCCTTAGTGACGTTTTTACCCTTTGAAAATTACTTAAAATGATCATAGAACAAAGTGCACTCATTTATTAACTTTGAGGGGATACTGTCATGTGTTTTCAATTATAGTGGGGAAAGTGGGAAAATAAAACTTTTGTGGAGGGTGGCGTGAAAAATCCCTATTGAGAAAATCAAACCTAAAACTATATCGATGCATGATTAATGATTTAGTAAAGATCTTTTACAGATTCCAATTAATTTTATGTCTTAGTCTATTGGAGCATTAACACTGTCTAGTTAATTTATTGTTATTTCTTGAATATAACTACATAAAGGTAGGTTGAACTTGAACCTCGAGATTTGTTGATTGTAGTAAAGCAATTCTTTGGTTACATCGTTGTTTACTTTTCTTATTTGTTTATTATATTTGAAATAATTTGTATTTTGTGACTTTTACGAAAGTTTGGTAGATAATATGTTTCACCGTCAACTTATTTGTCTTGGAGGGGGAGCAAAATTTGTCAACGTAAAAAGAAATAATGTAGAATAATCATCTAATGACGACGTATAGACTAATTTGTGTATTAATTATCATATAATCATTTGATAATTATGATTAATATTGCAACCGCCGTGAATGTTTATTTTTTTCTTCCTAAAGTCAATATTAGACGATAATATAAATTAAATAAGTCAGACATTCAATATTTATTACATAACACTTTCTCATTATTTTTTTTTTTTTAGTTTTCCAAGAGTTTTAATCCCTTTCAATACAGATTGGACACATGCATTACCTACGTACCTCTCTCAACAGGAATTCGAATCTGAATCCGCTACTTTGTAGTGACTAATCATTTTCATTAGACCAATCACATATTGATCATAACACTTTCTCATTGCTTATTCGCCACTTATCATAGTTTAGCATATTGCTTGTTTCTAATGGCATTTTTGACACTTTTCTCGTATTTTGGCTACAAAAGAGTTATATATGTACTAAAAATTCACTAATTTGATAATTAATTGAAATTTCAATTAAATAATCACAAAAGAATATGAAATTGTCATGTGAAATATTAATTACATATATGATCTTCTGCATTGTTAAATATTCGGCACAAAAATTGTACGGACGGGATTTTATATTGAATATTTATTAGTAAATATAATAACTATTTTATGGGATAGTTTTGTATGGATTTCGCGTAACAGTATACTTGTCTTGTAATTATTTTGTGTGGAAGTAGTTTCTTGTTCATTTCCAGAAAAAGACTTGGGTTCAGTATGTGGGTACGTAATCATAATATTCTTCAAAATTCAGACTGACCAGTGGTAATGAAAATTTATAATTTTTACGTAGATCTTATGGTTATAAGTTTACCATATCATCCATTGTGATAATGTCATAATTCAAAATTAATGATGTGATGAATTTTTATCCACAAAGTTTATGTAACTATCATAAAACAAAGTGAAAAAATTGCAGAAAACGTCTCAAACTAATTAGTGATTCTGAATTTTCGTCTCAAAGTATATTACCTCACCGAATTTTATCCCGCAATTTAATATTCTTTTGAAACATCGTCCCAAACTAATTACTAATTTTGATTTTTCGCTCCAAACTATATCAACTCGCAGAATTTCGTCCTGTAATTTAACATTTTGTATGAATTTAGTCCCAATATTAAATTTCTAATTTAATGGAAATGACGGTTCAATCTTGCAATTAGTTTGGGACGAATTCTACAATATTATATGATTATTCATGTTACATTTTACCACGTCATGACACGTAAGCAGCCATGTGGTAATTTAACGGACAAATGCGCAACTTCTGTCTCATAATTAACGGTAGGACGATATTTCAAAAAAATACTCCATTAAACTACGGGAGGAAATTCGCTAAGTTGATATAGTTTGGGATGAAAATCTAAAATCAGTGATTAGTTTTGGACGATTTTGCAATTTTGCCAAATATATAAGATTGTGTATATAATTATATCATATATATGTAGGGGTGTAAACGTGCCAAGCAGTATCGAACAACATGTTGTTCAAGCTTGGTTTGAATTTTATCGAGCTTGAAATTTTGTGTTTGAGTTAGGTTTGATTTCTTAACACACCGAGCTCAAACGAGCTTTTATTGAACGAGCTCGAGCCGAGTATCGAGTAGCTTGGTTTCTTTTCCATTTTTAGCTTATCGAGTCGAGCTTCAAAAGTTATTGAACGAGAAATTTTGTTCAAACTTGTTTGATTTATTTGATGAACCAAGCTCAAACGAGCTTTTATCGAATGAACTTGAGCCGAGTATCGAATAGCTTGGTTTGAGTTTCAGCCCTATATATATGCAGATTATTTGTTGAAGGAATAGGAATAAGAATCATTTAACGAAGTAGATTTAAGGCCGCGTGTTACAGACATGCAGTGTGCCAATTCAACTACCAAAGTAATGAGCAATTTATTCCATTAACGTCAACACACCTAAATGACTTGAAAGTGGATGAAACATTCACTGCGTGATTATAGAAAAAACTTCAAAATATATTTTATTTTTTTCTATGTTTCAGTTAAATACAAACTGAAAAGATTTATCAAAAAGAAAAATACAAATTTAGTAGTTATAAAAAAATTCAGATATATGTTTTTACTCGGATTAATGTCAATTTATCTCTTGTGATATGAATTGTGTTCAATTTATCCTTCTATGATTTGAAAAAAAACAATTTACCCCTTGCAAAAATTTTAAATTAAACTGTTTATCTCTGGCCACTTATAGAGAAATTAATACACTCGCCAAAATTGAGAGCGTGTATGAAAATTATTGCGTAGAAAAAGTACCCTTAGGGGAATTAATTAAGTGTCACATTTATCATAACATGAAAGAGTGAAGTGTCACATTTAAGATTTCGTATTTTAAGATTTTTTTTCTAAGGTATAATCATTTTTTAGGAGTCTCTAGCATATTAGAGAGATTCAATAATTCGAATTTGATCATATTTTAGGGGTATTAGTCCATTTTATTAAATCAATCACCTATTGATTTTGTATTTCAAGATGTGACAACATAACATATGTATTTTCTAATGTTGGGTGTTCTAGAAAACACATGAATCATGTACTTCTGAATAAAAATATAAAGTTTTTAGAGTCAAAATGATTTCAGGAGAGGCCTTGGGCCTATTTTCACAAATAACTTCAGATTTTTAAAGTTATTTCAAAAATAAAATTTTGAAGGTTTTCAAAGATAGTGGAAAGAAGAGAAACAGTGATAAGTTGCCGAATGAGATGAGTTAATTTAGGAAAATTTCTATATGAAACTCCTATTTTATACCGCTACAATTTAATTTAATTGGCTGGAAAAAGTTTGCTTCGAAAAAATAGTGTGGACAACTTGTTTAATCGGTTTTAAAGTTTTTCTTGCAATTTTCATCCTCACTAATTTTAAATAATGAATTTAAGTCCATTTATAATTTGCTGAATTTTTTTGCTTTGTGCAAATAGCTAGTTTGAAAAACTTATATTACTCGTTAGTACGTGTCTATTGCAATTCTTTACCTCCACAATTTTGCTTTGTTGAAATCTTTACAATTTTTACCCCCACAATTTCTTTAATTCAAAGTTTCTTTTTTTATTAAACATAAACATGTATGTGTCTTTACCCCTCCCCCCCTTTCTAAATTTTTAATTTGTTATTATGTCATTTCCGACATTTCGACCTTGTTTCAAAAATTTAAAAATGTTAAATGTTCTTACAATTCAAAGCGAATTTGTACCATATTCACTGTCTCATAGTTTTAGAAGTTCTATTGACATTTCGACATCGACTATAAACTAAAAACGTAAACACACATTAAAAATCTTTACTCATAAATTTGATTTCGACTCATGTTCCACACGATGACAACTCATATAATTTCGACTCATTTAAGATTTATGGTAAATCCAATCACAATCTCAAGTCCACTAAAATAAAATTAAACGTAAAAATACACTGCTCAATAACTCGAAAATTATGTTATTATATTTATATATTACAAAGAATTTGTGTTTTAAAAAGATTACTATGTCAATTATATATGTATAAGTTTTTTTTTTTTTTTTATTATTATTAATTATGATTATTGTAGTGTCAATTTTACTAATAAGAAATAATGGACTAGTAAACCAACTGCTTCCTTTAATATAGGTTGGACTGTTATACATCGCAATTAATAGATTGTAAGACTAGTGCTACTCGGTTATTTTATGGCAAAGTAGAGTTTTTATATGTTGTTTTAAAGATAAAAAAAATTATTATTTATTTGACTCTTCAAAATTTGTACAAATTGAGAGAAGATAATTTTATTATGCAAGTAAAATGGCTTTTAAAAAACACAAAAGACAGAAATACCCCTTAAATCTCAAAGTGGTCCATTATAAACCTAATCCTACATTATTGAATTGCAATCCAACAAGTCCAGTGGACCAAGAAGCTTCGGCCCATATTTAGTTAAGAATTTTCTGAACGATTTGTGCCGTTCTAAACCAATTTGGTTGATGACAATATTCTTTGATAGGCTATATTGAGCATCACAAATCATATTGGGCTTAGCCTAATTTTAATTCTTCAGAGAAAAGTAATTTCTTCGCAAAACAATTAAGCCCATTATATATAAATGGACTCTACTTTTGGGAAGATCTATTTGGGCCCCAGGAAGCCCCTCAAGCACAAAGAAGTAAATTGTATGTATCGGTTTAGCACTTGAAAAATATATATATTAGGCCTAAATTAGCAGCAAATAGGATTTTAGGTCAAATCAAGTTATACTCACCTTTTTCTTCAAAAAAAAAAAAAAAAAAGTTATACTCAATTTTGAGTTTGTTTGAAAAGGTTTAATTTTTTTTAATGGTGAATATATTGTTACATCAAATATTATATCAAATCAAAATTTTATGATAATATCAAAGTAAATTAATTATTAGTGACAGATCGTTATACATACAAACTAGCATAAATAACATTTTCCACTAGATAAGTTTTGAAGTTTTTTTTGAGCTCGACACATCACATTTATGTCCAACCATCATCGGTGGACATAAATAACATTTCTCACCCAATTATTAATTAAGAGGAAAAATACAAATAAAAATGAAAAATATAAGTAGAGTATGGTGGTTGGACATAAATGTGATGTGTTGGCAGTATAATTTTACATTTACAGAGGAAATTGCATTTTTTATATTAAATTTTTACTTACTTTAGACATTTTGTATTAAACATTAAAAATATATATATATATTTAATATCAAAATTGAATGACTTTTTTCATATATGGTCAAACTTTAATGATGATTTTTAGTATGCTTAAAATGATGCCCTAAAATATTTACCATAGCATGCTTATGTGTCCTATATCATATCTAAAAATTATTGTGGTGTAATTCCTTGTAGATTATTAGATATGATTTAATTTTGATTAGTATCCCGACACTTTATCATTTTTTTTCCGGATAATTTATTGTGTTTTATGAACTGAAAGCTCTCGTTAAGAGCTTTCCATCCATATCAAGAACACAAAATTTTGCCCTCGAAAATTGACGGAGAAAGGAAATGTGTAAAAATTCATTCAATTATGATGTTAAAGGTTTAATACAAAATATATATAAAGTAGGTGAAAATTTGATTCTAAAAATATTCCCTCATAATTAGGATAACCAAAATCGACTGGAAAAAAATGATGTTGGAGATGCTCTTAGGGGTGGGCATTCGGTCCAAAACCGGACCAAAGTTCAATTCCTGACCGGTTCGATCCTGAAAATTCGTGGATTGTTTATCGGATTGAAATTTTCGGTCCGGTTCTATATAAAAATCGAACGGTCGGATTCAATCCAAATATTACCGAATTTCAAATTAAACCATTTTTTCACCACCAAATTTAATGGTTTGATCCGGTTCAATCCAATTTGGTTCGGTTCGATCCAAACAAATCAAATTTTCCGTTCGGTTCGATCCAACCAATTTTTTGGTCCGATTCGGTCCAAACACACCATACTTATGGATATGAATATGGGAAAAAATTTGTTAAAATTTTCACTACAATCGGTTCGCATCGAAAAACTGAATGATTTTAAAATCATCGATTATGGAACTAGAACCGATTACCGAACCAAATTTCGATTCGATAATCGATCCGATTCGGCTCGGGCGCTTTTCCAATTCGTGCTCAACCCTAGATGCTCTCTAGCCCAAAAACCTTCCATGGTCTTATAAACATATTATACCTTATAAGCAACCAACTTGTACCAAAAAAAAGGAAATAAAATCTTATAAGCAACCAACACCTTTGATATCCCACTCTCAAATCAGCAATTTAGATACACGGTCGAGATTGTTGATCGCAATACACGAGTCGTTATGAAGTGAGTGTACCCGATAATTACCCTTCAACTATAAATAACTGGAGTATGATTTAAATCATTTTTCCAAACACCAATCATTTCTAGGACTCTCGCTCTCTCTCTGAACTGTCGTCAAGGAGTTATACTATATATATTCACTTCAAGTCCCTCTAAAACCCCTAATTCACAAAATCACCCACAAATACCCAATCTCCGAAATCCAACTGCCAGAAAATGTGTCGTTTTTGTATTTTCGTTAGGGTTTTGATGTGAAATTAGGTTTATTTTTCCTGAACAAGTGTCCTGTGTTATTGCATTAATGGAGGCCGCGGCTGGTGCTTCCGCTGCCGCGAGGAAGGAGTGGCGCGTCGTCTCTGAGCAATCGGTTCGAGACTCCAGTAACGAGGTGAAGAAATCTGTTTGCTTTCGCTTGATTTATGTTTTAAACACTTGTGATTTTGTTTTGATGAAATTGACATTTTTGAGATAGCAATTAGTGAATACTTGCATTGGGTGAAGAACTAACTTGATGTAGCATTGCTTCTGAAATTAGTTGTGTTTTTAATCCTCTATTTATTAGTTTCTTGTTATATTCGAGTATGCAGGAGTTTGAGCGTTCAAAGGTAGGTCAATCAGATGAGAGACTGATATACGAGGTAATAGTTCTTTTGCTTAAAAGTACTGAGCTTTTCTTTTATACTTTTTTCATATTTTCAAACTAGTTGTTTTAGTGTTGTGTGAATGTGAGTGAAAATGGAGGTAATTTGGTGTGTGTTACATTAAGGTGCAGCATGGGAGAGGGCCAGTGGATGTGGATTTTTGCTCGACAAGTATTGATGGAGGTTTGGACAATGATATTTTGCAGCAGAGACTTCACACGTTGGCGAAACAAAGGGAGGAGTTGCAGCACGTAGAAATTGAGCTTCGGGCGCAAGTCATTGCAAGATCTGAAATTTTGGGGATGCATAATACCTTTGATGCGCAGATAAAAGAGCATGCAAATGCCAATGTGAAGCTTCAGGTTTTGCATTTTTGTTTATGTTTTCCTATGTTGTTTAGTAATTTTGATGATGTGTATTATTTATGGTGCTTTTATCTCTCTAAAGTATTTAAAATGTGATGCATCTTAGTATATACAATGAATTTTATTGTTAGACTTCTTGCTAAAAAAATGAGTGTGATTTTATGTTCAGGAGCAACTACATGAAAAAGAGCAAAAGATACATGAGCTGGAAAGAAAGATGGATGATAAGGAACGAGAATTGCGGGCAATTAGATTGGATAATGAAGCTGTTAGTTGAGAACTTTTTTTTTTCGTTTCTTGAATTGGGATATTCAGCAGCTGATATTGGTGATTCTTTTGTTAAATTTATCATCTTATCCTATTTAGCAGGCTTGGGCCAAAGAGGATCTTTTAAGGGAACAAAGCAAAGAGCTCCAGAGCTACATGTATTTCTTTTTACCTCTCTTCAATCATTATGTTTCAATGTGGGTTATGAATTATTGTCATTTGTTTTATTAAATGAGACGAATGTGTGTATGCTCCATATAATTTTCTTATCTATGCTGGCTAGTAGACTAATTTTTGGTTTTTGAAAAGTATATATTTACTATTAAGTAATTGTAAGCATGATATATCCATAGCTTAAGATTACTTTGATTTGTCTGCACGTCTTCTTTGTTGCTCAAGTTTCGAATGTTGGCGATTGTATGTAATATGAATCACCCGCATCCTTTTGCAGGAGGGAGAGGGATAGCTCTGAAGCTGAAAGAGTGCAACAGATTAAACAAATCCATGATTTTCAGGAACATATTCATGAAAAAGAACGCCAGTTCATGGAGCTGCAAGAACAGGTGTTTAAGTGTTTGTAGCTCGCTTATGGATTCTTGTTTACCAAATTTTCCGAAGCACCTTTGTAGTTATTCCATTTGTTAGTCCCTATGCTTCTAGCCTAAGAAATATTTCAAAGTGTTTCAGAGAGTGATTGTCATTTCCAAAATGTAATATATTTGCGCTGATATAGTTGACATATTGATTATCTTAGTACTGTGTTTGGCGATGCTCAGTTGGTGCTTCTGGTGTGTCTTATGAAGTTGTGTAGGACAAAAATGTGTCACTATGTCCTTCATTTATTTGTCAATTAAATAGTCTTGTTAGGGATGCATTTTTTTAATATGATTCGGCGTGTATTGATGGTTCCCTGTCGTCATTCAGCACAAGACTGCTCAAGAGACCATTCTTTTCAAAGAAGAGCAAATAAGGGAGGCACAAGCTTGGATAACTCGTGCTCAAGAAATGGATGCTCTTCAATCAACTACTAACCACACTTTACAAGCTGAACTGCGAGAACGTACAGAGCAGTTTAATCAGCTGTGGCTTGGTTGTCAAAGACAGGTAGTTAAGCTGTAATCATGCATATGGGGTACCTTTTTTGTTAGACAATAATATATTTGTATAATTATATCAGTTTGGCGAGATGGAAAGGCTTCATATGTATATACAACAACTCCAGCTTGAATTGGCTGATGTAAGAGAAAAGAGTGGAAGTTATTCTGACGTGTCACATGTCTCCCAGACAAATTCGAAAGATCCTTATCAACTTGGACAGGGAAATGGTAGCCAGCTGGAGGTGAACGGTAATACGTCACCTAGTGCAAAGTCTGGTAGCTTACAAAATGGCAGTTCTGAAAGTGCTTCATCTTTTGCTTCTGGAGGAAACACATCAACACAGGTAGGATAACCTACCTATTTTTTGCTTCTTGTTTGATTAATAATAAGTGGGGATGTTTTATCTTCATTGATTTACCTTCCATTCATATTTTTGACCTTTCTTTGTTTTCTTTTTCATTGTTGTCTAGTTAATTCTTGATTTGAACATCAATATTTGTTGACATCCCTGATGCCTTTTGGATTTCATAATTATTTCTTTTTACTTTGTTGAAGAGGAAATAACGTCAGTAACTCACTGCTATATTGAAATAATGAATTATCTGCTGTCATTTCTCTCGTACAACCTTAATCCTGAAATTTACTTTCCTTTCTACTAGACCGACCATGTCCATGGTGTTGCATTTGCTCCTACATCCCTACTTGGGATGCCAACCTATCTTCCAAATGGACAGGTGACTGCTTTGCATCCATTTGTAATGCATCAGCAAGGTGTACCACACCCATCACATGTCACTCAATCTCACTTTCACTCGGTTGCTGAGATGTCACCAACACAAAACTGGCATAACCAACAGGTAAGTGGTCTATTATATTAATATGCTACTCAGTTTTATGAGTTCCACAATTAAAATATTATAACTGTCTTTGTATTATCGTGTCAAGGCTCTTCCAGATGGTCAACATGTGCCTTTGGAGAATCAGTATCCTCAGCAAACTGAACAAAACTTCTTGAGAACAGATTCTCCCTATGAAGCATCGGTGAATGGGCAAGTTCTTCAAGCAAAGTATTTTAATACCAGTCTCAGTCAAGGGTTAGATGCTGATGCTGTGGTTCCATCACCAAATGGAGAGGTATTTTATAAATTTACATCTTGTTCAAGCCTTGGGCCTAAGGATTTGCCTACTTTTACTGGATCTTTAAAGGCACATATCTATCCATGAATATGATAAAGTGGTGGCTCCACAATAATTCTCACAAAACTTCCTTGTGCTACCTTTTTTCAGTTCATATCCTTAGATTTTCTTTGACTATGTCAGGTGCTTGACTCCATCGATAAAAGCTCTGATAATGCCCAATCTCAGCAGAGCTTGCAGCAAATATCTTCCCAGTTTCAAGATGCTGTTAGACTCGATAATGTTGAACATGACAATGACACTAAGGTACAATAATTGCCATATCCACTCATCTAATTTACTATGTGATATTTTAGTTATTTTTCCTTCCCTGTAATTTATCGTCTTCTTGTTGTGAAATTATCCTGCTTCTAGTTGTTTATATACTTTAAATTAATATTGCTACAGGAGAAGAAAGTTGCCCCAGTCAGTGATCAAGGATTGGAAAACACGAATAAGATGGAACCTTCCAATTTTCCTATTGATTCATCCTCAGTTGGAGCACCAACTCAAGCTGTAAATTTCAGCGAAGCAACTACATATACTTCCCCAAGTGTTGTATCGAACGATGCCTTTGTTTCCACTGGGCAGAACAATAACATTGTTGGAAAATCTGCAAATAGTTATCTACTTGATGAAAGGGCATTGCTGGCTTCTATTGCACGCACAATAGGATCTGGTGGCAGAATTAGGATTGGTTCGACAGTGAGTTACTTAAATTTGATTGATATCTATAAACATTTTAATAAAGATTAATGTAATAGTTATGATGCTTTTACCATTTGTACCAGCTTCCTAATAGACTTGCAAAAATGCTTGCTCCTCTACACTGGCATGATTATAAAAAGACGTACGGGAAGCTTGATGATTTTGTGGCCAGTCATCCTGAAGTATGCTCTTTTTTTTTCTTGCTAGTTGTGTTCTTTGACATTGGTACGATTGATGATCTATAATAAGTGGTATTTTATTGTTCTAGTTGTTTTTGATCGAGGGGGACTACATACAGCTTCGAGGAGGTGCACAAGAAATCATAGCTGCCAAAGCAGCTGCTGCTAAAGTTGCCGCTGCTGGAGCACCATCTTCATACTCCTCATTGATTCCTTCTGTAGCAGTCACGCCCATGTCACAGTCTCACCGATTTAAAAAAGGCTCCTCTTCTGTTAATGATAAGGTTAGTTTTAATGAGTTTGCACTCCATAGACCATCAAAAGTTGCCAATGTTGCTTCACAATTCACATCAATGCAGAGTCAGAACATGAATGGTGGTTCCATTAATGTTGCTGGAGTCGTCCCAAATGTTAGAATTTTGGGCAAACCTAAAGATCACGTGGAAAAGAATGGCTCTGAGAGTAGGCCTGGACGGTCGTCTTCCCTGACAACTCATGGAAATGGAACAAACTCTCACAAAGCTGATTTTTCTCAAAGCATTGGTGCATCTAATGGGAGGCAAAGCAGGTACGACTAGAAGAATTTTGGCATGAATTTATTTACTTTTCTTGTCTTCTGAATCATGACTTATGGAATTAAATTGTATTTTTTCCAGGACAATGGAGGCTGCTTCAGGTCCAAGAAGATAGTAAGTATTTACTTCATGTTTCATATGTTATGATAAAAGAGATCATTTGTTTCCTGCTGTATAGCTTGTACGACTTTGAAGTGACATAGATGTTACTTATTTGAGATAGTAATCTAGAGTGTTAAAAATTTCAAGTCTATAGTACGAGTGTTTTTTTCGGGTACACATTTAAAGGACTAGCAAAAGAAAGGTTTACGCATGAAGTTTTGCGAAAAAATCACTTTTTCTGGTCTTTTGACTAAATGAAAATAGACCCAAATAACACTCTGACAATATCAATGAAATTTCAGATGAAGTTCACCTCTAAATTACCTTTGCCTTGAATTTAATCTGCGATACTGCAAATTAATAGAACCCAGGAATCTAAAAGCTTATATTAACCTGGTGAAGCAAGTGGGAGTTTCACAATCATTTGGTCCTTTTCACTTATTGATATATAAGTTCTATATCTGAAGCTTTGCCCGTAGTTACATATGGTATGAAGTTTGGTGTTCGAAGAGAAAATATTCCTTGTGTGCAGTTTTCTTGCAATCGATATATATTCTGACCCATGTTTTGCATATAATGGTGACTTCCGTTTTTTTTTTTCTTCATTGGTTTTAGATTGGGTTTTTTCAGTAAGGACTTTTTCGATCTCTCATTTGCAGGGATATGTTTGGACCTTATAGGCAATGTCTCAGCTAATTAATGTGCATCAAAGAACTGGAGATGCTGATAGGACTTGGGGTTTTAACATCTCAAAATCTCCAATATACTTTTTCTAGAAAATATCTGATTCTGATTTAAAATTATATTTTGTTAAATTTGTAAAAGCTTGAATCTTTTGTTGTAGACATACACTGGTGAACGTGCATCTAATTTACCTGCAGTGATGTTTTGGTGCATCATGCAGATTTTGGATTTTAAGTTAAGTGGAAAAATTGGTGCTAATTTTGATGTCTGGAACTGCGTAGGGTTTGTTTGTTTGGTGTTTTGGAGAGTAATGGAGGTTTGTGAAATAAACTCGATTTGCATACTGTTTGTTTGAGTTTTGGAAGAGTGGTTTGAGAAATAAAATGTGTGTAGGCTTTTTTGGAAGAATTAGAGTGTAGGTTCTTTATGACAAATCATGTTTGTCATATGAGATAAGATGGGTAAGACCGTAAGAGGGGGTTATTTTTTGTCACATCAAAAGTAAGGTTTGTATATATATCTTTTTTAGAGATGTGAAAGTTGTTGTTTGTTTGGTTTTTGGGAATAATTTGAGAAAATTGAGAGGTGATAAATTTATTTTAAAAAATAAAAAACATGTTTGTTTCTTTTTTTCAAATATGAAATAATTTTTTGAAATGTCAAACAAACAGACCCTTAGCCTTTGAATTTACATGTTATTGGATGAATATAATGATATTGTTTAAAACGATTATACTGATTCAAGGAACCCGTATTTTACACTAATTGTAAATGCAACACTTCCAAGAATGGATTTTACTAATTCACGGACCTGTACTTTACGCACAACTGTTTTGGGAGCTTCTACCACCAATTCAGCTTGTGGAAAACTGGCAGTTTTTCACAAGCTGAACTGTTGGAATATTTTATTATTAAAAAAGTGACTTGCTGACCCGGTCTCTTATAGTAGGTCACATTTATTTCATTTACACATTTAGTTTTCCATAAGCTGAATTGCTGGAATATTTTATTATTAAAAAAGTGACTTGCTGACCCGGTCTCATATAGCAGGTCACATTTATTTCATTTACACATTTATCCCTCCTTGTTAATAATATATATTAATAACATAATAACAATTAAAATGATCCATTGCGGCTGCTAAGAATATAGCAATTAAAACTAACTCCTGGAGACAATTTATAATATATAAACTAACCTGCTACTTACTTATGGATCATTGCTGGAGACAATTTTAATAATTTTTATAATATATAAACTAACCTGCTGCTAATTTTATAACTTCACGTACGAAATTGCAATTAAAAATCATATAAAATCTTTTGACATCACGTAGAGACAATTGCTGCTCGTTTACTCTTCTTTAGGGCCTGGGTAGATTGTTTCCGAAGTTAATTTCGCATTACATACACTAATTGAGCCCGAATTTAATTCGGGCCGTGAAAAACTTAAACGGGCCGTGAGATTATGTTCGATTTGATTGGAAAACACTCATGTAGTGTTTAATTGCTGTTTGCCGTGTTCATTTAAGTGATTCAGAGGTTCGGGCCCTCAAGAACTTAAACGGGCTGTGAATTCCATTCAAAATTGGTTCAGATTTCTTGAGGAATCTTCTTCTTTTTGTTCGGAGGTTTGATTACAGCCTATTTCCTACGCAATTAATAGCAGCTCTTGTTGAATTATGCAAATTGGGCTTCAAATCAGATTTCGGGTTCTTCGATTCTAGCGGTTTTTTTGAGTGTTTTTGTTCTTGATTCTTGTTCTACATTGCTTGTTTTGGTTCGTAGTGTTTAATTTTAGGTGTTTTTTGCTTAAATTTGATGATTGATTAATTGGCAAATTCCTCTGTTTTAAGAAGAATGGAAGAAGAAGAAGAAGGGAAGAAGAAGAAGAGGGCATTAAAGTAATTTTCCATTTGGTGTAGTGTATATATATATATATATATATATATATATATATATATATATATATATATATATATATATATATATATATATATATCAGGTTATAGGTAAGTTGTTTGCCATATGGCAAATAATGTATGGTGAACTATGGGCAGTTTAGCCAAGGCTGAACTGCCCATAGCAATCCCGAACTGTTTTACCAATGTTGATTTTTCAAAATGTGAAACAAGCAGGCCTTAGCCTTGAATATAACATGATGATAAATCAACATTTTTTCTAAAAATGGAAGCCTCTGTCTAGGGCTGAAAATCAAACAAAGTTATTCTATATTCAGTTCGAGTTCGTTCGATAAAAGCTCGTTTGAGCTCGGTTCGTTAAAAAAAATAAAATAAGCTTGAACATGATATTTTGTTTGATAAGTTTTGAAGCTAGACTCAAACTCGACTCGATAAGCTATATATTGAAAAATACATGTACAATACCAAGTTACTCAATACTCGGTCCTAGCTCGTTCGATAAAAGCTCATTTGAGCTCGGTTCTTTTAGAAATCAAATCAAACTCAAACACAAAGTTTTAAGCTCGATAAAATTTAAATCAAACTTGAACAATGTACCGTTCGATACTACTCGACTCGTTACAACCCTAGTCCTGTCAATAATGTGATACACTTGTTTTTTTCACGTTCTTATACTCCTTCCGTCCCATTGTTTTTGCTCTTATTTTCTTTTTGGGATGTCTAAAAATATAACTCCCTTTCTCTTCAGAGAATAACAAAAATTTACTTTTTTAACAAATTGTCTAAAATTCCGTACCAAACCTAAAGAGAGCAAAAACTTTAGGACGGAGGGAGTATTATTTTATCTTCAAACAACTCTAATTATCCAAAAAAAAAAAAAAATTCAAATAACTCCAGTTTATACAGTAATATTCTTTCAACTGCACAATTTACCCAGCAATAAAACTTCTCTCATGAGTATATCCTAATAAAAAAATAATTATCTTTTTATACCCAATAAGTAGGATTGTCAATCGGGCCTTGTGAGCCGAGCTTCAAATAGCTCAAACTCAAATATTGTCGGGCTTTATAGCTATAGGCTCAAACTTGGCTCATAAATTTTCTGATTTCTCTGGCTCAAACTCGGCCCATGTAATCTTTCGGATTTCGGGTCTATATCGGGTTTGCTAATATAGACAAAAATAGCCTGACGTATAAAATATTTAGATTACCGAAACACATATCAATAGACTACTATTACGTAATATACGAGTATATATCATTAAATAATATTTTAACTGAAAGATCGAGTTATTTAACCAAATTTTTTAAAATACGTTTGATCTATATGAAAATGAATTAGAGTTTTAAAGTCTCAAAATCAATTTTATCGACCTTTCGTATTAACTTTTGTCTTTTTTTTTTTTTCCATATTTGATTAAACTTTTTTCCTTTAGATTTTGACCTTCAGTACGTAATTGATATACTAACATATATGAAATTTATATTATAACTTTTTATAAACTTTACTTATTTCAAAATAAAAACAGAAATTAATAACTATAAATACAATACAAATAATTAATCGTAATATTTAAAATAATTATATGTTCGGACTTTATTCGGGTTGAGCTATGCTAGGCTCAAGCTTAGCTCATAAATTGATCGGGTTTAATATAATGGCTAGAACTCGACCCGGCTCACAAATATTCGAGTTTGAGCCAATTTTAATGGGGTCGAATCATCGAGCTTCGAATAGGCCCAGCTCAATTGACAGTCCCACCAATCAGTTATTTTCTTACAATTATGATAAGTTATGCAATTAGTGAGCCGGAAAAATTGACTTTTTTTCTAGCAATTGGAGTATTTAGTATGATGTATTACGTCAGTAGAATTGAGTTTGACTAGCAGAGAATGTTTGGATGAAATCGTCCCTTTTCAAAAGAATAATTCTTAGTGGGCAATGGGGAAAATTCTTATATAGAAATGTGGTAAAATTGCTGAAAATATCCCAAATTAATTAATAATTTTGAATATTCGTCCAAAATTATATTATCTGATCGAATTTTGTCCCGCAATTTAATATTTACTTGAATCATTTCAAACTAATTACTAATTTTGATTTTTCGTCTCAAATTATATCAACTCGTCGAATTTAATAGAATTGAGTTTGACTAGCAGAGAATGTTTGGATGAAATCGTCCCTTTCCAAAAGAATAATTCTTAGTGGGCAATGGGGAAAATTCTTATATAGAAATGCGGTAAAATTGCTGAAAATATCCCAAATTAATTAGTAATTTTGGATATTAGTCCAAAATTATATTATCTCATCGAATTTTGTCCCGCAATTTAATATTTACTTGAAATATCATTCCAAACTAATTACTAATTTTGATTTTTCGTCCCAAATTATATCAACTCGTCGAATTTCGTCCCTTAATTTACCATTTTGTATGAATTTAGTTCCAATATTAAATTTTTAATTTAATGAAAATGACAGTTCAATCTTGTAATTAATTTATGACGAATTCTACAATATAATAAAATTATTCATATTAAAATTTACAAGTCATAACACGTAAGCAGCCATGTGATAATTTAACAGCAAATGCGCAATTTTCGTTTTATAATTAACGGTGGGACGATATTCCAAAAAAATATTAAATTACGGGACAAAATTCGACAAGTTGAATAATTTTGAACGAAAATCCAAAATCAGTGATTAATTTGGAAGGATTTTTGCAATTTTGCCTAGAAATGCAGACTTTGTGTCCAAAAATCTTCATATCATCATATTTCCAAAGTTCATGTGCTAATAAGACTTTATTTATGCAAGAATTTTACTAGAAATGGGAAATTTTACGAGGCCTCAATTTAAAGAGAAATTATATAATATAGCCACGACACCACGTCATCAAATATAACCAATCAATATAATTGTTACGTGTGAAGTGAGATCCCACATCACCCATGTTCTCTCCTAAAACATTGGATTTTAAAATTAACACATTGCCCAGAACATGGGTGATGTGGAATCTCATTCCACATGTAAAAACCTCATTGGTCAGATGCATAACGTCTATTTGATGACGTGGTGCAGCGATTATATTAAATAATTTCTCCACTTTCATCAACCCACCCTCCTATTTTGTGTAATCGACCCAGTTCCAAATATGAAGCAAACCTGTGTTGCGCCTGATAAAATACTCTATAATAAGGCTAGAAAAAACTTGGCCACAACATTAAAACCAAAAATAGTTATTCCGGTCCACATGCAAGAGAAATGAGGTATTACAATCATTTCGTGGAATTGCACCTACAGTTACAGGCTCAATTTTGTATATAGGCATGAAAGCAACCTACGTAAATAACCGAGCAAACATCATTCTCTGCCCTCCACGGGTCCTGAACCTGAGTTTCCTTTCCCGTTGTTCGAACCAGCCTTCAATCCACCTGGATGGCTTCCTCTCATGTCCATCGAACCACCTGAATTCCCCAGTCCAGGTTGCATAAGTAGATGAAAAGCATTATTTGCTCCTCCTCCAAGATTAAATTGAGCTTGCAATTGTTGCTGCTGTTGGAATTGGAGTAGTTGATTCTGCTGCTCTTGAGGCCGGGTGGCATTGAGCTGGAAAGGCAACTTTGACACGGGGGGCTGCTGCTGTTGCTGCATTGTTGGGGCCATATTTTGCAGCATGTGGGGATTTCCTTGTGGGGCAACCGAACTAGCAGGCTGCTGCAGGTATTCGTGATTGTTAGCAAGACCTTCAGCATTTTTGTTTCCATACTTTAAGAAATTCTCAATTTTTTTATAACGGTTTGGGACTTTAGGCCCTATCGTCTCATTTTGCATTCAAGTTGAGACCGAAAGTGCAAAATCGAAACTCTAGGCTATCTAGTGCAAAGATTGGATGGCGAGGGGCCGAGACCAAAAGTGCAAACCATTTTACAAAATTGAGAACGAAGTTCATATTTGTAAAGCAAGGGAACAGAAGTGTTAAGAGTCCACTCCTATAGGACTAGAAATGCAATTTTGCCAGTTATAAATCATAAATACTGAAGAAAAGATTTGACATACCTGCGAAGGGGTTGTGGACCCTGGAGGCTGGGCATCAGCAATTGCAGCTAAGTACATTAGATTTTTCTGAAGGATGGCTTGATACCTGAAATCATTTAACATGACATAACGGTGGGGATTTTTATAGAGCTTTGAATGGTTTGATTTTGTGTAGAATTTTTCTGCAAGCATGTCGAACTCCACATTCTTAAAGGAAAGACAGATGATGAAAATTAACAATGATATGATGATTGTCATTTGTGCAGACAGTAAGATTCAGAGAAAACTAGCGGGTGTTTAGAGATCTTCAGCTATAATATTGTCAACTCATATTCTGATTTCACTAGATGTGCATTCACATAAACATGCAGAAAAATAGCAAATATAACAGCCGAAGAATGTATAAATTGTTGATAGAGTCTTATAATACACCTTCGAATTCCTTTCTTCCCCAATTTCCCTTTCTATACATAGCATATTCTTGTTACTTGTGAAGTTCTAGATCTTCTTTAACAACCAGATATTTTGACCTTTTGCTCTACTCACTTAGCAATGTGAGTACACAAAAATTAAGGATATTTTCTCGTGTGAGAACCCATTGGCATCATCTGCGTTTCTACATTATCCTCGAAGCTTAACAAATTTCCTTGCTTAGGTAGATGACGACAGTCGAGTAACAGATCGATTACAGAGTACCCAAAAGAGTATAGATCTTAGGAGATTTTAGGTTGGTTTATAGCTCATAGTCTGCAATATTGAAATAGTTGCAATTTCACATCACTGCAACTACATATCACCCTTTAGTGTAATAAGAATGAGTGTAAGTCTAACCATTTATCATCAGCTTTTCCAAAAAAAAAATAATTCATAGAACCGTCCTTACTTTCCAATACATCAATTGCATAAACTTCACAATTTCTTCCTGTGAGTTTTACACAAGCAGACTAACCAACACTGGTAAGTGAACTAAAAATAAATAAACAAACAAGCCATCCACAAAGTCCAGGGGTTTTACAGCATATAGGTAGATTCTGTGCAACTACTTCAAATAAACAAGCAGAACTTATCAGTTCGTCACACTGGTTTCTAATCACATTATTCAGCATTAACAGAGACAACTTACAACTACTTTAGAAGTCAATGTTCAGAGTATATTACTCCATAAGGAAGAAAACAAAGGAACAAAAAAGTTTCTTAAAACCATAATCAAACAACTACAATATTTTGAATAAAGAATTCTCAAAAAAAAAAAAAACAGAAAGGGTAACTTACTGCGCACATTCAGCCATTTTCCCCAAATTTTGGTTCTCCAGTATCGCCATGATCAAGTTTCTGTTCTCATCCAAATACTGCAACAAATATTTACCAAAACATCACACCTTTTGAATTGTCAGTCATCAAGTATGCAAAAAGAAAAAGAAAAATAAAAATATTACTCCGTGTTTCTCTGTTGTTTCATCCCTCAAACAAAAACAGACAATTACATGCCTACAATAATACTGTTCTAACATTTGCAGATAAATATGCTCAAAGCAGGACACGTTAAATAGGCAATTTACCTCCCTATGATATGTATAAATGAGCATTTTACCTCCCGTGATATTGCATAATGGGCATTTTAACCCCCTAAGATATGTATAAATAAGCATTTTACCTCCTGTGATATTGCATAATGGACATTTTAACCCCCTCGTAAATATGTAAAAATCAATAGGGAGCAAGTGTGCTTCTTTTACAAAAAGACAAGGAGTTATTTTTTCCTTTTATTTATCACATAGAGGTAAATTGCCTATTAAGAATAGAAGTTAATTTGCTATTCACTCGTCCATTTTTACTAATAAATGTGTCAAATACATTCAAATTCCTTAGTCTGAACGAAATTCGCATAACTAGAACACCATAGATCTTTGGTAATTGTAAGTTCATTGCACTTCAGTTTTCAAAAGCAAGCTATAAATAAGTATAGAGTTGTACCTTCTGAATCTGCTCGGTGGAGATGAGGTTCAGAGGCGTTGACGGAGCTGAATTCATAGTTTGCGGCACCTGTTTCTGCATTCTGTACTGTTTTTCTAATTTTTCTGCGATTTTTTTCTTTTTAGCAAAACCCTGAAACCCTTGAAAACATAAACCTGCAAATGAAATGGAGAATTTATTTATGCCGATTGAAAAATCAATTTGTGTTTCGAATTTAAAGTTTTGGAAACTTGGTTTCTTAGATTCCCAAAAGAGGAAAAAGGAAGAGAGAAAATTGGTTGCTGAAGAAATAAGACATGAAAATGCTCTTCCTTTCACACACACGCGGCGGCTATTTTGTACTTTATTTTGTTTGTTTTTTCAATGGGGCGGGGGATGTTATATTTTGCAGTCTTTGAATTGTTTTTGGTTTGGTTACAATTAGATGAATTGTTTTGAAATTTTCTATCTATGTGGAAATAGCATTTTCTTTTTTCTTTTGAGGAGAGGAAATATCATAAATGCGTTTAGATTGGTTTGGATTATTGTCATTAAATAATGCAACATAGTGTACGCTCCGTGCTATCCTTGTTGAATGGATTCACGTATAATATATTTATATCGTGTAAGGGGCTGTTTGGTAGGACCTAATATGGGATATTATGTCATATTATATGAGTTAGTATGGGCTAATACAATGTTTGGTGGCATTGCTCTAATACCGGGTCAAAGAGATTAAATTCTTACGACCCGGTATTAAAACTAGATTATAATTCACCCAAGTATGGGTGGATTAGTTAATCTAGGTAAATATGGATTAGGTAAATATCACTAATAACCTTAAATTTACATATTTTATTTTTAAAATATCATAAATTCTTCTCAAATATCTGAAAATGGAAAAACATTATACATAAATAATTTTACAATTAACATCGGAGCATTCAATCAAATCTACCAAACATATTTTTAATATGGCCTTCAATCCGGCTCCAATCTAATACATCTTAATCCCATACACCCTATCCAAACGGCCCCTAACTGTAATTAATTACTAGAGTAAATCGCGCTTTTGATCCTTCTTATGAATTAAATTTTACACTTTTATCCCTTTTAAATTTTTGCAGCAGATTGGTCCCTCTTATCAATGTAGTATATCACATTCGTCCTTTATAACACATTTGTCCCTCTTAATTTTTTTGTAGCAAATTCGTCCCTCTTATTAATGTAGTGTAACACATTAGTCCCTCTTAAATATAAAATACATCACTTAAATTCAAAATATTTGACAAGAGTTGATGTACTTTGTAAGAGGGACTAATGATTTGATTTTTCAAATTTACCCCTAGCTAAATATACCCACAGGGGTGTCTATGTAATAATATCATACATCAGGGGGTGTCCATGTAATAATATTATACCACAGGGGTGTCTATATAATACTATTATACAACATGAGGTTTATTTAGAACATTACAATAACTTCATGGGGTTCCTTATAGCCAACCCTCTTATTTTAAAAAACGACCAATGGATGTTACTATTGACCATATATTTTGACTCTAAATTTCATGTGGTTACTTATCAAATAGTCATATTTCTAAAAATGACCAATGGATGTTACTGTGAATTTCGGCGTGCATTTGTAACCATTATGGGTGCATTCTTCACACACCCTACGCATGAATATTTTGATTATCGATATTTTAAGCATCTTACACTATCTCTTGAATTTGATGATGTTATTATCAAATTTGTGGGATGAAATGCAAAACTAAACATACACATTTGGACTGCTATTTATAACCAAAACATGTGGCCAACAGTAACATCTAATGGTCATTTTTTAAAATATGATAGTTGGCTACAAGTAACTCCCTGAAATTATTGTAATCTTTCAAATACACCCCCTGTGGTATGATATTATTACATAGACACCCCTTGTGGGTATATTTAGCCATGGGTAAATTTGGAAAATCAATTTTTTTTATGAAGTCATCAAATTCCATTTGTTTTTAACACCATGAGGGATTTCTTGTAATATGCCCAAACCTAAGGGGGTGTCCCTGTAATTTCTGAAACAACGGGGGGTTTCTTGTAATATGCCAAAACCTGAGGGGGTCTGAGTGTAAATCACCCTATTTTTTTTGCACCTTCTATGGTTGAAGGTTCGAGGCATTCAAAGACAGGAAAAATGGTCCTATCCAAATCTACTACGACAGCCGATAACCAGCCCATAGAGCAAAGGTTTTCCCTAAAAAGGAGGAGAGATCAAGACCCAGATTCTGAGGATAATAAGGAAGAAACTCCAGAGGTTCCTAAAGACGTTCCTCATGGGCCTTCCTTTTCTCAGCTCAAGCATCTTCTTCTACTACCAGGAGGGGCCAGTGATATCCTCCCTTATCCCTCATAACTTTATATGGCATTCATGGTCGCAAATCATGGTCCGTGATAGAAATAGTGCCCTGCAAGCCAGCTGTATGGCTAGCATTTATTGTAATAAATAAGGAACTATTCAATTTTGATTAATAAATGCACTTTATAATAAAATGGTCATTTTTATCTTATGTAATAATTATCTACGCATAAGGATAGAAGTCCTTAGATCACAGGGCTATGAGAAAACCCGTAGACTGATCTCCAAGGCCGTGATCTAGAACATATTCAAGAGTCGTAGAATCCAATCGAGATAGGACATCGTTGGATTTGGTTAGACTCTCACTATTGTGTATACTCCGATGAACTGGAGGACGCTAGGGTCCACGAGCGTGACTGGGATAGTCGATACACATAAGTGGGTGGCTTGCTGGGATGGCAAGCGCACTGAATACCCCAATTAGGAAATAACTCACCATGGAAGCGGTAGTCGCATATCGGGGTTGAAGTTATTCCAATTTGCAATAGTATACGAGGAACGATCCCTAACTACTTGAGGTGATAGGGTTTATCTGGTGCGAGAAGGTCTATGCTTTGATATGAGTTCCGACTGACTGGGGATCCCCAGAAAGTCTCTGTGGACTCATATTGGGTATAGAGGAACTCGTATGCAGATTCATATCATCAACAAAGGATCCATTGACCCGACTTGATAGGTTGGGAAATTCTCCTATGGATTTCTGTGAGAAATTAATTCTGGTAAAATCCTTGGCCAAGGTATCTGACGACTTTATGTAAGTAGCTCATAAAGATTAAGTCAAAGAGAATTTATTTCGAGATCAGAATACATAAGGTCAAGACAAAAGAAAAGGGAATCCGATGAAAGACTATGCCCTTAAGTCTCGACTGGGAGATTGTTCGATAGAGAGATTATGTCGTATATGGAAATTGTAAAAAATAAAAGGTTCACTGAATTAATTCACCAGTGATTGAGCTCCATGGGCTTGTGGCTGGACATCGACCGTGGAGTGTGGAAGAATTCCCAAATTGGCAGGGGTGCTAATTTTGGAATGATCAATCGACAGAGTGTTCGATTGATTTAGAGTAAGTCTTACTCGAATAATTAAATAATATTTAATTATAACCCACGGCCAATTATGTGGTGAACCTACGGGGGCATACACAATAAACATGAAGCGAAAGCGAGGAAATAAGAACGACCGAGTTGACTGGGTCGACTGGGTGAATAATCGACTGGGTCGATTATAATGGATGGGTCGACTGGGTCGACCCAGTTGGAACAAAAGGGGATCCAATTGGAATTGGATCAGGATAATAAATTAAATAGGAGTTTAATTTGTGAGTTAATTAATTAAGTTGGATTTAATTAATTAAATAAATAATTAATTAATTGGACTTAGAGTCAAAATTAATTAATTGGGAGACTAGTTAATTAATTGGGAGACTAAATAAAGCCTGGTCAAAATTACTTAACTGGGCCATGAATTAATTAGAAGACTTGGTCTTCTAATTAGGGAGGGTCATGGCCCATGAAAGAGAATGGAATTCTAGTCCTAATAGGACTAAGTTAAGGAGATAACTATAAGTAGCTTACTTGTAGTTATTTTTCAAACAACTCAACAAGCAAAAATTGAGCAGAGCAAAAATTCTCTCTCCTCTCCCTGTGCAATCGGCCGTACCCATTCTTCTCTGTGGAAAAATTTTTCGTTTTCGATTTTGTTCCTATATCGTTCCTAATTCCTAGATCTTAATATATCTTGTGTTCTAGTCGATCAAGATATATTATTTTTCGTGATATTGTGGTGTATCAACTCGTAGAGGCGCAACACGTGGGGCGCTACTCAAAAGGTTGGGATCGATTAATTGGAGGAGAAATCAGAGTTCGTTTTGCCAACTTGGATTTGCAAGGAGACAGGTATAACGTGTAAACTGTTCATACTGTCGTTTAAATTAATATTTATATATATACACCTCGAGTAGTATCCTGGCAAGATTCCGTAAGAGGTCCTAAAATTTTTATATTCCGCTGTGCCTAGGGCTGTTTATCTTACCGAATCCCAACAGTGGTATCAGAGTCAACTCTAGGCTTTGTATATATATGAATTTGCAAATTCTGTGAATTAAATCATATGCTTGATTTATGTGTGGCTAGTTCTTTAACTTTGCATGTTTTAGGACGTTTGTTATTTAACTTGGAGTTAATGGATAATTTTAGATTCGAAATTTTTATCGTGTTAATTTTATTTTGGATTGAGGATTTAATTGGAACTGATTTTAATTAAATCAAGAAGTAATCAAAACCAAAAAAAAAAATTGGGTTCAACCGCGGTGGCACGCGGCGGTGCGCGGCAGCGCACCGCATACTGTCGCACGCAGCAGCGCGTATACAGCGCGCTGTCTGCGCGTGCAGCACACTGCAGCTGCCTACGGGTAGTCTGCCGCGTGCTGGCAACGCGCAGCAGCCGCTGCGTGCGGCTCACGCACAGCCTCCGTGGCCGCGTGTGTGCTGTCACGTGGCGGTGTCCTATTCGTCACTCTGTGGCTGAATTTTGGTTGATCTCAAACACACCTATTTTGGAAGTCCTGAAAATCTTGGAGAATTTTGGAAGATTAGGAAACTTGGAGTTTTTGGATAAGGTAGTTACTTTGTTAGACTAGAACACTACCTTAATTAACTAATCTAGTCAAAATAGGATTATCTTGAGAATCTTGGAGATTTGGAAATATTTTGGGAAACTTAGAGTTTTGGATAAGGTAGGAATCTTAGAGATTTGGTCTACCTTAATTAACCAATTTAATCAAGATAAAGTTAGTAGATTACTTAGAGCTCAAGTAAGAGCTAATCAATCTTAGAGGTTAATTGTTAATTCAAAATTAATTAACTTAGATAGTTTTTGAGAATTAAAATTAAAGGAGCCGGTAAATTTACATTTATGCCCTTATGTGAATTTATGCATGTTCTTGAGTGAATATGTGGATTGATCGATTTTGCCCTTAAGCTCTATGTAGTTTTTGGTTTATGGGTTGTAATTAAATGGGCCTGATTGGTTCCCTTGCTTGCGCAAACAAATGTAATAGAACAGGACCATTTAAATTTGTAAGCTAGGCTTAGATTAGGTTTGGAGCCGAGAAGACCTCATGAAGACTTGGAGATCCACATGGAGGCCCATAACCTTGGAGGACATGGAGGCCCAATTCATTACATGGAGGCCCAATCAAGCTGTATATTACAAGAAGGCCCATGATGTATGAGTTTGAAAATTGTAATAGTTAGGACATTTAATTTCCACCCTAGACTGACCAATTGATTCATCACTTGGCTCGTGATGAATCGCATAGGATGGGCAATCGATCAATCATATCCTGCTAGGTGATGTATGTTTACTTATATTCTTTGATGTATGTCTTGCATGCTTAGAATAGATCACGTAAACAAGATAAAGCATAATCTGATGAGACCTCACACAAGAAAACTTAAAACCTCCAATTGAACTTAAAATTCAATTAGAATATTAAATCGTATAACGGGCGCATATGAATAGTCTCTATGGTCCGAGCCTATCCAATTACTAGGTCTTAGGCATATTGTACGAATATATCTCGATGTCTCACGAGTCGTGGGTCGAGCTATAGGAAGATGATATGTCTACTGCCTCGATGCACGAGTTAGTGCCAAGGGAGGGGATATCAAGGTTTTAGGCGCTGTCTCACGAGTCGTGGGGTGTCTAGGATTGAACTATTTCTCTCCACGAGTATTGGACATGATTTAACGCTAGTAAATATGGATGTCTCACGAGTCGTGGGTCCATACTGAAAAACGAGGTTAAATGAACTTAAGGGTTAGCTGCGATGGTTAACCGTCGATGTAATCGACCACCAAGTGAATCAAATAGTATGGCCAACGAGTCGTGGGTACTAGGAGATTGCATTTGGGCCTTAAGCCCGCTAGGATATTTTAAATTCCCGAAACTTATGTGGGGCCATAAGATTTTGATTAAAATAGTGGGAGTAATTTACAAATAAAAACCATGTTTGTAAATTGTGCATTTTAAATTAATATTTCGTGTATTTATTTCTTCTCTCGTCGTTTTGTAGATATAATGTCTAAGAATCCAATTTCCATCATACTTGATCAAAACAAATTAACTGGACCCAACTTCCATGACTGGGTCAGGAACCTTAAGATCATTCTCGCTTCTGAAAAGCGAGGTTTTGTCCTTGATGGGCCCCCTCCTGAACTTGCTAATGATGCCGATGATACTGAGAAAGAAGCCGTGGATTTGTTGCTTGACGATGACTTGCAGTCACGTTGTCTCATGTTGGCATCCATGTCGAATGAGCTTCAAAAGCAGCACGAGCATATGAAGTCTTCTTTTGAAATCTACACGCACCTGAATAGTCTATTTGGGGTGCAAAGTAGATATGAGCGGTATGAAACTGCCAAGACTTTGCAACAAACAAGGATGGCTGAAGGTGCTGATGTTCGATCTCACTGCATCAAAATGATTGGGCTTATTGAAAAGCTTGGTCATCTTGACGTAAATATGGACAAAACCTACTGCCAGGATATAATCCTTTAATCGTTGCCAAGATCATTCGAGCAATTCGTAGTGAACTACAACATGCACAAGATGGATGTTGAACTTCACGAGTTGGCTAATATGCTCGCCACTGCCGAGGCTTCCATGAAAAGAGAGAAGCCAGTAATGGTTGCTACCTCGACCCAATCCAAGTCCAAAAGGACAAAGAAAGGGAAAGGGAAAGGGAAAGGAAATGCTTCTTCAAGCAAAGGCAAAGGACCATCTGGGCCCATAGGGAAGGGAAAGAAGCGTAAAGCTTCGTCTGGTGAACAAAAATGTTTCTACTGCAAGAAATATGGACACTGGAAGAGGAACTGCAAAGAGTTCTTGGAGAGCTCGAAAGGTATATTCCTTGTTGAAGTTAATTTATCAATTAATTGTGCATCATGGGTGCTAGACACTGCTTGTGGTTCTCATCTTTGTAATGATTTACAAGTGATGGGAGCAACAAGGCCACTTAGGCCAGGGGATTGGATCCTAAGATTTGGCAATGGAGCTAGAGCTGCTGCCGAGGCCATAGGCGAAATGGAGTTAGATTTAGATGGTAATAAATTAGTCTTTAGGAACGTTCTTTATGTGCCTGGTTTTGGTGAAAAACATTATTTCTATTCATGTTTTGGATAATGAAGGTTTTAATTTTACTATTAATAAATATTCCTTTTTGTTATTCATGAATAATAACATGTTTTTCACTGGTAAATTAAAAGATGGACTATATACCATTGAACCACCTAAGTTAGTGATGCATGTACAAGAAAACAAAAGGAAACAAGATAATGAAATATCTGCCCAATTATGGCACGCTCGACTTGGACATATATCTAAGTCAAGGATTCAAAAGTTAGCATCTTCTGGCGCGATTGAAATCAATAGCATTGATGAAATGCCAACATGTGAACCATGTCTAAAGGGTAAAATGGCTAAGTTGCCATTTAAGGGAAACCCTGAGCGAGCCAAGCAAACATTGGACTTAATACATACTGACGTATGTGGACCATTGAGAAAAAGCGTCCGAGGTGGCTATGATTACTTCATCACTTTCACTGACGACTATAGTCGTTATGGATATGTGTTCTTGTTGAAACACAAGTCTGAAGCCTTTGAGCGATTCAAAGAATTCAAGATGGAAGTAGAGAATCAACTTGGTCATACAATAAAGGCTCTTCGTTCTGACCGAGGTGGAGAATTTCTTAGTAACGAATTTCTGAATTATCTTGTAGAGCATGGAATATTATCACAGTGGACTCCTCCTGCAACACCCCAATTAAATGGAGTAGTAGAGAGAAGGAATCGAACCTTGATGGACATGGTTCGATCAATGATGAGTGCCACTGACCTTCCTCTTTCATTTTGGGGACATGCCCTCCTCACGGCAACGAAGATACTAAACATGGTACCTTCTAAATCCGTAGAAAAGACACCATACGAATTATGGTTTGGCAAGACACCCTCATACGCATTACGATCCTACAAGACAAACGACGTTTGTCTCGAGGAACGCTCACTTCTTGGAGAAGGATTTCTTGGTTGACAAGAAGGAATATAACGTAGAACTAGATGAGGTCACCGAAGCTGAAAAGACCGAAGAGGTCGATCAAGCTGACCCGTCGCCACAGGCAGTGGGAGAACATGAGCATGAAAGTGCACCAGAAAGTACACTGATACTTCGTAGGTCAGAAAGACAACGTAGAGAATCCGAGAGGTACTACGAACTGCTGCATGAGACTGGACAGTCTCTAACCGACCCAAGGACTTACGAAGAGGCTATGCTAGACATAGACTCGGGAAAGTGGCGCGAAGCCATGGAATCCGAATTGGACTCCATGCACTCAAACAAGGTCTGGGCCTTGGTAGATCCACCAGTGGGAGTAGCTCCCGTGGGTTGCAAGTGGATCTATAAGCAAAAGCTTGGAGTGAACGGAGAGGTAATTACCTACAAGGCGCGACTAATGGCAAAAGGATACACTCAAAGACCAGGTATCGACTTTGAGGAGACCTTCTCGCCCGTCACAATGCCTAAATCCATTCGAATCTTACTGGCCATAGCTGCGTGGTATAACTTCGAGATATGACAGATGGATGTAAAGACTGTCTTTCTCAATGGGGACATTGACAAGGAGATCTACATGGAGCAACCAAAAGGATATGCATCCAAAGGAGATGAACACAAGGTGTGCAAACTCCAGAGGTCCATTTATGGACTGAAGCAAGCTTCCCGAAGTTGGAACATTCGTTTCGATGAAACAATCCAAACTTTTGGATTCATTAAAAACATATTCGAACCTTGCGTGTACAAGAAGATCAGTGGGAGTACAGTTGAATTTTTGGTGCTTTACGTTGACGACATTCTTCTCATTGGAAACAATGTGAAAGCGTTGTCCGAAACTAAAGCATGGTTATCTACACAATTCTCAATGAAGGACATGGGAGAAGCAGCCTTTGTACTAGGTATAAGGATCTACCGAGATAGATCAAAAGGACTACTGGGCCTTTCCCAATCCCAGTACATAGATAAAATCTTGAAAAGATTTAATATGGAAGAATCCAAGAGAGGATTGCTTCCAATGAGACATGGAATTGCACTCTGTAAGTCTATGGCCCCAAAGACGCCTGAAGAGAGAAGCAATATGTCTCGAGTACCATATGCATCCGCGATAGGAAGCATAATGTATGATATGTTATGTACTAGACCATACGTAGCATACGCTCTAAGCGTTACAAGTCGCTACCAGTCTGATCCAGGTGAGCAGCACTGGATAGCCGTAAAGGCAATTCTGAAGTACCTGAGAAGGACTAAGGAATTGTTTTTGGTATACGGTGGAGGAGAATTGAAATTGGAAGGCTATACAGACTCGAGCTTCCAATGTGATGTAGACGACTTCAAGTCGACATCAGGATACGTGTTCTGCCTCAATGGTGGTGCGGTTAGCTGGAAGAGCTCCAAGCAAGAAACAACCGCGGATTCAACCACCGAAGCAGAATACATTGCCGCAAGTGACGCAACAAAGGAAGGTGTTTGGATGAGGAACTTCATCCAGGAATTGGATGTGATACCTAGCATCGCTGAGCCTATTACTATCCTCTGTGATAACAATGGGGCAATAGCGCAAGCAAAGGAGCCGAGATCTCATCAGAAATCCAAGCACGTACAAAGACGATACCACGTGATAAGAGATATCATTGGTAGAGGAGACATTAAAATGGAACGTGTCGACTCAGAAGATAATACTGCGGACCCGCTAACGAAGCCTCTGCCTCAAAAGGCATTTGAGAAACATCTGCATATGAATGGGACTCAAGAACATAAAAGGCTGTCTTTAGGACAAGTGGGAGATTGATAGATATAGTGTCCTGCAAGCCAGCTGTATGGCTAGCATTTATTGTAATAAATAAGGAACTATTCAATTTTGATTAATAAATCACTTTATTAAATGGTCATCTTTATCTTATGTAATAATTATCTACGCATAAGGATAGAAGTCCTTAGATCACAGGGCTATGAGACAACCCGTGGACTGATCTCCAAGACCGTGATCTAGAACATATTCAAGAGTCGTAGAATCCAATCGAGATAGGACATCGTTGGATTCGGTTAGACTCTCACTATTGTGTATACTCCGATGAACTGGAGGACGCTGGGGTCCACGAGCGTGACTGGGATAGTCGATACACATAAGTGGGTGGCTTGCTGGGATGGCAAGCGCACTGAATACCCCAATTAGGAAATAACTCACCATGTAATTTGTAGTCGCATATCGGGGTTGAAGTTATTCCAATTTGCAATAGTATACGAGGAACGATCCCTAACTACTTGAGGTGATAGGGTTTATCTGGTGCGAGAACGTCTATGCTTTGATATGAGTTCCGACTGACAGAGGATCACCAGAAAGTCTCTGTGGACTCATATTGGGTATAGAGGAACTCGTATGCAGATTCATATCATCAACAAAGGATCCATTGACCCGACTTGATAGGTTGGGAAATTCTCCTATGGATTTCTGTGAGAAATTAATTCTGGTAAAATCCTTGGCCAAGGTATCTGACGACTTTATGTAAGTAGCTCATAAAGATTAAGTCAAAGAGAATTATTTCGAGATCAGAATACATAAGGTCAAGACAAAAGAAAAGGGAATCCGATGAAAGATCATGCCCTTAAGTATCGACTGGGAGATTGTTCGATGGAGAGATTATGTCGTATATGGAAATTGTAAATGATAAAAGGTTCACTGAATTAATTCACCAGTGATTGTGCTCCATGGGCTTGTGGCTGGACATCGACCGTGGAGTGTGGGAGAATTCCCAAATTGGCAGGGGTGCTAATTTTGGAATGATCAATCGACAGAGTGTTCGATTGATTTAGAGTAAGTCTTACTCGAATAATTAAATAATATTTAATTATAACCCACGGTCAATTATGTGGTGAACCTACGGGGGCATACACAATACACATGAAACGAAAGCGAGGAAATAAGAACGGCCGAGTTGACTGGGTCGACTGTGTGAATAATCGACTGGGTCGATTATAATGGATGGGTCGACTGGGTCGACCCAGTTGGAACAAAAAAGGATCCATTTGGAATTGGATCAGGATCATAAATTAAATTGGAGTTTAATTTGTGAGTTAATTAATTAAGTTGGATTTAATTAATTAAATGAATAATTAATTAATTGGACTTAGAGTCAATATTAATTAATTGGGAGACTAGTTAATTAATTGGGCTATTTAATTGAGAGACTAAATAAAGCCTCGTCAAAATTAATTAACTGGGCCATGAATTAATTAGAAGACTTGGTCTTCTAATTAGAGAGGGTCATGGCCCATGTAGGAGAATGGAATCCTAGTCCTAATAGGACTAGATTAAGGAGATAAGTATAAGTAGCTTACTTGTAGTTATTTTTCACACAACTCAACAAGCAAAAATTGAGCAAGAGCAAAATTCTCTCTCCCTCTCCCATCCAGATCGACCGAACCCATTCTTCTCTGTGGAAGAATTTTTCGTTTTCGATTTTGTTCCTATATCGTTCCTAAGTCCTAGATCTTAATATATCTTGTGTTCTAGTCGATCAAGATATATTATTTTTCGTGATATTGTGGTGTATCAACTCGTAGAGGCGCAACACGTGGGGCGCTACTCAAAAGGTTTGGATCGATTAATTGGAGGAGAAATCAGAGTTCGTTTTGCCAACTTGGATTTGCAAGGAGACATGTATAACGTGTAAACTGTTCATACTGTCGTTTAAATTAATATTTATATATATACACCTAGAGTAGTATCCTGGCAAGATTCCGTAAGAGGTCCTAAAATTTTTATATTCCGCTGTGCCTAAGGCTGTTTATCTTACCGAATCCCAATAGTATTGCCCACACATGTTCAACTAAGTCGGTTTCAAGTTGACGGTTGACCTCTACTGAGCATATCTGGTGTAATATTATATACTTTTAAAAAAATTATTGGTTGTCAACTATTTAATTGTTGTGTTGTTGTGTGTTTTTTTTTTTTTAAATATTGGTTGTAATTCTTAAATTGTTGTATTATTGTGTATTAATTTTATATCTTACTAAGAATGTCAATCTTAAATTATATCTTATTGTTATTTATTATTGTTTTATTTTCATTATTATTGCTATTATTATTATTATTATTATTATTATTATTATTATTATTATTATTATTAAGTGAGAGTGAGGAAAATGAGAATAGAAATTAAATGAAATTGATAGATTGAATCATTTGAAATGACTTATAGAAAGAAAAGGTAAAGTTGGACTTAGAATCTGAGGGAAAGCTGAACTTGGGCTGAGGGCATCACCGGAGATGCCCTAACCCTAGAGGCGATCGTATCATGACACACCTAAGGAGTATTATTTTATATTTTAAAAGAAATTATCAATGTAGAGTTAAACATATGAAATTGATACGATCTATTAACGCATTTGTTTGTTTCTTTTCATAATGAACTTAGGATTATAGGGGTGTAAACGAGTCGAGTAGTATCAATCGATACATTGTTTAAGTTTGGTTTGAATTTTATCGAGCTTAAAATTTTGTGTTTGAACTTGATTTGATTTCTTAAAGAACCGAGTTCAAACGAGTTTTTATCGAACGCAATCGAGTCGAGTAACTTGATATTACATGTATTTTATTGATTTTTAGCTTATCAAGTCGAATTTCACAAGTTATCAAATGAAAAATGATGTTCAATCTTGTTTAATTTGTGTGATGAACCGAGCTCGAACCAAATATCAAGTAGCTTGATTTGATTTTCAGTCCTACTTAAGAAGAATAATAATCTTACTTTAGGGTAGTAAGATATAAAAAAAAATCATAAATTTTAATTGGTCTATCAAAACTCAAAAGACTACTTTGAATGTTTAATTTATGTAGAACTTAAACCTTAAACAATTAGATAACTATAAAAATAAGCTCATATAAAAATATGTAATAACTAAATTATAACTTGAAACAAAAGAATTTAATAACAATGATAACATAATAAAATCTTAATTGCGACATAATTAGTATTTTTAACTATAAAAAAAATTAATATTTTAAATAGATTTGATAATAAAGGACATAATTGAACTAAATAATAAATAAACTAAATGTTTAATTTTTATTTAAATTAATATTACTAAAATTTATGGATTAGTTTACTTCTTAAAGTTAATGTTTTGAGTCAATTTGACCCATTATATTTATAGGGTGAACCAATTTTGCTTTGTGTTGATCTAATTTGAGTGTATAATATTATTTCTACTCGAGCCATTTTTTTGACCTTTTTCTTTTAATGAAAATTATATTTCAAAAAGAAAGGCAGAATAAATTCATAAAATAGACATTATAATGGCGGAAATACGAGCTGAGGTATGGCATCCTGCCATATTGTTAAAATCTAATTCCCAGTTCCCCCAATTTTCCAGTCTCCTAAATCCAGAACCCTAATCTTTCTTCCAATTTTATGATTAATAACCGGACACTGGAATTGGATTCCGATAATTAGTTCATCAATTAAAGCTAACCGTGTGACTTCAAGTAAAGGTATTCTACTCACTGCATTTTTTTCACGAATTTTTAGGTGATAAAGATAGCTGATGAAATTCTCAGACATTAAAGACATCAGATTTAAGTTAGTATTCATGATTTTAATGGTTCTTGCTCGAAACATTGATTAGAGCTACTTTTATTCTGAAAATGAATTCTGCTGTCCTTCCTAAACATGTAGCCGCCGTCATAAAATATCAAAAAGATCCATTTAGGGCTCTGGAAATGTTTAATTCTGTTAAGAAGGAAGATGGGTATAAACACACTTTATTAACTTACAAGTACATGATCGAAAAACTCGGTTATTGTGGAGAGTTTGAGGCCATGGAAGGTATCATGTCGGAAATGAGGGTGAATCTCGATAACGGTTTGTTGGAAGGAGTGTACGTCAATGTAATGAGAAATTACGGTAAGAAACGGAAGATTCAAGAGGCTGTTGATGTGTTTGAGCGGATGGACTTTTACGATTGTCAACCCACTGTTCTTTCTTACAATGTTATCATGAATATTTTGGTGGAAAATGGGTATTTTAATCAGGCCCACAAAGTTTATATGAGAATGAAAGATAAAAGTATTGTACCCGATGTGTATACGTATACTATTAGGATTAAGTCATTTTGTAGAACAAATAGGCCGCATACTGCACTGAGGCTTCTAAATAACATGCCTACTCAGGGGTGCGAGTTTAATTCAGTGGCATATTGTACAGTAGTTGGTGGATTTTATGAAGGGGGTTATCAGATCGATGCTTATGAATTGTTCGATAAGATGCTAAGCCTTGATATTATTCCGAGTGTTGCCACATTTAATAAGCTTATACATACACTTTGTAAGAAGGGAGATGTGAGAGAGAGTGAAAAGCTACTAAATAAGGTTCTTAAAAGGGGGGTGTTTCCAAATTTGTTTACATTTAATATCTTCATTCAAGGTCTTTGTAAGAATGGTCTACTTGATGAAGCTGCCAGGATGTTAGACAGTGTAGCCCAAGAAGGTCTTTCTCCCGATATCGTGACTTATAATACACTAATTTGTGGCTTGTGCAAGAACTCGAAAGTGGTGGAAGCAGAGACCTACATGCATAAAATGGTTAATAATGGTTTAAAGCCTGATGCTTTCACCTACAATACAATCATTGATGGATACTGCAAACTTAATATGGTACTAAAAGCTGATAAGATTCTTCAAGATGCAGTTTTTAGAGGATTTGTGTCAGACGAGTTCACATACTGCTCCTTGTTGTATGGGCTTTGTGAGAATGGTGACATAGACAGGGCCATAAGCGTGTTTAAGGAAGCCGAAGGAAAAGGTATAAAGCCTACTGTGGTTTTATACAATACATTAATTAAAGGATTTTGTCGGCAAGGTCTTATTTTAGAGTCCTTGCAGCTGATGAATGAGATGGAGGAGAAAGGATGCTGTCCTGATATATGGACCTACAATTTAATAATAAATGGATTTTGCAAGATGGGATGTTTAACCGATGCAAGCATTGTTATCAATGATGCTATCACCAAAGGGTTTCTTCCCGACATTTTCACCTTTAATACTTTGATTGATGGCTATAGCAAACAGTTAAAGATGAGTCATGCGCTTGAAATGGTCAATACTATGTGGGAACACGGTGTTACTCCAGATATCATCACATATAACACTATTCTGGACGGGCTCTGTAAAACTTCGAATTTAGATAATGTAATGGAAACTTTCAAAGCAATGATGGAGAAGGGATGTGTTCCGAATGTCGTTACATATAATATACTAATAGAGAGCTTTTGCAGAGCTCGAAAAATATCAAGGGCCTCTGAGTTTCTTGATGAATTTCATCAAAATGGTATAAGTCCAGATAAAGTGACTTTTGGCACGTTGATCAATGGATTTTGTGAAAACGGGGATTTGGGTGAAGCTTATGATATGTTCAGAAAAATGGAAAATCAGTATAAGCTTTCACCTACAGTAGCAACTTACAATATCTTGATCAATGCATTTTCTGAGAGGCTGAATATGGATATGGCAGAAAAACTATTTCATGAAATGGGACATGGTGGTTTTTTACCCAATAACTACACTTATCGTTGTATGATAGATGGTTTCTGCAAGGTAGGGAACATTGATTTTGGGTATCGTTATCTCCTCGACAACATCACTAAAGGCTTCATTCCTGCTCTAAGTACATTCGGACGAGTTCTAAATTGCCTATGCAAGAAGCATAAATTACGTGAGGCAGTTGAAATAATACACCTTATGGTGCAAAAGGGTATTGTCCCTGGAGTTGTGGACACGATCTTCGAAGCAGATAAAAAGGCAATTGCAGCACCTAAGATAGTTGTGGAGGACTTATTGAAGAAGTCTCATATAACTTATTCTGCATATGAACTCTTATACGATGCCGTTAGAGATAAAAAGCTCGTAAAAAGAAATCCACCGAAAAAAAATTCACGTGGTTCTAAAACGAACACTCTCAGTTAGCTGAAAATATCAGTACAAGTTTCTTGTGTTATTGTATTGGAGATCGAGACTTGGGACTTTGATATGGGTAACTGCTCATGTAAGGGTATGTAACTTACCTTAGTATTATTTTAGCTAATCCTGTTGTTTTTCGGGCAATAATATAATCGTACATTCTTATTGTTGTTTCAGGGCTTGGTTACTTGAATGAAGGAATTTATTAATTGCTCCACAACTGGTTGAATTGGTAACTCTACTTTAATCTCGTAAACTAAATGGTTAAATGGACTGATTACTTTGTTCATGTATATTATTGGAGCTACCTAATCTACCCTTTATGCTATCTTGTAGTATTTGGAATGGATTTCGTTATTATTCTGTGTTGTATTATTACATGAAGTTATGTCTGAATTTGCTTTTTGGGTTTCCAATTCCGCATCTCTGTCTCTAGATAACCCGGTTGGAGGTGTCCGATAAGGCTGTAGTGAAGTTATTATTGTTAGAGTTCTATTACATAATAAAAATAACTAGTTATAATAAATTACTCTTATGATTTTCATGTCCAGATTATCAGAAGAAATATCGAAACTTTTCACGGAGAATTGACTGGCATTGGCTTATGGATATACGATGCGGGCAATCGAGGCAGTGGTATTGCATGGTTGGGACAAATAAATCATAAACATTTGCTGCAGTGGTGATAATTGTAGTCCCATAGAATCAGACAAATAAAGAGTTTTAGTTAATTGATACACAAAATGCAGAGATGTAGAAAGCATTTATGCACCTAAGACAGGAGATGAGGAGAAAAGCACCAGAGAGTAGAGGCTATAGGTTTTGAAGTACATGTTATCTTACTCATTTATGGTCTATAGTGTAATTTTAGATATATTATTTTTTAGGAACTATTTTAGATAAAATTTAAAAAGTTAATGTTTATGAAACAGTTCAGATCATTTTGATAATATTAAGTTTGATCTGTTTTACCGAACACGGTTCCGAATAAAATGAAAATTTGAAATATTTGTATAATTTTCATTTATCCACTCTTTTTTGTTGCTTGTAAGTTGTAACTGACCGGCCGGTTTATTTAAACCAAATTTACCTAGAAACTCACTATCATTACTTTGTGTAAGAATATAGATTAAATCGTTTATGTTATATAAAATAAAATCTTTTCTACAATATTTATTAAAAAAAAAAAAGGACCTTTTCACAATGATGAGTAGGACTGTCAATTGAGCCAGGCCTACCCGAAATTGGATGGTTCGATGCGATTAAAATTGGCTCGAATCCGAATATTTGTTAGTCAAGCCCGGTTTGAGCCATTATGTTAAATCCGATCAATTTATGAGCTGAGTTTAGACTAATATGGCTCAGCCCGAATATATAGTTGAAGTATTATGATTGATTATTTGTATTGTAGTTGAGTTCGTCTAAAATGAGATTTTGAGTGATGAGGAGCACATGAGATAACATTTAATCTTGGTGACACATGTCCTCTTAAAATTTAAGTTAAAATAGTTTATTTTCTTAAAGACATATATACCCTTTTTTAATGAGTGAAATTCAACAACACCCCTTATGTTTTGCCCTAACTAAAAAATATGTATTATTTTTATTAGCAAAAAAACCCTATATTTTTTTTATTAGCAAAAAATACTCCTCTCAGGTCGAAATGTCAATTTTACCCCATCAAATGATGAAAAAACATCCCCTTAACTTAAAAGATTACTAACCCCCGGTAACTTTAAAATTTTGCAATAACCCCCTTGTTTTTTTTTTAAAAAAAAAAAATTGAGAAAAACATCCATATGATTTATGAAGTCCACTTTAAAGAATTGAAAAAAATTCTTATTCCCCAAAGTTACATATTGTGGCACTTTACCGCCCATATGTACAACATAAGCACTTTATTGCCTCAAATAATTTTATTTAGTTTTTGTTCGACGGAACCATGTGACCCTCACATGAATTTTTAAAGTTAGTTACAACACTTCTTACAAGTCCAAATACTTCGCTTATGTAAAAGAACCAAAAATTCCGAATTGAAGTAGAAAAATATTTATTTGTTAAGAGAGAACATTGTGTTTGTGCATTAATAATTAAGCTGTTCACAAATTACAACATAGAAATGAGAAGGTAAAGTTTTTATTTTTGAGGGAACATGTATATTTTTCAAGAATATACATGTGCCCATCAATGTATAAAGTAGGTAAAAGTTTGGTATGAAAGGTATAATTCCCTTAAAAAATTTGTTTTTTTTGGAAAAGAAATATGGTTAGTTAGAGATTAAAGAGATTTCTTTTAAACATATTAATTAAAGGGTTCGTATGTAATTAACATATATTTATTTTTTCTAAATGTCCAATGCCACATCATCACTGAACATTTTGACAAAAAATTATGGTTTAGATTTGCTATTGACTTTTTTTAGTGATTGAGATGAATTATATCATATGCACTTATGTTCCATAAAATCTTATTGTAGAAAGACTCATTGTAATTATAGTTACTAGTTACTGTTTTTATTTTAAAACAAGTAAACTCTACAAAAAAGTATAATGTAAACTCACTTATTTGTTAGTGTATCATTACACACTTATTGCCAAAATCCAAATAGACAAAAGTTAACGCAAAAAATCAGTAAATTGGAGTTTTGAGATTTTAAAACTCCACTGCATGTTCATATGGATCAAACATATCTTAAAAAATAAGATCTAATAACTCGACCTTTCAATTAAAATATTATTCAATGATATATACTCGTGTATTAAGTAATAATAGTCTATTCATATGCATTTCGGTGATCTAAATATTTTACATTGTCAAGCTATTTATGCCTATATTAACAAATCCGATATAAATCTGATATAGACGCAAATCCCGAAAAATTATATGGACCGAATTTGAGCCAGAGAAATCAAAAAATTTATGAGCCGAGTTTGAGCATATAGCTATGAAGCTCAACAGTATTTGAGTTCGAGCTATTTAAAGCTCGACTCACAATGTCCGATTGACAGTCCTATCCAATATTAACTAACCCAATATAAACTCGATATAGACGCGAAACCCGAAAAATTATATGGACCGAGTTTGAGCCAAAGTAATTAGAAAATTTATAAGTAGAGTTTAAGCATATAGCTATGATGCTCAACAATATTTAAATTCGAGCTATTTAAAATTCGTGTCGACAGTCCTAATGACGAGATAAAAAAGTTTAGGACCGAAGGACGGATTTTATGTTTGAGGGGAGATTTGTCATTTTAATAATTGCAGAGGAAATATTTTATGAGTTTGGACAAGCATGGCAACAAATTATTTCTGGTCCTCTTAATGTGATCATATTTCAAAATTGGTACTCTAAATTATATTGGTATCTTACCATTTGGCGATCATTCCCCTGTTGTTAATTTGTGCACAATTTAGTCGGCAATACCAATTAGGGATTGCTGATATTGGCATTTGATTTCATATTCCATTATATAACTCCATTAAAAGGGTAAATGTAAGCTATTCCTCTTTGGCAAACCTTCCATTGAAAATTTAATAGTTCATATTATATATTTTGTGTGCATCTATATATATATTATATTATATTATAGAATAAAGTCCATGTCGATTCGGATCTCGCTCGAATCTAAATACTTCAAGTCTATCGAATTTTAATCGAATTTGGTAGGATATCGGATTCAATAAAAAATCTTTATTTTAAAAAATTACACCAATATTTTTTTCCTAAATCAAATTTGATAACTTAACAAGTTTGCATAATTTAAATCACATGTTCAAATTTTCTTAAATATTATTCATGTTTTTGGATAAAAATATGTATAAAAATGTAATTATGAATGAATTATGGAGTATTAACTAATGAATGTTACTTATTTTAATAAAAAAATTATGTCGACCAATTATTAAGGGATTATAAACTTCATTTTTAACCACACCAAGTTTTCATTTGACTGCTGCAGCCATGAGGATAGCGGAGAAACAATTTCACGAATTTTTCGAGTCAATCCATTAACATATATAGCCGGTGCAAAGTACGTATTATGTGCTAAGAACAAATTGAAATTAAAGACTCAAAAAGAGAAAGTTTCAATTTAAGCTAAACATCGCCAGGACAAAGGAAAACTACTACTATGTACTAATTAGGAATAGTTTTCATTTCAAGTAAAAACCAAAACTAGTTTGAGGTCTCAATAGGGTTTCGCGCGGGTCGGGTACCCGATCTAGAGGGTATTGACTTTTCACATCCAAAACCCAATCATGTTAGTCGGGTATTCAAAATTTTCGGGTATTTCGGATATTCAAAATTTCACATTTTTTTTAAAATATACGTTAATGTACAAGAAATTTATTTTTAAACATATATGTATGTACAATTGTAAAATAAACGAATTCTAACATTAAATTGTACGCAATAACTTCAAAACAAACATAACACCAACGTCTCAAGTCTTCAATTTGGGCTAAATTATAAATTGGACAATTATTTTAATTCAATACCCGAATGAGTCCCAAAATACCCGTTCGAATGTAAATGTACGAATATCAAAAGACATTTTTTAGTCTCAAATAGAAAATACCTGATCGAGTCAAGATGGATCTCAAATTACCCGACCCAAACCCCCAGCCCCAGGTCTCAACTCTTTGGTTGATGAAAATGTTTTTGCTTTTGTATCTAAATATTTTATTTGAACCAAGCCTTTTTCTCCAGAGGTGTAATGGGGATTGGTTCAAATAAAATATTTAGATGGAGACTTAAAAGATAATCTGTTACATTTTATATCTTCTTTTTCAGTTACAAGAAGATGAACTTGGATCTTCATGATGCATATATGTTAGCAGAAAGAATTGGTCAAGATATTAGTTAATCTCATGAGGGTGAGAGTCGGGGGAATTTCGGACTAAATTTTACGGAAGTAAGAGAAAGAAAGAGTAGTATTTTTTCTTTTTGTCAATATCAAACTGATGCAGAATTGGTCAGACTCTGTTTCATATTTATAAACACAAAGTGCCTCTTGAGAAGGGATATAATGTTTCGGTTCAAAGGATACCTCTTCGACCCGAATAGAGACATCTCTTTCTTTTATTTATTTCATTCACACATAAAACCCCAACACACATCTCCATCATCCGCACATGACCCAAACTTAGCAATTTCCTCCCCCTCCCACGTTCGTCTTCAAGGAGCTGGTAGCCCGCCATGATCGATATGTCGTCACATAGAAGATGAAGGCGGGGATTCAATACCTTCGGTATTTTGAGTAATTTCTCAAAGTTTGAGGCTGGTCGTATAATTACACTAAACATGATGGGTAGTTGAGAAATATTTTAAGAAAAAAGAAAGAAAGAATAGCATAGGTATTAATTTCTTGAATAAAAATTACTTTTATGATGACATATCAACATGTAGCGTCATAGATTAACGTTGTAAGAGGATAACAATGTAATGAATTCATTTTCCCAAAACTTATGTATAACAAAATTGAGGGATAGTTTGAGTAATTTTCACTTCATATTATTGAGTTAAAGCATTGTCAATCTTCTTAGTCCATATCCCATAAAGAAAAAGATATAACATTTATTTTGATTAAATTATACCTTTACAATTTTTTTTAATATTGTAAAAATGTATTTAAATTATAATTATCAGAGGCGTGAAATCTTGCAGTGATCAAAACACATTATACTTTATTTTGGGGAAAACTGCTTTCTTGGTACCATATGATAGACCAACTTACAATTTTGGTAACATTGAAAATGAAAACACAAATTTTGTACCATAAGATAGGTTTTCATAGCAACTTTGATGCCAAACCCAATTTTTTTCCAAAATTAATGATAATGTAACCCCTATGAAATTCATAATGTTTAATTTACCCCCTCATGGCTTAAAAAAGAGCATTTTACGCCTTGAAATTTTGTTAAAGTTTCACATCGTCTCCTTGATATTTTTATAGGTGGCACTTTATCCACTTTTGTTATGATAATGTGGCATTTTACCCCCTTTGTTATGATAAATGAGACAATTTATCCCCTTATGTTATAATATAGTTTGCATGTCTACTCTCAATTTCGGCAAGTAAATTACACTCTCCGGATGAAGGGGGTAAATTGATTTTTCCCAAATTATAAAGGCGTAAATTGAACATTATGCATTTAATAGGGGTAAATTGCCATTAAAATTATAGACAAATTGAATTTGGTACCAAAATTGCAGCAAAAACCTATCATATGGTACCAAATGTGTATTCTCGTATCTAATGATACCAATTGTGCAAATTAACCTATTCTATGGTACCATAAAAATAATTTTTCCAATTTTTTTGATATAAATTGAAATAAAATATTTGAGTTTACAACACAGCACATGAATAAGCTAATATTATTATACACATTGATGAAAAACCTGGCAGCTAGGTAGGTAGGACATTCAATATATGTTCCCTCGACGATTTATCCCTCATTTGCATGAAAAATGTATGTCCTTTTGATTTTATTCTCTTTCCAATTTTCTAACTAACTATCTAAGTGCATTACGTTGCATGTTAATAGTATTTATGAATATGAAACATCCTTTACAATACGTATATATATTAATACATAGTAGTATTATTTTATTTCATATACATGTAGTCAATGCAGAATATACACTTTAAATTTAAATTTGAAATATTAGAAAAGTTGAAAATCAAAGTTAATTAAGTTTGATAGAATAAAAAATGAAATTAATCATTTGGCATCAGACATATTCTATACATGTGTTAAAAGAAATTTGGTAAAGAGAAAAAAATTATAAGTACAGTACAATTGTATACATTGAATCAAGACCTAGCTAGGTAGGTAAGACATATAATACATGTTCATCCGCATGAAATGTGTATGCCCTTTTGAACAATATGAATATGGCAGGTGGTTAAATTAAATTAACATTAATAAATTCTAATATATATATTCACCTATAAATATCACTGTATTGTACATAGTTGAAATTCAGATGATCACTTAAACTTAATTTTACTACAATTAATTTCAGCTTAACCAATGGCCCATCTTGAACCATTTCCCATCGATGTCTTTCCTTTACCCGGAAATGTGTAGGCGGCACCAATTGTCATTTGCACAGAGGAAGTATCCTCAAAGGAAAGATTTCAGCTAACAATGCATGGAGATAATGTGTCCAGTTTTTTCCAGACTGCACCAGAACCCAAACGTAGTCAAATACTTGAAGGTAATGGAGCCCCGATTCTACTTAGAACTCCTCGTATTAAGTACGAAGCGATGGTGAACCTTAGAATATCTGACAGTAATTATATAGTGAAAGACTGGGAAACGGCAATGGATAAAAATTGGTGGGTCACCAATGATCAAGGTGAAGAAAAGGGTACAAAGATAGTGATCTTTGGCTATAAGGATAATGTTGGAAACTTGGTGTTGGTCATAAAGGAGCAAGTAAGCAATTTTTATGAATATATCCTAGTAATTTAATTAATTAGTTAAGTCTCATATATGTATCATTTAATTTGAAATTTGATAACAATTCTAATTAATTAATACCTATATTAATTAATTATATTTACTTTTTCAAATGTATAGGCTGTTGTTGAACCTTAGTGCGTGTTGACCGGACCCGAAGCTGCAGGTGGTGCATCTGGAATTAATTGCTCTAGACGTTGTTGGTGGTTATTTAATGTTTAATTAGTGTTTTTAATTTATCCTAAAAAAAGTTAGCATATTAATTTATTAATATGTTAACTTGATTAAATCGTTTATGTTATATAAAATAAAATCTTTTCTACAATATTTATAAAAAAAAAGAAAGGACCTTTTCACAATGATGAGTAGGACTGTCAATTGAGCCAGGCCTACCCGAAATTGGATGGCTCGATGAGATTAAAATTGGCTCGAATCCGAATATTTGTAAGTCAAGCCCAGTTTGAGCCATTATATTAAATTCGATCAATTTATGAGCTGAGTTTAGACTAATATGGCTCAGCCCGAATATATAGTTTAAGTATTATGATTGATTATTTGTATTGTAGTTGAGTCCGTCTAAAATGAGATTTTGAGGGATGAGGAGCACATGAGATAACATTTAATCTTGGTGACACATGTCCTCTTAAAATTTAAGTTAAAATAGTTTAATTTCTTAAAGACATATTTACCCTTTTTTAATGAGTGAAATTCAACAACACCCCTTATGTTTTGCCCTAACTAAAAAATATGTATTATTTTTATTAGCAAAAAAACCCTATAGTTTTTTATTAGCATAAAATACTCCTCTCAGGTCGAAATGTCAATTTTACCCCATCAAAGGATGAAAAAACATCCCCTTAACTTAAAAGATTACTAACCCGGTAACTTTAAAATTTTGCAATAACCCTCTTGTTTTTTTTTTTTTTTTTTAAATTGAGAAAAACATCCATATTATTTATGAAGTCCACTTTAAATAATTGAAAAAAAATCTTATCCCCCAAAGTTACATATTGTGGCACTTTACCGCCCATATGTACAACATAAGCACTTTATTGCCTCAAATAATTTTATTTAGTTTTTGTTCGACGGAAAATATACATGTGACACTCACATGAATTTTCAAAGTTAGTTACAACACTTCTTACATGTCCAAATACTTCGCTCATGTAAAAGAACCAATAATTCCGAATTGAAGTAGAAAAATATTTATTTGTAAAGTGAGAACATTGTGTTTGTGCATTAATAATTAAGTTGTTCACAAATTATTTTTTCAAGAAATGAGAAGGTAAAGTTTTTATTTTTGAGGGAACATGTATATTTTCCAAGAATGTACATGTGCCCCTCAATGTATAAAGTAGGTAAAAGTTTGGTATCAAAGGTATAATTCCCTAAAAAAATTTGTTTTTTTTGGAAAAGAAATATGGTTAGTTAGAGATTAAAGAGATTTCTTTTAAACATATTAATTAAAGGGTTCGTATGTAATTAACATATATTTATTTTTTTCTAAATGTCCGATGCCACATCATCATTGAACATTTTGACCAAAAATTGTGATTTAGATTTGCTATTGACTTTTTTTAGTGATTGAGATGAATTACATCATATGCACTTATGTTCCATAAAATTTTATTTTAAAAAGACTCATTGTAGTTATAGTTATTAATTACTCTTTTTATTTTAAAACAAGTAAACTCTACAAAAAAGTATAATGTAAAGTCACTTATTTGTTAGTATATCATTACACACTTATTGCCAAAATCTAAATAGACAAAAGTTAACGCAAAAAATCAATAAATTGGAGTTTTGAGATTTTAAAACTCCACTGCATGTTCATATGGATCAAACGTATCTTAAAAAATAAGATCTAATAACTCGACCGTTCAATTAAAATATTATTCAATGATATATACTCATGTATTAAGTAATAATAGTCTATTCATATGCATTTCGGTGATCTAAATATTTTACATTGTCAAGCTATTTATGCCTATATTAACAAATCCGATATAAATCTGATATAGACCCAAATCCCGAAAAATATATGGACCGAATTTGAGCCAGAGAAATCAAAAAATTTATGAGCTGAGTTTGAGCATATAGCTATGAAGCTCAACATTATTTGAGTTCGAGCTATTTAAAGCTCGACTCACAATGTCCGATTGACAGTCCTATCCTATATTAACTAACCCAATATAAACTCGATATAGACGCGAAACCCGAAAAATTATATGGACCGAATTTGAGCCAAAAAAATCAGAAAATTTATAAGTCGAGTCTAAGCATATAGCTATGAAGCTCAACAATATTTAAATTCGAGCTATTTAAAATTCGTGACGACAGTCCTAATGACGAGATAAAAAAGTTTAGGACCGAAGGACGGATTTTATGTTTGAGGGGAGATTTGTCATTTTAATAATTGCAGAGGAAATATTTTATGAGTTTGGACAAGCATGGCAACAAATTATTTCTGGTCCTCTTAATGTGATCATCTATACTATTAAAAAAAAGAAGCCTATTTTTACTCATAAAGTGGCGGTTGTGACACCATACTATACCAAAAATTAGTCACTTTCCAAAATTACCCTTTTTTCAAATTTTAAAATTACAAAACAAAAAAACTACCTTTTTCCAGTTTATGCATATTCAAATTTAGTATGATACGTTATAAAAAATTAATATGTCAAAATAAATTATAATTCAAATAATTCAACACGCGCGAGTACCGCGTGCCACGGCGGCTAGTATTTCAAAATTGGTACTCTAAATTATATTGGTATCTTACCATTTGGCGATCATTCCCCTGTTGTTAATTTGTGCACAATTTAGTCGGCAATACCAATTAGGGATTGCTGATATTGGCATTTGATTTCATATTCCATTATATAACTCCATTAAAAGGGTAAATGTAAGCTATTCCTCTTTGGCAAACCTTCCATTGAAAATTTAATAGTTCATATTATATATTTTGTGTGCATCTATATATATATTATATTATATTATAGAATAAAGTCCATGTCGATTCGGATCTCGCTCGAATCTAAATACTTCAAGTCTATCGAATTTTAATCGAATTTGGTAGGATATCGGATTCAATAAAAAATCTTTATTTTAAAAAATTACACCAATATTTTTTTCCTAAATCAAATTTGATAACTTAACAAGTTTGCATAATTTAAATCACATGTTCAAATTTTCTTAAATATTATTCATGTTTTTGGATAAAAATATGTATAAAAATGTAATTATGAATGAATTATGGAGTATTAACTAATGAATGTTACTTATTTTAATAAAAAAATTATGTCGACAAATTATTAAGGGATTATAAACTTCATTTTTAACCACACCAAGTTTTCATTTGACTGCTGCAGCCATGAGGATAGCGGAGAAACAATTTCACGAATTTTTCGAGTCAATCCATTAACATATATAGCCGGTGCAAAGTACGTATTATGTGCTAAGAACAAATTGAAATTAAAGACTCAAAAAGAGAAAGTTTCAATTTAAGCTAAACATCGCCAGGACAAAGGAAAACTACTACTATGTACTAATTAGGAATAGTTTTCATTTCAAGTAAAAACCAAAACTAGTTTGAGGTCTCAATTAGAGGTGGGATCGGGACGGGTTTTCGGGAATTCGGGACGGGATATCGGGTTTCAGGTTTCCAAATTCAAATCCCGAAACCCGGTAGATCAACCAAGGTCCCGAGAGTTTCGGGTACCCGATTTAATTTCGGGATTTCGGGACGGGACCGGGTGTCCCGATAAACAATTAATTTTTTTTAGTTTAATGCAACTTTAAACCGTCTCGGATATTCTTTGTCAATATTGGTGTGCCATTTCACCATTTTACGCCACGTGCCACTTAGTTTTATGCACCACATGTAAACTTAGAAAGGATCTCAAAACCTTATGATCTGATTGAAAAATTATTGGAGAAACTTGAAAATTGTAATCCTCTGCCATGATATATGTTGAAAACTCGGATGTTGGCGAGTAACGGATCAGTGGCGGACGACGGGAGTTGAGTTGTGGTGGAGTTAAGATTGGATTTTATAGAAGAAGAATACATAGAGGGAGATGTGAATAGTTGAATTTTGATTTAAATTAGGTATTTTGATTATATATGCATGTTCATGATAAACCTCTCAGCCTCTTCGAATCTTCCTGCACGACCAAGAAGATTAACCATACATGTGTAATGTTTGTGACAAGGCTCAATCCCGTAGTATTTAATCAACGAATTAAAATGAAAATACCCTTCTTCAACCAAGCCAGTGTGACAACAAGCAGATAGAACGCCAACAAAGGTAACTGAATCAGGCTCTATTCCCGATTTCTTCATAAGATGGTATACTCTTAAGGCCGCTGATACTTTTCCATGCTGAGCATAGCTAGCGATCATCGTTGTCCAGGTAACTAAATCGGGGTTCTTGATTTGTTTAAACACTTTACCACAATCATCAATATTGCCATGTTTAGAATACATCATAATAAGTGAACTTCCTACAGACGATTCTGATTCTAATCCGAGTTTTATGATATGTGCATGCAACTGAATGCCAATGGCTGATTTATCCGAAGATGCAAGAGCCCCAAGTATATTCGAAATTGTGAACTCGTCAATACTCATACCAAAGAGAAGCATGTCATGGAAAAGCTCAAGAGCTTCTTTGATGAACCCCCTTTGGCAAAACCCCGAGATCAACGTGGAAAAAGACACCTCATCTTTGAATTGAATCATGTGAAACACAATTCTGGCTGAGTTTAGATCACCACATTTTGAGTACATATTCACTAGGCCCCCACCAATGCTATGCTCGTCAAAGCCACACCGAATTGAGTACCCATGAATTTCTCTACCAGCTTAATGGATTTAAGTGCAGAACAAGCCATAAGAACAGCAGTTAAGCTCATTTCATCGATTGTGTTTTCTTTAAACATATCTCTAAACATATGAACGGCCTTATCTGCACACCCGTGTTCTGCAAAACTAGCAATCATAGAGGTTCATGAGACATTATCTTTCATTTCAAGTTGCTCAAAGGATTTATAAGACTCCTCTAACTCGCCAAATTTTGAGTACATAGTTAAAATAGAACTGCCAACACATACATCCGACACCAAACCAGATTTAAGAGTATAGACATGTAACTGTCTCCCTAAAGTTAGACTATCTATTATGCTCAAGATACTGGAAGTACTGAATTGATCAGGTGCAATGCCTAGCTATAGCATTCCCTTAAATAAAATAATTGCTTTCTCATAAACGTTGTTCTGAGCATATGCGGAAATCATATTGTTCCAAATACCTACCTGCTTCAGATCATGTGTTTCGGAAAATGCCAATTCAGATGAGTCAATGCCTCCTACTTTTGAGTACATTGTTATTAAAGATGCTTTTACCACTGACTTTGAACAAAAACCAATCTTTAAAACCAAGCAATGGATCTGCGTGGCTTCATTAAACATAGCAGATATAGCACATGCTGCAAGCAAACTTGAGACTGTGTAGTGGTTCATGTCCACACCCATTTTTCGCATTTCATCAAGGACCAAAACTGCAGAAGATAAATCACCCTTATGAGCAAAACTAGAGATGATGGCAGTCCAAGAGACGACATTGCACACGGGCATTAGCTTCAATTGCTTCATAGCATCACACATATCTCCACATTTGGCATATAAATCAACAGTAGCAGTGCCCACAAAAACATCATCTCCTGCACCACTTTTGATCACCCACCCTTAAATACTTTTCCCCAAGTTAAGTTCCTCAAGTGCAGCACAAGCGGTCAAAGCACTCGAAAACACGAAGGAATTCGGGATTAATGAGCCATGACTACACATTCGACTGAAAGTTTCCAAAGCAACCCAGTTTTTGTCATTCTTAACAGCTCCGGTAACCACAGCATTCCAACAAACTACGTTTTCACTATGAACATCGTATAACACCCTCAAAGCATCATCCATTCTACAACTCCTTGAGAACGAATTTATCATTCCAGCCCTTACATACCCATTTGAAAAGAACCCATTCTCCAAAGCACTGCAAGCAAAAAGAACACTGCCATAAGTAAACTCATCTATACCTACCCTCTGTCTATACAGTTGACAAAACACTCTCCAAGAATCATCGAAAAGAGAATTTATTTACATCCCAGGATAAGCAAATTCCACGTCACTAAATTCGGTTCAGGTATTTCTTCAAACAGCTGGAATGCACAATTCATGCGACTGATTTCCTAGTAAGAGTCAAGCAAATTGTTCGAGGCAACGATGTTAGAATGCAATACGCCGGTTTTTAGTAAAATGGCATGAACTAATTTGGTTTCTTGGAGTGTTAAACCTCTTAAATTGTTTGGGCTAGTGAACAAGTTAAGTGGGTTGAGCTTACTACTGTGATTTTCGCCATAATCGACTGAGGGGAATTCAATTAATGCAGCAGGGGAAATGAATTTACGGCTTAAACATGATCAAGTTTTGTTCTTCAAGGGGTGAAATATGAAGACATTCATTTGGATTCAGGGAGGAGTGAGAGATTTAATTTTCTTGAGGCGCAAAATTTTAAAATAAGGCTATTCTGGTGTTCATTGTTTCAGAATGCATTGTTAAATTTTCAGAGGTTGTGTGTTCAGAATGTACACTTTCGTGGGAAAATCAAGACTGTAAAATCTTTAAAATGCTGATGTAGTTTTTTTTTTTTTTTTTAAGTATGTTTATATTGACATGATTCATGAGTAATTGCATTTTTCACCCTCTTATAAGCCGACTTATGCATATTTGTTCCTCCTAAATTTTTTGTAGCAGATGTATCCATCTTAGTTAGGGGTGTAAACGAACCTAGTAGTATCGCAAGACACATTATTCAAGTTTGGTCTGAATTTTATCGAGTTTGAAATTTTGTGTTTGAGTTTGGTTTGATTTTTAACGAACCGAGTTCAAACGAGCTTATATCGAACGAGCTCGAGCAGAGTATCGAGTAGCTTGATATTTTACGTGTATTTTTTCAATTTTTAGCTTATCGAGTCGAGCTTCAAAAGTTATCAAATGAAAAATCTTGTTCAAGCTTGTTAGATTTGTTTTACGAACCAAGCTCAAACGAGCTTTTATCGAATGAGCTCGAGCCTAGTATCGAATAGCTTGGTTTGATTTTCAGCCTTAAGTGTAGTTTATCATTGATTCATTTTTCAGCAATTTCACGGCGGAGACGGCCAGGGGCGGATCTACAGCCCTTATTGGGGGGCCTTGGCCCCCCCAAGATTTTTTAATATTTTATTGTAGTTACTTATATTCATAATATATTTATTTATTTGCATTGATTTTCCTTGTTCTCTTTAAAAGTCCAATTGCAAAGATTAATTATACACACAGTATACTTATCAAAATTTAATTAATATTTTGTCTTAACCAAATACCTATAATGTTCAATTGAAAATCTTGACATAATTTTACGAAATTAAATCAAAGACCTATAAACTATTCTTCTTAAATTCAATATAGGAAAAATATATTTTATTTTTATATAGCCGAAAATAGATTAAATATTATTATTTAAATATATATTTTTTGTTAATAATATGTTTCGGCCTCCTCGATTTTTGAATCCTGGATCCGCCCCTGGAGACGGCCACACGTTCAAAGCACGTTCATTATTTGAAAGTCTAATATTATATGAAGAGACAAAAATGCCCTCCAAGTCATGCAAGTGAGGCCGTCTCCGTCGTGTAATAATCGAAAAAATGAATTGTTACACCCTAAATTGATAAGAGGAATGCATCTACTAAATTTCTTAGTAGGGACGAATATGCAAAAGACGGTCATAAAGAAGATAAAAATTGTAATTCAATATTTTGACATTGTATTCATATGGTTGAGGTGGTCTATGTCCTATCACTCGATCTAATTTTTTAAATAATAAGTAAAATAAGGGAATAAAGTTATGAAAGCATTATATTCTAATCAAATGAATATTTAATTTGTTCATTTAATTAAGTAATCGCCCCAATGTTATCTTTCGTTCTTAGATCACATGTCTTCCCTTTGATGCAATCACAATTGATGTTGGATTTTGGATAAACTTTTTGATGCCATTTTTGTGAAGTCTTTGGGTCTGTTTGTTTGGTATTTGGGAGAGTGGTTTGGGAAAGTGGTAGAGGTTTGAGAAATAATCTCGATTTGCGTAATGTTGTTTGTTTGAGTTTTGGGAAAGTTGTTTGGGAAAAAGATAGATGTAGGTTTTTTTGATAGGTTTGTGTTAGTTAAGTAGGTGTAAGATAGTGTAAGACTTTATGTCACATCAGTTATTTTTATATAATATATAAAAAAATTATTTGTGTATATATTATATGTAATATATGTGGTAAATAATATTTTATAATTAGTTATTTTTATTTTCTAAAATAATAAAAAATAAAATAGATTAATTTTCATTTTTCAAATTTTTAATAAAATATTATAATAAAATCCTTCTTTTTTTTTTATTTTATCTTACTGATGAATTCATTCAAATGACATATTAAATATGACAGGAATTACACAATATCCTTAAAATATTAACCTAAGGCCATCTTCAGCCGAAGCAGGCAATAGCCCCTGCCTGCCTGCCTGCTTCCCTAGACGCCTTGCTAGATCAGTCATCTCCAACCGAACCAACAATTCAAAACATTTATTTCAATCTCAAACTTTTCTCACTCTCACTTAACTATAATAATAATAACAAAATAATAATAATAATAACAATAATAGTAGTAGTATATTAATAATAATACTATTAATAATATTTAGTCGAACACTTGTGGGTAACACACTAACCATTTTAGAATTAAATATTTCTTAGTAATCGCATCTATTAAGTTGTATAATTAATTTTTTCATTGTATTTTAAATTTAGATCTTATTGATTTTGTTAAAGTAAATTTAATTAAATAATTTTTAAAAAATTAAAATAAAATCCAAAACAACCCAAAATCCATTTTAATTAAGTTGTTTATAAACCATACGGTCTACCTGTTTTGGGTCTCATGCCACGATACCTTTGTTTATTGCCGCGTGGTCAAAGAAACCCAAAATCCTACTTTTTTTTTTTTTTTCTTTATGTATTTAAAAGAACACAAAAGTCCTGCAGCTCAATGAACCTCATTAATGGCGGACGGAGAACAGAAAAATCAAGCTAAAAATAAATGCATTCACTCCTTCCTTCTCCAATTACGACCTATTTCATCATCAATTCACCCTGGCCTATCCCACCCCATCACCAGATTAAATTTATTTATTTATCCCAAATTCACAAAACATTTCAAAAATGGCGAAGAGAACAATGAGTACCACAACTAGGTCACTCAAACAAATGCCATGCCTGCAAGTTTTCTCCCGCCGTCGCACTCGTGTGCAATTAAAAAAGCCCAAATTTATTTGCTACTCAATACTATCCAAACTAATGTTTCACAAAATTTCAAGCACAAATCCAACATACATATATAGACAAAATCCACGACCAAAGTATGACGGGGGAAGGGGGTGTTGGAAGAAGTGATTGAAGTGAAGAGTCAAAATTAAAGGGCACTTGATTCCTGTGAAAAAATCAGAGTAACCATTATTTAGTCCGTGATTTTACAGAGAGATTGAGAGAAGAAAGAAGGAAGAAGAAAGAAGAGCTTGATTCCTGTAAAAAATTCAGAGTACCCATTATTTAGTTCGTGATTTTACAGAGAGATTGAGAGAAGAAAGAAGAGAGAAGAGAGAAGAAAAAAGAAAGAAGCCGTGCAGAAATGACAGAGAAGAGAGAGAGAGAAAGAGAGGAGTAGAGTAGTCTGTGTAGGTTTTTTTGTCAAACTGGGCTGTAGCCCAATTTTCAGAAACTGGTTTCAGAAATAATTGATTGTTGGAGTAATTTTCGGAAATAATGTGGGTTGTTTGTCTCGCATCTCGGAAATGGGAAATAATTTTCCCAAATGCGAGACAAACAGGCCCTTGTCTTTGATGTCATTAATCAACTCAAACTCCTTTTTCTTTAAAAATTGTTCTTCTCCAGTTAATTACCCTCGAGGTACTTCACGACTTCATAAATTCAATATCACCCCCTAGAAGAACGTAACTTAATAAATTTTGCTTTACTTGAGAGTCCATCAATTTACTTTCCCTTGAAGTTCGCTGATCCTAGTTCGAAATTGAAACTCCATGAGGGATAATCAGTGGCGTAGCCAAAAAATTATTTTACCGGCATCATTGTAATACTAGAGATTACATTGAATTATTTGAATACAAAAGAAATACTCAAAAGAAACTTCAATACAACAAAACAAGAGTACCCATGAATGTATTAAAATTATTACACTTAACCCCAGGGGCGGACCTCAAGTGTGACTGGGGGGGGGGGGGGCATGGTCCCCCAGAAAAAAATATATTTATACTAGATATATGTACAATATTAACATGAACGTACCTATAAATGATGAAGTGGTTGGGCACTACATGGAGGATCTATGGGTCGGGAGTTCGACTCCTTTGAAGAACTTTATGTTATATGTTTTAACTTCTTTGTCGATAATTAATCGCTCTTTTGGCCTAGTAACTTTCTTTCTATTTCATGGAGATTTAATTGATTTCTCTATTTTGGCCAATTTTTTTTACCTCTTTGTGGAGATTTATTGCTTTTTTCGGCCCAGTGATTAACTTTCTTTTTTATCTCTTTTTGATATATATATATATATATATATATATATATATATATATATATATATATATATATATATATATATATATATTTAGAAATATTCAGCTGACATAAACTCATCTACTCATTTATTAATGTATTTATTTTTTCATTTCATCTTAAAATTTATCTAGTGTTTCCTTTTTAAAGTATTCACTAATTGACGTTTCACATGAATTTTGCCTTTGTGCAGGCTTCAAGTTTCTTAGTAGATATAATTTTATAGAATTATACTATAATTACAGAAGTCATAGTATAATTTTAATAGTATATTATACATATTAGTGGGACATTCGACATTTATATGTCTTGATTAAACAACATTTATTTATTTTAATTCAGCTAGATTACATCTTAAACATATGTTTTGAGTGTTTAAAAATCCATATTCTTGAAATATTGAAAGTATAATTTTTCACTTGTTCTTGAATAAAATTATAGTATTACTTTATCATAAGTTAATTTTTGTTATTTTATCAAAATATTGAAAAAATACCAATGTTTTGTTACCAAAAAATCTTTGGCCCCTAACGAAAGTAGTCTAGGTCCGCCCCTGCTTAACCCCTCTTAAGCCTCCAGTGGAACATTCACCGCAAAATCGTCACATGTTGCGCATGTTTATTTTTAAAAGGGTAAAATAGACATTTTGTCCTTTCCAAATTACAATATAGATTAGGTTAACTTTGGCTATTTACATCATTCTCTCAAAACTATTTTTGAAAAGAGAAAAATAGGATTCCGCTACAGCTGTTCAATTCAATATTGTCTGCAAAGTGGTGCGTGGAGGGTGGGTGGTCATTTAAAAGTTGGATGTTCTAATGTTTGAACTAAAAGTTAGCACATGAATTATTTTTCATTTTAATTTGAAATTCTTTAGTATGGTTGTCTTAAATGATGGGAAGGAAAAATTCTGGAAAATTCAGGGTGAATTTGGCCTAGCGATTTGAAAATCAATTATAGGAGAATTAGTTTTACTAAAATTGATTTTGGTAATAATTGATTATAATAAAAATTAATTATAGAATAATTGCTTTTGTATAATAGCGTTTACGAAAGTAACACTTTAGTAGCTTATAGAATAAGTTGTGTTTTTGCTTCTCGAGATCCCAAAAGTGATTATGATCCTGGGGGCCAAACACCATGAAAATCAAGATTGATCAGAAGTAATTTCAATAATTAGGGCCAAACACTTCAAAAATCACAATAGAATTCTATAAGTGCTTTTAAGAGCTCCAACCGTTAGGCCAAACATACCTTTAGTGTCAATTGTTCTAAAATCGAATTTGAAAAATCATTCGAACAATATACTAAAATCTTTCTCTATCTACATGATCATTAAGATGGTTTATAATAATTTTGTACAATATTGTAAAAGCTAAAATGAATATATATATATATATATATATTTGAAAGTAATTAAACTTTCAACATCACACCCTAAATAAAACTTGTACAAAAAAAAAAAAAAGGTTTGAACTCCTTAATATTTAAATTTTAGGTAAAATTGCAGAAAACGTCCCAAACTAATTAGTGATTTTGGGTTTTCATCCCGAACTATATCATACACCGAACTTCGTCCCATAATTTAATATTTTTTCAGAGTATTGTCCCAAACTAATTACTAATTTTGGTTTTTTGTCCCAAACTATATGAACTCGTCGAATTTTGTCCCGTAATTTACCATTTTGCATGAATTTAGTCCAAATATTAGATTTTTAATTTAATGGAAATGACGGTTCAATCTTGTAATTAGTTTGGGAAGAATTTTGCAATATTGTATAATTGTACATGCTAAAATTTATCACGTCATGACACCTAAGCAGCCATGTGAAAATTTAACGGACACATGTGCAATTTTCGTCTCATAAATAACGGTGGGACGATATTCCAAAAATAATAAATTATGGGATGAAATTCGGTGAGGTGATATAGTTTAGGACGAAAATCAAAAATCACTAATTAGTTTGAGACGTTATCTGCAATTTTACCTAAATTTTACTTAAATTAGCAGGGTCCATTACAAGATTACTATAATACACTTATACACTCCTAACCTAAAGCTGGTCAGAACATGTTTACTTCCCGAAACTAAGTATATATAGCAATAATCAAGATGTGATCCCAATATATACATGACGTGGAGGTGACACTACAAGAAAAACTAAAAATATCATCCGGATATTTGCAACAAAATTACATTGATCGGAAATGTGGGCGAAATTGCAACCCATTTTTTTTTATAGAAATTTGGGTTGAAATTGAAATCGAAAAAACTTCAATGTACCTAAAGGCGTACATAATTAGGGCATATCATGAATATCATCATCAAATTAGATGACAATATACCTTGAATCAATAACTTAATTATAAGCCACATTCAAGTACTTGGATTCAATAAGCATTATTATAATTAAAAAAACTACCTCTTCACTTTCGATTTAATAAAGTAAAATTAATCTTATCCATCAGAGGTGTTCTAATATCGTGTATGTTTTGCAGGCTTGGATTAATTTGGGTCATTCTAATTCTTTATTTCCAAATCCATATCATTAATACAACAATATAACTAGAGATTGTTTTGTGCAACAATTATATATGACGTGATGCAGTCAATTCAACATTGTTGACAATACATGGTGTTGATGAAATCCTAGTGCACCATTATTATTATTATTGTGGGAAAAGGTTCATATATACTTTGCTTATAACAATAAGGACATACATAGTTAATATTAATAAATATTGTGTGGTTTTTTTTTTCGAAACAAGACTTCAAATTTTTTTTAGTTAATATTTTCTTAAATAGATAATATAGATTAAGTTCACATTTAAATTAAACTTATACTTTTCGAAAATTAAAATTTTAATTTCAAATCAAGCATAATTACTATTTTAAAAACACTGGGCACGACATGTGACTTGATCACATGTATGGATGATTCATGCCGACAGAAGCCTGACTTAAGCGGAACGTGATGTGGCTTAGGAGAACAAAGATGCAAAGCAGCTCTACAATACGTGGCCCAATGATGACTTAATCAACTAGGCAAGTGGCCTAGTTGGCTCAACATGTGACCGGGGAGCCAAGCTGTTGGGATTCGGTAAGAAAAACAGCCCTAGGCACAGCGGAATATAAAAATTTTCTAGGGCCTCTTAAAATCTTGCCAGGATATTCTCTAGTTGCATATATATGAATATAAATAAATGACAGTATAAGTTTTCTCGTTTATACATGTCTCCTTGCAAATCCTTGTTGGCTAAAACGAACTCTGAACTCTCCTCCACAGAAATCGATCCAAGCTCTGCAGTAGCGCCCCACGTGTTGCGCCTCTACGGTTTGATACACCACAATATCACGAAAATAATATAACCTAATCGACTAGAACATAGGCTATATTAATTCAGGACTTTAAGAACGACTTTGGGAACTAAAAGATCAAAACCGAAAATTCTTCCTTATTTTGCACAGGGTTCGGCCGATCACACTTGGGAGGGGAGAGAGAATTTTTGCTTTTCTTATTTTGCTTGAAGAGTTGTGTGTGAGATATGAGACCTAGTCTCTTATTTATAGATATCTCATAAAACCTAATCCTTCTAGGATTAGGATACTAATTCTCCTACATGGGCCATGACCCTCTTTAATTAGAAGACTAAGTCTTCTAATTAATTCATGGCCCATATTAATTAATCTTTCAGGGCTTTATTTAATCTCCCAATTAAATAGCCCAATTAATTAAATCATCTCCCAATTAATTAATTAAACTCCAAGTCTAATTAATTAATTATTCCATTAATTAATTAAATCCTAATTAATTAATTCACTCATAAATTAAATTCCAATTTAATTTATAATCTTGATCCAATTCCAATTGAATCCATTTTCGTTCCATATGGGTCGACCCAGTCGACTCGTTCGTTCTTGTTTCCTCGCTTTCGCTTCATGTGTATTGTGTATGCCCCCGTAGGTTCACCACATAATTGGCCGTGGGTTGTAATTAAATATTATTTAATTACTCGAGCAATTAATACTCTGAATTAATCGAACACTCTGTCGATTAATCATTCCAAAATTAGCACCCCTGCTAATTTGGGAATTCTCCCACACTCCACGGTCGATGTCCAGTCACAAGCCCATGGAGCCCAATCACTGGTGAATTAATTCAGTGAACCTTTTATCATTTACAACTTCCATATACGACATAATCTCTCCATTGATCAATCTCCCAGTCGAGACTTAAGGGTATGGTCTTTCATCGGATTCCCTTTTCTTTTGTCTTGACCTTATGTACTCTGATCTCGAAATAAATTCTCTTTGACTTAATCTTTATGAGCTACTTACATAAAGTCGTCAGATACCTTGGCCAAGGATTTTACCAGAATTAATTTCTCACAGAAATCCATAAGAGAATTTCCCAACCTATCAAGTCGGGTCAACGGATCCTTTGTTGATGATATGAATCTGCATACGAGTTCCTCTAAACCCAATGTGAGTCCACAGAGACTTTCTGGTGATCCCCAGTCAGTCGGAACTCATATCAAAGCATAGACGTTCTCGCACCAGATAAACCCTATCATCTCAAGTTGTTAGGGATCGTTCCTCGTATACTATTGTAAATTGGAATAACTTCAACCCCGATATGCGACTACCGCTTCCATGGTGAGTTATTTCCTAATTGGGGTATTTAGTGCGCTTGCCATCCCAGCAAGCCACCCACTTATGTGTATCGACTATCCTAGTCACGCTCGTGGACCCCAGCGTCCTCCAGTTCATCGGAGTATACACAATAGTGAGAGTCTAACCGAATCCAACGATGTCCTATCTCGATTGGATTCTACGACTCTTGAATATGTTCTAGATCACGGCCTTAGAGATCAGTCCACGGGTTGTCCCATAGCCCTGTGATCTAAGGACTTCTATCCTTATGCGTAGACAAATATTACATAAGATAAAGTTGACCATTTAATAAAAGTGCATTTATTAATCTAAATTGAATAGTTCCTCATTAATTACAATTAATGCTAGCCATACAGCTGGCTTGCAGGACACTATTTCTATCAATCTCCCACTTGTCCTAAAGCCAGTCTTTTATGTTCTTGAGTCCCATCTTATGCAGATGTTTCTCAAATGCCTTTTGAGGCAGAGGCTTCGTTAGTGGGTCCGCCGTATTATCTTCTGAGTCGACACGTTCCATCTTAATGTCTCCTCTAACAATGATATCTCTTATCACGTGGTATCGTCTTTGTACGTGCTTGGATTTCTGATGAGATCTCGGCTCCTTTGCTTGCGCTATTGCCCCATTATTATCGCAGAAGATAGTAATGGGCTAAGCAATGCTAGGTATCACATCCAATTCCTGGATGAAGTTCCTCATCCAAACACCTTCCTTTGCTGCGTCACTCGCGGCAATGTATTCTGCTTCAGTGGTTGAATCCGCGGTTGTTTCCTGCTTGGAGCTCTTCCAGCTAACCGCACCACCATTGAGGCAGAAAACATATCCTGATGTCGACTTGAAGTCGTCTACATCACATTGGAAGCTCGGGTCTGTATAGCCTTCCAATTTCAATTCTCCTCCACCGTATACCAAGAACAATTCCTTAGTCCTTCTCAGGTACTTCAGAATTGCCTTTACGGCTATCCAGTGCTGCTCACCTGGATCAGACTGGTAGCGACTTGTAACGCTTAAAGCATACGCTACGTCTGGTCTCGTACATAGCATACCATACATTATGCTTCCTATCGCGGATGCATATGGTACTCGAGACATATTGTTTCTCTCTTCAGGCGTCTTTGGGGCCATAAACTTAGAGAGTGCAATCCCATGTCTCATTGGAAGCAATCCTCTCTTGGATTCTTCCATACTAAATCTTTTCAAGATTTTATCTATGTACTGGGATTGGGAGAGGTCCAGCAGTCCTTTTGATCTATCTCGGTAGATCCTTATACCTAGTACAAAGGATGCTTCTCCCATATCCTTCATCGAGAATTGTGTAGATAACCATGCTTTAGTTTCGGACAATGCTTTTACATTGTTTCCAATGAGAAGAATGTCGTCAACGTAAAGCACCAAAAATTCAACTGTACTCCCACTGATCTTCTTGTACACGCAAGGTTCGAACATGTTCTTGATGAATCCAAAAGTTTGGATTGTCTCATCAAAACGAATGTTCCAACTTCGGGAAGCTTGCTTCAGTCCATAAATGGACCTCTGGAGTTTGCACACCTTGTGTTCATCTCCTTTGGATGCATATCCTTTTGGTTGCTCCATGTAGATCTCCTTATCAATGTCCCCATTGAGAAAGACAGTCTTTACATCGATCTGCCATATCTCGTAGTTATACCACGCAGCTATGGCCAGCAAGATCCGAATGGATTTGGGCATTGCGACGGGCGAGAAGGTCTCCTCAAAGTCGATACCTGGTCTTTGAGTGTATCCTTTCGCCACTAGTCGCGCCTTGTAGGTAATCACCTCTCCGTTCACTCCAAGCTTTCGCTTATAGATCCACTTGCAACCCACGGGAGCCACTCCCATTGGTGGATCTACCAAGACCCAGACCTTGTTTGAGTGCATGGAGTCCAGTTCGGATTCCATGGCTTCGCGCCACTTTCCCGAGTCTATGTCTAGCATAGCCTCTTCGTAAGTCCTTGGGTCGGTTAGAGACTGTCCAGTCTCATGCAGCAGACCGTAGTACCTCTCGGGTTCTCTACGTTGTCTTTCTGACCTACGAAGTATCGGTGTACCTTCTGGTGCACTTTCATGCTCTTGTTCTCCCACTGCCTGTGGTGACGGGTCAGCTCGATCGACCTCTAAGGCCTTTTCAGCTTCAGTGACCTCATCTAGTTCTACGTTATTTTCTTTCTTGTCCACCAAGAAATCCTTCTCCAAGAAGTGAGCGTTCCTCGAGACAAACGTTGTCTGTCTTGTAGGATCGTAGAACTCGTATCCTATTGAGTTTTCCGGATACCCCACGAATTTGCACAAAGTGGATTTAGTTTCCAATTTATCTCCCACTAGCTTTTTAACGTAAGCGGGAGATCCCCATATGCGCATGAATGCGTATGAGGGTGCCTTGCCAAACCATAGTTCGTATGGTGTCTTTTCTACGGATTTCGAAGGTACCATATTCAGTATCTTCGTTGCCGTGAGGAGGGCATGTCCCCAAAATGAAAGAGGTAAGTCAGTGGCACTCATCATGGATCGAACCATGTCCATCAAGGTTCGATTCCTTCTCTCTGCTACTCCATTTAACTGGGGTGTTGCAGGAGGAGTCCACTGCGATAATATTCCATGCTCTACAAGATAATTCAGAAATTCGTTACTAAGAAATTCTCCACCTCGGTCAGAACGAAGAGCCTTTATCGTATGACCAAGTTGATTCTCTACTTCCATCTTGAATTCTTTGAATCGCTCAAAGGCTTCAGACTTGTGTTTCAACAAGAACACATATCCATAACGACTAAAGTCGTCAGTGAAAGTGATGAAGTAGTCATAGCCACCTCGGGCGCTTTTTCTTAGTGGTCCACATACGTCAGTATGTATTAAGTCCAATGTTTGCTTGGCTCGCTCAGGGTTTCCCTTAAACGGCAACTTAGCCATTTTACCCTTTAAACATGGTTCACATGTCGGCATTTCATCAATGCGATTGATTTCAATCGCGCCAGATGATGCTAACTTTTGAATCCTTGACTTAGATATATGTCCAAGTCTAGCGTGCCATAATTGGGCAGATATTTCATTATCTTGTTTCCTTTTGTTTTGTTGTACATGCATCACTAACTTATGTGGTTCAATGGTATATAGTCCATCTTTTAATGTACCAGTGAAAAACATATTATCATTCATGAATAACGAAAAGGAACCTTTATTAATAGTAAAATTAAAACCTTCATTATCCAAAACAGGAATTGAAATAATGTTTTTCACCAAACCAGGTACATAAAGAACGTTCCTAAGGACTAATTTATTACCACCTAAATCTAACTCCACTTCGCCTATGGCCTCGGCAGCAGCTCTAGCTCCATTGCCAAATCTTAGGATCCAATCCCCTGGCCTAAGTGGCCTTGTTGCTCCCATCACATGTAAATCATTACAAAGATGAGAACCACAAGCAGTGTCTAGCACCCATGATGCACAGTTAATTGATAAATTAACTTCAACAAGGAATATACCTTTCGAGCTCTCCAAGAACTCTTTGCAGTTCCTCTTCCAGTGTCCAGGTTTCTTGCAGTAGAAACATTTCTGTTCACCAGACGAAGCTTTACGCTTCTTTCCCTTCCCTATGGGCCCAGATGGTGCTTTGCCTTTGCTTGAAGAAGCATTTCCTTTCCCCTTCCCTTTCTTTGTCCTTTTGGACTTGGATTGGGTTGAGGTAGCAACCATCACTGGCTTCTCTCTTTTCATGGAAGCCTCGGCAGTGACGAGCATATTAGCCAACTCGTGAAGTTCAACATTCATCTTGTGCATGTTGTAGTTCACTACGAATTGCTCGAATGATCTTGGCAACGACTGGAGGATTATATCTTGGCAGTAGGTTTTGTCCATCTTTACCTCAAGATGACCAAGCTTTTCAATAAGCCCAATCATTTTGATGCAGTGAGATCGAACATCAGCACCTTCAGCCATCCTCATTTGTTACAAAGTCTTAGCAGTTTCATACCGCTCATATCTACTTTGCACCCCAAATAAACCATTCAGGTGCGTGTAGATTTCAAAAGAAGACTTCATATGCTCGTGCTGCTTTTGAAGCTCATTCGACATGGATGCCAACATGAGACAACGTGACTGCAAGTCATCGTCAAGCCATAAATCCACGGCTTCTTTCTCAGTATCATCGGCATCCTTAGCAAGTTCGGGAGGGGGCCCATCAAGGACAAAACCTCGCTTTTCAGAAGCAAGAATGATCTTAAGGTTCCTGACCCAGTCATGGAAGTTGGGTCCAGTTAATTTGTTTTGTTCAAGTATGATGGAAATCGGATTCTTAGACATTATATCTACAAAACGACGATAGAAATAAATACGCGAAAGATTAACTTAAAATGCACAATTCACAAACATGGATTTTATTTGCAAATTACTCCCACTATTTTAATCAAAATCTTATGCCCCCACATAAGTTTCGGGAATTTAAAATATCCTAGCGGGCTTAAGGCCCAAATGCAATCTCCTAGTACCCACGACTCGTTGGCCATACTATTTGATCCATTTGGTGGTCGATTACGTCGACGGTTAACCATCGCAGCTAACCCTTAAGTTCATTTAGCCTCGTTTTTCGATATGGACCCACGACTCGTGAGACATCCATATTTACTAGCGTTAAATCATGTCCAATACTCGTGAAGAGAAATAGTTCAATCCTAGACGCCCCACGACTCGTGAGACAGCGCCTAAAACCTTGCTATCCCCTCCCTTGGCACTAAACTCGTGCATCGAGGCAATAGACATATTATCTTCCTATAGCTCGACCCACGACTCGTGAGACATCGAGATATATTCGTACAATATGCCTAAGACCTAGTAATTGGATAGGCTCGGACAATAGACACTATTCATATGCGCCCGTTATTCGATTTAATATTCTAATTGAATTTTAAGTTCAATTGGAGGTTTCTAAGTGTGCGAGGTCTCATCAGATTATGCTTATCTTGTTTACGTTTTCTATCCTAAGCATGCATCTCATACATCAAAGAATAATTTGCGAAAAAGTAAACATTCATCACCTAGCAAGATATGATTGGTCGATTGCCCATCCTATGCGATCCATCACGAGCCACGTGATGAATCAATTGGTCAGTCTAGGGTGAAAATTAAATGTCCTAACTATTACAATTTTTAAACCCATACATCATGGGCCTTCTTGTAATATCCAGCTTGATTGGGCCTCCATGTAATGAATTGGGCCTCCATGTCCTCCAAGGTAAATGGGCCTCCATGTGGATCTCCAAGTCTTCATGAGGTCTTCTCGGCTCCAAGCCTAATCTAAGCCTAGCTTACATAATTTAAATGGTCCTATTCTATTACATTTGTTTGCGCAAGCAAGGGTACCAATCAGGCCCATTTAATTACAACCCAAAAATAAATAAACCAAAAAACATCACAGGGCTTAAGGGCAAAATCGACCAGTCCACATATTCACTCAAGAACATGCATAAATTCACATAAGGGCAAAAATGTAAATTTACCGGCTCATTTAATTTTAATTCATAAAATTTATCCAAGTTAATTAATTTTGAATTAACAATTAACCTCTAAGATTAATTAGCTCTTACTTGAGCTCCAAGTAATCTACAAATCCTATCTTGATTAAGATTGGTTAATTAAGGTAATCTAAATCTCTAAGATTCTTACCTTATCCAAAACTCTAAGTTTCCCAATATTCCCAAATATCCAAGATTCTCAAGATAATCCTATTTTGTTTAGATCAGTTTAATTAAGGTAGTGTTTAACTCTAACAAGATAACTACCTTATCCCAAAACTCCAAGTTTCCTAATCTTCCCAAAATTCTAAATTTCCAGAATTTTCAAAATAGGCAGAATTAGAGTCCAACCATAATTTGACTAGTCGAAACCAATCAGGAGCTGCCACGTGGACAACCCACGCGCGACCCCGCCGGGGCGCGTGAGCTGCCACGGGCAGCAGCCGCGTCGCGTGACAGCGCTGCCGCGCACAGCCACGCGCAGACAACAGCCCGTGGGCTGCTGCTGTGCGCAGCGTGCGCGGACAGCATGTTGTCCGCATGCTGCCGCATGCCGCGGCTTGCGGTGGCCGCGCACCGCAGGGTTGGATCTAAAAATATTTTTTTTTTGATTACTTTTATGATTTAATTAAAACAGTCCCAATTAAATCACAATCCAAAATTAAAATAACATGATAAAAATACGAATCTAAAATTTCCCATTAACTCTAAGTTAACAATAAAGTCCTAAAACATGCAAAGTTATAGAACTAGCCACACAAATCAAACATATGATTTAATAAACACAGAATCTGCAAATTCATATATATACAAAGCCTAGAGTTGTCTCTGATACCACTGTTGAGATTCGGTAAGAAAAACAGCCCTGGGCACAGCGGAATATAAAAATTTTCTAGGGCCTCTTAAAGAATCTTGCCAGGATATTCTCTAGTTGCATATATATGAATATAAATAAATGACAGTATAAGTTTTCTCGTTTATACCTGTCTCCTTGCAAATCCTTGTTGGCTAAAACGAACTCTGAACTCTCCTCCACAGAAATCGATCCAAGCTCTGCAGTAGCGCCCCACGTGTTGCGCCTCTACGGTTTGATACACCACAATATCACGAAAATAATATAACCTAATCGACTAGAACATAGGCTATATTAATTCAGGACTTTAAGAACGACTTTGGGAACTAAAAGATCAAAACCGAAAATTCTTCCTTATTTTGCACAGGGTTCGGCCGATCACACTTGGGAGGGGAGAGAGAATTTTTGCTTTTCTTATTTTGCTTGAAGAGTTGTGTGTGAGATATGAGACCTAGTCTCTTATTTATAGATATCTCATAAAACCTAATCCTTCTAGGATTAGGATACTAATTCTCCTACATGGGCCATGGCCCTCTTTAATTAGAAGACTAAGTCTTCTAATTAATTCATGGCCCATATTAATTAATCTTTCAGGGCTTTATTTAATCTCCCAATTAAATAGCCCAATTAATTAAATCATCTCCCAATTAATTAATTAAACTCCAAGTCTAATTAATTAATTATTCCATTAATTAATTAAATCCTAATTAATTAATTCACTCATAAATTAAATTCCAATTTAATTTATAATCTTGATCCAATTCCAATTGAATCCATTTTCGTTCCATATGGGTCGACCCAGTCGACCCACCCATTCAATCGACCCAGTCGATTTTGACTTAGTCGACCCAGTCGACTCGTTCGTTCTTGTTTCCTCGCTTTCGCTTCATGTGTATTGTGTATGCCCCCGTAGGTTCACCACATAATTGGCCGTGGGTTGTAATTAAATATTATTTAATTACTCGAGCAATTAATACTCTGAATTAATCGAACACTCTGTCGATTAATCATTCCAAAATTAGCACCCCTGCTAATTTGAGAATTCTCCCACACTCCACGGTCGATGTCCAGTCACAAGCCCATGGAGCCCAATCACTGGTGAATTAATTCAGTGAACCTTTTATCATTTACAACTTCCATATACGACATAATCTCTCCATTGATCAATCTCCCAGTCGAGACTTAAGGGTATGGTCTTTCATCGGATTCCCTTTTCTTTTGTCTTGACCTTATGTACTCTGATCTCGAAATAAATTCTCTTTGACTTAATCTTTATGAGCTACTTACATAAAGTCGTCAGATACCTTGGCCAAGGATTTTACCAGAATTAATTTCTCACAGAAATCCATAGGAGAATTTCCCAACCTATCAAGTCGGGTCAACGGATCCTTTGTTGATGATATGAATCTGCATACGAGTTCCTCTAAACCCAATGTGAGTCCACAGAGACTTTCTGGTGATCCCCAGTCAGTCGGAACTCATATCAAAGCATAGACGTTCTCGCACCAGATAAACCCTATCATCTCAAGTTGTTAGGGATCGTTCCTCGTATACTATTGTAAATTGGAATAACTTCAACCCCGATATGCGACTACCGCTTCCATGGTGAGTTATTTCCTAATTGGGGTATTCAGTGCGCTTGCCATCCCAGCAAGCCACCCACTTATGTGTATCGACTATCCCAGTCACGCTCGTGGACCCCAGCGTCCTCCAGTTCATCGGAGTATACACAATAGTGAGAGTCTAACCGAATCCAACGATGTCCTATCTCGATTGGATTCTACGACTCTTGAATATGTTCTAGATCACGGCCTTAGAGATCAGTCCACGGGTTGTCCCATAGCCCTGTGATCTAAGGACTTCTATCCTTATGCGTAGACAAATATTACATAAGATAAAGTTGACCATTTAATAAAAGTGCATTTATTAATCTAAATTGAATAGTTCCTCATTAATTACAATTAATGCTAGCCATACAGCTGGCTTGCAGGACACTATTTCTATCACAAGCTACCACAATCGGCTAAATAGGTGCCCAACTAACCAACCAAAAGACACACCAACAACACTTCTCATAGATCATGGCCCGATCACCCATCAAGCCATGATCCTGTCCAACATCTAGTAATGGCTTAACCAAACAACCACCATTAGCCAACTAAATATCAAGTCATGGCTCAACAGTTCAGCATTCCACTGCCCATTAGTCGGTCAGGTCACAACCAAGCAATCTGCCAGAAGACACACCACAATCGAACACTCATCCAGGCCATTGCCTGGCCAGTCGACCAATTATGGTGCTGGCCCAACAACATGGCAACTCATATGGAGGTTTCTTTGCATTTTTTAGACTTTTGTACATAGTGTAGATTTTTTTTTCTTTTATTGCGTAGATGTTTCTTTGTAGCATTTCTAGAATTATGTTGATACTTCACTCTTAGTATTTAGATCTAAATGATCTCAACCAACAATTAGAGATGTTGAGTTATATAAATAAGGGTCCTCATTTCATTTGTAACCGTCCAACGATATAATTAATTAATATCCTATACATTTGAAGAAAAAGTAAAAATAATTATTTAATATAGGTATTAATTAATTAAAATTGTTATGAAAATTTAAATTAAATGATATATGAGACTAATTAACTAATTAAACATAAAAATTGCTAGCTTACTTGCTCCTTTATGACCAACACCAAGTTTCCAACATTATCCTTATAGCCAAAAACCACTATCTTTGTAGCCTTTCTTCAGCTTGATCCTTGCAGACCCATCAATTTATGTCCATTGCCTTTTCCCAGCCTTTCACTATATACTTACTGTCAGAAAGTCTAAGTTTCACCATCACTTCGTACGCAATATGAGGAGTTCTAAGTAGAATAGCGGCTCCTTCACCTCCAAGTATTTGAGTATGCCTTGGTTCTGGTGCAGTATTTAAAAAATTGGACACATTATTTCCATGCATTATCAGTTGAAATTTATTCTTCGATGATAGTTCCTTAGCGCAAATGACAATTGGTGCCGCCTGCACATTTTTGGGTAAAGGAAAGTCGCCGATGGGATATGGCTCAAGATGGGCCATTGCAGGTTAAGCTAGCTAGCTGAAATTAATTGTGGTAAAATTAAGTTTAAGTGATCATCTGAATTTCAACTACAATTAATCCCTTGATATTTATAGGTGAATATATATATATATAATAGAGTTAATTAATGGCAATATAATTTAACCACATGTGATATTCATATTGTTCAAAAGGGCATACATATTTCATGCACATGAAAATATATTAAATGTCCTACCTACCTAGCTGTTGACTCAATGTATACAATTGTATTGTACTTGTAATTTTCTTTCTCTTTACTAAATGTCTTTTTAACACATATATGGAGTATGTCTGATGCCAAATGATTAATTTCATTTCTGATTCTATCAAAATTAATTAACTTTTATTTTCAACTTTTCTAATATTTCAAATTCAAATTTAAAGTGTATATATTCTGCATTGACTACAAATGAAAATAAAATAATAGTACTATGTATTAAGGTATATACATATTGTAGAGGATGTTTCATATTCATAAATATTAACATGCAACGTAATGCCCTAGATAGATAGTTAAAAAATTGGAGATTCTATCAAAATTAATTAACTTTTATTTTCAACTTTTCTAATATTTCAAATTCAAATTTAAAGTGTATATATTCTGCATTGACTACAAATGAAAATAAAATAATAGTACTATGTATTAAGGTATATACATATTGTAGAGGATGTTTCATATTCATAAATATTAACATGCAACGTAATGCCCTAGATAGATAGTTAAAAAATTGGAGAGAGAATAAAATCAAAAGGTCATACATATTTCATGCAGACGAGGGATAAATCATCGAGGGAACATATATTAAATGTCCTACCTACCTAGCTGTCAGGTTTTTCATCAATGTCTATAATTATATTAGCTTATCCCCGTGCTGTGTGGTGTTATGCACAAAATCAAATATTTTATTTCAATTTATCAAAATAAATTATAATGTGTTTCGATCACTACAACATTTCACGCCTCTGATAATTATAATCTGAATACCTTTTTACAATATTAAAATAAATTGTAAAGGTATAATTTAATCAAAATAAATGTTATATCTTTTTTTTCATGGGATATGGACTAAGAAGATTGACAATGCTTTAACTCAATAATATGAAGTGAAAATTACTCAAGCTATCCCTCAATTTTATTGTACATAAGTTTGCGAAATTACTTAAAATTGAATTCATTACATTTTTATCCTCTCACGGCGTTAATCTATGACGCTACATGTTGATATGTCATCATAAAAGTAAATTTTATTGAAGAAATACCTATGCTATGCTATTCTTTCTTTCTTTTTTCTTAAAAAATTTCTCAACTATCCATTATGTTTAGTGTAATTATACGACCACCCTCAAACTTTGAGAAATTACTCAAAATTCCTCGAAGGTATTGGATCCCCGCCTTCATCTTCTATGTGATGACATATCGATCATGGCGGACTGCCAGTTCCCTGAAGGCGAACGTGGGAGGGGGAGGGAGATTGATGAGTCTGGGTTATGTGCGGATGATGGGGACGTGTTGGGGGGTTGGGGACCACTGTAATATGTTTTTCTACTTTTTAAAAGATTAATGAAAATATATATTTTATGAGATTATAAAATAAATAAATTAAGTCATGTAGCAAAATAAATTTTACACTTATTATAATTTTAAATTAGGTATATTTATTTATTCATTATCAAAACAAATATATTGTTTTAATTTATTAAAAATTATAAATGGCTATTTTCATTTTATTTTATTTAAATTGTATTCACAATAAATATCATTTGAACATTTTTTCCTTGCTATAATCTATCCCATGTTATGCACAAAATGACATGAAATTATTATCCTAAATAATATCTTTTGATCAAGATTATTAATATGTGTTATTTAAAAGATCACATATAAGAAGATGTTCAATAAAGAAGCAACATCGCATGAAAATAATTATTTATGTAAATAAAATAAAGATTTAAGCTCAATATCTTACATTTACGTAAAGTTTTGTACGCGTGTCAATATTTATAAACTAATTAATTAACTATAATGAATGTGTAATTCCAATTTAAGAAATCATATTTAGTGGAACACGCCATGGACTATGTGAATTGATGCCTGAATAATTATGAAAAAAATAACTTTAATTAGCAATTTAATTCAACTCTTTATAAGAAATTATAAATCATTAGCATATTTTGATTGCAAACTTGCAAGTTTATAACTACTGTACCTGCTTTGAAATAATTTTAGGGTCTGATGAACTGATGCTAATTAGCTTTATAGAATTTCATGAATAATTTCCTGGATTTTCATTCTTATTAAAGACTTGCTTATTGTTATTGAAAGAAAAAAATTTGCTCTCTGATATGTTCATGTAAAGAAAATTATAAATTTTGTCACACATCATTGTTCCTCAATGATTTAAATCCCACACTTTATAATATTGGAGTAGTGGTACTATTTTATTAAAATATTATTTATTTTTTGTTCCATTCAATTTGATATCTAAAGTGCAAAACTTGAGACAATCTATGGGACTAAAAAAGCTAAATTTAGACTATATAATGATACAAAAATTGCAAAATAAGTTAAATTAAATAAGTATTTTTTTTAGAATATATGCGCAATTTTGGGAACTACGCACTAAAAGTATAATTATTTTAAAATATTATAATTGAAAATACGATTTGTAAAACATTGGATTAAAAAAAGTTTAACTTTAATCATGTGAGAATAAATATGCAATTTTACATCCGTATAGCTGCATGTGATTTTTTCTTTTTCTTTGATTTATTGCAATGTGACACAATCTCTTTTTGTAACTATGTGCACAATAGTTGTTTGTACCATAAGTTATAATCAAATTGAGCTTCTGACAAATAATTTTGTAATGTCTTGATTAGTGATATATTTTGATGAAAATGAGTTTGCTCAGTCTTTTAAAACAGAATATTATATTTGCAAATATAAGAATAGTTCTTGTAAACAACCATTACAATGAAATAATGCGACAAGTGATGTGTTAGAAAGAATAAAAATAATTGATATTTTAAGGCGCCGGCCGAGCAAATATCATCATAATTCATTATTACTCAATTAGTTTAAATATTAATTAATAGCTTGATATTGTTATTTAATCTGATTACAAACTAAATTATACAGATAGTCATAACAAAGACGCAAAAAACAAAATAAAAATGTAGTTGTGATGATTACAAAAGTATAAATTATTTGAATAATAGATAATCAAAAGAAGAAAAATAAATGACTTTTTCTCTCAATAAATACGTTAACTTAAAAATATATATATATATATATATATATATATATATATATATATATATATATATATAAAAGATCTACTAAAATTCAGGAAAGTAGTTGGAGAGATAAATATAAGAACAAAGTTTTTTTTTTTTTGAAAGCAAATATAAGAACAAAGTTAGTGTACTTAAAAGACTGACTGATTTATTAAAATACTAAAAACCTTAATAACTTCAATTTAATCTAAACATGACCAAAAAGGAAAAGGCTACTAATTAGGAAGAGTTTTCATTTCAAGTAAAAACCGAAATAAGTTTTTTTTTTTTTTGAGAGAAACCTGAAGGTAATAAAATTAATAAGACGAGTCGGAGTTTACAATATCAAAGATAAAATTAGGGAGAACAACTCCAAAAGAATTTGAATTTAACCTAACTTAGCAATGAGATGGGCAGCTTTATTTCCTTCGCGCATAGTATGCTGGGCTTGAAAAGAACCAAAGGAAGAAACCAATAGTTGAATCTCTTCAAGTAAAGGTCCAATGTTGCAAAATGGTTTTGTGTGTGATGTGATTCCATCTATGACCGACTTACAATCGCCTTCAAGTATCACTTCATTCCAACCTTTTAGAAAACAAAATTCCATAGCGGAACGAGCAGCAAAAGCTTCGGCAATTTCTGGATCAAAAGGTAGAGAAATGTGATGAGCAGCCTAACCAAGGCAAGTACTTGTGCAGTCACGAGCCAAAAAACCAACTCAAAAAAATTTTCCGTTCTTATCAAGGGAGGCGTCGAAGTTTATCTTAATAACCGTACCTGATGGGGCAATCCAGCGCACTAGAGATCTAGGATGAGGTGCAGATCTCGGAGTAGAGAAGGCAGACTAGAATCTTTGGAAAAAGGCTTGAGCCATAATATGGACATCATGAGGTCGATTGTCTCTTCTTTCCCAAGTGCGCTGATTTCGAAAGTACCAAAGAAACCAACAAAAAATAGAAATAAAACTCACCTCGTCTTTGTCAAGAGAGTGTATAATACGAAAGAACCAAGGAGAAAAGCACTCCTCGTTTGAGTTATAAACAGTATAGGGGATGTTTGATGTAGCCCAAGCTTGACGAGCAAAGTCAGAGGTGGTCAAGATATGCATGATTGATTCGCTGTCCCCACGAAGACATGTCAGACAACAATCATTTTCCACTGATTTTTTCCTGTACAACAACTGCCGAACAGGTATGAAGTCTTTGCAACATCTCCAAATGAATAGTTTGATCTTTGGTGAAGCTCTTAAAAAACCGAAATAAGTTAAAGGCCTCAAAACTTTGGTTGTTCTAACTGTCTTTGCTTTTGTATGATAGTAGTAATGATGTAGATCACTACTTCCTACTAACAACTCATATTCATTGATCATGAATACAGGCAACGAGCAAAAGATAAAAACATCCCATATGTTTTGTCTAACTTCCAAAAACCCCTCTGTGTTATTTTAACTCTAAAAAAAACACCTATGATTTAAAATAAGTACCAAATACACCCCCCCCCCCCCCCAAAAGAGAGTGTGTTTCAAATGCCAAAATTGCGAGTATTTGTTCATATTTTGTTTTTGTGACAATTTTACCCCTGACATCGAAAGACAAAAATACCCTTATGCTTTGTTTAACTCCCAAAAAAACCCCTATGTGTCATTTTAAATCCCCAAAACCCCCCTGTGTTTAATTTTATATACCACACTTGACCCAAGTAGTATATATTTATTTTTTCAAAAAGAATAAATAAATTTAAAAAAGAGGGAATTGCACTTTTCATACCAAACTTTTACCTACTTTATACATTTCATACCACACCTTTCAAAATGACACATTTCATACCATAATCAATCAACATTTTTCAATTTTCATACCACCGTTAAATTTTCCACGGAATCGGACACGTGCGCTGCACGTGTCCGTTAACTCACTTAAAAAAAAAAAATATTCGGGCAGGGAGGAAATTTTTTGGGCAAGGAGGGAGTTATGAATTTCACTTTTCATACCAAACATTTACCTACTTCATACATTGCATACCACACCTTTCAGAATGACACACTTCGTACCAAATCAATCAACCTTTTTTAATTTCCATACCGACGTTAACTCACAAAAAAAAAAAAAAAAGTCTACATTTGCAAATTTAATTAAAAACATTTGCAGTAATAAAATCCTAATCAGAGGGTTTTTTTGTCACAACCAATACGTGGGCTGTATTTTTGTAAGTAGGCCTTTTCTCATGGAGTTATTCGTAATTTACCTTTTCGAAAATAATCTTATCAATTCAAAAAAAGTGATTTATTTCGGTTTCTTCAAATTGATAAGACCATATGTGGTAGTACTATTTCAATTCAAAATCTTCTTATCAATCATAAATTAATAAAATTCATAATTGCCCGTAAATTTATTCAGAAAAAATTTGGCAGAAAAGTTCAAATTTACGATTTATTATGGTTTCCCCAAACTGAGTAGACCATATTTGATATTTTCAGCTCAAAATCAATGGTCAAAATTGTAACATTGTAGGGGCAAGGAATTAATTATAAGAAAGTGACAAACACGAAGGGTTTTTTTGTAAATGAATTATACTTAAAAATTTGGCAGAAAAATTTCAAAATTATGATTGAGTATGATTTTCATAGATAGAGAAGTCCGTATTTTATTATGTTTTGTACACTTTCGAGAAAGAAGGAGGAATGTTATCGATCATATGGTTTATTACGGTTTCCTCAAATTGAGAAGACCCTATGTGGTACTACTGTTTCAATTCAAAATCAGCATATTCATTAATTTGTTATAAAACTAATCTAAAATGATCAATTAACAAAGTAAGAACTAAGAACAATAGAAATAGGGAGAGTATATCATTTTATTCAATTCTTGTTGTGTGTACAAAATACAATACAATAGCATCTATTTATAGTTTAAAGAAATACAACCAAATGTCACTAATTATAATATTCATTCAAGTTATTTTTTTTTTTTTGAGATGGTGAATATATTGCTACATCAAACACTATATCGAATCGAAACTATTCCAATGATAACAAAGTGAACTAATTACTAGTATTGAACTAGAGAAAGACTAGTACGAAACTAGAGAAAATACCCACATTCGTGGGAGTTGAACCCATGACCTCCTGGTCATGGAGCCTCATCCTTAACCACTTGACTGAGGCCTCATCGGCTCATTCAAGTTATGAGACCTTTCATATGAATTCATCAATTGATTCCAATGTATGAGATACACGACTCTTCATATGGACATCCACCATTTAGTAAGATTTATAACACTCCCCCTTGGATGTCCATCAATTATGGAATATGCCTCGTTAAAAACCTTTTCAGAAAAACCCTTTGGGGAAAACCTGAAAAGGGAAAAAAAAAATACACATCCATACGGGACAAATGAGCGTATAACACTGCCTCGTTAAAACCTTGCCAAGAAAAACACATTGGGACAAAAGACTTGGACGAAGGAAAAAGAGTACAGCTACACACTCCCCCTGATGTTCACACAAGGTCCACAAGTTAGACGTATTTCGGTGTGTGGTGAACCATCTTTCTGAATAATGTAGCCAACAATAGGCAAAATTATTGTTTGAATTTGATGACATCTATATCACCATTTTCTTTGAAGCTCGTGGTGAAAAAAAAAACCCGGTGATATGTGTTTTGTGTTTGTCATCTTTGATATAGCCATCACTGTCTTCGTATTGATGTATTTCTTGTTAAAGACAGCCCACATAATTCTCAAATATATTAAACCACATATATCATTTGTATACATTCATGAATTATTTCGTGCAATATAAAAAATAATTTAAAATGATAAGAAAAAAATGTGGTTGCAAGTGTTTGTTTTCGTATATTGTCTGAATATCACAACACCACATAAGTAAACATATGTTCACTTTTGTCCAACCAACATCTACATAACCCTTTACTTGTGGGCTTGAACATTTAGAATAAAAAATAAGCTCATGTCAGTTGTTCTACGAAGATAACATAATATTTGTTTAATGTCATTTCAATGACTTCATGTTGGTGCAAAGTTGTATCTAGTTACCGATAAAGCTATATCCGACCTCGAAAAAATTCAATATACATGATGACTCTTATTGCACTTAAATATGGTTCTTCAAGACCAAATATTTATTCATTGTCCTTTCCCTGGAGGAAAGTGATATTCATATATCTTAAGAACAATCAACCATGACATTTGCTCAACAATAAATATTTATCAAAATTTAATCTGAAGTTATTTTATTAAGTAATTTGAGGCATTTTTGGGCTCTGCAGGAGTCCTCATAAAATTTAAATTATCCATACATACCACAATAATAGATCGTTCAATGCAGAATACATGGATAAATTGGATTATGTACGAATCCTTTTTTTACGAGGTATTCATTTAGCTGGTTATACCACATCAGACCAGATCACCCTAACTCGTATAAGGATGGTATTTGTTTAATAAAGAATAAGCATCAGACCATTTAATTCCTTCAGGAATTTTAATATAAATATCACAACCAAATGATCTATCTAATATGCGGTAACTACATCCATAAACACATTTCAAGTCCTTCAGGGACTGCAAATCAAATTAAATACCACAACGTGATTGCACCAATCACAGGGAAATATGTTTCATCGTAGTTATTGGTCTCTGCGAGAATTCGTACAAGAAGTTGTGTCGTATATCTCACATTTTCATCATGTTTTTCCGTAAAATTATATGTTTGTGACATATAAATTTCACATCTTTGGGCGTGCAGACAACTAGTCCAAATACTTTTACAACTTAATAGCGATCTTGAATTCGCATCTTTCTATAAGGCCAATTTATTTATTTATGTCGACATTAATATAACTATTCACGGTTCAGGATCCTGATTTATAACTTTTATTTAGTGCGACCCAAATAAGCAAAAGTATTATTTATAATTACTTTGCTTTCTATCCCGGTTTTCTTGATTTATTCATATGTTTTATTTCTATTTCATGTGCCTCTTAATGGGCATCTCGTGATTTAGACTGATCAGTCATTTTTATTTTATAGCGCTTTAATTTGAAACAGTTTCCTCTTCAGGATGGACATGTACTTTAAGTACCCTTTCCTTCTTAAGTTTTCTATTGTACCAATGGTAATTTGACTAATTTCACACTTTAAGTGCATCTATAGTATGCTAGCATATTGTCCTTCAAGGACTTCAATCAATGTTGGTGCAATTTTTAATTCTTGCTTATACCGTTTGTGCGTGGGCCAAGATGAGACAAGTATTATACATTTATGTACTCATGTCAGATAATTTCACGCCGTTCTACATGCAACGACATCAATTCTCCCCCTAACGGTGGGAAAAACTGTCTCATCAAAAGGATTATCATGATATTTTGATTTAACTATATTGCCTCGTCAGACGTTTAAGATAAATGGTTAAAGCCTCGTCAGGCGTTCAAAATATATGATTATAGACGGGAAATAAAAATGAACCAACACGTCTTGTAGACCCATACATGTTCATTTTGGTGGAAAAATTAGAACATAATTCGCACAACCATAAATTTAATTGAGAATTATTAGGCTTCCAATCTGACACAAGTTGCAACGTTGCCCTCAATCTTAAACTTGAGCAAGAATCTCAGCAAAAGCAATACGTGTTGACAATAGGCATATGTAAACCACTAAAAAAACTTTTACAAGACCCTGAAATCACATAATGGTCCCCAAAGTGGATCTATAAGTCCACATATAATCCATTAAAATCATCATAAAAAAATTTGGGACTCACGACCATTCTTCACAGTAGTTGGTTTTACAATTTACTTACTTTGTGAGCAATCAACACACATAATCATGAGGTAAATAATTATATGGTTCTTTAAAAGATGCCCGTAATAATTCGGCGCATTTGTAATTTTCCCTGGATAACCAAGTTTATCATGCCATTTCATAATATTTTGGATCATTGAACTTCTGGTTCAACTTAAATTTATGATCCAACATTGCTTATGGTTGCATAATTCATTTTGATGAGAAAACTGGGATCATATTCATCAGTATTTTTCTGGCATGAATATGGATGTAGTATAAGTAATTTTATATTCCCCTCATATAGTTCCCATATAAAGTTTGCCAATACGTTTATCAAGACGAATATCTTTGAATTCAACAAATCCATTTTGAATTTTAAAGAGCACAAAACCCCTTTCACAAATATATGTGTTCATCCAGACAATTTACATTTCCTCTTCTAGAGTCTTTTTAGTACCTCAATATGTAATAACTTTTGCTTTTGCTAATTTCAAGTTAGAGAATATTTTTTTTTCCTCGAAGAATTGTGTGTGTCGACCTACTGTCAACCAAATAAATATTTCCACCATTCATCTTTACGATGCTCACATAATTGTTCATGCATCTTCAAAATGCTTAATAATTTTATGCATCTAATATGATGCTCATATTATTTGATCAAAACACATGATGCTTACCAACAAGTGATTGGTCTAGTGGAAGGGACTAGTCACTGCAAAGTAGCGGACTCACCCTGTTGGGAGAGGTTTCCACATTATGTGCCCAACGCGCCTCGAAAGGGATTAAACCATTGGGAAACAAAAAAAAAAAACACATGATGCTTATATTATAGGTGTTCCAATAATATTTGAAAAGTTTATTTATTCAACTTAAATAAACCATATTATCATATAAATTATCATTGATTTTTCCGTTACCAATATTAACTCCATTTGAGTTAGTAAAAGAAATCACGAAAGTGGTATCGAATGTTTTAATTTTATCAACAACGACGTTATTGATATCAATATATTAACATATTTCATCTTCAATGAAAAGATGTTTATAAACAATCAATAAGATATGTACGTGACAAATATCTTTTACTCCACACCTCTAGCAAGTAATTAAGATCAATTTACACATACGCTTGTCTTTTCTTTGCATACCACTATAATCGTTTCACTTTGAATTGTATGACGCAAATATTTTATTGAATACAAAATTTGAACATGACTAAATCATATCATGTCTATTGTTAATTGCATTCACTTCTAGGAATAAATAATTTATATAACATTTGCATTCACTTCAGGAAATGCTTATCAATCAGTGTGGTAAGAGTTATGATTTATCATTAAGAGTTTAGTATTCAAAATAAATCAATTAAGAGTATTTCTCAAAACCTCTCTTTTGGTATGACTTCTTTATGAATATTTTAAAATCATATTTTATATCCACATAATCTCGACTGAGATACAATATTAAAATCGTGGAGAATACAATTATATACCAATTTAAAATATTGAAACTTCGTGTATTCATAGTAAGCATTAGTCACTATCATATACCTTTAGTGATTGTATTGCTCCTTTAAAATTTAGCATGTGTCATCATTCATATAAAATATCGAGCCTTTGAATTATCACATTTTTGTGATTATATGCCTCCAATATTTCATAAGACTCAGGCCTCAATCCTTCAAGGAGGAAATGAATAATGAAAAGCATAGCTCTTTGTATTTTTCACTTGCCCATTTTTCATTTCATTCAGAATTTTCGAGGCCCTTTTCTTTCAAATGGATTTCAACATCAAAAATCCATGTTATATAATTTCAAAAAATTTAAGGGCGTAGAATTAAACTTTGATAATATTAGCCATATTCCTAAAGCACAAAAATTAATACTTTATATACTCAAATCTTCGAACTTGAGTTTATCACCTAGGCTCCTTTCAAGCCAAAAACAATCTTGCTAAAAATATACTCAAATCTTCGGGTTTGAGTTTATTACATAGATTTCGGATCTAATATGATATTTTGATTTCGAAACTTCAAATTCTTGATATGATAACAAAACATATACATGTTTGATGTTCTTTTCATTGTGCTCATTTGCATAGGATGTTCATCTAATTTTAGTTGATCACTTTTGAACTATAATCATCAACTAACTCATTTTTCATTGGCTTGTCCAATTGTATAAAACTTAATAGTATCATAAATTATGATAACTCACGACACATCAACATTAAAAGTAAAAGACAATGAAAAATTATTCAAGATGCCAGAATATTTAAATTTTGTCAAGCCTAATAACCCAACAAACATGTGGCCATAAATCAACCATATAAGATACACCTTTATGCTTCATGTATTAAATAAACCACATATTGTCGTACTTGTTTCCAGAAGCAAATCCAAAACAAATTACTAGTGCAATTTAACCAATACAATGGATGATAGAGAGAGAGTAGAAATCAATAAACTTTAGATATGCAACCTACTAAATAAATCATATTGGTTTACCAACATGGTTTGAGTAATACAAACGCCAACATGACATGAATAATCAATTGATTAATTAGGCAGCCCATAATTAGTTAGTTTCTAATTTTGTTTGTGCTCGTTAGATACTGTGAAATTAGAATCATATACTTTTGTACAAACAGCCAGAACAATACTCTTCCTCTTTTAATTGCCATAAAAATTATGAAAGTAAATGTTAAAATAAAACCACACCTCAAGTTCAACACAATATAATCTACATCATAAAATAATAAGGGGTTTAGACTTTAGATTTATGATTTGGGAATTACGGTCATATGATATAATTAGAAAAATATAGCTCAAAAATTTGAAGGAGACATTTTCAACATACCTAAATATTCTCATGGCAATCACCATTTATATGTATAGATTAACATACCTCATATGTTGATTCAATTCTACAAGTTTGAAAGTGAGAGATATCAACTTTTTTGTTGTATAAATTCGTGCTGATAACGTGTTATAAAACTAATCTAAAATGATCAATTAACAAAGTAAGAACTAAGAACAATAGAAATAGGGAGAGTATATCATTTTATTCAATTCTTGTTGTGTGTACAAAATACAATACAATAGCATCTATTTATAGTTTAAAGAAATACAACAAAAGGTCACTAATTATAATATTCATTCAAGTTATGAGACCTTTCATATGAATTCATCAATTGATTCCAATGTATGAGATACATGACTCTTCATATGAACATCCACCATTTAGTAAGATTTATAACATAATTGATATAATTTATAATTGCCCATAAATTTTAAATTATTTCAATTTTTTACATATTTATTAGTACTAATAACACCCAATGGTAAATTGGAACATTTTAGGGGGCAAGGGGTTAATTGTAAAAAAGTGACGAACCTGAGATACTTACCCTTTCGAAAAAGAAACGGGAATGTAATCTATCATATGATTTTTTACAGTTTCCTCAAACTAAGAATAGCATATGTGGTAGTACAGTGCCCGCGAGTTTTTTTTTTTTTTTTGTGAGTTAACGTCGGTATGAAAATTGAAAAAGGGTGATTGATTTTGGTATGAAATGTGTCATTCTAAAAGGTGTGGTATGCAATGTATAAAGTAGGTAAAGGTTTGGTATGAAAAGTGAAATTTATAACTCCTGCCAAAAAATTTCCTCCTTGACCGATTTTTTTTTTTAAGTGAGTTAACGGACACGTGCGGTGCACGTTTCCGATTCCGTCCAAATTTAATGGTGGTATGAAAATTGAGAAAGGTTGATTGATTTTGGTATGAAATGTGTCATTCTGAAAGGTGTGGTATGAAATGTATAAAGTAGGTAAATGTTTGGCATGAAAAGTGCAATTCCCTCAATTTTAAATTTATTTATTCTTTTTGAAAAAATAAGTATATACTACTTGGGTCAATCTTGTCATTCCACCAAAAGTCAAAAATAAAATTATGAGTATATAATACTTGGGTCGAGTGTGGTATTTAAAATCAAACACATGAGGATTTTTTGGAAGTTAAAATAACAAGGGAGTTTTTTGGGAGTTAGACAAAGCATAGGGGATGTTTTTGTCTTTTGCTCTACAGGCAACCTAAGTTTTTCATCAACAATCAATGGTGTAGGCTTCTTCCCGAACTCCTTGATTGTAATCTTTTATCATCCAAACTCTTATTCTCCTCCCATAATCACTAACATCGTATACGCTTCCCGAAACTCAACAAAACCAAATCTAGAATTCCATTGTTGAGTAATTTCACACCATGATCAATGTCTTGCCGCCATTGTTGAGTGCAAAGCACAATGCTAAACTTTTCGGTGTTTAAGTTCAATGAAACAACGGCAATTTGTCTCAAAGAGCATATAATCAGACAACCAATGAAGAGTGTCATCTATGCATGAAGCCGGATTTAGAACTGGACACGGACATTTATCATTTATCGTCTTCCAACAACTACTACTACTACTAGAACTAGAAGATGTGCCAATTTCTTCTAATGAATATATCTCACAAGATATCTTTCCTGTATCCACATCCCACACTGAAGAAAATTGGGTGAAATAGGTATGCACCACTTTATATTCATCCATACGCGTTGAGTATCCAAAACCAAAAGATAGATTAGTTATGTTACTACGGTTAGATTCACATCGAGATGCCGGTGGCAGGTGTAGAATTCGTCTAGTGGTAGGGTTGAATAAGTAGACCTTAGGATCATCTACTAAGGGCGTGTAGAAACAAGCTAATTCGAGTTGAGTAGGAATAACATAAGGTATAGTGAACCTAATATTTGGTGCAGCTGGAAGACTGAATTCGTCGAGAATATTTCCTTGGGTATATGCGGTTGTGAATCTGAATCCACAGCCACCATCTACGAGGCGGCGGCAAAAGCTATACTCTATCGAGTCATGATGGTCGTTCACGTATGCAAAGCATAGATGTCGGCGTCTGTTTGTTTAATACTCATGTCGCGTTTTGATGAACCAAGACATGGAAATCAAGTGGTTCCATAGTTTACAAACACACTTGAATCTGAATAGAGGCTTGTTTCGAAGCCGTTTTAGTATTTCGACTATCGCATCGATTGGTAGACCGGAACCAGACATCTTTTTCTTTTTATCAATGGAGACTTAAAATTTGTTGGATGATCTATCACATTTTATATCTTCTATTTCAGTTACAAGGAGATAAACTTGGATCTTCATGTAACAATTCCAATATTGATGTAGATCTTGTTAAGATATGTTAGCAGAAAGAATAGGTAAAGATATTAGTTAATCTACGGCTCATTATTCAATCTCATGAGGATGAGAGGCAGGGGAATTTGTTGTTGTTGTCTAAATGTGGTTCGGTTGGAAATGACACATAGACAAGGCAAGACAGGCAAGCAGACAAACAGAAAAACAGGCAGACAAGAGGGGCCATTTGTATGCTTCGACTGAAGATGGCCTTATTTCATTGTGATATTGTATAAATGACAGTATAGTCTAAATGTATTAGATTGTTGGTTCGGTTGGAAATGACAGATAGACAAGGCAAGACAGACAAGCAGACAAACAGAAAAACAGTCAGACAAGAGGGGGCAGTTGTATGCTTCGACTGAAGATGGCCTTATTTCATTGTGATATTGTATAAATGACATTTTATCTCCCTGTGTTATTGTATTATTGTCTAAAAGACACTTTACCACCCCCTCCCCACAAATGCAAAAATTAAGAGTGCATCATGTGAATCATGATAGGACACAATTTTGGATGTAAAGCAAACTCATATTCCAGCTAATAGTGCATCATGTGGATCAAGATAGGTGGGAATTGAAAGGAATAAAGGCAAAATCCACATTACATGGCAAGAAAATCAGCTACCAATGAGGAAAGAGTCCAAAATCAATTCAACAAGGCTCACTAATCCCTCATAATGTATATCATAAAAGGTACAATCTTAAACGCGATTAGGTATGTTTACAATTTTTCATCTCTAATTTTTTATGTGCATCTATATTATATTAAATTAATGAAGGTTGTTTGGTCGATTAAAGTCCCAGCCATTGAAATTTTGTCTCGATTACGAACTAAGGATTTATCGAGCCTCAAATGTACCTCCAAAATTTTCAGAACTATCATATCCGATCCACTATTTTTATACTTGGGTATATGCGGTTTTGAATCTGAATCCGCTGCCACCGTCTACGAGGCGATGGCAAAAGCTATACTCTATCGAGTCATGATGGCCGTTCACGTATGCAAAGCATAGTTGTCGGCGTCTGTTTGTTTTATACTCGTGTCGCGTTTTGATGAACCAGGACTCGGAGATCAAGTGGTTCCATAGTTTACAAACACACTTGAATCTGAATCGAGGCTTGTTTCGAAGCCGTTTTAGTATTTCGACTATCGCATCGATTGGTAGACTGGTACCGAACATCTTTTTCTTTTTATCAATGGAGACTTAAAATTTGTTGGATGATCTGTTACATTTTAAATCTTCTTTTTCAGTTACAAGAAGATAAACTTGGATCTTCATGTAACAATTCCAATATGTATACTATGATATGAAAGCCTGATTCTTTACATGATGCAGATCTTGTTAAGATATGTTACCAGAAAAGGATGAGAGGCCAGAAAAGTGCACATAAAACATATCAATTTATTTGAAAAAAATTAGGTAATATGATGCACACAAATATTATAACCAATCCAAACTTTGAGGTCGACTACAAGATTATCTGATCGATTCCCCTTAAATTACGATCTTAACAAGAAATAGGATCTATTTTACTGATTTGTCTTATATATATATCCCACGTGTTATACCAATTTTATACTAAATCAACAGTATAAAAACATGCAACATTTTTTGCCATTCTTTTTAATTTTACCAACGCATACCTTACATTCTATTTCTAAGTTGCCAAATCCCACATAATCTTAATGATCCAAAAAGATTTACAAGGGCAACATAGAGATAGGAATAAAATATTAGTTTTTTCTACACTTTCATATTCATGGCTTCAAAGAACATGCAAACTGAATAGGCATCAGGTAAAGCTTGAATAGTTAAAAGCTGTAATTGGAATCATCTTTGACAAGTAATTGTGTCTACTTTTTCTTCTTTGCACCTTCAAGTTACATAATGATCATCTTTTAGAATACTGACAATTTGTTACTCATTCAATAGCACAAATTCAAGCATCACAAAACATTGTAATATTAAATTATCACTTGAAAGTTCTAATCTCAGATGTCAAAATGCTTCAGAACTCAAGTATATGCGCTAAACGTCCGGTTCTTTCAGATCATCAACCCTTTTTCTTTTTTCTTCTCGATTTGATTTTCCTGATAAGTAAATATTTCTTTCAAATCTAGAAGTAGGATCCGATATTTTGGTCAGCTTTTTTAGGGCATCCATTGCGGCTAAGCTAAAAGAATACGGGAGCATAATTGAACCTGTCTTGTTGCCTGGATAAAAAATCCCGTCAATAAAAGTTTGATGCTTTCACGTCCTCAAGTTGTATGAGATGAATGGAAAGTCTGATTTCAAATATATAACTAATAGTCATTGTTGAAGAACAGATGAATCGTTCGGAAGGATGTAGCACCAGTTTCCCATTTAGAAAAGAAAGAGGTTGGTCTCAATGCCTCTGTGACAATGTCATTTATGTCCAAACGGTACTTAAGAACCCACTTATTAGGTTCAAAATAGTCTTGCAACAACCATATTCTCAACTCGTGATCAGAACAAAACCCACAATGAAGATACCCATGTGACTCCCCCACAAATCATACACATTCAGATTCAGGTAATCGAATAAGATCAGACTTCTCTTTTTCAGGATCAAAGGTTAAAATGTATGGCTTGTGATGTGTTAACCAATTGAACCTCCCATTGACAAATATATGCCTGAAATTTTGGACTGGATAATTAATGCCATGACGGGCCTTATTGAAAATTTTCCATTTTCCAGTTTCAGATGAATATATACTAATATAGAACGATGTACTACCACGTCGTTGAGGACCTTGAGTATGGATGCTTGCTAGCTTAAAGCTCGGGGGGGACTCGCAGCCTGACGACGAACAACCAAATGGATAAAAGGCTAAACAAATAGTATTATGACCTAAAAAATTATTACCAGTTATTCTGATGCATCTTGTGTTTAGACCATGGCAATGGAATTCCTATGAAAATTTCAAATTCACAATAAGAATTCCATGGATTGTTTAGCCAACATAAGATCCCATTACTCGTGGACAGTGTTGAATTATGAAACTGCCATTGATGATGAAAATTGAATCAGAAAATATTTGGTTGAATTTGAAGATAGACTTTGAACTGAAAAAATAAACGTTTGTATTGATTGAATAGAACAATTGTATATTTACAAAATAAGTCCCCCTATTTATAAGAAACAGACACCAACCTAATAAGAGAACATAAATAAAGCGTACAAAAATAAAGCACGCTTCTACAATAGGGAAATAAATCAACGGTACAAATAATTAAATCCCTAAATATTTTTGACAAAAGTGGCTAAGGGTTGCTAACAAGTAAATACCCAATTACCTATGCTAGAAAGCTTTTAGACAATTACAAATGAAATGAAGACCCTTATTTATAGTATTCAACATCTCTAATTGTTGGTTAAGATCACTTTGATCTAATTAATAAGATTGAAGTATCTACATATTTAAATCTAGAAATACTACAATGAAATATCTATATAATAAAAGAAAAAAAATCTACACTATGCACAAAAGTCTAAAAAGTGCGGAGAAAGCCCTATATGAGTTGCCATGTTGTTGGGCCAGACTTTGCCAACTGGCTAGGCAATGGCCTGGATGAGTGTTCGATTATTAGAATTTACAATTTTAGACTTTCGAAATACTAGACCTAATCACTTAATCAATTATACCGTAATTGATTATGATATAATGGATTCTCTGATAATTAATTCTACAACTATATATGCCGAACCGCCTTTTGTCTCGACTATACTTTCAACTAAGTCAACCACGTTATCTCGGAATAAAACTGCTAAATGCGAAGTGAAAAAAGTGGCTAAGGGTTTCTAACAAGTAAATACTCAATTACATATGCTAGAAAGCCTTTGGACAGTTAATTACAAATGAAATGAAGACCTTATTTATAGTACTCAACAGCTCTAATTGTTGGTTGAGATCATTTTGATCTAATTACTAAGATTGAAGTATCTACAAATTTAAATCTAGAAATGCTTCAATGAAACATCTACATAATAGAAGAAAGAAATAACTACACTATGTACAAGAGTCTAAAAAGTGCAGAGAAACCCATATATGAGTTGCCATGTTGTTGAACTAAACTTGGCCAACTGTCCATGCAATGTCTTGGATGAGCGTTCAGTTGTGGTGTGGCATGCGGCAGGATGCTTGGTTGTAGTGGCCTGCTGAAATGTTGAGCCATGGCTTGATATTTAGTTGGACATTGATGGTTGTTTTGCTAAGCCATTGCTACATGCTGGAAATTGGGTCATGACTTGATAGGTGGTCGGGCCATGATATGTGAGAAATGTTGTTGGTGTGTCTTTTGGTTGGTCAGCAGGGCACATGTTTAGTCGATTGTGTTGCTAGCTGGGCTCCCCGATCACATATTGAGCCAACTAGGCCTCTTGCCTAGTCGATTAAGTCATCATTGGGCCACATATTTGTAAAATTGTTTTGCGTCTTTGTTCTCCTAAGCCACATCACGTTCCTCTTAATTGAGACTTTTGTCGGCATAAGTCATCCATACATGTGATCAAGTCATGTGATGTGCCCCGTTGGCCATTTTCTATATCTTTTTCGTATCCATAATTCTCATGCATGCCAAATGTTGTGGCGCGACATCATGCCCTCTTGGCGCTTCAAGATGTTGCAAAAATAGAGAGTTGACTTAACCCACTATGGAGCAAAATTGAAAAGTCAAATGTGTATTTGAGACATAGTTCTTGGGTTTGTGACAATGAGCTCTGAAAATGCAAATCACTTTTATAATGTCGAGTTCTTTGATAACCCTTTCGCACATGTTACTGGGTGTTATCCTACATTTTTAAGGGCATTTTTACCAGAACTTTGAATAAGTTTTAAACATGTGATGCGTATTATCGTGTAATTTATGTCAGATTCAATCTAAAATTAAAACTGCAACATAAATTCAATAAATTAGAATATATTTTCAATATCTGATTTTTTACTAGACCATGCAAAAAAATATACTTTAGCAAGTTTTTTGTTTTCCCTTGTCATTTAATTCTCTTCTCTTCAATTTCAATTTTCTTCTCTCTCACTTGAATTATCTTATTTTTCCATTTTCTTGTTATTAGCATATTCTTTTCTTTTTGAATACTTTTATCATTCCATTCTTCGACAAATGGGGCAAACAGCATTGATGAACAAACTTCATAATAAAGCACAATGAAGAAGAAAGCGAAAAATTCATCAAACTCATTTATCACATGCAAATCAACTAAACTTACTCTAGCAAGTTTTCCGTTTCCGTTCTCATTTTATTTCTCTCCTCCTCCATTTCAATTTTTTTATTTCCCACTTGAATTATCTCATTTTATCTTTTCTTCTTTTTAGCAACTCTTCCCTTTGAATACTTTTGTCATTTCATTCTTCGACAAATGAGACAAACACCTTTGATGAACAAAAATAAAAATAGAGTACTATGAAGAAGAAAGACAAAGTACATCATAAGGACCAAAAATGCGATTTACTCTATATAATTTGTGTGTGTTAAATTAGGAGTAAATTGCATTTTTGGTCCTCCTTATGGATTAACTTTTACAATTTCGTCCCTCTTATATTATTTGTAGCAGATTCGTCCCTCTTATCAATGTAGTAGAACACATTTGTCCCTCTTATCAAACATTTGTCCTTCTTAAATTTTCCGTAGCAGATTCGTTCCTCTTATCAATGTAATGTAACACATTCGTCCCTCTTATATCCAAAATACATCACTTAAATCTAAATTATATCCTAAAATGGATGAAAATTGATGTATTTAGAATTAAGAGGGACGAATGGTTTACACTACATTGATAAGAGGGACACATCTGTGACAAAAAAATTAAAAGGGACGAATGTGTTACACTACGTTGATAAGAGGGACGAATCTGCTACAAAAAATTTAAGAGAGACGAAAGTGCAAAATTTGGCCCATAAGAAGGACCAAAAATACTATTAACTCAATTATATAAGAATGCATGTTTAGCGATACGATGAACATGGTTGATGTTATGAAAATAAAAGAATAACAAACAAGAACTAAAATATAAGTGTAAAGAAGAAAGTGAAATAGGGAGAGAATTTTATTCATTCTTATTCATATCAAGAATACATTACAATGGCCTCAATTTATAGGTCTAGATAAGAACTCAAGAGTCAAGAGTTAATAGTTACATCATAAGTTACAAGTCTCTTCATATATATGGTGTCTTCAATATGATATTTAGGATAGGAGTTGCAAGACCTTTCAAATGGCTAAAGAACTTCAATAGATATCCACAAGTTATCCACATTTTATAACACTCCCCATTGGATGTACATTGCTTATGGAATATGCCATGTTAAAAACCTTGTTAGAAAAACTTGGTGGGAAAAATCTAGACAAGGGAAAAAGAGTACATGTTCATATGGACCTAATAAGTCTAAAATACTGCCTCGTTAAACCCTTGCCAAGAAAAATTCATTGGGACAAAAACTTGGACAAAGAAAAAAAAGTATTGTGTACGTATTATTATTAATAACATGCTCCCCATGATGCCAACACAATACCCACAAGTTGACGCATTCCAATGTTGGACCATCTGTCTAAAGACAATATCTTGATATAACAAACATACATATTTAACGTCATTAATTTGCCTTTGTGTTGGTACAAAGCTTATCTTACTTGTAAATTAAACGAAAATGTTAAATTATGCCTGTAGAATTAGCTAGATTCATTAAGTCTCTAATTTTACTTAGATAAAGGTATTTCAGGTCCCAAAATTTTTTCATTGTTCGATCCTTTTGAGGACAATAATAATCTTTTATTACATCCAAAGATTGAAACAACCATGAATTGCCCTCAATGATTGAGCTTTTTATCTATATATAAAATCTTTTCATAATCGATTTTGTATATATTGATTTATGGACAAATATTTTATCTGTTAAATGCTCGATATGCTGATCGAGATAAAATTTTATTTTTCAAAATATTTCTTCTCAAATTCTTCCTTTAAAACTTTCTGAAAGTTTCAATAATTTTTAGATCATCAATATATACAACAAAAATCCTAATCCCAATATTTCCATAAAAACCATGGTTAATTGGATCGTTTTTATAACTTTTTTTTAACAAGTATTCACAAATTCAAATGTATTACATAGGTCCAAATTATTTTAATCCATATAAATATTTACGCAAGCGTATTTGATGTAGGGAAAAATGGGCAATATTTTGAGATAATTTATATTAGTCAAGGATATGTTGGATTTGTGACTCGAAATCCTGTTTGGTAATTGTTAGGGTGTTTATTAATTATATTAGAAACATTATTCTGTTAGGATTCTACTAGCATTTAATAGAAAATTAGATTAGGAATTTTATTCTTTTTAGTAATGTTGGTATTTTAGGGTTTGTGCCTATATAAAGTCTTTTAAGCCCAAAGACTGAAGATAACTTTTTACTCTTGCGTTTATGAACTTTAGTTATTTTCTCTGTCTTGAGAATAAATTTTCATAGCTTTGACGTTGGTCTGGTTATTTACACTTCCGTTCTGCGTCAAGTGGTACCAGAGCAAGGATTGCCTTGTAATGGCTACAAGACAAGAAGAAGTCAACAACCCTACTGACATTGGTCGTAGGTTAGACACCCTAAAGACAGATTGACGTGAGATTCATGACAACATACGAAAACTCACGATCGCCATTGCTAAGGGGGAGGTCACTGTCAACAGGAACTTTGTGCCAGGGTTTGCCCATGGCCTTTCTGATTGCCACATAAACTCTGATGTTTCCAGCTTTGATGGTAATCTTTATGTAGAAGATTTTTTAGATTGGATCTCGGAGATGGAGAAATTTATGTCTATGAGGGAGGTACCCGAAAATAAGATGGTAAGATTGGTTGCCTCCAAATTAAAAGGACGTGCTGCTTTTTGGTGGGATCAAGTGCAAAGCAATAGGTTGCGACAATATAAAGATCCAGTTCGTACATGGAGGAAAATGAAGCAGCTATTGTTGGAACGATTTATGCCCCCTGATTATGAAAAATATTTATATCAGCTATATAAAAATTGCAAGCAAGGTAACATATTTGTTTCCAATTATACATCTGAATTCATTAGGTTGGCAAGGTGGAATAATTTGTGTGAAACAGATTATCTAGTGCGTTCAAGATATATTAATGGTCCTAGAACTTCTCTCCAAAATCGAATTGGACTATTAACTACGATTGACGAGGCTTACAATTTGGCTCTGGAAGCTGAATTTTGGGAGAAACAGACTACTAATTATGCTAGTAAAAAATCGATAGATGCTAAGGAAAGTAAAGAAGTAAACGCCATCACTCCACAAGTGTCGTCTGGAGAATCTTTAGGTGAAGATAATACTCAATCCAAAGAAACTAACACTTATCTGTTCGATTTAAATAGTCAAATAAACATTAGCTCTCAAGAGTTAAATCTGAATCCTGTTGTGGGTAAACATTATCAGTCCACTATTTTGAACGATGAGGTACATATGGATACAAGTCCTACAATGTTTGATATACATGCTAGCGAGCATGTCGATTGTAGTTATAAGGATCAAAATAGTATTTATTTGTTGGACATGGATGATGATAAATTAACTATACCCCCGACAAAATTTGTCGTCAAAAAATATCATCTCATCGAGATTGATGCCTTTAGTATTGTTGATCTTCCAGAGAACAAAGAGATTTCGAAGATGCTCGATGTTACTGGAGTGTACTATTTTAAAGAAGACGTACTTCTTTATCCATATTATAGCTCGGGGACGAGCTCTTTTGAAGAAAAGGAGAATGATGTAGGGAAAAATGGGCAATATTTTGAGATAATTTATATTAGTCAAGGATATGTTGGATTTGTGACTTGAAATCCTGTTTGGTAATTGTTAGGGTGTTTATTAAATATATTAGAAACATTATTCTGTTAGGATTCTACTAGCATTTAATAGAAAATTAGATTAGGAATTTTATTCTTTTTAGTAATGTTGGTATTTTAGGGTTTGTGTCTATATAAAGTCTTGTAAGCCCAAAGGTTGAAGATAACTTTTTACTCTTGCTTTTATGAATTTTATTTATTTTCTCTGTCTTGAGAATAAATTTTCATAGCCTTGACGTTGGTCTGGCTATTTGCACTTTCGTTCTGCGTCAGTATTGAATAGTTTTTTCCGAAATTTCCAAATATATTTGAAATTTTAAACCCTTTAGGAATTTTCATATAAATTTTAATATCGAACGAGCCATATAAATACGATGTTTATCAATTGCTAAACGCAAATCAAGTTTTTCACGTACTGCCAGACTTTGACGTTGGTCTGGCTATTTGCACTTCCGTTCTGCGTCAGTATTGAATAGTTTTTTCCGGAATTTCCAAATATATTTGAAATTTTAAACCCTTTAGGAATTTTCATATAAATTTTAATATCGAACGAGCCATATAAATACGATGTATTATCAATTGCTAAACGCAAATCAAGTTTTTCACTTACTGCCAGACTAATAAGGTATGTAAAAATAATTGTATCCATCACAAGAGATTATGTCTCCTCATAATCGGGTCTTTACGAAAATCCTTATGCCACTAGTTGTATTTAATAATATAACGACTTCAGTTTTCTCACTTGATTTTCGCACAAATACCCATATATATCCAACTTACTTTACACCCTTTAAATGTTTGGACTACTTTGAAAGTGAACTTAATTATGCTTGAACCGTGTCTTTCTATTTTGGTCAAACATTTATATGTTTACATTTTTATAACAAATTTAATTTCAAGATCCTCATTTTATTTTATAATTATATGGAAAAATATTTTTGACAACTGTTTTAATTCGGTTCCATCTTTTTCTCGTAGTGACATAACTTATAGAGATCTCTTTATCTTCTTATTTTCAGGTACCTGAACCTCTTATGGGGTATTATCCATTAGTTATGTCTTGCAACTCTTCATGAGTGCTCGTCTCCATAATATGACCATCTTCAGTGTTAGCTCATTCTTTTTATTTTACGAGAATTTTTATCATTGGAACCAATTGATTTACCACATATAAGCTTAGCTTATTTTCATTTGAATTGGAGCATTTTTAGCTGGTATATGAGATTTAGTAACTATTTCCATATTAGTAAATTCATCTAGTAGTTGATTTGCAATATTTTGCAAATAAATTATCTTCCGAACTTCTAGTGTACAATGATTTTTTTCGAAGATCTAGAGAAGGTAATGTTGATATTTTTCATTTAATTTCTTTTATCAGCTCTTTATTACCTTCCCCTAATTTTAGGAATATTATATAATCAAAATGACAATAGGCAATCATAATTTGTTGGCATGATGCAGACAAGTACTGCTACATGTTAAACAATGTATCTACATGCTTAAATAAGAAGTTTTGATGAATAATTCTATTAAATCATTTTGTGTAATAATATGGGCAACATGACTCTCAATAGCCATTGAAAGTCGGATATGTGAATTCACCAGCACCACTAAGACGTTTTAATTCCATAATCTCAAAATTGTCCTCTTGATTTAATTACTTGCGCAAATAATCTCACAAACATCAAGGTTGCAGGTTGACAATAAACACATATGTCACATTTTTTGTAGATGCATCTATTAAAATCTACACAGAGGATGAGTGGGCCCACATATATCACATTGAATATGTTTCAAAATGCTAGAGATTCTAACTCATTCTTATGTGGTGTTTTCAAATGCTTGAGCTTTTACTTAAGTTAGAGATTTTTGAAAAATCACTTAAAAGTAGTTGAGAATATAAAGTGGAAGGTGTTTGCATTTTAAGAGGAAAAGTGTTTTATTGGGTAGTGTTTGCAAATTAAGAGGAAAAAAAGACCTCCAAAAGCTAAAAGCAGCCCATTTGCTGCTTCTGCTTTTATGTCCTTTTTAGCTTTTTTTAAGAGAATCTAGTGGAGAAGTTGAAATGGAAAACACATCATTAAGTACTTTTAAATGAAAAAAAGCAGAAAAGTGATTTTATAAGTTTTTGAAAACACTACCTTAATTGGAATGTTTTGGTAATCAATTGACTTTGAGAAAAAGTAGTGTTGGTCCCAAGTGGTCAGATGAGGTCTAGAGGGGGGGGTGAATAGACCTCTGAAAATTTTATCAAATTTTAACTTTAAAACTTTTACTTAACTGTTGGCAGACTAAGCTGTTATAGAACAGTAAGCTGACGAAGCTGATCGCGAACAAATCTTTGAACAGCAAGGTAGACCACTAGTCTGATAGTCACTTAGCTGATTTAGTCAAAATCAGTTTTAATACCAGAGTACTTGCAGCGGATATTATAAGTGGTTTTCACAAGCAAACTTGGTAGATTGAAAGATTTTATCCCCAGTTTTATCAAACTCCTTAAAAATCTTTTCAAACAGTTTTATCAAAGTGTTTTTATGCGAACTGAAAATATGCAAGTAAAAATGCAAAATAAAAACACAAGGATTTTTATAGTGGTTATATGGATGTAAATCCTTTAGTCCACTCTTCCAAGTCACAAAGATCTTGGGTTATACTATAATCACAAAGTTTACAGTATACTCTGCTTGCGTCGAATAACAAATGAAACGAACACAAGTGCGCAATAGGAAATCACAAAGAAGACCTATTCTACAGAGACTTATCACTCACAAAGACGGATAAGACCTACTCACAACACTCTCATTTACACAGATTCACTCAGAAAATGTATTCTTTTTGCTTTAACAAGCTTCTGTCAACAAATGACTTCAACAGCTTCAGACTTAGAAAATATTCTGCTTTGGATAATCTCTCAGATGTTGTGTTCACCGTTTCTCTTCGTCTCTTCAGCTATTTATAATCACAGATTCAAAAAGTGTCCGTTGAAGAGAGACACAATTTGAATTTCTCGGTTACTGGTCCTTAATTTCCGCGAACGGCTCTCTGCACAGTGGTAGTACTGCAGACTGTACTTTCTGTCAGGCAGCATTTAATGCACCAAGCTGATACGAGGTATTTATTCAATCATTTGCCTTTAATATCCTCGGTCTTCAGCATTTATTACTCTAAGGGCATTTATTACCGTTGGCGAGACTTTCTGATCCTTTCCACTCGGCTGATGAGAAAACAAGTCTGATGACTGAACAGAGTTGATCCCAAACTTGAACACATCTGATTTAAGTCGGTTGATCTTCACAAGTCTGATTTCTTTTCTTCAGCAGATCAGTAGTCTTCTGGACCTTGAATATTTGACCCTTCTGATTTGTCTTCTTACTTGGTCAAAATTCTTCTAAGGGTTTTAACTAAGTTTTCCATACTTAGCTGATCTTGATGTTTTGGAAATCATCAAAACCTCCCTTAACTTCTTTATTTCTTGTGCACTCTATCTTCATCTTCATCCAACAATTTCCCCCTTTTTGATGATGACAAAACTTCAGCTAAGTACTTGTTACCTATACTAAAGTTTTAGTCCTCAAAATTTCTGAGATAGAAATGTATGTTGGAGTAAAAACTTGAACTTTTATATATGATTTGAAAAGATTACAAGTTACAAGTTTTTCATCAGATGAGATAACTGAAGAAAATAAAGTAAACTGATACAAAATAAAAATAGTCAATACTAATCATCAGCTTCTTCACTTCCTTCTTCTTCAACTTCCTCATACTCATACTCAGATTCGTCATTTTCTTCATCTTCATCATTTACATCATCAGTTAGAAGATTTTGTTGAGCAGCTTCCATCTTTTGCTTCATTTCTTTTTCACGCTTGAGTTCCTTTTCTGCTTCATCAATTCTTCTCTTCAGACGATCAACATTTTTGTACTTGGTGTATGGATCCAGTTGCTCTTTAGGAGTGTCTTTAGTTGCAGCTAATTCTTTATCAGACTTGACTGGTCCTTCAGGTTCTTCTTCAGCAGCTTGTTCATCAGTTTCCTTGTTATCAGCTTCTCCATCTCCTACAGCTTTTGTTCAAGTACTTGTCCCTCTGGCTCTTTTGGTTTCTCTTGAGCAGCAACATAGTCTTCTTGAGTAACTTAATTAGTTGGCTATTCCCTTTTCTCTTCCCCCTTTTTGTCATCATCAGCAGGGTTAACAGTAGGGTTGAGTTCAACAGCTTGGATTTGGACAGCAACACATAAGTTCCTGATGTTCTGATCCATTACATCATGTCTTGTGTTGAGATGATTCAGAGTAGATGTGATAGTTCCAGTTTGATCATTGACGCAGTCAACATTGAGTTGTAAAGTAAAGATTTCTTAATGGACTTTGTTTGCAGAGTTTTGAACTTCTGCAATCAGCAACAGATTCTTGGCAGTCTCTTCATTACTAACTTTGATGAATGTGTCAGTCAAATGAGCAATAGTATCTTCACTTCTCTTGAAAACAGCATGAAGATGACCAACATCAGCTTTGACATCTTCAGTACTTCTGTTCATATCCAGAATACTATTGGTCAGCATAAGTGAATTATCTTGAGGAATTGGAATTTGTCAATGGCATCCTTAACCATTTTTGCATTTTTCTTATGCATTTGCTCCATCAGCATCCTGTTCCTCTCTTCCATATCCTTGAGTGAATTTTCAAGCATCAGCTGGAAGGATTCCATCAGTGATGAGTGCATATCAGCTGTTGGAATAGAGGGTGATGCAGTCTGATCTTCTTCCTGTTGGATAGGAGTGTCTTCTAGAACAGCTTCCTCTTCAGTCTTTTCCTTAGCTTTCCATTCAATTGCTAAGGGATCTTCAGCAGCCTGTTCCTTGACATCTTCGAAGATCTTGGTTACAATAGTGCCATCCTCAGTGAAAACAGTGGTCTGACGGATTCTTTTTATAACAGGCAAACTACTAGCAACATATGTCTTCACTTTAGGCAACTCTTTGTAATCTTTTATTTCTTTGCCAAATATGATCTATTGTACGCTAGGTAGAGCAGGTAGATCACTTGGAGATCCTTGTTCATATCTTGATCTTTCAGCCCATTTCTCCAAGGCAATATGAACAGCAATTTGCACAGCCCTTTTGATAGGATCATCTTGCTTTCTTCTCTTTACGCTGCAGCTTCTCATCAATATGAGTCAAGGCAGCTTCAAATCTGTTGAAAACAGCAGGGTCAGTATTAACAATAAAAAAACAAGCTGGTAAAGCTAAACAGAAGAGTAGTCCAAAGAAATATGTTGATAAGAGCAAAAATAATTAGATAGTAACAAGTCTAAGTCGTCTGTTAATGAGCAAGTTAAGAATAAACCTAAGAAGCAAATAAATCATAAAAATGAAAATGTTTGGTATGTAAATGAGTCTCATTATGTGCAACCTGCTTATCCTTCATATTATCATGCACCTCATTATCCATCTTACTATGCTGCTACATACCCTGCTCATCATCCAAAACATGTTTACCCTACTTATCATGCACCGTTACCCTACTTTTGAGCATTATTCACATCATAATGATTATCATAATAATATGCCTATTAAAAATTATGATGCACCAAGAGTAACTCATGCACCATCTAACTCTAGTAAGCCTAAGAAGCCTAAGGTTTCAAAAGTTTGGGTTATCAAATGTGACACTAATCCACCAGGACTCTCTCAATATAGGGTACCTAAAACAATTTTATTTTGTTTTGTAGGTTAGGATTAGGAGTAGGAGTAAAGTAGAGAACAAATGGTACTTGGACAGTGGATGTTCAAGGCACATGTGTGGTGACATGCATGAACTGACTGATGTTGTTGTCGTAGACGGTCCACAAGTTACATTTGGAGACAACAAAGAAGGCAAGATTGTGGCACATGGAAAACTTATCAAATGAAACATTGAGATATAAGACGTCTCTTATGTTAAAGGCATGAAGTACAATCTGCTGAGCATAAGTCAATTTTATGACTAAGGATTTCATGTAATCTTCTCATCAGATAAGTGCTATGTGAAGCAAGTTGGAACAAAGAAAGTGATATTATTTGGAAGAAGACAAGGAAACATCTGTATATGTGACTAGAATTATGTGGACTTGAACTTTAAAGTTTGTTTGGTGGCTTCTACATCAAGTGAAGGTAGTTGGTTATGGCACAAAAAAATGAATCCTGTGAATTTCAAGACTATCAATAGATTAATCAAGAACAATTTGGCAGAAGAAATTCCAAAAACAGTCATGAGCAAAGAAAATTTTTGTGAGACATGTCAGAAGGGTAAACAAATCAAGTCATCATTCAAAAAGCAAGAAGCATCAATCTTCAAATAGAATTTTGAAGCTAATTCACATGGGTTTGTTTGGTCCTATTGATCCTATCATCAATGGTGAAAAGACATATTGCCTAGCTATTGTGGATGATTATTCAAGATATACTTGGGTGGTTTTCACAAAAAAGAAAAGTGAAACCAAAGAACATCTTACCAATATAATGGGGTTGATCCAGAATGAGAAGAGCTTAAAAATATTAGAGATCATATCAGATAGGGCCACTGAGTTACAAACTCTACTGGTGAAGAGTATTGAAATTCTAGAGGAATCAATTGATGGGATAGTGCCCTGCAAGCCAACAAATTTAGCTTGTATTGGAACTATCTTAATCTTTCTTTAGTATAAATGACTTAATATGCCTGTTTATTTATAGTATGTAAATTAAACAATGGCCAACTTCATCTCTCGCGAATCACTTAAGCGATTGGATGAAATCCTAAGGTCACATTAAGACTATGGGACGATTCACTTCAGTATTGAGTGCAATCATGAAACAGTCTCTAAGGTCGTGATCTTAAAACTATTCCAAGTCATAGATTCCGAGCGAGACGGGGTATCGAAGGACTCGCAAAGACTTGTACAAATATGCATGATTCACATGGAGTGAATTTGTAGCGTTTCATGAGCAAGGCATTTGAGGCCAGTGCGCATATGAGTAGGTGGTTCGATAGAGACGATCGAACGCATCGAATGACCCGAACAGAGAAACCCATTTTGGAAGCGCATGACGCACATCGGCGATGGGATGTTTCTCAAGCTTATAACAGTGTACGATTTAGTCCTTAGACTTGAGGTGCTAGGGCGAATTCGGTGCATGGGCGTACGTACTTAGATTTAGGTGCCGGTCACGTAGCTTGACCATTGTGTGCCTAAGTTGGTTGCGTATATTCGTGTATGCGAATGGTTAGCATCAGTATGGGATCTACCGACTCAACGTAGTGTATTGAGGGAATTTCCTATACGTTCTTAGATAATAGATTCCGAGAAACTTCTGGCCACGGCTGGTGACGCATTTGGAAAGGGGTTTCCAAATTTGGCAGTCACACTGGAATCATTGTCAGGAATTAGAAAGTATAGTTATCGAGATAATTAGAGGTGCCGATCAATTCACACACCCTAGGTCTCGATCGGGAAATTAGTCGATAGAAGGACCGTATGTACATGGTACTTATAAGAAGTGAGGTTCACTGAGATCAATTCACCTGAAGTTGGGCCTCGTGGGCTTGTGGCTAGACATCGACCATGAGGTGTGAATACTCATTAATTAATAAGGAAATTAATTCTTGAGTGGTTAATTGAAGGGTTCAATTAATCGGAGCAATTAATAAGCTCGCAAATTAAATCACGAAATTCGTGGGCCCGCGGCCAATTGATGGTGAACCTAGAAGGTCACACACAATACAATTGGACTGCAACAAATCATATAAGGAAAGTTTGATTTAAAGGGTTAAATCAAAACTTAAGAATTAAAGTATTAATTCTTGAAGAAGAAAACTAATTAATTAAAGTTTTAATTAATAAGAGAGGAATTAATTTAATTGATTAATTATATTAATTAATTAAATGGGCTGAATTAATTAAAGGGGTTTAATTAATTAAAGAATCCAATTAAGTGAAGAAATTTACTTAATTAAAGATGTCCAAGTTTAATAGGAAACTAATTGAATTGTATAATTCTTGTTTCCTAACCAGACTAGATTATCTTGATAAGGATTCTTTATATATGTTTATATATGATAAGAATTCTACATATATTAATATATATGATAAGTATCCTAAATATATAGAGACTTATATATGTGGAGTAGTAGACTCCATATGTTAATAGACTCCATATCACGTACAAGCACTTGGACGATTATTAATTCAATAATCACTCAAACCTAATAACATTACAAGCCGCCCACTTCCTCTCTACAATCTGAAAATGCGCCGCCCCCTATATAAAAATTAGGATCGGTCGAACCCTGTAGAATTCTTTAGGGTTCATGCAAAATGTTTTCTCCTTCTTCCTTGCTTGATAACTTTTGGATTCCAGTTCTGAGCCTAAGGATTCAAGAGAGTCCCTTTAATCCAGTTGGTGCGGTTACAGCTAGAGGCACAATACATGGGGTGCTTCTCACGAACCAGATCCATCATATCTGATAGAAGACTGGGGAAAAACCACCACCTTGCCTGTGGTGAGGTAAATTCTAAAACCCTTTATTGTTGGTTTTGTTTTGTTGTGAAAATCCTTTTCGTATGACTAGATGAGTAAAGATCCTGATTGGGTTATTTAAAAATTTTAAAATTTTGCTGCTTTTAGCGTCCTGACGTTACCAATAACCCAACAGTGGTATCAGAGCATAACTCATTACTCTCATGCGAAAAGGCCTAAACATGAATTAATCTATGGAAACGTGTGATTTTTGTGTTCTGTGATTTGATTCTTACTTGTTATGACTAGATCTACGATTGGGTAAAACTTCTTTTTTAGATCTGTGGCGAATTTATAGTTTTTGGAAACTTCAGGACTCTTTATGAAAAAATCAAAAATCTCAAAATTAGGGTTGGAAATTTTATTTTCTGTTTCTGAAATTTTTTGATAAATCTGGACTTTTTCTGCAATTCTGGTCGGTTTGTTTTTTTGGGTCGTTTTTGCAAAAAATAAAGGACTGTTTTGTTATTTCCAAAAGTTCAAGGGTCTGTTTGCAAAATCAAAAATTTTCTGGATTCAAAATTTTATTTTCTGGTCCTCTGGCCGATTTGGTTTTTGGGGGTGTTTTGTAACTTTTCAAAACTTTAGGGTCAAAAGTGCAATTTTTTTAAAGTTGAGGGGCCGAACTGCAATTTTCAAAAGTTGAAAATCAGAATCTGATTTTAAGCCGAAAATTGATTTTTTCATAATTAGTAGTGACTAAAAAGTAAGAATCATAGGTAGATAATTTTAAAAGGATGTTTTAAGATTAGAAAGAGATACGTAAAAGGTTGTTTGCCTGTTTCTTGCTCTACGTGAACTGTTTACGTGGTTTTCGATCGAGCCGAGTCTTGACCTTAGATGTGATTGGTTTATTTTTGCTTTGGATTTTTTGTTGGGCCTGGGAGCCTTTATTTGGGCCTTTTTGTGCCAGTGTAATAGATTAGGGCTTTACATTAAATAGTTTATGATGGAGGCCCATTACATGCAACAAGGAAGCCCGGTGTCTACGAAGGCCAAGTATGCTTGGTTATTTATGTAATAGCCTAGGCCCATTAAGAACCCATTAGATAGACCAATTGGGCCAACATTATTGGCTCAATGATAGCGCAAGCATAGGTGGCTCCCGATCGAAAATATATTGTGATAGAAATGCATGCTAGGTTTATTTATTTATGTTTTTTTATTTATTGCTTCTTTTATTTGGCTTGTATGGAAATACGCGCTAGAATATTAGATCGTAAATAAGATAATTCATAATCGAAACGGTGAGATCTCGAGAGAGTTTGCCTTAAACTTTCAAACCAGTAAATCCCCTCTTGAATTAAATATTAAGTCATATTGGGTTAAAATAAAATGAAGTATTTATATAAATCCAAGCCTTCCATCAATAGGGACTAGCGTATGCTGTCTACTTATCGATAGAGGTGATCCAGAGTCTGGCACCCGAGTCGAAGAAAAGGACAATATGCGAAATTCCTTGACTCTTGTTTTTAACTAAACTCGACAAGGGTGAGGACTGGTCGGGATGTGAATATCGACCGATAACCAGTTACGGGGAGTTCACGACCGGGCCCGTTGCTCATCATGATTGATGGGTTAGACTTAACGATTAGTAACACTTATGATGTAGCAGTGCTAGATAAGTGCGAAAACCGAGGCAAAATAGCTTGAAGGTTGTGTAGTGACACAATTGGCAATAAGTATGCCTACCTAGGGAATTGGTTGTATGGCCACGAGTCGTGGGTGCAATTAATGGCTGCTGGGACGTCAAGACCTACTAGGAAATAGAATTTTCCGAATAATTGAAGGGGTAATTGTTTCGATAAAATAGTGGGAGAACTTTTACGATAGAAAGTCCAACCTTCGTAGATTATAAGTATTATTCATTTACTAGTCCACTGAATGTTTGTCTTCTCTTTGAAATAGATACTGAGATATCTGTAGTTATCCATTTTACTATTTATCCTCGACTAATAAAATAACTAGATCAAAATATCGACTGGCTTAAAAAACTTGAGAATTGTCTTAAATTCCAAAAGTCGGAATGATGTTCTTAAACGACGAGCCTATGCCTTATGCGCTTCCGAGATAAGTCAAAACAAGGGAGACGAATCACCCGTAGAGTATGGGAATATTAATGATCATTCCTCATATAAGGATGAATCTCAAAAGTGAAACGAATCACCTATAGAGTATGGGAATCTTAATGATCGTTTCCTCAGATGAAGCATCAAGATTGAACGAGCTGTAGAAGAAACATAAGGAGCATGTCTGTAGCTTCTAAAACGAACCTCCACCTCAAAAGCTTGTTTGAGGAGCAGTTTTGAATCGATTTGATTCGAGACTTCTAAGGAGTTCTCCTCCAGCTCATTCAAATGATTCGTGAAATACACTGATCTTATTTGATAAGTTGATCACATTTCATGAATCAACCAAAGTATTGGTAAAAGGGAAATAGGATAAACCTGTCATGATCGTTTACACTTCATGGACTGCAAAGTCAAAGAAGAGTAAAATGAAGAAGAATTTATTCTCTTCTAAATTCGACCATAAAGGTAGTTGAAAGAACGCAAGTAGCCTAAAAGTCGAATTATCCCACTGCATCTAAGAAATGCACTGATAAGTTTATTTGATTAGATAAACTAATTAATTAAGTAACGTTTCAATTAAAGGGTTAATTGAAAAAGGAAAATGAATCAATTAAAGAGTTAATTGAAAGGAAGTAAATTAATTGAATTAAACCATTAACTCAATTCTATTGAATTAATGTGTTAAGTTCAAATTAATACAAATATAATAATCCATAACTTTGGCACGCTAGACTTGGACACATCTCCAAGAGTAGGATTCAAAAGTTGGTTTCGCCTAAGTTTCTTAAAACATAGAACTTAGATGAACTTCCAACCTGCGAATCATGTCTCAAAGGAGAGATGACCAGATCTCCCTTCACAGGGAATCCAGAGCGAACCAAACAAAATCTGGATTTAATCCATGGATATGGACCACTAAAAGTTAGTGTGAGAGGAGATTACTCATACTTCGTACCTTTTTGCTAATGACCTTGGTCGTTAGTGAAAAATGTATCTAGTGAGATACAAATCTAAGAAACCTTTGAAAAATTCAAAGTATTTCGAAACGAAGTAGAAAATCAACAAAGACATAGTATTACGACCATTCGATCTAATCGAAATGGCAAATACTTAAGTCGAGGATTCCTCAATTATCTCAATGAGAATGTTGTTCTCATACAACAAACTTTTCCTGAGACGCCTCAACTTATTGAAGTGTCTAAGAGATGGAATCTAACATTGTTAGACATTGTTCGATCGAAATTGAGTTTTGTTAAGCTTCCTTATGCATTCTAGGGGTTGGTCCTCTTGACTGCATCGGAGATACTGAGCAAAGTACCTTCAAAATCCGTGCCTACAAAGCTTTACTGAGAAAGGTATGGCGAAATATCTCTATACTCTTACTTCTGAGTATGGAGATCTCCTGTCGAAGTTAGAAACCAGAAAGGAGATAAATTGGCTAGTAGATCCAATTAGTATATAATTGTGGGGTATCCAACGAAATCCATTGGATACCTGTTCCACGACAATGAGAAACAATCGTTTCTCCTATGTACCCGTTCCTCAGTTGATGAAGTCTTCGTCAAAGGAAATAGGGAATGTCATGGAACTCGATGAAGTCCAAGATTTGGACCCATCCCCGCAAACAGTGGGAGTTAAACCAGAAACTACTAAACCATCAAGTACACTAATACTTCGTAGATCTGATCAAGTTCGTGAAGAGCTTGAAAGATATGGTTTCACCATATACGAAGAAGCTACATTGGGATGTAGACGCACTTGCATAACTGGAGTTCATGCAAACCAAAATGGATCTCATCCATTCCAACAAGGTATAACCTTGATTGATCCACCCGAGGGATTTATCCATGTAAGTTGGCTATAAGTTGTGAGTGGATCTTCAAACTTGGAATGAATGGAGAGATGTTACCTCTAAGATTCGACTAGTGGTAAAAAGGCTATTCACAAAGTTCTGGAACAGACTTTGATGAAACCTTTTTTCCAGTAGCAATGTCTGAATCCATTCAGATTCACATTTGTTTTGATGAGATAGTCAAGACATTTGACTTCATCAAAACGAGTATGAACCTTGAGTGTACAAGAGGATTAGTGGGAGCGTGATGAAGCTCATATTTTATATGTCGATAATGTTCTGGTTATCTGGGATGATATCGGAATGTTAGCACAGACGAAAGCATGGTTATCCATGCAATTCTCCATGAAAGATTTAGGAGAAGCATCTTGCGTATTGGGATACGTATCTATAGAAATAGATCGGAGAAGATGTTGACACTCTCTAAATCGAAGTACATAGAATCAATACTGGAAATATTCAGTATGAATAATTTGAGAAAGGATTGCTTTCAATGAGACACTGTATCCCTTATTCCAAATCGATGTGCCCTACATCGAATGAGGATAAAAGGAATGTCTCAAATACCTTATGTTTCAAACAAAAGGTTGCATGTGGCATGCTTTACTATGTACTAGACCAGACGTAGAACTTGCTCAAGTGTCACGAGCAATTACTAGTCAAACTCCAGTGAACAGTACTGGACCACCGTAAAAGATATCCTTATGCTCTTGACAAAGACTAAGGATTTATTCTTGGTCTACGGTGGTAGTGGAGAATTAAAACTCGAAGGATTTACTGATTCGAATTTTCAGTCTGATGTGGATGAATTTATATATACATTTTTGGGTATACATATTTTGCCTCAATGGGGTCGCGGTAAATTGGAAAGGGTTCCAAGCAAAATACCGTAACCATCTAAACCACTGAAGCAAGATATATTGCAGCATTAAATGTAGCATTAAATGCGGCTTAAGAAAGTGTTTGGATATAAAACTTCATCCTATGGTTGGATGTAGTGCCTAGCATTGCGAAACTCATGGTTATATTCTATGATAACAATGGAGCTATTGCTAAAGCAAAGCATTCGAGATCTCATCAGAAATCTAAACACAACTGAAAGAAAAAGTACCATTTGATTAAGAGAAGTCATTGGTAGAGTTGACGCAAATAATGGATCACGTCGACTCAGAAGACAGCTTAGCGGATCCACTAGAAGAGGCTATATCACGAAAGGAGTTCGAAGATCATCTTTAAAAAGATGGGTCCTAGAAACGTTTGTGATTGGCTTTGGGCAAGTGGGAGATTGATGGGATAGTGCCCTGCAAGCCAACAAATGTAGCTTGTATTGAAACTATCTTAATCTTTCTTTAGTATAAATGACTTAATACGCCTGTTTATTTATAGTATGTAAATTAAACAATGGCCAACTTCATATCTCGCGAATCACTTAAGCGATTGGACGAAATCCTAAGGTCACATTAAGACTATGGGACGATTCACTTCGGTATTGAGTGCAATCATGAAACAGTCTCTAAGGTCTTGATCTTAAAACTATTCTAAGTCATAGATTCCGAGGGAGACGGGGTATCGAAGGAATCGCAAAGACTTGTACAAATATGCATGATTCACATAGAGTGAATTTGTCGCGTTTCATGAGCAAAACATTTGAGGCCAGTGCATATGAGTAGGTGGTTCGATAGAGACGATCGAACGCATCGAACGACCCGAATAGAGAAATCCATTGTGGAAGCGCATGACGCACATCGGCGATGGGATGTTTCTCAAGCTTATAACAATGTATGATTTAGTCCTTAGACTTGAGGTGCTAGAGCGAATTTGGTGCATGGGCGTACGTACTTAGATTTAGGTGCCGGTCACGTAGCTTGACCATTGTGTGCCTAAGTTGGGTGCGTATAGTCGTGTACGCGAATGGTTAGCATCAATATGGGATATACCGACTCAACGTAGTGTGTTGAGGGAATTTCCTATACGTTCTGAGATAATAGATTCCGAGAAACCTGTGGCCACAGTTGGTGACGCATTTGGAAAGGGGTTTTCAAATTTGGCAGTCACACTGGAATCATTGTCAGGAATTAGAAAGTATAGTTATCGAGATAATTAGAGGTGCCGATCAATTCACACACCCTAGGTCTCGATCGGGAAATTAGTCGATAAAAGGACCGTATGTACATGGTACTTATAAGAGGTGAGGTTCACTGAGATCAATTCACCTGAAGTTGGGCCTTGTGGGCTTGTGGCTAGACATCGACCATGAGGTGTGGGTACTCATTAATTAATAAGGAAATTAATTCTTGAGTGGTTAATTGAAGGGGTTCAATTAATCGGAGCAATTAATAAGCTCGCAAATTAAATCACGAAATTTGTGGGTCCGCGGCCAATTGATGGTGAACCTAGAGGGTCACACACAATACAATTGGACTGCAACAAATCATATAAGGAAAGTTTGATTTAAAGGGTTAAATCAAAACTTAAGAATTAAAGTATTAATTCTTGAAGAAGAAAACTAATTAATTAAAGTGTTCATTAATAAGTGAGGACTTAATTTAATTGATTAATTATATTAATTAATTAAATGGGCTGAATTAACTAAAGGGGTTTAATGAATTAAAGAATCCAATTAAGTGAAAAAATTTACTTAATTAAAGATGTCCAAGTTTAATAGGAAACTAATTGAATTGTATAATTCTTGTTTCCTAACCAGACTAGATTATCTTGATAAGGATTCTTTATATATGTTTATATATGATAAGGATTCTACATATATTAATATATATGATAAGTATCCTAAATATATAGTGACATATATATATGGAGTAGTAGACTCCATATGGAATACGTGGGTGGGTGATTATTAATTAATAGACTCCATATCATGTACAAGCACTTGGACGATTATTACTTCAATAATCACTAAAACCTAATAACATTACAAGCCGCCCACTTCCTCTCTACAATCTGAAAATGCGCCGCCCCTATATAAAAATTAGGATTGGCCGAACCCTGTAGAATTCTATAGGGTTCATGCAAAATGTTTTCTCCTTCTTCCTTGCTTGATAACTTTTGGATTCCAGTTCTGAGCCTAAGGATCCAAGAGAGTTGCTTCAATCCAGTTGGTGTGGATACCGCTAGAGGCACAACACATGGGGTGCTTCTCACGAACCAGATCCATCAGATCTGATAGAAGACCGGAGGAAAAACCACCACCTTGCCTGTGGTGAGGTAAATTCTAAAACCCCCTATTGTTGGTTTTGTTTTGTTGTGAAAATCCTTTTCGTATGACTAGATGAGTAAAGATCCTGATTGGGTTATTTAAAAAATTTAAAATTCCGCTGCTTTTAACGTCCTGACGTTACCAATAACCCAACATCAATAATGAGTACTCTTCTGCCAGAACCCCTCAACAAAATGGAGTTATTGAAAGGAGAAACGGAACTTTGAAAGAAGCTACAAGGACAATCTTCAAAACAATACACCTTATGAGTTTTGTAACAATAGGAAGCCTAATATTCACTATCTTAGAATATTTGGCTGTAAATGTTTTGTTTTGAATAACGGGAAAAATCACCTTACTACTTTTGAAGAAAAGGCTGATGAAGTTGTTTTTGTAGGTTACTCTACTATTAGTACAGCTTATAGAGTATTTAATAAAAGGACTTTATTTGTAGAAGAGTCAATTCATGTAGTAATTGATGAACCAAATCAATCTTCTGAAAAGAATCAAAGTGCTAATTCAGATCTATCTACTGATCTCCAGAAATTGACAGTGAAAATAAAAGAAGAATATGTACCAATCACACTACCTGATCTCAACCTAACTAATAACTCAATTGTTGTTCAAAATCAATCTATTGATTGTCTAACAAACGAATTGCAAACAACTGACAGACCAGAGACTGTTCAATAGACTACTACTGAGACTGTTCAACAGACTACTACTGATACTCAAACAGTGATGTTGCAAGATCAATCAAGAGGTCAACATCCATGTTTGCAACATGATCTTAGATGGCTCAGACATCACCCATCTGATTTTGTGAAGGTCAATTGCAATTAAATCAATGTTTGTAAGCTTTCTTTCACAAACTGAGCCTAAATTAAATGATGAAGCTCTTAGTGATTCTCACTGGATTGAAGCAATGTAAGCGGAGTTAAATCAATTTGAAAGAAATAAGGTTTGGTACTTGGTACCTAGACCTACTCATCAAAGAGTCATTGGCACTAAGTGTGTTTTCAGAAATAAGATGAATGAAGATGGTATAGATACCAGATACAAAGCAAGACTAATGGCCAAAGGTTACTGCCAAGAAGAAGGCATTGACTTTGATAAGACATTTACACCAGTGGTGAGGTTTGAAGCAATCAGCCTATTTTTGCCTATGATGCTCATAAGAACTTCATTATCTATCAGATGGATGTAAAGTCTGCTTTTCTCAATGGAGAACTCCAAGAAGAAATGAACGTTGAACAACATCCAAAATTTTAAGCTTATCAAAAGGAGACAAAGTATATCGTCTCAAGAAAGCATTATATAGTCTTAAGCGAGCACCAAGAGCATGGTATGATACCTTATCAGATTTCCTTTTAATTAAAGAAATTCGCAAAGGTAAAATAGATAAGACCTTGATCAGAATTGAATGAGATAATCATATACTGTTAGTTCAAATATATGTGGACGAAATTATCGTTGGTTCAACTAACAAACAATTGTGTGAGAAGTTATCTAAGCTGATGCAGAACAAATTTGAAATGAGCAACATTGGGTTTGGTACCAAAGTTGCAATGAAAACCTATCCTATGGTACCAAATTTGTATTTTCGTATCCAATGGTACCAAAATTGCAAGTAAATCTATCATGTGGTACCAAAAAAGCAATTTTCCCTTTTTTTTTTCTAAAGGTAGTTTCTGTTTGCTGAACATGTTATCTGATACAACAAAAGACTTGTCATGAGACTCAACAACCTTTTCAAGTTCCATGATTTTACCCTTATAAACTTCACATTCAGCTTTCAGAGATTCATTCTCTTGCTCAAGCTTTTTATACCCAACTGATTCTTACAGATTTTCAACCTTAAGTTTCACCGAAGAAAGTTTGACATTGAAGAAAGTTTTTATCCTAGGTTTTAATCATCAAAGTAAATCTTGTCAATTTAACATTCACTTTAATTTTATTGTTGCTTACTTATAATCAAAATCAAAGATTTGTTTAATTTGGATAAGAATAAGGGTGATCCTTTAATAATTAGTTATTTTAGCTCATTAATTCCCTGTGGAGACGATACTCTTCTTATCATTATATTACTTGTTGCGATAGCATATACTTGCGTTAATAAATCAAGCATCAAGTTTTTGGCGCCATTCCCAGGGATTTAGTTGCGCTATTTTGCTAATACTAATATCTATCATTATTTTCTTAGATCAAATTTTTATTTGTTGTCTCTTTCTTTATTTTTAGGACATTTACCCATTGCATGCGCAATGATCGAAAAACATACTTATTACATTAGATCTTGAATTCGAGTGCACAATTCGAAGATTGAAAAGACTAAAAAGAAATTCTGAGTCTCAAGATCAAACTATGGGCAAACATATCAATGGAGCAGCATCTGCTGCAAATCGCTCTATTAGAGACTATGTAGACCATCATGTTGAAGGACTTTGATCGAGTATTGCTAGGTCAGCTATTGAGGCCAATAATTTTGAGATCACGCCTGCAGTCATACATATGCTTGAGTCGAAATAATTTTTCGGGCATGGTCACGAGGATCCAAACAAACACTTGAAAATATTTCCGAGGATGTGTGATACATTCAAATTCAATGGATTATCATCAGAGGCTGTAAGACTGAGATTGTACCCCTTCTCCTTGACTGGGAGGGTCGCAGATTGGTAAGAAACTCTGCCAGATGAGTCTATAGAAATGTTTAGCTAAGTTTTTCCCACCTGCAAAAAGTAAAGATGAGGAATGACATCACTGAATTTCTGCAATGTAAAGATGAAACTTTAGGATAAACTTGGGAGAGGTTTAAGGATATGCTGAAAAAGTGTCCTCACCATTGATGGGAGTATTTTACACCCCGTGGGATACTTGAGAAATCAAGAAGGATGAGGTCGGCCCGACCAAATACTCAGCCCAAAGTGCAGGTCGACTATAAATGTCATCTTGACCTAATAAGGAGCGTCTCAGCGACCTAGCTCCAGAATCCGAATACCAGAGGGACGTGAATCTGAGTCCTATTATGATTATGTTTCCTTGTATAGCTAGATAAGAAGACCTATATATACCCTTCACTTGTATTGTATTAGGGCACAATTAAGAATATCATACTTACGCCTACATACATTGTAATCCTTGATCCATCTAATAAAAGAGCTCTTGCTATACATATTACGTACTTTTTCCGCTATTCTTACGTTGTGTATTGTTCATCTTTGAGTTAATCCATCCGGAATAAAATAACTAAGCCCGTAAACCATATTCAACCTAATCTCGATCGTATTACTATTGATATTATTGAACTTACCGAAATTCGATAAAATCAACCATCAAGTTCCAAATTGGTTACAAGTTCAATCTTTTTATAACGGGCTTACAAATAACATAAAGGAAAATCATGTTGCAGCTAATGGAGCTCTTTTGGGAAAATCTCCTGGTGAAGCCAAAGATATTATTGAGGAAATTAAGACAAGTCAAATAATTTTAATATCCTTTGTATTTAATATTTTAACTTTCAATTAATATAATTTTGTCTGAATTGACAGTTAAGACTATCAGTATAAGATCATTTGAAACAATTTTAGGAAAAAATGCACTTTGCACCCCCTCAAAAAGGTACATATATTGAACTTTACCACCCAAAAAGTATTATATAAGCACATATTAAAATAAGTTGCGCGTTCCTCTTCTAATGATTTTAAGCCAAATTCTAGACAAAAAACACATATGTATGCACCTCACATAAGTATTATAAGGGTAAATTAGTCAAAACATCGATTTTCTGCTCAAATATTTCAATGACATGCATTTTCTCTCTCTCTCTCTCTCTCTCTCTCTCTCTCTCTCTTTACACATAAAATATTTTTCTACTTCACTACGATTTTTCGGTTTGTTAAACATGAGTGAAGTATTTGGAAAATTCATGTGACAAGCATATGTATATTTTCCGTTGAACAAAAATTGCAGAAAATCATTTGAGGGGGTAAAGTAGAAGGGGTAAAGTGCTTATCTGTACATATGGGTGGTAAAGTACCAAAACATGTAACTTTGTAGTGATAAGGTTTTTTTCAATTAACATTTTTAGATGAATCGATGGATTATTGCAATTTTTTTAAGTTACCAGGGGTTATTGATAATCTTTTAGGTTAAGAGCGATATGTTTTCATCATTTGATGGGTGATCAAACTGCCATCCGGCTTGAGAGGTTTTTTTTGCTAATAAAAAAAGCATAGGATTTTTTTACTAATAAATATAACTTCAGGGTCTTTCTTGATATTAGAAAGGATAAATTTGTTTTTATGAAATGAATTATTTAAAATTATATTTTAATGGGACATGTTCCATAAAGAGAAATGCTATCTCACGTGCCATCCATCCCCAAAAATCTCATTTTAGAGAGACCTAACTATCACTGAATGAGTAGATATTGTAATTCAAGTTTATCACTTGGATAGATTATTAAGGTAAATTGGTCCTATCAAATTTTAATTAAGAGGAAATATAACTTACAAAATTTCATTATCTTATGCCATCTTTTGTCCTCATTGAGATGGATGCATAAGTATGACACTAGACCGTTAAGTAAAGAGTAATTAATAAAGACGATGCATTTCAAAAAAGCCTCTAAGCATGGAAATTAAGGTAGCTAAATTGGCAAAATAGAAGATCAATTCATGTCCATAATCATCAATGCATTCACGAAAGAATTGTAGTCAAATCCCAGTCACCTAAAACATCAAATATGCAAGCACGAAAGATAAATAAAACTTCTTGCAAGTTCAAAAGAAAGTTGAAATAATAAAACTTCTAAGTGAAGGACCAGTTAATGAATGCTAAAGCAAGGCAATGAACAGAACCACCATCCGGAGCCTGCACAACCCACACCACAACTTGTTTATATGAAACGCGGCGATTCATTAGCGATAGACAGTATCCGGGTGGCAAAATAGCATATCCCTGCAAAGTAACAAAGACGACTCTTCTTAGAAAACAAATAATTTTATTTCTTAAATTTCCGAAACTTTTTCAATTTTAATCTTTATACTCACTCCGTCCCTTTTTTTCTCTATCCTTTTACTTGTCGCGCGAAGTTTTAGGTAAAAGTTAAAAAGATGAAACTTTTACATATATGCCTTTAAAAGTAGTGGTTGAAAGTTAGTGGTGTCAAATCATTACTTTATGTAAGATGGTATGTTTGAGAAAAATAATTCAATTTATAGAAAGGTAAATAGTAGTGAATTTTAGGAATAGAGGAAATATATTTGTTCTAATTGTACCTGTTGCATTATAATTGGGAGGACACCATCGAGTGGCATATTAATAGAGCCATTGAGTAAGCTATACATAGTTATCCATTGCAAATTGTCTATTGTTGTCTCTAACATGTTAAGCCCAGCGTGATTGGCATATATGCACATTGGCGAAGACTGCAACAACAAAAAGTGAATGAGAAATCGATGTTCATTAACCTTTAGTCATTGCTAGATATAAAAAGTCAACAAATACAAATGAGAAAATCTAGATGAACTTATATACCGCGAATGAGAAACAAAGTATAGCATATTGATGAAGTTGTATAAATTCTAACACAGAGTCGGTACTCTGTAAGTTGTAGCCGAGTAAGACCGCACCAAGACTTGCGCTGTTTGAAACAAATAACAAAATATATTTAGAAAATTTTACTATATGAATCAAGTAGAATGTTGTACTTGCCTGTAACTTTGGCATATCATGTAAGTTAGGTTGGTAGAATAAACCAAGTATGGATCCATATTGAGCCCTGTGAATGGATTTGCTTCAGTTGAGTTCATTGTAGGAGTTAATTCTGATGGCCCTTCAGTCGAATCCACCACAGGAGTTGGTTCTAATGGCATTAACTCTGCACAATATTTTTTGACACAACAAATTATATGTTTCATGAAGTATTTAGCCATGGCCACAACTACTTCCTGAAAATGAGTTTCGAAAGGAAATTGGAAGGCCATATTCAACAGTGATCGTGGGTGGCTTATCACTGCTTCGTTTGTTGATGACCGTTTCCCCTGCACATCATAAAAATAAGTAAAAGAAAAGGCACTAGATAAAGAAATTACTTTAGCACTTGATAAAATAAAAATAAGAAAATATATCGTGTATATCAATATTCAAAACAAGCTAAACTGGATCCCAAGAAAATAGATAGGTTATTAATGTCTACATTGTACAAGGATTCGGATATGCAAAATGAAACAACATTGGAACTCAACTGTATTTGCACCCAATGAGAAGATCCGAAATCCAGAAGATAATAGATCAGCATCGTTAGGTAAACCCCTGCGGGTTGGCGCAAAGATGAATTCTGACCAAGCTCCAAAATCAGTATCTTCCATACCATTTGTAATCTGTATCATCAATATTCACAGATCTCTATTAGGTTTGAAACAAGTCTACTATCAAATTTGGCTATCATGACGCAACTTTATTTAAGCACAAACCGTGTATATAAGGCAAAGGAGAAAAGAGTTCCAAACAAAAAAGTATAAATATTTATCTAATCTTTTAGAAGTAAATAATTCTGTCTAAACCGTGATTATGTCAAATTGAGGAAGCCCTTTAGGCGTTAATTGTGCTTTTTGTGATAACTTTAATCTCAAATACTTACGTGGATATGATATATATCTTCTTTCGAACCATGAAATTTGTTATTAGTCAAACGATCAAATCGAACGACTTCCATAATCTGGGATGGAAACAAGAATTAGAAAAAGAAATGCAATCAAGTAAAGCAAAATCATAACGTCTTTTATGTTTATGGAAGGAAATAAGTTTGAAAGTTTAAGCTTTATCTATCAGAAGTTTAAATTTATCAAAAAGGAAACAGGAATTATTTGATTCAATTCAACCAACCTCATCATCGTAGTTGGTATCACCAAGCAGCACAGGTGAATCGGATAATTTATGTGTATCGGAACCTGGATAAGCAAAGCCAGTAACTTGGGATACCCCTGGAGATCCATCGCCTACGTTGAAGCTCAACCAATCAGCACGACGCTCTCTCAGAAGCTTCACCAACCGTGCAGGGGAAACATCCTGCCACCAATAATAATAAAAAATACATTGATGGTAGTTCCTCTATAATGCTTGATCGGTGCAAATTCAAAATAACATGTTCACAATTTAAAATACGACATAATTTCATTGTATGAACTTCATGAGTGTCATCTGAAAACTAGTTCGCTGATGTTATTATTTGTCACAAACCTGAATAATTAAAGAAGCTTTCACACAAATGACATTAGTATATTTGAGATCAAGTCCATTTGTAGTTCTCTTAACAGATAAAATAACATCATCAGAGGCATCTACATTCATCAATGTCCACCCGTCTTTGGTAAAACAATTGGTAGCATCATTGAAGCCCCTACGCAACACAATAACAAATAATTACAAAGTTTAAGCTTGAGCGAATTGCATTGTACTAGCATACACTTTTGACATGTGCTTACCGACTAAGTCTTTGCCCATTTCTTCTCAGGAAAGCAAGATCTTGTTTACCAAAACATGTTGGTGGTATCTCATTTTTCACTTTTTCCAAGTGATCAATATATTGAAGTGCCTTGGTCGGGGAAACAAACACAGTTAGTTCTTCTAGCATAACAGTTGGTCCATGTTTTTTACATGAAAATAAACAGAAGTTCCGGATTATATCGAAATTATATAAACTAATTTTTTGAAACTGTTAACATTTGACATTTTCATTCACGAAGGAAAAAGGGCACGAGTCTGATCTTAACTCACTAAGATCAACCTATGTTTTTCACACCAATTGAACCTTCTTCGACAATGTTAATTCAATTGAAAGTATTTCTATTCCAAATTCAAGACTAAGTATTTTACTAAACAGAAACTTAGGCTATGTAGGATTCATGGATTTCAGCGAGTGAAACACTGCGGACAATGTTGCATCAAATGACAGAACATCAAACAAGCTTCATTTGTTGCTCATATTTATTTTATTTTCCTTATCATTGTACACACTAAATCCATCTGCCAAACATAGCTTTAGGAGAAAAATTCCATGAATCCGCCCAAAGAAATTACACATATATGAAGCCTAACAAAGAATTGACAAAACAATCACTTATTATATACAACAATCCATAAAAAAGACAAAAAAAAAGGTCATAAAAATATATATCTACCCCAGAAATTGGAACATAATAAATAAATACTTGCAAGCTGAAGCTGATTACTATTAGAAATCAAATACTAATACATTACCAAATTCAAAAGAGGGCAGCCAAAATCATTGGATCGTAAAACAGAAGCCCTAATTTTTAAATGATGGTGTTTTTATTTGCTAGCTAGGAGCTGGGGCGATAAATATTGTGGTGGTGGGTGGAGACCGGACTTCGTTGAGGCGGTGTCTTTTTCTTTTCAATTTATCTATCATGTAGAATATTTTGAGGTGTATATATATAATATTTTTCTGAATAAATATAAATATTTAGAAAAACTCTTATGTATAATTTTTGTGTCCAAATAAATTTAATGTATGTCTGAATATGAAAAACTTCATCACAAAATATACTATTATAAGAACATTAATACCAAGTCTCGTGTTTCATATGAATCTTAAATTCAAATGGTGACTTTTCAAGAACATTAGTACCAAGTTTAAATGGACAAAATTAATATTTAAAAATTAAAACTAGCAATGTTGTTAATTTAATTTAAAATTTAAAAATTAATTTTTGTATGTTTTGTACAAATTTTAGGATCGTAAAATGCAGCCACCCAAAAACGCACGCGCCCGTCCAGGCTCGTAATCCTCTGCAGAGATTAGTTGGGGACCTTCCCCTCCCCCCTCCCCCATCGGTTGGACTTGATTGTTCCCTACCCACAGTGGAGATGCCCTAATAGATCACTTACGTGAATGATCACTTTGTTTTTTTAGCACGTCTTCTATTGGCTACATATTTCATGTCAATATGTTTATTTCGACATCCACTTTTTTATTCTTAGTCATAGAGACAACATAATTTAAACAATACACTACAAATAGCATATCAATGCATGAAACTCTTTAACCACAATGTCAAGTAACCTTAAAACAAGATAGGAACTCAACATCCATATTAGAAGTACCAGTCAAGGACCGCTTGGCCCTTTTCCAAGATATAGCTTCACCAACGATTACGAAAACATATCCTAATTTTGATTAACATGAATCAATACCACAAGGAAAAGATCCTAATTTTCAGTTAATAGCCTAACTTAAACCAAATGTTAGTTTTCGTGTTCATGGATATCATGAGAAGTTAGTGCAAGACATATGGACCAAATAATTACTAAAAGATGGTGCACAAAAGAATAGAATCAAAAGCAAACTAAAATTCCACTAATAAATCGATTTAAGAAATATACAATATACTTACATGAACAATGTTCTTCTTAATCAAAAGTTCAGGTGACTCATATAGAGGTCTCACCACATCAGGAACAGACGACGCCTGCAATTTTTTGAACCAAAAATTAAAAAAATTATTTTTAGTGTGTGTTTTGGTCTGTTAAATATTTATAACATTTGTAGGTACCAAGAAAGATTGTAAAAATAAAATATTAAATAATAGAAAAGTGCTAAAATTGATTGACTAGCCATTTAAAACTATAACTTACCTCCAAATCCAAGTGTTCAACAATATGTATTGTTGACCCACCTTCACATGGTCGGATCAAATAACCACTACCCAATATCTTGGCTCTTACAAATTCTAAGTCAGTAGGTGAACTTGAGATAGCATCAGGATCAGAAATTGATTTCTCGCACAACTTAAATAAATAAATGTAAAAAGTTATACTTAAAATGAATTTATACAAATTTCCATATATCATATTAAATAGGAAGAAGTAATCATACAACAAAGGTGCCGTCTTCTAGAGTGGAAGTGTATCTCAATGTAATGAAGTCTCGAGCAATAGCCATAGTAGTTGGAGCATACCACTAGACAATTGAAAATAAAGTAGTTAACTAACTAAATATTATAGGATGTACAAATTGAAAAAAATTGAGTTCTTGCTTACTTGTGTTTTGATTAATTCAATAGTTCCTCCACTTTCCGTTGGATACTTGTCAAAAACTTCCATCTTCTTACAATCTCGAGACCAGGATGGTTTGTCTTTGAGAATTTCAATTGTCTGCAATAAAAATAATAATCAATACAACTTACACTATGTTATGTCAAAAAAGTAAATAAATATATGGAATTATCTCAATTAGATGAATGTATCTTATATGATACTTCATTTAGTTAAGTAAGGTTAATGTTACCTTGATAGGTTGAAATGGAACCATGGAGATTGCTTTGGCTGCAATTCCGGTGCATGTTGATGCGATAAAAACATTGCTTATTGAAATTGAAGTAGGCAACTAAAAAAGAAAACAATATGAATGGATCAAAAAAATGAAAAAATCATAATCAAATAACATACTCCATCAGTCATTTTAGTTTTGACGAGGATTTTTAAATAATAATTAAAATAGAAAAGTTTAGGGTATCATTTATTTTTTAAGCACTTGAAAGTGATGGTTGGATATTATGATGTCAATTTTGATAAAAGTAATTTCATTTGAGGAATTGGAATCTTATTTTGGGACATCCCGGAAAAGAAAAAGTCAGGACAAAATCAGGGATCAAGCGCGATATAATACTTACTACCTTCAAAATGGGGATAGAAATCCAGTTAATCACATTTCCAAAAACTTTAGTGATGATCTCATTCTTCGCCTCTTCGGCAAACGAAAAAAGCCTACACGAAACAAAAGTATATATGAAAAATAAAAACAATAGCATAAATAAATGAAACATAAAATTAGAAGAAGTTAGATTACCTATTTTTATCAGCATGAATCTTGATTGGAGCATCACAAGTATTGACTTCTGGTACATGATCTAAATCACTAGTCATTGACTGCAATAAAATGATATACTATCTCATATAAAACCAACCTATATTTATACAATTTCAATGTCAAATGAGAGTAATTGACATTTTGCACCTTAGAAATATCATTTTTTTCACGTTACACCTTGTAATAAAAGTTTATATTCTTTTGCAAAGTGCAACCCATTAGGGTGTCAAATGTCCAATATATTGCCGAGGAATTGCAATTCAAAGATGTCAAATATCAAAATTTCAATTTCTGAATGTGTCAAGTCGACATAATTCAGATGTGCAAATGACATATACTCGTATAAAGTGCAATAAATAATAATGGAAATTGATTTTTTTTGCAATTCAAATGTTCCAAATATCAAAATTTTAATTTCGGAATGAGTCAAGTCAATATAATTCAGATATGCAAAATGTCATATACTCATGTAAAGAGAAATAAATAATAATGGTAATTTAAGAATTTATATTAAATGATTAATGCTACGTACACAAAGAGGACAACACTTCTTCTGCAAGTGTACATTTTCACATCGTAGTTGATGAAATTGTTGTTGCAAACGGTCATTATCATCCATTAAGAGCTTGTTTGCAACATCCAATGTCTCATTTTTTCCTACTAATTCACCTTTTTCTTTCTTCTTCTTTTCGCGACATCTGAACAAAAAAAAATATATATATATATATAATATTTTTAATAAGCATATAATGTTGGAAGAAATCAATAATCAACATATCATCACCTTTTCACATATATAAAATCATATTTCACTATACCAATACATGCCATGACAATACATTGGTATAGTAAATTTGTTGGAAATAATTACATTTCATTAAAGAAATCAATATTTATGACATAAAAATCAAGTTTCAATAATATATTTTTATAAAATTGTTAAAGAGATATTTGGGAATTCACCTTTATAGGTTATGATAAATTAAATGATTTTTCAGTGAATAATGATCGAGGCTGACATTTTAGGTGAAATTGATAAACATTCATTTGCATTCTTTACATGAATGAAGATTATTTGACATCATGTCAAATATAGATGAAAACAATGAAAACTTTAGAAAAATTAAACAACATTCAAGAAAGAATCTCCTTCGAATGACCAAAATCAAAGGAATACTAGTATAAGCATATTCATATGTAGAAATGATGTTTTGGAGGAATACAAACAACAGATTAAGAAAAAGGTTATCCAAATATGAAAAAGAAATTAGATATAAAAAAATCAGAATAATTTTATTTTTCACCCCACAACTCATACCCAAGTTACACAATAGGAGATCGAAATAACTAAATTTGTCTTTTATGCCACAAGATTAACGACTATCACTAATTCCATCCAAGAATTACATAGAGGGGCAAAAATATCAAAATTATGAGATTCAATGTTGTGAGTTTGTCAGCATCAGGACTAAAACTTAACAGGACCTTTAGATCAATTATTCAACCAAAACATTTTACCTGCGATTCTGAAACCAAATTTTGAGTTGTTTATCGTCCATATCTTTCAGAAGAGGTTGTTCTCTCGTAATTTGTGCCCTTTGGAACAGATTTGGGTTAGAGCATTGAGCATAAAGTTTCTCAAGAACTTCAATTTGCTCTTTTGTATATCGAGTATGTTTATTACCCTCCTCTCGTGCTCTCTTCAAGCCATTTAGTCTTTGGCTATTGTCACCAATTGTAATTCCATCGTCCGCCATTTTCACAACTAAAACTTGTGTATCAGATATTAATATCGTTTGTGTCTATACTAGAACCAATTTAATTGATGAAAAAAATGTGAATTGTTTTCTTATTTTAAAAACTTAGAAAATCATCCAAAACAATCCTTTTCATGGCAATTTCTATCACAAAAGCCCTAAAGTCACTTATTTCTAGTGAAAATTTTGAACGATCCCAAACAAAATTGAGGGTTCACGCTCCTAATGTTTAAGGTTGAATGTGAACACACTTATATACTCTAGATGTTTGTAATAATTGCGAAGGATTGTTCGAATCCTATACCAATTCATTTAAAGTATACTTAATTTGATTCACCGGATGCAACCACAACATATAGATAAAATCTATACGATTATTCCATTTTCCTTTTTTGATTTTTTCTTTATACTGTCACTCTTTATTTGCTAGCGCTACCAATATTACAAAAATCTAAGTAATTAGAGAATTTATTGTAAATTGCTTAGTGGAAATATAGATATCACATCATAACAACTAGAATATTCTTTTGTAATGTGAGCTGTGCACAACCAATAAGCAAATTAGTAACTTTATAGTGTTCGAGATATAATATCATATATTAAACCCCAACCCCAATATGTATGAAGTTTTATTTGTAGTGTCTGAGATATAATATTATAAGATAAACCTAATTATGTATGTAGTTTTGCCAAAACTCTTCCATAAAAGGTCTCATTCGTCAGAATGAAATGGTTCATATTGGACAACATCGACCCATTTTTGTTTAGCTTTGGTTTTAACTAAAGGTATTGGATTAAGTCAAATAGGACCAATTTACTTCTTTAATAGATAAGGGGACAAATTGATCATTTTCAAATCAGATGAGGTAAATTGAATATTATGATTATTACAGGTAACCAATTATCATTGATAAATTACAAAAATCTCTAATTAAATTCAAATCTTTTTTCCATTGTCTTTCTTCCTCAAACCCACACACAACCCATCTTTCTTTATATGATTAGGGTTTTCTATTTTGACAATATTCAAAGTTTTAGTTTTTCTTTTATTACTTATTTACAACATCTGATGCTACCTCGATTGGTGAATGATGGAATGAATATTGTTTGTCCAAGTGGTCATGATGAGGTTTAAAAGGGAGGGGTGAATAGGCCCCTTTACCTTTTTAAAACTTTTTCTCTATCTTGGCTTAAGTAGAATAAGCTTAAGACTATTAAGCTGTTTCAGCACTAAGCTTATCAACAATGTAAACCACTTCACTAATATTACTTGTCTTCTCAAGTAACTTAGAGTTTCAAATCATTGCTCCAGCAGAATATGCAAGTATGGTTTTCAAACAAGTTTCTACTTCAAAGTTTTATCCCCGGTTTTCGAAAATTTCTTAAGTTAAAAGTCTTACCTTTTAAAATGATTTACTATGCTTATAGACTGTGCAATGCAATACAAGAAAGTAAATCAGACAAGAAATTTTATAGTGGTTTGACAGGAAGAAAACCTTCTAATCCACTCTTCTAAATCACTAAGATTTAGGTAATACTAGAACACTCAGTCACCATTACAATAACTTGTGCTATTACAGTAAATGATAAGCCACAAGCTAGAACACTAAGTTCTTTTTAGGAGATCACTCAGAAAACCTAACTATGAAGTTATATCTCTTCACTAAGATTGGATATACCCTTCTAACAACACTCAGTTAAAAATCACTGAGATTTTAAAGCGTTTAACTTTTATCTTCAACGTAAAGCTTTGTCAACAAATGAATCACCTGATAGTTCTTGCTCAAGAGTTTTGGACTTAGAAACTTTTGCATGTTGTGTTGTGTTGTCTTGTTGTCCATTCTTGAATCTCGATCTATTTATACTCGAGGTTTGAATTTTGTCCGTTGAAGTGAGACAAAATTGCTAGCGGTCCTTGAGTAACGGTCATAATTTGGAACGGCGACCTGCAATTGGTTATTGTACCATTATAGTTTGACTACTGTATGGTTGTGTCAATCGCATTTAATGCACTATACTCCTACAAGGTATTTTGAATATAGATCTCCAATCAATTGCCATAAATACCCTCTACAAGATAGAATTAATTTCTCCAAGTGCATTTTTTACAGTCGAAATGACTTCAGACCACTTCCATTTAGATGATGGAATCGATTGTGTTGTGCAGTTCATGGCCCTTTAGTATTTTTTAACCCGAATGGCATCACTTTCCATTTAAAAGGGCCTATTTCTCCTGGACATTGAAAAGCAACCTTAGGCACGTCATCGACGGCCACAAATATTTGATTGTAACCTACACTTCCAGAGACAGCTGTTAGAAACATATTGTCAACGATAGCATCAATTAACAAGTCTGCCATTGGCATCGAATATTCATCATTTGGAGATGCAAGGTTTAAATCTCTAAACTTAGTGCATATTCCAATCTTACCATTTTTCTTCATCACTTGTACCACAATGGCGACCCATTCTGGATATTGAGCCACTTCAATCAAACTAGCTTTCAGTAACTTCTCGATTTCCTCTATGTCAGGGCACACATTTCTTCTGACGTTCTTCGGAGAGGCTGCTTTCTGAGCATATAGCCCTTGAGTATATGAATCCTATGCTCGACTAACTCCCGACTTTGTCCAACCATTTCATCATAGTTCCATGCAAAACAATCTTTATTGTTGGGATTCGGTAAGATAAAGAACCCTAGGCACAGCGGAATTTAATAATTTTTAGGACCTATTACGGAATCTTGCCAGGATACTACTCTATATGTATATATATATATATATATATATATATATATAAGTAAACGACATTAATAACAAGATCTATGTTATACCTGTCTCCTTGCAAATCCTAGTCAATGTACGAAGTCAGATTACTCCCTCGGGTTGGTCGATCCAAAGCTCTGCTACAGCGCCCCACGTGTTGCGCCACTATGAGTTGATACACCACAATATCACGAAAATAATATATCCTGATCGGCTAGAACACAGGATACATTAAGATCGAGGGTTAGGACACGCGTTTGGAACAAAAGTCGAAAAAGTCGAACTCTTCCACAGGGAGAGAGAGTTCGGCCGAATTATGTTGGGAGAGGGAGGGAGTATTTTTGCTTGACTTGGTTTTTGGCCCTTGTAAGTTGTGTGTGTGTTATGACGCCTAGCTTCTTATTTATAGGTGTCTAACTCTCCTTATCCTCCTAGGACTAGGACTCCAAGTCTCCTACATGGGTCATGGCCCTTTTAATTAGAAGACTAAGTCTTCCAATTAGTTCATGGCCCACTTAATTAATTTAATTAGGCTTTATTTAATTTCCCAATTAAACAGCCCAATTAATTAATTACTCTCCCAAATAATTAAATTAGACTCCAAGTCTATTTAATTAAATCTTCCTATTTAATTAAATCCAACTTAATTAATTAACTCACAAATTAAATTCCAATTTAATTTATAATCTTGATCCAATGCTAATCGGATCAATAAGTCACTTAATCGACCAAGTCGATTTATTTGACCCAGTCGACCCAATCGACCCAGTCAATTTGGTCGACCCATTTGTTTCCTTCTCCTTTGCTATCGCTTCATGTGTATTGTGTATGCCCCCATAGGTTCACCACATAATTGGCCGTGGGTTATAATTAAATATTTATTTAATTATGCAAGTATTAAACACTCCGTCAACTGATCATTTCAAAATTAGCACCCCTGCCAATTTGGGAATTCTCCCACACTCTATAGTCGATGTCTGGCCACAAGCCCATAGAGCCCAATCACTGGTGAATTAATTCAGTGAACCTTTTATCATCTACAATTACCATATACGATATAATCTCTCCATCGATCAATCTCCCAGTCGAGACTTAAGGGTATGGAGTTTTCATCGGTTCCCTTCTCTTTAGTCTTGACCTCATGTATTCTGGTCTTGAAATAATTCTTTTTGACTTATTCTTCATGAGCTACTTATCTAAAGTCGTCAATTACCTTGGCCAAGGATTTTTACCAGAATTAATTTCTCACAGAGATTCATAGGAGAAATTCCCAACCTATCAAGTCGGGTCAATGGATCATTTGTTGATGATATGAACCTGCATATGAGTCCATCTATCCCAACATGAGTCCACAGAGACCTTCTGGTAATCTCGAGTCATTCGGAACTCACATCTAAGTATAGACGTTCGCATACCAGATAAACCCTATCACCTCAAGTATTTAGAGATCGTTCCTCGTATACTATCCCAAATTGGAATAACTTCAATCCCGATATGCGACTACCGCTTCCATGGTGAGTTATTTCTTAATTGGGGTATTCAGTGCACTTGCCATCCCAGCAAGTCACCCACTTATGTGTATCGACTATCCTAGTCACGCTCGTGGACCCCAGCGTTCTCCAGTTCATCGGAGTATACACAATAGTGAGAGTCTAACCGAATCCAACGATGTCCTATCTCGATTGGATTCTACGACTCTTGAATATGTTCTAGATCACGGCCTTGGAGATCAGTCCAAAGGTTGTCCCATAGCCCTGTGATCTAAGGACTTCTATCCTTATGCGTAGATAATTATAACATAAGATAAAGTTGACCATATAATAAAATACATTTATTAATCAAAATTGAATAGTTCCTTCATTTATTACAATAAATGCTAGCCATATAGTTGGCTTGCCGGACACTATTCTATCATTTATAAGTTGGTATTGGTCTTCATCGGTGTGCAACTCAATTTCGATGATTGATTCTTATACCTGGATTTTGATTTCATCGAGCTTGGCTGACACCGTTCATTGTTCCCCTAATTGAATCTCCTCATTGTCTGTTATCAAGAATTCCTCTTCAGAAATAGTAACCCCAGTATATTATTCGGCCACATAAGCCTGAAATTTGCTTATTAAATCAACACATACCTTCTAATCACGACCGATGATGACAATTTCATTGATTACGATGGATTCGGCCTTGACGATTGTTGATGCTTCAGCGGAATACATCAACTTTGCCTGAGCACTTAAATTGGAGGGTAAAGAGCTGATCACATTACACTCCATGATAGCAGAGCTGCCTTAATCTGAACCTTCTCTGTTTCTTTTTCTGGCTCCTTGATATTACTGTTTGTTTTAGTCGTATTTTTCTCAGCTTCAAATTCTCTATCAATCTCATCGAACTTAGCCTTTATGTTTTCATCCTCATCCAGATCGAGATCCAACTCCGTGACTATTCCATATTTGGCTTTCTCCGAGGACTCCCACTTAAAAGTAGCGGTTTGAGTAGTGACCTCGGCTATAGCAATCTTCTATTTAAGAGTCATTCCCATGGCCTACGGCTTTATTGGGGCTTTCCGTTTTGCCATTTCAATCTCATTTTTATGTAAGAGGAATCGCATGTACTGTGTTCTGGTCTTTGATTTCCTGGGAATTTAGGGTGCCTGACGAGATCCCATTTTCTGACCTGAGTGTTCGATGCTGGCCTGGATGTGCGTGGCATTGTAGCATTAGAGGGCATAATCCTTGTGCTCTGTCTATAGTCCCAACAGATGAACGAGGAGTTCATTGATGTCTTAGGTTACCTCACTGACGACCTTACCCTAATCCTCCTTCGGAGGTGATACTGCTTGGGGCTTTCCCTTGAACGTCGGTGCCCCTTGAGTGTTTCAAAATTTCAAAGGGCTCCATTACAGAGGATGGAGCTGGCAACGGGGTTGATGCTGATGGCGGTACTGCATGATATGGATACGGCTCAGATGTTGGGCTTGGTCAATGTACATATGAATTATATACCCCGGGATTCATGAATAGCGGCACCGTAGCTGTCTTTGTATGACATCGAGTACATAATCCCAACTGTAGGATTGGTGCTACCATGTTCGTTTGTTGTGTGAGTTTATCATCACTATGCTCCATACTCTTCTCTTCGGTACTTGCCATGTTCATCCCAACCTTGTTTTGCTAAAACGGGTTGGTATCAACCGTCCTTGTCTTAGTGATCAGGAGTAAACTTCAGAATACCTTTATCGAGGTGGTCCTGCACCATCCACCTACACAAGGCATTCGTTCGTGGAGTGAATCCACACATCATGATTTTTATAGTATGTCTCACCCTCGATTTTCATGGCTGGTGTTATCACATGACTTACCTTAAGCCTCAAGATCCTGTTTGACAACAACTGATCGAAAATGGCTTCTGTTTTGGACAAATCGAATAAAATAACACCTCTCTCTGTTAGACTTATATTCCGCATCCTTCCATATCAAGCCATTCGGCACCTTGATAGTTGGTTGTGACTCTTTTGGTTTGGCCAGCGCCTGACAAACATTATTCTTTTGGCATACAACCTTGGCCAATCCAATTTCGTTGTTGGATAATTCTACTACTCATCTTATAGGCTCATCATTGGAATCTACCATGCTTACCTGATAATAATTGTTCCTAGATTGTGAATGGCAGCTGTTTTCATCTCTCAGTACTCTCTCATACCTCACAGCATGATATGTTAGCTCGAACAGGTCCTCATGATATTTGGCCATCATTATCTTCCTTAATTCAAAATTCATCCATGTATGGCTATTTTGATCCATTCTTTCTCCGATAATGGTATGGCACAAAACCCTCTGGCCCTTATGAATTTCTTGTTCCGTTCTGCCTCAGACATCTTCCTTCTCTGCTCTTCTTTTTCATCTTCTTTCTTACTGAGCTCAAGAATCTTCTGTTCTTCTGGTCATCCCTTTTTCTCTGCTCTGCATCTTCCCTCTTCTTTTTGTCAGCAGCTGATATTTTCTTTCTTTTGATAAGTATCTTTCTTTTTCCTTTCTTTTTATCAGCTGGCTGGTCCTTTTGAGTACTAGCAGGTGCAGGGCCAGCATATGCAAGTGGTACAGCTGCAATGGGATGGATGATCTGCACTTCAGGATCATCATGAGGTTGGGCAACCTCAGTTGTTGGTTCTGTTGAAGTAATCTGTGGGGCAGTTTGATCATCAGCTTGCTTTTCCTTATCAGATTCTTCTTCAGTTCCAGCAGGCCTCTCTGCTGATAGAGGACTTTCTCTGACTAAGTCTGAAGGCTTAGCAGGAGATGGTTCAAAGACCACTTTCCTCTTAGCAGATTTCCTTGTAGCACGCTTCTCTTGAACAGGTTTAGAAGCAGCAGTGTCTCTCAACTGGCTTCTAGTCCTCTTTGCCACTTTATCAGCAGGTGCTTCTTCTGACACTGTTCTTGATGGAGATCCAGCAGATATCTCTAGCACTTCATCAGTAACCTTCTTGATGACAGCACTAGCAGCAGATTGCTTTTTCTTGTCTGTTCTGGTTTGAACAGCAGGTTTTGCTGTTTGAACAGTCTTCTTTTGTCTTTTTGCAGGAACCTTGTCCTTAGCCTCCTCAGCTTCTTCTTCCTCCTCATTTTCTTTTTTTCTTTTTTTTCCTCCTCTTACAGCCTGATAGCTGGTCATTGCCTTGGAACTGTAGATTTCCTTCCATATGTCATTCCACATCCCAAGTTGGAAAACAGGTAACTCAAGGTTATCCTGTGATTTGATTGCTTCTTCAGGTGGAAATTGGCCAAGATGTACCAGATTACCACCGACCAGTTTACTTCAATGCCATAGTAAACAGCAACCATTATACAGTACCTCTTCATGGTGATTGCATCCAGAGAAAAAGTGTAGTTCTCTATCAGCTTTGACACCATGTCAGCCATGCGCTGAAACTCGTCCTTCAACTGGTTCTTCTTCAAGTTTCCAGTCATTACTTCATTTTTCTTGGCACAGATTGCCCAGAACTCATGGAGTTTGTCTTCTGTCATAGTGGTAACATCTTGTCTCCCTTGATTTGAAAGCCCAAACTACTCGTGCAATAGAGCAGGAGTGATGACGATTGGGATTCCGCCAACGGTGGCCTTGATTTCCTTTTTGTCAAAATCAACAGCCTTCTCAGTGTTATAGAACTCCATCACCTGGTCCTTCCAAACCATTTCATCATGTGATTCCATGAACTTAACAAGCTTAGCAGCTTTGAATTTCTCAAGGATTCCTTCATGACGGGTGTGCCGGACTGATGATAAGCATCATACACTAGGTACATGCCTTCAGCCTTGGCTTCTTGTTGAGGATTCATCTTTGATTCTGAAGAGATTAGTAAAAACGAGAGGATTTTGCGGAAAAAGAAGGCAAAAATTCTCAGAGTACTTTTGAAATTATTTGAGTGCGTAAAGAGTTACTGAGCTGATCAGATCTGATTTTATAGAGTTAGGGTTTTTCGGTTTCCGTGATACACGCTAACCGTTAGATACGTTTTGTGTCAGTTCTGATCGTGCGGGCGTTAGTTACGCGATTCAAAATTCAAAAAGCATTAAATGTCAGGCGGGAATGCGAACCGCCTTAGTATACTTATAAAAACGTCGTTCAAATAAAACGTTTTTAGCATACACAGCTTTTACTCAACTGATCAGACGAGTAACTAAAGTACTTATCTGATGGACTAGTGTCCTGATGACAGTTTGTTATCGGTGAAAGCCAATAACTGATAACCTTCCTCGGCTGTTTGCAATCCAGCTAGGTGAATAATCCTTTAATCTTCAAACATTGATCTTCTGATGAAAGCATAACTTCAACTAACTTTCATCAACAAATTTCATCTTTTAATCAGAAGTACCGCTAGTCTTACACGTTCTCCCTGATTTTAAGAATTCATAAGTTAACTAGTCTGTTGAGAGTTAACCGTTGAAGATAATAAGATGTGTAGGCTGATGAACTTCAGTTTCCTGTTGAGTTCCCCCTCAGCTTATGCATCCAACTTTAGTAGACCTAGTTCAGCTCTTAGAGCTGAAAACCTTGTCTCACTTAGAGGTTTTGTGAAGATGTCAGCGATCTGATTTTCAGTAAAAATATATTCTATCATGACATTTCCTTTCTCCACATGATCTCTAATGAAATGATGTTTAATCTCAATATGTTTAGTCCTTGAATGACTTGTAGTGTTTTGAGTAAGTGAGATTGCACTTGTATTGTCACAGTAGATAGGTATCCCACTGATTTTAATGTTGTAGTCTTCTAGTTGATGTTTCAACCATAATATATGTGCACAACAAGCTCCAGCAGCTATGTATTCAGTTTCAGCAGTAGATATGGATACTGAAGTCTATTTCTTACTCATCCAAGAGATCAGGCGACTACCTAAGAATTGACAGGCACCTGTGGTGCTTTTCCTATCAATTTTGCAGCCAGCAAGGTCAGAATCTGAATATCCAATAAGCTCAAATCCAGATTCTCTAGGGTACCACAATCCCAATTCTTCAGTGGCTTTAAGATATTTGAGTATTCTTTTGGCAGCTAAGAGATGAGATTCCTTAGAATTTGATTGATACCTCGCACAAACCCCAACAGAGTACATGATATCAGGTCTGCTAGCTGTTAAGTATAACAGTGACCCAATAATTCCTCTGCACTTGGTTATGTCCACTGACTTGCCATCTTCGTATTTATCCAAACGAAGACTAGTAGACATTGGAACATTAGAAGTACAGCTAGTTTCCATATCAAATTTCTTGAACAGATCCTTTGTGTATATTGCTTGGTTGATGAATAATCCATCAGGCAACTGTCTTACTTGCAAACCAAGAAAATAATTAAGTTCTCCCATCATGCTCATTTCAAACTTGTTCTGCATCAGCTTTGAGAAGTTATCACACATCTGTTGATTAGTTGAACCGAAAATAATATCGTCCACATATATTTGCACAAGCAATATATGATTTTCCCATTCAATAGTGAACAAGGTCTTGTCTACCTTACCTTTACGAAATCCTTTAATTAAAAGAAAATCAGATAGGGTATCATACCATGCTCTTGGAGCCTGTTTCAGTCCATAGAGGGCTTTCTTCAGACGCTACACCTTGTCTTCTTCTTGATAAGCTTCAAATCCAGGTGGTTGTTCAACATAAACTTCTTCTTGCAATTCTCCATTGAGAAAAGCTGATTTCACATCCATTTGATAGACTGTGAAATTCTTATGAGCAGCATAAGCAAGAAAGAGTCTGATTGCCTCTAGTCTTGCTACTGGTGCAAATGTTTCATCAAAGTCAATACCTTCTTCTTGGAAACTAATCTTGCTTTATTTCTGGTGACAACACCATCTTCATTCATTTTATTCCCCATTTAGTGTCAATTACCCTTTGATGACTTGGTCTAGGAACTAAGTACCAGACTTCATTCCTTTAAAATTGATTCAACTCTTCTTGCATAGCTTCAATCCAATTTGAATCATTAAGAGCTTCTTCAATCTGTTTAGGCTCTATTTAGGATAGGAAGCTGACAAACATGGCATCACTTGCAGCAGCTCGCCTTGTCTTTACTCTATCAAAAGGATCACCAATTACTAGCTCTGGTGGGTGATTCTTGAGCCATCTAAGATCAGGTTGCAAATCTGAATGTTGTCCTCTATTTTGATCTTGCAACACTATTGTTGGAGTTCCAGTAGTAGTCTGTTGAATAGCAGTTGTCTGTGGAATAGTCTCTGGTCTGTCAGCTGTTTGCAACTCTTCTGTTAGACAATCAGCAGTGTGAATTTGAACAGCACTTGAGTTAGCAGCTGAGTTGAGATCAGGTAGTATGATGGGTATATACTCTTCATTTCTTTCAACACTCAATTTCTGAAAATCAGTAGACAGGTTTTGATCATTACTTTGATTCTTTTCAGAAGATTGATTTGGTTCATCAAATACTACATGAATGGATTCTTCTACAAGTAAGGTTCTTTTGTTAAAAACTCTATAGACTTTACTAACAGTAGAGTATCCTACAAATACTGCTTCATCAGCCTTTTCTGCAAAAGCAATAAGGTGATTTTTCCCATTATTTAAAACAAAGCATTTACAACCAAAAATTCTAAAGTAATGAGTGTTTGGCTTTCTGTTGTTCCAAACTTCATATGGAGTCTTATTTTGGTGTTTGTTGATCATGCATCTGTTTTGGGTAAATCATGCTGTATTTGTTGCTTCTGCCCAAATCTTTGAGGCAGCTTTGCTTCAGCTATCATGGTTCTGGTAGCTTCTTTCAGAGTTTTGTTTCTCCTTTCAGCAACTCCGTTCTGTTGAGGGGTTCTGGCAGCAGAGTACTCATGGTTGATTCCTCTGACATTACAATACTCTTCAACAGTAGAGTTTGTAAATTCAGTCCCTCTGTCTGATCTGATCTTCAGTATTTTCATATTCTTTTTGTTCTGAATTAGCTCCATCAGATTTGTAAGATGCTCCTTGGTTTCACTTTTCTTCTTCATGAAAATCACCCAAGTGTATCTTGAATAATCATCCACAACAGCTAGGCAGTACTTCTTTCCACCATTGCTGATTGGATCAATGGGTCCAAATAAGTCCATATGTAGCAGCTTCAAGATCCTTCCAGATGATTGGTGCTTCTTGCTTTTAAATGATGACTTGATTTGTTTACCCATCTGACATGCGTCACAAAGCTTGTCCTTGCTCATGACTGTCTTTGGAATTCCTTCTACCATATCATTCTTGATAAGTCTGTTGATGGTCTTGAAATTCACATGATTCATTCTTTTGTGTCACAGCCAACTGACTTCACTTGGTGTTGATGCCACCAAACAAATACTTGAATTCTTGTCAACAGAATTCCAGTCCACTGTGTAGACAATCCCTTGTCATCTTCCAGATAAAATAACCTTCTTTGTACCAATCTGTTTAACGTAGCACTTATCTGTTGAGAAGATGACTGAATATCCTTTGTCACAAAATTGACTTATGCTCAGCAAATTGTATTTGAGGCCTTTAACATAAGAGACGTCAGATATCTCAATGTTGCCTTTGATCAGCTTTCCACTTGCTGCAATCTTGCCTTCCTTGTTGTCTCCAAAAGTGACTTTTGGACCATCCACAACAACAGCATTAGTCAGCTCATGCATGTTTCCACACATGTGTCTTGAACAGCCACTGTCCAAGTACCAGGTTTTCTCTACTTTACTCCTACTCCTAATTCTAACCTACAAAACAAAATAAAAATTGTTTTAGGTACCCTTATTGAGAGGGTCCTGAAGGATTACTTCTACCTTTGACAACCTAAGATGTTAAAGTCTTAAGCTTCTTAGGCTTCTGATTTTTGGCAGGAGCATGAAAGTTTTATCTTCATCACGTTCATCAGATTTTATAGGTTGTTGATGATAAGCAGGATATGCATGCATTGGATGAGCAAGATATGGTGCATAGTAAGTTGGACATTGAGGTGCATGATACATAGGAGGATATGCAGCAGGTTGCACATAATAAGACTCATTTCCATACAAAGCATTTTGATTTTTCTTGTTCTTATGCTTCTTTGGTTTACTAGATGCTTGCTCATTAACAGACGACTTAGTTTTACTAGTCTGATTTGTTTTAGCCTTATCAGAAGACTTCCTAGGACTCTTATGTTTGGACTTACCAGTCTGTTTTCCTACACTAGGCTCTTTGCTGTTTTTAGCCTTAGGAGTTTTCGTCTCCTTTAACATTTTCTCAGGTGAAGCAGGTTTAGTAGTCTGAACATACAAAATGACCTTACTATTGTCAGCTGATACAAATTTTTTAGTGTGGTTCAGTTCTAACTTATCCTGTTCTAAAGGTGTCTTCTGTTTACTAGAAATAAGAGTGGATGCAACAGATGACTTTTCATGAGACTCAATTAACTTTTCAAGTTCCATGATTTTTCCCTTATGGACTTCACATTCAGCTTTCAGAGATTCATTCTCTTGCTCAAGCAGTTTATATTCAGCTGATTCTTTAGGCTTTCCAGCTTTGAGTTTCAGTGAACTGTTTTGCTCTCTTAGCAATATCATCTCTTCCTTAAGCTTACTAAATGCTTCAGCAATAGTAGTATTGTTAAGCATCATTTGTTCAAATGAATTAAACAATTCATTGTCAAGAGGAGTTACCTCATCATCCTCAGAGTCATCAGATTCCTTGGCCATCAGGCAGAGAAGTGCAGGACTCTCTTCTTCAGAAGACTCTTCATCAGAAGTGTCTGAATCCGAATCTGATGAGTAGATAGCAGCTAGCTTTTCAGCTTCTGCTAACAGTACATTGCATTTCTGATGCTTTCTTTCTTTTCTGATTCTCTTTTCCTCTTTTGTATATTTCTCAGCTTTAGGATATGGGCAGTTTCTGATGAAATGACCCAATTTCCTACAATTATAGCACATCATTTAGGATTTATAAGAATCCTTATCTTGAGAAGAAGAAGTAGGGTTAGAAGTAGAAGCATTGTTGTATTTATTCTTCATTTTTCTTTTGTAGAACTTCTTGAAGTTATTTATTAGCAATGCAACGTCTCCAGCTGTGTATTCCTTTTTGTTGAGTATTGTGGCTTCATCAGATGAGTCCACTTCTTTACTTTTGTAGGCTGGTCTTCTGAGATTTTCAGCAGCAACCAGGGCAGTTGTGGGACTTGAAGTTGAGGTTTTTCAATACCCATTCTTGACAGTTTATACTCATACGCCTTGAGTACTGAGAACAGCTCGGTGAGTGAGATATTTCCCAAATCTCTTGACTCTTCCATTGCTGTCACCTTCATGTTGAACTTTGGAGGTAGAGCCTTCAGCACTCTGACGGTTATCTCCTTGTCTGTAAAGGTTTTTCCAAGCTTTAGAACTTCATTCAGTGTCCTTGTAAACCTTGTATCCATCTGATCAATGGTTTCAGATGACTTCATCTTGAAGTTATCCAGCTTTTCCAGAGCAACACTCAGCTGATGCTCTTTGATGGCATCGTTTCATTCGCTCATATCACGAACCTTATCCCACATTTCTTTGGCAGTCTTGCAATGCTTGACTTTGTCAAATCTGTCATTGTCTAGGGCTTTGGTCATGATGAAACGGTCAACTTTGTTCAGGTTGAACAGCTTTATTTCTTCAGCTGTCATCTCGTGTAGATCTTTTTCCACCACTATATCAACTTCATCAACCTTGATAGTCTTGGTGAATTTGAATGGACATTTGATGATACATGTATACATGTTATCGTTGTAGGCAGCTAAGAAGATCTCCATCCTGATCTTCCAATCCTCAAAACTCATACCAGCTATGTGGGGCACATGGCTGATACAGTCCATTTTCAAAAAGTTTTTATTTTTCAAAATTATGCTCTTTTGAAAAAGTTAGAAAACCTTTGAAAAACACTCGGATCAAGCTCGTTGATCAGGCAGCTGATTCTAATGAACCACCTGCTCTGATACCACTTGTTGGTCCCAAGTGGTCAGATGAGGTCTAGAGGGGGGTTGAATAGACCTCTTAAAAATTTTAATCAAATTTTAACTTTAAAACTTTTACTTAAATGTAAGCGAACTAAGTTGTTACAGAACAGTAAGCTTGCAAGGCTGATCGCGAACAAATTTTTGAACAGCTTTGTTGACCACTAGCCTGATAATCACTTAGCTGATTTTAGTCAAAATCAGTTTTAGTACCATAATACTTGCAGCAGATTTATAAGGCGTTTTTCACAAGTATACTGAGTAGTTTGAAAAATTTTATCCCCAGTTTTATAAACTCCTTAAAATCTTTTTCAAACAGTTTTATCAAGTGTTTTATGCAATCTGAAAATATGCAAGTAAAATGCAAGGTAAAAACACAAGGATTTTTATAGTGGTTATATGGATGTAAATATCCTTTAATCCACTCTTCCAAGTCACAAAGATCTTGGGTTATACTAAAAACACACAATAATCTGTATACTCCACTTACGCCAAAACAACACATGAATCTGGACGTAAGCTCACAATAGGAAATCACAAAGAAAACCTATACTACAGAGTTTTATCACTTCACACAGATGGATAAACACTCCTCACAACACTCTAACAGATTTCACTCAGAAAAATGTATCTATCTTTGATCTTCAGCTTCAGCTTGAGTCAACAAATGACAAGACTGATGAGTGAGCTGTTCTTGAGCTTTTGAGACTTAGAAAATATTTTGCTTCGAAATCAATCTCTCAGTTGTTGTGTTATTTTTCTTTCTCTTCGTCTCTTCAGCTATTTATACTCACTCATTTGAATTATGTCCTTTGAAGAGAGACACAATTCAAATTTCTTGGTTTCTGATCCTTAATTTCCACGAACGGCTCTCTGCAGACTGTACTTTCTGTGAGGCAGCATTAAATGCACCGAGCTGATATGAGGTATTTCTTCAATCATTTGCCATTAATAGCCTCGGACTTCAGTATTTATTACTCCAGTGGCTTTTATTATCGTTGGGACGACTTCTTGATCCTTTCCACTTGACTGATGAGGGTACAAGTCTGATGATGAACAGAGCTGATCTCAAACTTGAACAAATCTGATTTGAATCAGCTGATTTACACCAATCTGATTTCTTCCCTTCAGCAGATCAGTAGTCTTTTGGACCTTGAACATTTGACCCTTCTGATTTGTCTTTATACTTGGTCAAAAAATTCTTCTAAGGAATTTAAAACTAAGTTTTCCTTACTTAACTGATCTTGATGAATTTTGGGAAATCATCAAAACCTCCCTTAAATTCTCTAACTTTAGTGCACTCTTATCTTCATCTTTATCCAACAGTTATGATTAACAATTTGCGAATGAATTTCATATCATCTTCAATATTAATAAATTGGGAAATTTATATAGGCACCCCCTGACTATTACCCAAATTAGAAGAAATTACCCTCCTGTTTGAAATATTACAAAAACACCCCCTCAACCAAAAATTGTATTACAAGGACACCCCCTTGTTACATAAAATATATTACCAATACATCCCCTAAAATCATTACAAATACACCCCTCGAGGGGGTGTTTTTGTAATATTTTAAACAGAAGGGTAATTTCTTGTAATTAGGGTAATAGTCAAGGGGTGTCTATGTAAAGTACCCTAATAAATTTATGGGATGAAATGCAGAAAAATAAACATTTGGGTCGCTATTAATCGCCCAAATATGTGTCCAATGATCATTTTAAAAAAAATGAATATTGTAACATATAACCCCCTGAAGTTATTGTACTCTTTCAAATACACCCCATGTGGTATTATAGTATTACATAGACACCCCCGGGGTATATATGTCCATCAAAAAGTCTAGTCAACCTTAAAAAAAGTTGACCAGGGGTAAATTTGGAAAATCAATTAAAATAAATTGTTGATCCATTAGTTTATAACGCCGTAGGCGGTTTTTTTGTAAATAGGTGATACCAGAGGGGGTGTCCCTGTAATTTATGAAATAGCTGGGGGTTGTTTGTAATATGCTCAAACCTGAGGGGGTGTGAGTGTAAATCACCCTAAAAAAAAAGTGAAGGACTCACCAAAAACCTAGAAGGATCTTTCCTCTCTTCAACACCCTCGTCTTCTCGTTCTGCACATTGCATTCGCCTTTTTCATTTATTTTCCCTTGTTTATGTGGAGATGTGAGGAAGAAGGAAGTTTGATGGAGAATTTTTTTTACGTTAAAAATGAGGCGGGATGTTGAAGGAGAAGTTTCAATTTTCTTGTTTAGTGAGAGTAACTAGAGAAGCAATGGAGAATACAGTTGTGTGGGCGGTATGTTTTAGAAAAATGAAGCGTGACCGAGGTGAGTGGTGTAATTTTTTTTTTTTTTAAGAACTGAGAGTGTTGTAGTTTCAGACTTTTAGTTGGGTTGGTTTTCTTTTTCAGATATATTTTGACAAAAAAAATACTCAAAATTCTATAAAAATAAAATTGAGTCAAAATTGGCATATGACAGTTAAGAGACTGATCTCAAATGATAATTTAGAAACTAATCTCAAAATATATAAGTAGATAGATAGATAACATATAATTAAATAGTCCAGTAAAAAAATTGAGGAAGTAGTAAATATAAAAATAGAAATTGATAGTTTTTTTCTTTTTAACATATTCTCAAACTTCAAATTTTTGTAATTTGTATGTTTTCCATCAACGTAAAGGCAAAATTTCAAAAATAGTTTCGTCACTTTGGATCTCTTTTTAAAAAATATGCATAACAAATTACGTCTTTTGTAACACCCTTGGCTTAGAAAGGAATATTTGTGGCTACTCTCGGGGTAGCCACCATCTATCATGTTAGGTCACTTTTCATTTTTAAATAAAAGTGTCCTTATAATTCCCCAAACATGGCGGACAGAGGGTAGCCACAAAAAAATCCTTAGAAAATACTTAATTAATATTTATAAAACATGCTTAGTTATTTACATATGTCACATCCTTTCTTATTTTACAAGACAAAAATTTTATATGAGCTAGTTTACAAGACACTAGTAGATCTTAAACTATTATGATAATTTATCCCACGTAGATAAGACTTCTTCTCACTTCTATGCTATCTCATGTAAATATATAAATAGATAAAGCAGAAACATAAGTTGACTGACAACTTAGTAACGTGGGTACGCGTCTTACATATAAAATTTTGTAAAATTCGACAAGTAACGATTTAAGAAAATTGCCAAAACTTTAACAGTAAATATCCCCTTATATTTCCTCAAGGCTTTTTTCACCAAACACACCACGATAAAGAGCTACCTTATCAAAATCTGCATGACTAGTCAATGCATCCAACAACGACTACGTAGATCCAGAGACCCCAGTCTCTTGAATATACGAAGCCAAGCCAGGGGTTCAGGACCGAGTCAATAGCCCGTGCTATTCGACTTAATCGCAAAATCGCACAAGCCAAAAATGGGCCCAGCGAAACCATAGATAAATAATTCACATAAACCAATTCGTATCAAAACCACTTCTTAACAGTACATATACTATTTCAAAATTCAAGCATAATATCAATATAAGTACAAGAAATAGCACTTTTAAACCTTTTGCTTAAAACTAATGCTGCAAGCCGTACCACTTTATATTAGAGAACATAAATCTTATTCAATCCAAACATCATTTCTACTAACATATCAAATCTCAATTTAGTACCTTAGATTCTGAAAGATTAGCAATAGTTCACTTTATTTCCATTATTAGATTAATTTTCATAGAAATTATGCTTATTAGTAACTGTTCCAAAATCAAAACTATCTATCAACTTATATAACTCTTCCACCCATTTCTATTTAACCAAACTCATCTTAATACCTCCAATGCAATATTATATACTACTTTATCAAAATTCAGTTTTCGAAAAGGGTTTAGTGTTATTAGACCAACATCTATCAAAATTATAAGATTTTATAAACTATCTCTATAACATATCCTACATACCACTATTTATTTGAGCATCTAAACTTACCAAGTATCCATAGAAAAGCATTCAAGTAACCGTATCAAGTCATGAAACTAATGAAAATAATACCGAAACCATTTAGCGCGTTTAAATAACGAGTCGAGGCAAGCTACCGTTATTTAAATCCCACACTCACCCCTCTTTTTTTTCTTTTTTTTTTCCCTTCGAAATTTCGTAAAATCACCAAGCAATCATAAGTTTACGCCAACTTCCAGTGGCTTCCATTTCCTTTCTAGTTGTGAAAATGATGATCTGAACGGTTGAAATGTAAACCCAAATGTTTAGGACCTTCAGTCAAAATTTTAGGATGATCCAACGGTTGATGGTCTCGAAATAGCTGAAAAACTGAGGCTGCTGAGTAGAGAGCCAAAAATTATCTCAAGTGTTTTGCCTATATATATTTTTCCTCCTTTTCTTTCCTCTAAATCTTTTATTGATTACTTGAAACCTCTCATAACTTTATTCTCTGGAGAACGAAATGTATAAACTAAGTTGGGCAAGGGTAATTGCAGTTCACCTTGTGGAAAACTGCCGACAGTTTTCCACAAAAATGAACTGCAACATTTTTTTATTAATAAAATATGGGAAATTTACATAGACACCCCCTGACTTTTACCCTAATTACAAGAAATTACCCTACTGATTGAAATATTACAAAAACACCCCCTCAACCAAAAATTGTATTACAAGGACACCCCCTTGTTACACAAAAAATATTACCAATTTGGTCCCTAAAATCATTACAAATACACCCCTCGAGAGGGTGTTTTTGTAATATTTCAAACAGTAGGGTAATTTCTTATAATTAGGGTAAAAGTCAGGGGGTGTCTATGTAAATTTCCCATAAAATACTGACATGTACTACCGGTAAAGATTAGCAGATCACAATTGTTTTAATTACTCTTTTGCCCTCTCCTTGTTAATAATATATATTAATAACAGAAAATGATTTTTAGTTAATTACTTGGTTGCCCTCCCCCTTCTTAACTTAACATATAATTGATATAACAAATTTATAACTATTTTCCATAGATGTAAAATTAAACTGAATTCAAACTAAATATGTTTAATTGACAAAGATCATTTTCATTATGACTTAAATATTTTTATACTTAGATTTGTAAATCATTAAGTATTTAAAATTTTAATTTCTTTCCTCATTTCCTAAAAACTAAACTGAAATATATATTATATAATTATTTTTAAAAATAAAGAAAAAAAAAAAGAAAAAAAATGCTGTTGTCTTCAACTTCCTTCACGGGTCCGGTGAAGGTATCTTCACCGGTGATGGAAGCTCCACCCCGTACCAGAACGAAGGCGGCAAAACAGCCACTGAACTCCCCGCCACCACAAACCCCAGCCACAAAATCCGCCACCATTTCTACCTCACCAAAAGCCAACGCCGCCACAATATCCTCCCACAACCACAGTTTTTCGGTGGTTGTTAGCCGGAATTAGCTTGGGGATTTTGTTCGTCTTGTCGCCGCGAACACACACGTATAATCAATTTACCCTCTTCCCCAAACTAAAAGAAAAATTCATTTGCCAAAATCAAGACCCATCTCCTTATGTGTGGTTCTTGTTCTTTCCCAATTTCTTACACTCAAAACAATAATTTTTTCCATTTTCTACATTGCAATGAATGAAAGCTCTCCCTATGTTGAGAAGGGGCCAAGCTCAAGCTGCTTATTTGAAACCTCAGATCCGTAGCAAATATAGGAGCGATTACGGAAACTACCATCTTCCATTACTTTTTCTAGATTCAAAGAGTATTATTTGAGTTTAAGTTCTCAAGTGGGATTTTTGTTCTTTCTAATTTCCGGCTGCTTCCACCACTGTAAATATCATAATGACATAGGTGGAGAAGAGTATGGAAGAAGATGTACTACCACAAAAAAATGGTATGCAGGGAAGAAGATTGAAAATTGAACAAATTAATAAGGGTATTTAGGACAATTCGTATCATTCCAGCTGAACTTGTATAACAAGTTGCAAGTGAATTTTTTGCCACATATCATTATTTGAATGGTGAACTATCGGCAGTTTAGCCAAGACTAAATTGCCCATAGCTAACCCGAACTAAGTTTTCTTTCTTCCCCGAACTAAGTTTTATTTCTTCAATTGAAGAGAATAGAAGCTAAATATATGTACTCTACATCCAATTGAATTCATCTACTTAGAGGACAATCATGTATTCTAATTTATTGACAACTCAGGTAAAGAGAGTTGTCACCATTAGGCTTAATTTCAACAATTAAGTTTATAAGATTTTGCAAAATACACCTTAACTATGAAAATATATAATTTAACCTCAATATTTTCATAAAGTGTATCATTAGTTCTCAAGTTGAAAACTCAGTAACTAAATTAAATTCTCAATAATGTTCTTGATTTAAAGTTCAAATTCAAGTTTAGAAATCTCATATATGTAAGAATTTTGGGGTTTTTACATCTTTCAATTTTCAATAAATTTCAATTTTCGTGTAACAATTACAAATTTCATTTTAATAAGTTTAAATTTTCGTCCTGCAATTTCAAACCATTTTTTGGTAATAGAACCAAATTATAAATGCAGGACGAAAATTACAATGTAATAAAAATTAAATGACCAAATTTATTATGCATTGACTAAATGAACTTGAATTAAAGTTATATGACTAAATTTGTCACACTACCCATCTAAAAAAAAAACGTGTTTTACCATAGTTACAAGACTATTTTTTTGAATAAATCCAAAGTTATATAACCATTTTTCAATTTTTTCCACAATATAAGTGTAATAATTATTAAAATAATATTTTCTTCGAAAAAACTATTGAATTGTTAGTATTTTTACTAAACAAATTAAAAGCAAGAAAAAGATATTGTTAAAAAAAATAAGTATAAAAAAAAACTCTCCTTCAACCAACGCCGCCTAGTCCAAAATCATTTCCCTCCTTCCTTTCTAATCCTATCCCAAATTTCTCTCAACATTTTCACATGCACATTTAATAAATTAATAAAAAATAAAAATAATGTCTCCATTTCCTCTTCTTCACAACTTTTCTCCATTTCCCTTTCCCGCCAGAAATCTCGCCGTCTCCGCCATAACCATTTCAACTCGATTAGCTCAATTTCAGTTCTACAACAGAACTTCATTAGCTGCAGCAGCAGCAGTAGCTTCGAGAAACCCTAGGGTAAATAATAGTGATCAATCATCTGTAATTCTCGACAGCCTCAGGGTTTTGCAATGGGATCAGCTCTGCGATTGCGTTGCTTCTTTCGCCGGTACTTCACTCGGCGTACAAGCTACAAAGGTGCTTGTTCAATTACCATCATTATCTCCGTTTACAATTGAGTTATTGAGTATATCCTATTCAATTCCACGTTTAAATGTCCTTTTTACTGCTTGAAACAATCAATTTAATGATTATTTGAAAATTTGTTTTGTAATGAATTAGTTGACAATTGAATATTTATGTTACTGAATTATACAAACCACACTCTCAATTGAATGCGTAGAACTAGAAATTGTTTTTGAGCTTGATTTGCATGTTAAACGAACTGTGCTCGAACGAACTTTTATCTATCGAGTATCGATCATGTGTCTTGTCAATTTTAAATTATTGAGTCGAGCTCGAATAGGCTTCAAGAATTGACCAACGTGAAATTTTGTTTGAGCTTGTTTGATATGTATGATGAATCGAATTCAGACGAGTTTTCATTGAACGGGTTCGAGTCGAGTATCAAATAGATTGGGTTTGATTTTTAGCCCTAGCCACTTGACTCATTTGTCGAATTCTATTTTCATACTGCAATTTTTTTGTAAAGTTAAATTTTGGCAAATAATCAATAAGATAAGTTAGTTGACAGATTAGACAGTATTGACATTGTATTACAGCAACTACTACGTTTAGATGGTGGTGAAAATAGTAAGTATGTTTACAGTTGTAGGTTATTAATGTTATTTGTGTGTTTGCAGGAACAATTGTGGAGTTTAGATAAAGCCTATGAAGATAGCATGAGACTCTTGGAGGAGACCAATGCAGCTGTGGAGATGCACAAGTATGGCGCAATGATGGATTTTAATGGAGTTGATGTTGCTTTGGTATCATCAAATTTATTGTGATACCTTTGTGTGAATGGCTCTTTGTGTATAAGATAGCTAGACCTTAAGTTGTAGTGAAGAGACATATGTTTGTCGACATACAAAAGACATTTATTAACTTATAAATATATTTCATATTTATTTCATGATTCTCTACAACTAAAAATCTTGTAGATGGTATTTCTTTCTTCAGATTGAAAGATTAAAAAATCGAGTTTGAACTTTGAATTACATTCTTTTCCATTTTATTTCCTCTGTAAATCTAGATCAAAACAGAGGGTTAATAAAACCGGTCATGTTGTTTTCTTTATAAGGTGGAAACCTGCATGCAATGCGCTCGTAGGAGTTTTCCTGTGAGTGGGAGTGAAGCAGTGGCACTTGTGGCTCTATTAGAATTTGCAGAAGCGCTGCAATTAAATGTCAAAGCTGCAATTAAGGAAGATTCTGATTGGTTTAAGAAGTTTATGCCTCTCTCTGAAATGGTAATATTATTTTTATTTGACAACTATAGTTGATTGTATGGTTGATAGTTTAATACATTGGAGTATTCCTAATTACCGAGTAATTTAATGTCAGATTATGGAACTAGTGATAAGTCGGCCGTTGATCAAGTTTATAGAGCAGCTGGTAGATGAAGATGGCTCAGTAAAAGATTCTGCGGTTGGTTCATAATGTTATCATTCCATTACCAGGCTTCATCATGGTTTGTTTTACTTTACCTTCAGTTGAGCCATAGATGCTTCCTATTTCAGAGTTCAAGCCTGAGGCATGCTCGTGATCAAGTGAGGTTTCTCGAAAGAAAGGTAAACTGACATTCTTTGTTGTTAACTGTTATAACTCACCTATTTGTGAAATTTTCAAGATGTCGATCATGAGGTACATGAATTATCAATTGGTGTGCATATGAAGTTGGCAGGGCTGCCTGCATAATATTTGTTTCTTTGTCTTCTTTTTTCAGTTATATCAGTTGATGGAAAGCATGATTAGAAATGAAATAAAAGAAACATCCTCTCTGGTAAGCTACTCTTCCTGTTTCCTGTAGATATGAATATGTTTTCTTTAATTTATCTCTAAGTTATACATCTGTTATACGTATGAAAAGTACAGTGTCTAATTTTCATAAATAATTATATATTTGTTCAAAATAATAACTTGTTTGCACTTTTCACTTTATAGGAAGTTGTTAATGTTGATGGCAGATGGTGCATAAAGTCAGGGGCTGATACGCGATCAACTTTTGAGGGACTATTGTTGTCAAGGTTCATCCAACTCTTTCATTTCTCTTGTTTCATATTGTTTGTAGATGGGACTTTGGCTATCTATATTGCTATACATGCTTTACCTCTGTTTTTTTCATCAATAGATTGAAGATATGATGATGTAAATGGCAAAGATGCTGATTCAATAATAGTTTTAATGCGGAAATCATATGCTTACAAGGAACAATTTGATTTTTGGGTTGAACTGGGGTTGAGGGTCATGTTTGTTCAATTGCATCAACAACCAAAAACTATGATGCTTCAAGTGACACCGTTAGACTTATTTGACACATTTTATTTGAATTGCAATTGCACGTTAATGACGAATTGTGTAGGTTCTTATATTTTGGAAAGCTGTTTTGCATCATATCTTGGGGACTGTTTATTCCAGTTTCATGTTAAGCTGATAAAGTCGTTTTCCATATTAACCTTCTATAATATGCAACTGAAAATATACATTCCTCTGTTGCTCTGGTGATACCATGATACATAATCCTAATAACTTTTTGCTGATATAAGATTCTAGATACGATATTCAAAGTCCTGGAAGTCTTTTAATCTGTTGTGATTCTCCTACAGTCCTACTATAAAATTTTCTTAAGAGAGAATACTTTGTTATAGTGGTTCAGGAGCAGGAAGCCTTGTTGAACCACTATCTGCTGTTCCAATAAATGACGAGCTGCAACAAGCGAGGGCTTCTGTGTCAAAGGCTGAGGCTGATGTTTTATTAAAGATAACAGAGAAGGTTTTCTCAAATTGCTGTGCGTTGCACTTTTTCTTTATCTGAACTGAAAACAAACCTTCTTATTTATGTATATTCCTCATGCAGATGCAAATGGATATTATTGACATCGAAAATCTATTCAATATCATAATTAAAATCGATGTGGTATGTATTAATTACACCAATTTTGATTATTATATTGAAATAGCACTTTCCCTTTCTGTGTACATTAGTTTTCTTCATGTGCTTTTGCTTGGTGATAATATTTTTTATTTTGTGCATAAATTGGATAATACTGGAAAAATTATACTTTCATTTTAGTTAATGAGATACTGGAAACTGGTTAGATTAAGTAAAAGGTTGAGTTGGTCTAGTTCTGGAGGGGGCAAACAATTAACTAGTGTATAAGTAGTAGTTAGACTAACAAAAGGTTAGGTTGCTATAGTCCATTGGTTTAATGGTCTAGAAAGTTGATATCTAACACTGCTTTTTCGCAAACAGAATGTTATCATTTGATTGATGATGTCTTGAGGAACATCTCATCGTTCTGGTAAATCTAGTAGCAGATTTATATTTGTTTCTGAGAAAATGCTGAAATTATGCATGCCCCAATCCTTTAAAATTTAGTTAACATGCCAATGATTTTCTTTGAATTAACTGTTGGAGACCAACACGCTATTGTATGCAGTTCTTTATTTTCACATTATATTTGATTAACGTGGGTTTGAGATTCGTAGCTTGAACTTTGTGATACAGATTAATGCTAGGGCTCGATATAGTCTGTCATTTGAGGGTGCGTGCCCTGATTTGTTTTTGCCACAAGATAAAGATAGCAACCTAAATGCTGAAACATTGGCAGAGACCAAAATATCAATAAGTTCACAACTCACTCGAAGGAGATGGACATTGTATTTGCCAAAAGCTTATCATCCTTTATTGCTTCAACAGCATCGGCACAATTTGCAGATGGCCATGAAGGATTTAAGTAATGCTAATGCTGTAAGTCATGCTTTAGACTTGGCTTTGAAGCTTTTCTCATTTACATTCTTCCGTCCAATAAATTTTGATCCCTTCTGTTTTGGTGTATAATTTTAGATAGGAGTTGATAAGTGAAATTTCAGATGTCTTTACATAATTCCCTTGTAAAGTAGTGGTTGAAAATTTAGTAGTGTGACATCATTACTTTAGGCGACAAGATAGTTTTTAAGAATTTTCTTTTTCCATTTAAGGAAAGGGAATCTTGTTTTTGACGTCCCTAAGATGATATAAGAGTAAAAAGGTTTGGCGGTAGGTAATGGCAGGAAAAGGAAGGCACTCGTCAGGAGTTCTCCATGATCTAAAAGAGTTAGGCAAATGGTGACAAATGGTTTATGAGGTTATAATTTTTTATCTAATGCTTATGCTATCCAAAGTAGATTAGTCCATGAGTTTGAATTTACTGTTCACTCTCCAGTGAGATGGTTTAAGTTAGATGTACTAGTTTAGCTAGATCTGACATTTTCAGTTCATCTTAAGCATTTAGCTTTTAATGTTTATCCTTGGGTGCAGTTGATTACTTCTAATAAGCTGGAGTCCTCTTGCAAATTTTCATATTTTATGTTAATTATTTCTTAGTTAATCTTTATGAAGATAGTATTTGTTTCCAGGAAATCAGGAGAAAAAAACAGACTGGAGAAGCTGGAAAGTGGACAGAAGAAACAAATCTGAATATATCATCTTTGGAAATGCAGGTACATTTTCCATTAGATGTATCCTATTTTTACTAGCATATGAAGCTTAACTCATTTTGAAGCTTCTATGTGAATAATATTGTTTGATTCATGGTACATGTTCTTGTTATTTCAGGTTGCTAGGTTGAAACAAGCTCGTCCAGTCCCCTTTGACATCTTTATAGCACAGAATACTAATGTTCTTGTCATAACTGGTCCCAATACTGGAGGAAAAACCATTTGCTTGAAGACAATTGGGTTGGCTGCTATGATGGCAAAATCAGGTTATCTCAGAAAAATTATGTATTGTTTTCAGTAAATTATTTGCTCATACGTTGTTCCTACTTCACCAACATTATTTATCTGGAAAGTCTACCTGTTAATTGGTTTACTTCACATTCGCAAAACGTAGCTATTTTCTTGTAGGCGTTACCTAAAATAGAGGGTGCACTACGAAACTGTGGATATCGTGCTCATGGATTCAGTTGTGGTTGCATAGGTTGAGTCCTTGACATCGTTAATAGTGACTGCTTTTGGTTAATTGCAGTTAAATTTCAAGTCTTTCGTTTGTCTTTTATGCATCTTAAATCAATAAAAGAAATAAAAAGCATACAACAAACCGATGCTACCTATGTTTTCTATTAGTATCATAATCACAACTTTTTTCTGTGGAAATAGGGCCCAAAATTAGCATTACTGAAGTAACAGAATTCTGCTTGGATAATGTGTCCTGAGTAGGGCTGTAAGCGAGCCGAGTAGTACCGAACGATACACTGTTCAAGCTTGGTTTGATTTTTATCGAGCTTGAAATTTTGTGTTTGAGCTTGGTTTGATTTTCAATCGAGCCGAGCTCAAACGAGCTTTTATCGAACGAGCTCGAGCCGAATATCGAGTAGCTTGATATTTTACATGTATTTTTTTAATTTTTAGCTTATCGAGTCGAACCGAGCTTCAAAAGTTATCGAACGAAAAAATATGTCCAAGCTTGTTTGATTAGTGTGATGAACCGAGTTCAAACGAGCTTTTATCGAACGAGCTCGAGTCGAGTATCGAGTAGCTTGGTTTGATTTTCAGCCCTAGTCCTGAGCTCTTCAAGGCAGTACCTGTTGTTTAGGCTTATTTAGCGTAGGTAAGCTAAGGGCCATAGATATACTGGAGATGGCCCTGAATAGGGTGGTTTGGAAGAAAATACATGCTATTGTGGTCAGTTTTTCCTTATATGAGTTTTTAGGAATGTCCTAATGTTCTATCGGACCACTAACCATTACCAAGCACCTGAACATGGTTAAAATGATCATCAAATGAAGATACAAACGTTATGATTTATTGTTTCTTAATGGTATCAAGTAACTTCTACTGAAATTCAGAGATGTGATAAGATTTGTTTGTCTATAACATGATGCTTTGGTTTTTGCATTATCAATTATTCTAATCGTGGTGGTAAACCTGGTGTGCAATTCTTGAACCTAGAGCATGAAATGTTTTTATTTTATTTTATTTCTTTTCTACTTATTTCACTGATGAAATTATGCATCACATGAAATACTATAGGCCCTACTATTTTTAATCGAAAAAAATTGCAGGTCTGTATGTTTTGGCTTCAGAACCAGCAAGGATTCCCTGGTTTGATTTTGTATTTGCTGATATTGGCGATGAGCAGTCTCTCTCTCAGTCTTTATCTACCTTTTCTGGCCATCTAAAACAAATTAGTGTAAGTTGATAAGAGGCTTTTTTAAGCATTAATCAGACAGCAGAGGTCTGGGGCTGTACAAGTGCCTAGTCCTGTTAACCACAATTTTAATAATATGTTTTTATCATAAGATTGTCGTAGAAGTGACAAGGATTTTCTGTAGAACTCTAACTGGGCTATCTTGTAACAAATTCTGCTTTCACTACTTGAGAATCAAAATATTGTGGATAATCAAGAAGTATAACACATTGATGTATAGCCATTTCCCTTTATAAAGAGGATTAAAACCAACAATACATATATTTATATACATATATAACTATATATTATATGGTCTTCCTCTACTTTTTGCTGATTGTTCTTCACTGGGAACCACGTTTGTTGTTCCTTTCGTTAAACCGTGCAGGAAATCAAGTCCCTCTCAACAAGTCTGTCATTGGTGCTCTTGGACGAAGTATGGAGTTTTGCTAGTATAGTTCTAATATTTTGGAACTTTTCTTAATTACGTTGTTTTTGTATATTGCAAAAACCATATTTTGTTGCATTCTCTAGAACGACAAATAAGTTTCAATGTTTTGAAAAAAATAAATGGAACTGTGGATATCAAATCTGGTTACATTGCTTCGATATCACTTAAATTTCCTTATCTACAATTTTAGGTAGGAGCAGGGACGAATCCTCTAGAAGGAGCTGCCCTGGGGATGTCATTGCTGGAATCTTTTGCTGATGCTGGTACCTTGTTGACAATAGCTACTACACATCATGGAGAACTTAAAACCCTTAAATACAGGTACCTGTTTGTTAAGGAGTAGTATCCAATGGCACATGAAACTACACTAAGATAAGGGGTTTAAGTTTACTTTTACTCTGACAGCAATGATGCCTTCGAAAATGCTTGTATGGAGTTCGATGAAGTGATCCTGAAGCCCACTTACAGGATTCTCTGGGGAGTACCAGGTACCGTTTTTATTTTTTTTTTTAAATTATGTTCCATGTGGTGGATTGACGTTCTGCTGAAATATGTTTGATTACATATACAGCCTTTCTATGATTTCCTTTTTTTTTGTGATGTGAAGTTTTAAGTTCTTGTTGCTATATGTTATTTCCTTTGTCATCCATTGACGTCGTGCATTGTTGACATGGTGAGAGGGAGCACATTTATGAGAATCTTATAGCCACATATCATTACTTATTCAACATCATGGATTAAGCTTATAGTGTCCAGCCACTGATTTTATTTCTTGTCTTTTGCATTCTCAATTTGATGATCTTACTAGCATTAACTTCTTTCCTATTGTAGGACGTTCAAATGCAATCAATATTGCTGAGAGGCTTGGAATTCCTTTTGAAATTTTGAGAAATGCGCGTGAACTATATGGAGCAGCTAGCACAGAAATTAATGAGGTAATTTTATCTGATCGGGTTCCCATAAAGATGAAACTGAATCTGTAAATTTGTAATTTGTTCTTCAAGAGGTGAGACATTTGCAAATTACCATGTTTTAATATTTTGGTTTAAGGCGAGTGAGAAAATTTCAAATTACCATGTTTTAATACTTTAGTTAAGGCGCTTACCTAGAAGCTGTTTCTGTGCAACTATGCAAGTAATCTTCCATTTTCCCACTATGAATTATCATCAACCAACACCTTATTAGAAGGCTCTCTGTGAAGGGCAGATTACTTACAAAGGATAAAATGGAATTTTGGGACATAGACAAAACTTGTGTGTTGTGCGAGCGTTTAGATGAATCATTGCATCACTTGTTCTTTGCCTGTTCCTTCTCTTCTATTGTTTGGAATCACATCAAGAATTGGTTGGGCATTACCCGGGCTATGACGACACTAGCAAGCGCTTTAAAATGGATCAGAAAAGAAGCTACGGGGACGTCTTGGTTGAGTAAAGCAAAACGAATTGCACTTGCTTGCACCACATATCACATATGGACTGCAAGAAATAAGAGGATTTTTGAGGGAGATGTCCCTAGAGCTGAAGACATTACCATCAAGATTAAATCAAACGTGTACACTGTGTTGTACTATTTGTATCCGTATGATTTAATTCATATTTAGGGACATTATGGCTTGCATGTCTTGTCCATTTTTTTGTCTTCTGGCTTTGGTCAGTTCTTTGTATATAATTGTTGATATATTTATGACATTTACATTTGATCCAAAAAAAAAAAGAAATTAGCACTTTCTTTTAGTCACTCAAATTAGAAACACTTCCAAAGACTAACTTGCTTTTTATCCTGAGACAGATGTCATTGATTCCATTTACCAAATAAGCCAAGCAAAATTTGATTATTCTGTAACTGATAGCTTAGTTGTTGGGATATCTGTAAATACTAGTTGGTATGTCCAGGTTTAAGTATTTTATTCATGAAAGTTATCCGTAAATACTACAAGTTATCTACGAAATTGATCCCTTCCCGGTTTTTATACGCAATAAACCAAATGAATAGCACATTAGACTGAAATATTTGTCTGCAATGTTCATTATGCAGGTGATAGTGGACATGGAGAGATTCAAGCAGAATTATCATGAAAAAATTCATGAATCACAGCACTACCTGAGGTGAGTATCTTCTTGATTATCAAAAATACACTCTAATTTTGGCGCAGTGACTATATTTCCATCCTTGTAGCAGTATAATCACTTAATAAAGATAGTATCAAGGACCAGCATGATGTGATTATGGTTTGCAGTTGATTGACCATAATCTTAGTTTCTGGAAATATTTTTGGTTTTTGCTTTTGTGATTAAGCGAATTCAGAAAAAAATCTTACGTGGGATTGTCTAACAATTTATTTGGTTTCAGTCTCTCAAAGGATCTTCATCAGAATTTAATAGCAGCCAGAAAGAGAGTCATGGAACACCGAAGGGAGCAAAGGTACAAGATGCTGCAAGAAATGTCTGAAGCGGCAGCTTCAGCACGTTCTATCATTCACAAGAAAGTGCGGGAATCTCGATCACTTCCTACTCAACCGGCTCAGCAAACAAAAGCAGATAAGGATACACAGACTTCGACCTTAAAACATCATCTTGTTACCTTAGAAGAAAAAGAATCTTCTGCAGCTACTGAGTCAGCACATCCCAAGTATAATCCCACGCAATCAGTTACAGGTAAAGATATTTAAATACAAGTGTGACTCATTTGGGCATTATAACTAGGAAACATATTATTTATGAAGCCTGTACTCTTTTGCAGTATTGTGTGATATTAAATCTCCTGATCATGATTAGTTTATTGTTTTCGCTTTTGCCCATTGCAGAGAAGAGACTCGAACTTCCAAAGGTTGGTGACGTGGTGAATGTTCCTTCTATCAGTAAGAAAGCAACAGTCTTGAAATCGGATCCATCTAAAGAAGAAATAGTAGTTCAATATGGTCACTTGAAGTTGAAGTTAAAACTGGCGGATATAGGGACCTGATAATGAGAGTGTTTCCTCTTTCTTAGATGCAAAAGAATTTTGTGCTTGTTGCGGTGACACTTGTGTAAATTTTTTTGTTATTTTTATAAATGACGTTTCCTTGCTATTTATTGTTGGAATTTATATTCTATATGTGAATAAAATTAGTTGAGAGTAAGAGGTCGTGTCTGTTTGATCTGAAGAGGTACCCTTTGGATCGAAACAGTATAATCCAAACATTGTGTCTCTTGCGAAAATATATTTTTTTAGTCTATAAATAGGAGACTTAATCTGGCCAATTAAGCATCCTATTTTTCAGACAATAATAAAAAATTACTCTCTTCTCTACTTTAAAATTATGTCAAATCTTCTATTTGCTTCGGTTCGCCGTGTGTTCATTATTTGTGCAAATAATGAACAACAGACTGTTGTATCTTGGGAGACTACCGGGAATCAAACTGTATGCACCGTGGCAGCCCCGGAAATATTGTCTTAAGGAAATTTGTTTCGGCAAGCCTCAGTCTAATTTCCTCGTTTTTTACGTAAAGATTAAAGAGATATTTGGTTTCGATTCAAGTAAGTATTTCTCACTATTTTTTGTGTTAGATCAAAATATTTAAGCACACAGATTGTTAGACACCAACAATCTTAAGACAATAAATTTGTTTAACTTATCTGTGTTCGTCATAATATTTGTACTAATCAAAATTATACAAAGGATTTGAAAGTGTGATAAACTGAAAATTTCTCTTTTGTGTGAAAAAGTGCGACGCTTGATTTTGGAACGGTCAACCAAGCAAACTCTGCTTAGTTTCTATGACTTTTGGCTTAATCTTATTATGATAATTTCATAAAGAGGCTTCATATTGTTTGTTAATTAGTGTGAATTGCAAAAAAGGACTTATGGAATTCTTAAGAAGAAAAATACAAAATAAATGATCTATATTATTTGGTATTTTATTGAACAATAATGTTTTAATCTCAGAGGAGATAAAAATGAAGCACCATCAGTCAAAAGAGTATGAAACTGTGTGTTTGTATTTATGGAATTGAAATGGTGTAATTGATGTGAATCAATATAGCACGTTCATCTTTGAAGCCAAAACAAAATTTTGAAGAGTTGTGTCTTGGCTAATGATTACTGCACATAAAAACATGCAAAGAATTGAGAATTCCTTACTATGTTCGAAGCGATGTGCATCACTTTCTGTTTTCTTTAGCAAATAGCGGTTAATTAACCAAGTGGTCTTTTGGTGACTCTTTGACATTGCTAAGAATAATATTTTGAAATTAATTAAATATATAATTAAATTTGCCGTCCTTGGAGAATGGAGTATATAAATATTTAGGCTTAGATGAAAAGTTGCATTTGTTTGAGAAAAATACTAATGATGTTGGTGTGTTCATTTTTCAGCAAATGAATAAGTGTGTTAATTTTCAAATTTTAGTTTTATAAAATCAATACAATTTCATTATATTTGAACCGATGCCTTTACAGAATCTTTGTGAATCAAGGTCATTTATATTTCAATTGTTGGCTGTTATTATTAAAACTATTATTATATGATTGAAAAATATTGCGTGTATTCAATTCGGAGTGAGGGTTATTTCTATTTTGCATGAATTGTGAATTCTATACACAAGAAATTTATTTATATGAGTAATTTCAATTCTGAAATTTAAATGTCGCGTTTTCCTATTATACAAGTTAAAATAAATTACTTCTTATATAAATATTCTAGTGGTGCACTAATTTATTTTATTGATTGAAGTAAATTATACTTGTATTATTGGATCATTACATGTATGTAATGATTAAATAAAGTTTTAATGACAAGAGCACCGAAGTATGAACATCATATATGAGTATGTGATTCATAGCTCGTTTATATTATTTAATCAGTGTGACTTACATATATGCGAGGCATATTAAAAACATATAATTTACTAATATCCTTAGTGTGGAGATAAGGGATCAATTAGTATTAATCAATGTTTTATTTGAAATTGATTATTTAAGTTTGAAAATGGTCATAATTTATTTGCAAAATAAATATAATTTATTTGCAAAATAAATATAATTTATTTTCAAATCAATATTTTATTTGAGAAAATATTGATAATATAATTGTAAAAAATAATTATAATTTATTTGTGAAATAATTATGAATTATTTTCATTTCAATATGTTATTTGAGAATATATTGATAATTATAAATTATTTGTTAAAATATTTATAATTTATGTGTGAAATAAATGTCAATATTTTATTAAGGAAATATTGATAATATTTGTAATTTATTCGCAAAATAATTATAATTTATTTGTGAAAAATAATTATAAATTATTTGTGAAATAAATTATAATTTATTTGTTTGTGAACAAATGTGTAAGAGTTCAAAACTTTTGAACTAATTTAAATTAAATGTGTGATTTTGAATCTATTTATTGAGTTATAAATACGAAGCAATAAATGTATTTGCGAAATACGAAAAGAAGCATTTGTGAAATACAAATCCGGATAATCGAATAAGAAAATGAAAAACTCTTATATCCGAATTGTGGGGGTGAATACGATATTTTTAGGGGTGGGCGCGGGTAGGGTATTTCGGGTATTGGGTATTTCGGGTCGGGTACCCGACTTGGCGGGTAGTGAATTTTCATACCCGAAACCCTACCCGATTTGGCGGGTACCCGAAGTTCGGGTACCCGAAATTTTCGGGTATTTCGGGTATTGGGTATTGGGTACCCGAAATTTCACACTTTTTTTTTTCAAGAATTTTTTTTCAACATATATGTACGTAAAATTGTAAATAAATGAATTCTAACATTAATTGTACACAATAACTTCAAAACAAAACAAAACAATATAAATGTCTCAAGCCTTCAAGATTCAAATATTCAATAAATTACAATCAAATCAAACTTGAAGTCTCAAAGCATCAAAGATTCAAAATATTAAATATCACAATCGCATGGCATGAAAGCTACAACTTACAATTGACATAAGATCATAAATAACATTCAATAATATTTAACATTTTAACTCATCATTCGGATCTTCAATTCTTCACCAATCATATCCTCCTACAAGCTTGAAAATTCAACTAAATTACTCAAGGATCAAGCATAGATGAATCCACGCCCAACTCGATCAAATCTACAAGATTTTTAGCCCAACTAATTATTAAAATAAGTATTGGGCATATTTTGGGCAGTCAATTATTTAATTGGGCAAAAAAATTTTTTTTTTTAAATACCCGAACGGGTACCCGAATACCCGTTCGGGTGTGAAATTAATACCCAATACCCTACCCGAAAATATATTTCGGGTTCGGGTACCCGAACCCGAATGTCAAAATACCCGTTTTTTTGTCCCAAACGGAAAATACCCAAACGGGTCGGGACGGGTCCCAAAATACCCGACCCAAACGCCCACCCCTAGATATTTTAATTGTGTTAAATTAAGATTAATTCGTAAAAATAATTCACCTAGCTCAACCCAATTCAATTGAGTATGTAGCTAAACGGAATAATCAAACCTAAGAAGGTGCGGGTAATATTATTCTATAAATTTGGATGATAACTTGTGGGGGAAAACTCCTTAGATGTCTAAACGCACATTAAGCCGAGTTGCACACAAGAAAATTAAATATCATTCCATATGAGTTATGGAAGGGAAGAAAAATCAAATACCTCAAAATTTGGGGGTACTTAGGTTATATTTCGATTTCACCACCGAAAAATAACTTAAAAATATTAATTACTACTAGTTTATGCGATAAATAGTAGTAGCTCATATTTTTTGTATTTAAATCTGACATAATTGTAATAATGTGAACCGAGTCACGTGATGTAACAATCATTGAGCATGTAAGAAGGATTTGAGAATCATTTCTTATAAATTGATCTTTCTTTCGGTTCAGATTTATTTTCAGTAAGTGTGGTTTACTGATATTAAAATCTGATAAAGTAATATAATTTATTACTTACATAAACATTTCTACAATTTATAATTAGAGTTAATTATAAATTATTTGTTATGCGAGAATAAAAAGTATGGTCTAATCATTTTAGATTAGAATATTTATTTAAAAGTCATAAAATAATTTGCGAAAATATTTAATTGACTTTGATCTAGAGGGTTTACCTTGTGAAGCTTATAATTATTTTTAATTATAAACTACTTTATTCTGAGAGAACATATGAATTGATTCTAAAGAGGTCAATCTCTAACTTCAACATGAGTTTGTTGATAAGTTGAAGAGACATATGAGCTAAAAGGTCGAAGTTATTTGATCCAGATATTCTAACTTATATGTTAAAGAATTAACCTCGAACATATAAATAGATTATGTCACGTTCCAAATATCGTGGATTGGAAAGAGGCGATTGACAGCGAGTTACATTCATAAAATTGGTAGACCTCGAGGAGTGAACCAATTAGATGTAGATGAGTTTTTAGGTACAAGAGTTTAAAAACTTTGATAAATCAATCGATAAAAACTAGGCTAGACGAGTAGCCAAGTTGTCTTATAAAAGAAATAATTTTTACTTCTTTGACTCATATTCACTAGCGATTAGGATAACATCCATTTGAATGTTAATAGCTCTAATAGCTATATACGATGGGCTTTAAAATTATAATCCTTAATGGTGAATTAAATGAGAAAATTTATAAGGAGTAACCAGAGAGTTTAGTTGTTAAATGAAAAGAAAACATAGTTTGTGAAACTTTTGTATTTTCTTGTTGACCTTTAACAAACTCCTAAACAATGACATGAAAAATGTGATAGTGTCACTAACAAATTTTGACTGTCATATTAATAAATATGACAAGTGTGTCCATATAAACTAACTGGATAATTGAGTATTATGCTCAAATGATATGTTAATATTTGAGACTAATATTGTGAATATTAAATCCATCGAGAAAATATTAACTTATGATATGAAAAACATCAATTTAATCAATTATGATTATGAGGTCATCTGATGACATTAAATTATCACAATCACATTACGTGGATGAATTATGTCTAAGTTAAATACTTATGAAATTAAGGAATTTCATAATTTTATTTAATTCATATCTTCTATCCTACATGAGAACAAATGTGATAGGATATCACAATTTGAGTATGCTCATAAAATTAGATGTCATGCATATATCGTAAAATGCAAGAGGCTAGACATCGTCTCATTGGTTAATAAACAAAGGAGATATATGAGCAATCTTAGCAAGATTCGCCGGGATGCATTAATGAGAATGCTTGAATCTTGAAAGAATACATACATATGTGCATTATATTTTGAAAATTTTCAAACGATCTAGGATAATAATGCAAATGAAACTTCTGATTTAGAGGAATCAAAGTTTATAAGCGGATGTGTATTGAATTTTGGAGGCACCGCTATTTCCTGAGAATCTTTCAAACATACGCATATAACTCATTCCACTATGAGATAAGAGTGAATATTATTGGATAAAGTTAGTGAAGAATTTGAGTGGCTTCACAAAATTCTTGGAAGATATTTAATATGACTGAAAATTGTGTTAGTCATACGTAAAATGCGATAATCAAGCGGTGATACACAGAGCTCAACAAGCTCTATGTATAATGGTAAAGTCACGACATGACATATTCGTTGTCGTTGATACAATACCGAGAGACGTCTACTTTCAAATAGAATGGACTTTATAAAGTCAAGAGATAATCCTAATTCCGGATATTAAAGGTTTATCTAGAGAGTAGTATGTGCATCGAGGGGAATGAGCTTAAAGCCTAAATTAGACTAAGTTACCTCGTACGGAAACCTAACCTGGCGACTGGAGATCCCACGGACCAGGTTCAATAGGACAACCAGTCTTGGCTAACTTAAAAGAAAGCACTTAAGAGTATAACTCTATCCCATTCTTATGATGCAATAAGTGCAAGCCTACCGCGTTTATAAGGTTAAGCAAATGCTTTTAATGACGTCTATACCTTGTCAAGAACAAGTAGAGTATGGTAGGATACTCTTGATAGATGCGGTCACCTATGTTAGTGTGAGCTGGGTCGGCTCGTTGAGAATTTCTTTATAGGTTGGAATTCTCTAAAGCACTCGCATAACCAAGAATGTTCAGGGCCAAAACGAACACAACCGAGAACTTGAAGCAAATCGGTTTAATGCTGTGTTAAGTTTATTGTCTTGGTTTACACCAACAGCCGACGGTTCAAGATGAAATATTTCACCGATTGGCTAAGTAAATCCGATAAGCTTTAACTAGGGAAGGTTCAAGATGAAATATTTCACCTATCTCGATGCGGTATTATTCCTAAAGAAATTTCGACATGAGGAGAACTATTTTATTCATGTGGGGGATTGTTGGAATTTATATTCTATATGTGAATAAAATTAGTTGAGAGTAAGAGGTCGTGTCTGTTTGATCTGAAGAGGTACCCTTTGGATCGAAACAGTATAATCCAAACATTGTGTCTCTTGCGAAAATATATTTTTTTAGTCTATAAATAGGAGACTTAATCTGGCCAATTAAGCATCCTATTTTTCAGACAATAATAAAAAATTACTCTCTTCTCTACTTTAAAATTATGTCAAATCTTCTATTTGCTTCGGTTCGCCGTGTGTTCATTATTTGTGCAAATAATGAACAACAGACTGTTGTATCTTGGGAGACTACCGGGAATCAAACTGTATGCACCGTGGCAGCCCCGGAAATATTGTCTTAAGGAAATTTGTTTCGGCAAGCCTCAGTCTAATTTCCTCGTTTTTTACGTAAAGATTAAAGAGATATTTGGTTTCGATTCAAGTAAGTATTTCTCACTATTTTTTGTGTTAGATCAAAATATTTAAGCACACAGATTGTTAGACACCAACATTTATGAGATCTATTTATATTGGATATCTGCGAAGTTTAAAGTCAGTTTTGCTCTCAGTAATTTGCTATTGGAACCGGTTAAGCAGGTAGATAAGACACATTGTTTCATTCATCCATTGGCAAAAATAATACTAAATTTGACTATTTATCTTTGATAATCTTATTCAGGTATTTATCAAACTCTAAATAAAGTTCAGAGACAATTTCAATTTCGACAACAAACATTCCTTGCTTGACTTGGCACATCCAATCTGGTTACTTAGTTCTGGGCATCAAATTCAGCTTTCATTTTTAGACACCCATTGCACATTGATCTTGCATGACATACCTGTTTTTGTTGCTTTATTTCTTGCCAAAAGCTTTTAACCGAAATCAGCGTTATTATTAGGTGTTACAAACTTAAATGGCTTCTACTGACAGTAAATTTTTGGCAGTTTAACTTAAGAAGAGATCCCACTACATCTCTCATAGAGGGCCTGAAATCTGGCACCATTTCACTACATTTTAAAGCAACATCCATCATGTCCAGTGCTTCTTCTTGATCCTCTTTGTTCCAGTTCTTAATTTCTTCATCTAAGCAACAGAAACAATCGGTGTGGCTCCGTGAATTCTTCCTTACCCAGGAAACAATATCCAAGCCTTCATCAAAGCTGGGATCCACAGGTAATTTTCTGCAAAGAAGCTCTAGTAAAATAACTCCATAGCTGTATACATCGCATTTGTCTGTCAATGTTGTGGAGTACGCATTCTCTGAAATGTGAGCACAGAAAGAGTTTTAACTGTTAGATTCTAACTGACGCAAGTCATATTTCATAACATCGGTAATATGGAAAAGATAAGCACAGTAGATGGTCTTACCTGGTGCTATGTAGCCTAGTGTTCCAACAATTGCAGAAACTGCTGGGCTCTCATCACCATCCGAATCCAACTTTGCCAAGCCAAAATCGCCAATCTTTGGTACGAGTTCGGAGTTCAACAGTATATTATCTGATTTAATATCTCTATGAATGATTTGAGGTACACAATCGTGGTGAAGATATGACAAACCTTGAGCTATACCAAGAGCAATACTATAACGTGTCTCCCAGTTCAAAGCCACCTTAGTTTTCCTATGGTGCAGTATATCATAAAGAGTTCCTCCGGACATATACTCGGTTACTATGAAGCCACAATCACCTCTTATACTATGTCCTCCCATTTTCACCACATTCCGGTGTCTGACTAGACCTAGCATTCTGATCTCTGTGCTGACATTTGTCTCAGATATATCCACCTTCTTGACGGCCCATTGCTTTCTTGATCTCACTGATTCTGTTCGGTAAACAGTTCCATGTTTGCCTCTTCCAATCACATATTTATCGCTCCAACCTTCAGTTCCACGCAGAATATCCTCAAAACATAGATCTGCTGGTAATTCTTCACTTCTTGGTTGGTTGTCTAAAAGTGATTCATGAGGAGATGATGGGTGAGGGACGCGAATTGCAAATGTGTATAGTGCAGCAAGGAGGCATATCGTCAACAAAGTCGATCCAGTCACTAAACCAGCTAGAATTAAACCTCTTTTATGGGATTTTCTGTCTGTTGCACAGTTACTAGTATTATGTGTAACTAAGCAGAGTCTTGGATTTCCAAAAGAGGATCCTGCATGTGATTCCAATAATTTTGCCCAGCTACTTGGGACCTGGCCCAAGAGTTGGTTGAATGATATGTTCAGATATGAAAGAGATGCCATGTTGTTCACTTCTGACGGTATTTCACCCGAGAAATTGTTGCTTGAAATATCAAGAATCTCCAACATGTCTAGATTGCCAAGGCATTTCGGAATTTCCCCAGAGAGCAAGTTCATGCTCAAATTTAAAACAGAACTGAAATGTTGTACTCTACTCAGACTGCAAGGAATAGGCCCTTGTAGCTTGTTGTTTCCAAGTTGTAGCTCATGCAAACTTTGGCTGCTGGAGAACGAGTTTGGTATAACACCGGTCAATTTGTTGTCTTGAAGTCGTATTATTTGCAGTGTTGAAGAAGCAATGATTTCTGAAGGGACGTCTCCTAAAAGATTATTCCTGCTAAGGTCTATTTCGGCTATTCTTGGACAATTAGCCAGCTCTGAAGGAATTTCTCCTGTCAGTCTGTTTGAAGAAATTCTCAACTCTTGAAGGCTTTGCAACCTCCCAAACTCCCGAGGTATTGAGCCTGAAAACATATTTTCCGAAAGATCAATCATCGAAAGATTTCTCCACAAACCCAACACTGACGGAATTTTTCCCTCAAACAAGTTCCCTCGGATATCAAAATAAGAAATGCTGGATTTGTTCTCCATATCATCTGGTAAGCTTCCGTGGAAAAGATTGTTTGAAAAGATCACCCTTATCAGAGACTTGCATTTAATGATTTCTGTTGGGAAAGTACCAGTAAATCGGTTGTACCCAAGTGTCAAAACCGAAAGGCTATTGCCAGAACATATGCCACTTGGAATTTCTCCGGTAAGATGATTTCCTGTCAAATCCAACTTAGCTAAACCAGGAATGTTCTTCCCAAGATCTGATGGAACTTCCCCAGTAAGATTATTATGAGCCAAAGAAAGAAATGTTAGATTTGTCAAGTCACTAATTCCAGATGGTATTCTGCCTGTAAACCAATTGTTGTCTAATGATAGCGACTCAAGAGAAATCAGTCTCTCTATACAATGAGGCACAGGACCCTCGATTTGGTTGTATGAAACATGAATAACCTTTAGATTCTGAAGTTCGCAAATTTCTAAAGGAAGACTTCCACCAATTCGGTTATTATCAACTCTGAGTTCAGTTAAAGAGCTACAATTTCCGATTTCTTGGGGAAGAAAACCAGTAAATAAGTTACCAAAGAGGTACAAATATTCCAAGTTTCCCAGACTACCTACTGATTTCGGAATCTGACCAGTCAAATTATTGCCAGATAAATCGAGGAAAGTTAGCTTAGAGAATTGACCGATGCCTTCTCCTATACTCCCATTGAATTTGTTTTCCGCAATGATTAGCTCCTGTAAATTTCTAAGATCCCATAAAGACTCAGGAATCTCCCCTTCAAAATAATTTTTATTAAGATACAGTTTTTCTAGTTTCCACAGGCCTTTGAACACATCATGAGGTATAATCCCTCCAAGATTGTTATCAGTTGCATGCATAATACTAAGGTTATGACAATTGCTCAAAGAAAATGGTAATGAACCATGAAACTTGTTTTCATGAATTCGAAGATCAAAAAGCGAGCACGAGGATGGTAAACTAGGCAAAACTCCAGTTAGATTATTTGTGCTCAAGTAAAGAAACTTCAAATTTGGCAAAGAAAACAATTCATTTGGAATTTCTCCACTCAAGTGATTGTTATACAAACCAAGATATTCAAGCCTTTTGCATTCTCCTACCTCAGGTGGAATCAACCCAGATAGTGAATTAAAGCCCAAATCAAGTTGTATAAGCTGCCCTGATTTGAAAAGCTCCACAGGAATTTCCCCAGAAAAACGATTATCATTGAGCAAAACCGTATCCAATCGACTGCAGTTTCCGAGCAAAGCAGGTACATTTCCAGTGAAATTGTTGCCACTAAAATCAAGTATAGTTAAATCTTGAATTGCACAAAGATTCAAAATGGAATTCTCTAAATTCCCAGATATTCCAAAGCCTGTTAGATTCAGTGATTTGACACGAAAATCTTTGTTCGAGTAGCAAGAAACACCAGCCCATTGGCAATGAGCAGAGATTGAGCTTGTTTTGTTCCATGGCAATAGAAGCTGTGAAGTTTCAGGCAAACTGGAACGGAATTGGAGAAGATGAAGTGCTGATTGAGGCTGTGAAGCTGATGGGATTGGGAATAGGATCACAAAGAACAGAACAGAAACAAGAAACTGCAAAAACAAGGTATTATTCTTTCTTCCCATATCCTCCTATATTTGATTGTTGGTAATGAAATTCATGGAGCAGTGAGTAAAGTTTGCCTGGGTTGCTTTCTTTTTTGATTTTTAAATATTTGACTGTTTGTTGGATTATTGCATCATATGAATGAACGGTCAAGATCTCTTAAGACCATGTGGTCCAGCCGTCCAGGGTCCACTTTAAAGAAATGGGTTTGGGAGGACGTGATGAATTTGATTTTTTAACAACCCAATATGAGTCTGAGTGCCCGACCGCCCACATTTTTTAAAATAAATTAAATATTTCATGAGTTCCATGTGTGTGAAAATTTTTAAGTCTTCTTTTTAATTGGAGTAATGGTAGGAGGACTCCTCGGCCTAATCCTAAATACAATAATTGATTAGTAGCTTTGTTATTATGTTATTTCTTGCAATTAGGACTTAGATGTGGTTTAGGACTCTATTAGCGTAGGATTTGTTTTGTTAAATAGGAACTAGCAGGAGACAATCTTTTCTTTAAGCAATAATATTATGATTTGAGGCTACTTACGCCCATAGCAAGCAATTTAATTACTTGGTTACCAAGCGATCTTATCAAGTAGTAATATATAAGATGGACGCCAAACAAGAACAAGGAGGGCTAATATATATATATATATATAGAGTAAATTACGCTTTTGGTCCTCTTTATGAATTAATTTTTGTACTTTCATCCCTCTTAATTTTTTTGTAGTAGATTGGTCCTTCTTATCAATGTAGTATATCACATTTGTCCCTCTTAAATTTTTTGTATCAAATTCGTTCCTCTTATCAATGTAGTGTAACACATTAGTCCCTCTTAAATACAAAATACATCACTTAAATTCAAAATATATTCTAAAGTGGACGAAAGATGATGTATTTTGTATTTAAGAGGGATTAATGTGTTACATTACATTTATAAGAGGGACGAATTTGGTACAAAAAATTTAAGAGGGAAGAATGTGTTATAAGGACGAATGTGATACATTACATTGATAAGAGGGACCAATCTGCTACAAAAAATTTAAGAGGGACGAAAATAAAAAATTTAACCATAAAAAGGACCAAAAATGCTATTCACTCATATATATATTGATTGCATTGTTTCTTCTTTTTGGACTTTGAGTAAAAAGAATGAGACCCGTTGAGCTTAAAGTCCAATCAATAAACGTTTTAGCTAAGTGTGTTTTCGCAAACTCTAGCAAATAAGCTGAGTTCGAAGATTGTGAGTTAAGTTCAGTATAAGTAGAAGTATCTCAAGAGAAGCTTACAACTTATTAACTTAAAATAATTTATTTTGAGAGAATTTGAAGCTGAAGCCAATTTTGCAAACACCAGATTGCTGCGTCCGAGGTAAGAAAAACTCATAAGCTGTTTGCAAACACACCCTAAGTTTGATTTTTGGATTTCAGTGAGTAAGACGTTGAGGAGAATATTTTCTCTTGCATTCCATAACGCAACGTTGAACTTCATTTCTTATTCATTTGTATTTACTTAATTATCATTTTGCTCAATAAAAAACATAAATCAAACATAGCCTTAGGTATTTAAATAAACGAACGTTTAGGTGTGTACAACATATTTTAAATAACTGCAAAAAGCTAGGATAGACAATAAAACAAGTATAACAAAATAACAATATATTTGCTAAAATTAATAGTGGTTACCATCTTTATGTATAAATCCTTTGATTATTCTCTTCATTGGATGTATGGATTTAAGGGCATATGCTTGTTCCTGAATTGTATGGTGTGATCTTCTTCAAGATTTGCGGGTGAAGTCATGGATTTGAAATATAGAGTTTGATAGAGCTTTAAAGCTTGATGATAATATATGAGAGTATATGTGTGTATGTCTTCACTTGGTATAATTTGATTGGCTTTGCTTTCTTGTATTGAAAGACTTGATTGGTCATAACACATCATTTTGACATATGGCTTATTTTGAAGGGCCACTTCTTCATAACAAAAAATGAGGGGGGCTCCTTGTGCGTAGTGAGTACTGGTCCCAGCCTCTGTTGTCGGTTGAGTCACCATGATTTACCTCCTCTCACAATCCCATCGGACAGGGAGGTGAGGGGCGCCCGGGGTGAGCGATTTCACCTTTATGGAACAAGTAATATGATTTGAACAGTGTGATTTTGGTTGTTTCTTTGCAAGTGTTTATTGAAAAGGAGGGTGCTTTAGTTTGAACAAATGGGGGTATGATGTGGGTTTGGCAGTACGTGATGAATTTGCTTTTTTAACAACCCAAGATGAGTCTAAAGTGTCCGACCGCCCACCTTTGTTTTTTAAATAAATTTAAAATATTTCATGAGTATCCATGTGTGGAAATTTTTTAGGGCTGTTTGATTGACATTTGGGAGAATACTTTGCGAGACTGGTGGAAGTTTATGAAATAATCTTGATTTGTGTAATGTTGTTTATTAGTATTTTGGGAGAGTAGTTTGAGAAATCAGATGAGTGTAATTCTTTTGAAGAAGTTTTTATTGTAAGTGTAAAATGTAAGATGTAAGATGTGTAAGACTTTATATTAAATTATGTTTGTTATGTGATATAAGTTGTGTAAGAGAGGGATTACTTTATGTTAAATCAAAATAGAGTTTGTGTAGGTTTTTTTTTTTTAAAATAAGAAAATTGTTGTTTGTTTGATTTTTGAAAGTGTAGTTTGTGAAAACTGATAAATTTGTTTCAGAAAGTGAAAATTGTGTTTGTCTCGCTTTTTCTAAACAAGAATTTTTTTTGGGAGATGCCAAAAAATAAGTCTTCTTTTTGGAGTAATAATTAAGATTACGTTGACGTCGAACAAGAAAAAAGAGGGATAAGACCATCTCTAATGATTCGAGGGGCAGGGGAATCGAAGGAAGGTGGAAAAAAATGAACTTTTTGGAAGAAGTGGGTTTAACTCACACTACTAGAAACAATAAAAATTCCCACGGAACATAAATCGGTGGAAATTTCATGTATTCCCACCGAAAATATTTTCGGTGGGAATTTGGATGTAAATATTCCGATTTATAACTTGGTCGGAATTAATTTAAAAAAAAAAAAAAAAGAAGTAAATAAATAGAAATTTCGACCGAAATATTCGATCGGAATAATAAATATTCCCATCGATTTCATATCGGTTTAATAGTCCGACCGAGGGAATTTCATTGTTTTCATTTGTCTCGGAAATTTCATGTAATACATCATGTGTGTTATATATGTATGAGATTATATATTTGTGAATATGGTTGTCATATATAAAATGAATTATGTCGAAACCTTCAATTATATTATTTAAGAAATTGGAAACAACACATTAGTCTTTTTTTAACGTAATATATATAATCAATAGAAATTCAGTTTAATTATAATGACTTCATACTATATTAAAAGAATAAAATAAACATGTAAAAATATCATATTGTTTAATTTACAACAATTAAAAACGTCCATTAGAAAATTTAGAATCTATGTATTGAGTTAATTATAACTTATAAAATATGTTTTTTTTTTATAACGATTGAACTGGTTCAAAAAATAAAATGAATGACCGTGAGGATTAACTTCAAAATTGTATAAACAACCATATGTTTATAAGAATTTACTAAAAAAAATAGTCATGTAATATCACAAAACATGTATTTAGGCATCAATTTTCACTATATTTCAATTTTAGTCTTATGATGTGTGCCTCATATTGTCACAGGAATATACAGGACCTCTTTGGCAAAATTGCAAAAAAAGTCTCAAACTAATTAGTGATTTTGGATTTTCGTCCCAATCTATATCACTTAGCCAATTTAGTCCCATAATTTTATATTTTTTTGGAATATCGTCCCACTTGACACATGGATGCTTACATGTCATGACGTGACACATTTTATCATAAACAATTATATAAGATTGCAGAATTCATCCCAAACTAATTATAAATTTTGATTTTTCGTCCCAAACCATATTATCTCGCCGAATTCATGCCAAACTAATTATACATAGATGTGTAGTAGCATCATTATATATATTGTATGTCCTCCTCAAAAAAAAAAACATAATAATATTCCCACCGATTTCAATTTCGGTGGGAATATTTACCTTATTTCCTCTCTCCAATTTCCCGATTACACAGCTGCTCTTTAAAAAAAAAAAAAAAAAAAGAGCTATGGAGGTTTAGTAAGTTGATGATGGATGAAGGTTATGATTCTTATGAACTGGAATAATATAGTTGAACTGTTTAATTTTTAATTATTCTCATTATTCTTTTTCTGTACGCATTAAGGATTTTTAGTGTTAAATGAGGAGTATGTAGATTGATAATTTATTATACATTTGTGTTTGATGATGTTTTGGAATTTTAAGATGTTAACAGCTTAGAAAATGTGGTTGTGTGTTGATTTCAATTTGATGTTCTTAATGATGATTTAAATGCATTAAGTAGTTCAGTTTTCAACTATGAAATGGTGTATTCTCATTCTCCTATGTTTGTGGTTAATTTAATTGGATATTTAAAATGCAAGAAATCAAAAGAAGCTCGTTGAATAAAACATTATTTGATTTTGATTGGATTGTCGAAGAAACTAAGTTGGAATGAATTTTTATTAAACTGAGCACAAGTCATTTATAATTTTAACTATAATCATTTATTTCAAACTTATAGAATTGCACTGAGATTGAGTTTCACAACCCATTAAGTAATAAACAGTATTTTAACTTTATTTTCAATAAAGTCTAAATTTAAGTAACTTTATATAATTTTCAGACACAACCTACTACCAGTCCAGTATATTTCTTGTTACAATTAAAACAACTATTTCCTCAGAAATGGAACAAAGATTAACCACACAAAATATCTTACCATTTTAGTGGCTACCGTATTTAGACATAAGTCTAAATTTGGAATTAAATTAATTTAGGGGTTTTTGTAAGTGTCATTCTTGAAACTGAATATTGAGCCTAATTTTTTATATTAAATTAATTATAAGTTAGAGATTGTACATGATGCTTTTATTTAAAATTTAGGATTATATATTTTTCTTTACATGTATAATATATTTTATGTATGATGATGATGATGAAGGAGAATATGAAACCGAAGATACAGAAGACGAAGAAGAGAAAGCATTGTATTCAGAACAAGATGAAGATGAAATGAATGATGAAGATCACTAAAGTTATTTAAAGTTTGTTGTTTTGTTTGCTTAAGAGCACGGATTAATTGTTTGTTTTAAATCGGATATTAAATTAACTTGGTTCATTATAATATTTAATTTGCGTGTTATTATAATGTACATATGTATGTATTTTTTTATGTGAGTTATTTTTATTGCATTTTAATTATCATTAGATTATGTTATTAATTGTCATTATATAATTTAACAAATTATTCATAAATGTAGATGTCACATCGGTCCAGAGCTAGTAGCGAGTAGAATAAGAGGTACTTAAATAGAGGGCCGTAAGCAGTGGCTCGAAGGAGATAGATGGTTCGAATCAAGCGAAACCAAAGGCATTCGTTTGCACCCGATATGCTAAGAGATAGGGATGAGGGATCGTAGAGGTAGGGGTATACCCGAGGCCCAAGTGGAGTCGCCACAGGTCCATCCAGCATTTTTCACTCCATATAGCTCTGGATATTCGCCAGATCATGATGATGATGCTAGTCCTAATACTGTTCCTAGTGTTGGAGTTAGTTCATTTGCATCGCGTTCTGATCTAGCAAGAGTGAGCGTCCCAAATATGCAGCCAAATGTCGATGATGCCGGTCCTAGAGTTGATAGTAGGTTATTCATATATCCTACTATCGGAAACGAGTATGTCGTGTTTTTTTTAATTAATTTTACTCTATTTTGTCGGATTAGTTGTTGATTAATCGATATGTTCTCAAATTCAGGTTTGGAGAGTTTAACGCAGAAGCGACCAGTAAAATAGGCAACTTAATTGATGAATTAAATAAACTACAGCCCCATCTTACACAAAGGTCCCAAAAAGGGAAAGAGACATGTGGTTCAACAAGTTTAATGTATGTATTTTAATTTTAGTCCGATATGTATTTTGGTTAACAGTACTAATGTAATATATGAATTGCATTGACTTGCAGAGATTCTTCCGTTGGAACCCGATTGATGAGCGACGAATTAGGAAGATTTTGATACTAAGATGTCTAACTCTTTCAAGGGCAAAATGTACTACACTCGTACTTACAGGAAAGAAAAATCAAAAACTTTACACGATGACCAATATGCCGCGTTATTGGCATATTGGGAATCAGAGGGTTTCGATGAGATCCGATCGTGCCTCGCAAAACCGGGCATCGGATTGTGGTGGACGTGGACAAATAGTACATTATGGTGGAGCTAAAACTCGTTCGGCATACGAAAAAGAAATGGTAAGTTAGTTAGATAACATATAGTCATTTCCAAAAATACATAATTTATAGTATGTTTTACTTATATATATTCCAGCGAGATGAATTGCATCGCGAACCAAGGGTAGACGAAGTTTTTTTGAGGATGTACACAAGAAAAAATGAAAAAGGGCATATTGAATGGGCTTCGGAGGTGACAGAAGTTGCATATGTAAGTTGCATGTTTTAAATAATTTTTTCAACCAAACACTTGTATATTTATATATGTACGTAAGTATGTTTAACAAATTGTGTTTATGTACATAATCGATATTTGGAAAATATAGCCCCTCATACAATAAGTGAGGAAGGAGAAGAACCTATTATCCCATCTCCCGATGTTCAAATGCAAGTATGACCCTCACAATTTGGTATTTTATACCAATAGAAAATGTTTGATTGTTGTGATTTAAACTTTATAGCTACTTACATGAGCTTAGTTGAGAAACGTTAGTATATTTAACTGGGTTGAGTTTGAACTCTCACACATTGCCGTAATTTTGGATCTATACAATAGTTTTTAGAAATGATAATTTTAATTAGATTATTGATTTCTCGAGGCCTTTGACATCCTAAAGTAGAATCACTTTTTGGTTGTTCAAACGCATAAAATCAATGTTTTTTTTTAATTGGTATTTTGTATCGATACTCAATGTTAGATTGTTGTGATTTCAGGTATAGGCACAGACACAAGGTGTGTCGAAAAAGGGGAATGTGCTCGGACTGTCAGGTCGGGCGAATAGTGTACGTCCTTTGCGTATCGGACGAACGCAAAACAATTACGGTGATCCACAACTTTGCCACAGACCGTTGAAAGAGTTGTCCAAGTAGAAACTCAAATGGCAACAATGCGTGAGGAGATGCAAACAATGCAATCAAGGCACCAAGCCGAGTTGGAGCAGTATAGGATGATGTTGAACCTTGCTTTGCAAAATCGGATCGGTCAACCTTCGCAACCCGGTCAAAATTTCACGGTCAACGAACCCTTCCACCATCAGGCTATACACAAAATTTCACGGTCAACAAGGGAAAAATTCTTGCCTAGATCCGATTTTAGGGAAAAATTCTTGCCTAGATCCGATTTTTCATAGACTATACATAAAAACTCCAAAAATTGTAATCCAATAGAAACCCTAATTAAATATTTTTCACACCGCTGCATGCATGTCTTCTTCGTCAAACCCTACCCCCTTCTCCTTCTCTGAGTTTTCTTGTTTTTTTCTGCAACTCCCACCCCTCGCCCTTCTTCATCTTCTTCTCATAAGTAATTTTATTTTATTTTATTTTAATTATTTATTTTGCTATACAGTAATAATTAATTAATAGTATATATATCGTCCCTAACCGTTAGGGAGTGTTTGAAATTGATTTGATTGTTAAACAAGGAGTGACATGTCAACACCAACGAATGGATACGTTTGCGAAAATTGCAAAGTCACCGACTATAAAGTCCCATCTGCCACCGCCATCACCACCACCAGTTCATGCGGTGGTTCTTTCCGCTGCCCTAGATACTGCTTCATGGATTCGCATTCGATCAAATTATTTGTTGGAAATCATTGAAATTTCCATAATGCATGAAATAAATTGAAGAGTCACTTTAGATTCAAGAATTAGTATTTCCAAGAAGTAGTTAAATACATGAATGTACCTACATTAATATGTATCTAGAATTTTCTTGTACCAGTATAAAATGGAGGTTCCTTGATTCATTTATAATATGTATCTAGAGTGTTTTTAGACTAGTATAAATAGGGGTTTATTGAGTCATTTGTAAGAGAGCAACAACTTCAAGAGAGCAAAGAACTCCATAAACCACCAAAACGGCTTGTCAATCAAATTTATGTAGCCACATGTTGACACACAAAATATATCAATGAAAAATGCATCATGACTGCACATATCTCTATTAAAAATAAAATTCCAACGTTATCTCCCCCTATTTCAAACGAGGAAAAGGAGCCTGAATCATGCTCAATTGAGTTGCCATGTAAGCATTGCTTTAACAAAAAGTGCATGTTTTAATGGATTACGCAAAAAATAACTTGCACCATGTGCCGGTACAAACTGCACATCGATTCCCACGGGTACACAACATCACATTTCAGAGGTCGGGTTACCATTAACATGAATGTTGTGATGGTTATTATTGTTTTTTCCTTTTCTTTGGGACAAGAATTTACTTGTGATTTGATATGGAACACTTTACTCTCCGAGAGAACTGCACTCGTGGTATCAAATTTAAATCGATTCTCACTTATGGTACTATAAAAATTGAGGCTGACACATTTGGTACCACATCTAAAAATGGACGTTAACTGATGAAGTGACAATTAAGTTTTACTGCAAAATTAATACTATTACTTATATTAACTGACAATTATACCCCTTAACATTTCAGGTTGTCAAATAATCTCATATTTTCAAATTTACTGATAAATTTAGTCTACATTGTTGCCCAATTTTAAAACTAACTCGAATAAGGCACGTGCAGACCAATTTAGAGATTTTTCTTATTATATTTACATATTTATTTAATTTTTTTAGTTTTATAAATAATATTAACAGACCAAAAATACTTTAATATACGTCTGACAAAATATTAATTAAATCTAAATTTTATAATAATATTAATACATTAATATATTTAACATTTATTGTAAAATAAAGTTATATATTATTAGTAAAATAATAATAATTTAAAAAAAATTAAACCCCATCTCTACCACCCCCCCACCCCCTTCCATCCCAGGTCGTCGGTGGACGGGGATTGGGTGGGGGAGTGCGTGTTACGGGGGAATGGTTTTTTTTGGGACAGGGGGTAGAGATTGGTTTAGGCCTTTTTTATTTAAATTATAATTATTTTGTTAATAATATATAACTTTATTTGGTTAATAAATATTAATATATAAATTTTAGATTTAATTAATATTTTATCGAATTTATATTAAAGTATTAATTGGTCTGTTAATATTATTTATAAAATTAAATAAGTTAAATAACTATGTGAATATAATATGTTGAATATTTAAATTGGTCTGCACGTGTCTTATTCATGTCAATTTTGAAATTGGACAATAACGTGGACTAAAATTATCAGTAAATTTGAAGATGTGGGGTTATTTTGACAATCTAAAATGTTATGGGTAAAATTGTTAGTCAACATAAGTAATATTATCAATTTTACAATAAAACTTAATTGTCATGTATCAGTTAACGTCCATTTTTTACGATGGCACCAAATGTGATTGATTTCTTAACTTGTGGTACCAAATATGTCGGCCTCGGATTTTGGTACCCCAAGTGAGAATCGGTATATAGTTTTGTACCACGAGTGCAATTCTCTCCTTTACTCTTTGTGAAAATTTTAAAGGAGCGATTTACCTCCTTCCTATGAAGATTATAACAAACTCGACCGAACTTGAGAGTGCATGAAAAGTATCGAGGTCAATGGTCCATTTAAGAGGTTAAATGCTCTTTTATCATAAGATAGAGGGGGGAAATGTCACATTTTGTCATGAAATTGGAGGTAAAGTGCAATTTTCAAAACATATGGTAAAGTGCCACATTTATCATAACATAAGCTGTAAATGCCATATTTATATAACATGGAGGGTAAAGTGTCACATTTACAAGTTGACTAGGCCAAAATATAATATCTTGAGGGGGCGTGGGAGGTTGTTTTGTCAGTTAATTATTTTTTAATTTAAAAATGTTAAGGAGATATGTGAAATTTTTATAAGATTTTAGAGGGTCAGGGATAATTGCTCTTTTTCGAATCACATAAGGTAAATTGAACATTATGTATATCACAAGAGTGTAAATTGACATTAACTCATTACTGTCTATCGAATTTGAAGACGTGATGTAAATTAGATAAAATTATAACGATAACAAGTATAATTTATATAAATTAAAAAAAAAAAAATACTAGTGTAACTTGTGAGAGTTAAGAATTTGTTTGATCGAATTCGGACAAGATTCTACGGATTCAAAAATTTAGACTCGAGCAAAATTCTAATTAGACATAAATGGAGCCGAATTTAGGTGGTGTATGATTCGACCCATTAACGGTGCTAATCACGAACCATGAATATAATAAGTATAAAATTATTATTAATAATAATAATAATAATAGGAGGAGGAGGAATACGCGAATTTTAATTCATATATGTAGAAGCCGATCAAAAAAGTCAATCAAGTTCATGACATTGCAAAATCTTTGGTATGTACACAAAATCTCTCTTCTACATTTACGCAATTGGATGCCTTTGTTTCTGCATTATATTTACTCTAAAATTCACAAACATAATTGAAACCAAAGAATTGATCTCGTCGTCAATGGAAGGAAAGAACGGCGGATCAATCATGAAAGAAACATTCAACATTTCACATGGCGCACCTACACTGTCCATAGACGATTCCCTCCCGGCCCGTCATTTTCTCCAATCGTTCTGACAAATCGTCTTGTCCGAAAAACCAAACGCCATCCTCGTAATATCCGGCCATTGGGAGACCTCCGATCCTATGGTCAATGCGGTAGTGGGCCCCAACAAAACCATTTACGACTTCTACGGCTTCCCCGACCAAATGTACCGCCTGAAGTACCCCGCTCCGGGCGCGCCAGAGCTCGCGAACCGGGTCAAGGGCCTTTTAACCGGGTCCGGATTATTCAAGCGTGTGGACGTGGACAAAAAGCGTGGATTGGACCACGGAGCGTGGGTCCCGCTCATGCTTATGTACCCGAAGGTCGATATCCCCATGTGTCAGTTATCGATCCACATTGACGAAGACGCTACCTACCATTATAACATGGGGAAGGCTTTGGCCCCTTTGAAGGACGAAGGGGTATTGATCATCGGTTCAGGGGCCGCGACCCATAATTTGAGGAAAATGGACTTGTTCGGGCGAGGGGTCCAGAAGTGGGCTTACGAGTTCGATAATTGGGTCAAGGAAGCGCTTCTAGAAGGAAGATATGATGATGTGAACGATTACGAGAAGAAGGCGCCTCATGCGAAGGTAGCACATCCGAGCCCAGACCATTTTTATCCATTGCATGTGGCGATGGGGGCCGCGGGAGAGAATACGATAGGCGAACAAGTGCATAGTAGTTGGAGTTATGGCGCTCTCTCTTATTCGTCGTATAAGTTCGTGGAGGAACATGTTTGAACTATGTTTTGCAATTGTAAATGATAAAAATTTTGCTTTGTTTCTTTTACATCTATTTAATTTAGTGTATGAATAACACATGATTTTGTAGTGTGTCCTTTTTTTTTTTTTTTTGGTAACAGAAGAAGAAAAAAAGAAACAAAAAACCTATCAAAAATCGTCTTTCAATAGCTCATTCAAGCTTTCCGGTGGGAAATCCCAATTCAAACAACAACCAATGGCCAGATCATGTCCTAATTTCGCCAAAGCCTCCGCACTTCTGTTACCATTTCTTAGTGTATGCTTCAAAATACACATCCATGGATTTCGAATTAGTCTCCTGCAGTCCTCGATAATCAACCGGAGGGGGTGTAATACAGTGTCCGACCCTTTGATCAAGTTGAACACAACCTGTGAATCAATCTCCACTTCTATTTTCTCTATTCTTCTTTCCCATGCCAACATGAGACCCATACGTAGCCCCAATAGTTCTGCTTCTGTAATGGTACATGTTCTCAGATTCATACTAAAACCAAAGATCCAGCTGCCTCTCTCATTTCTCATGAGGCCACCGGCAGCAGCTTTACACTCGTTGCTTAAAACGCTGCCATCCGTATTAAGCTTACACCATCCAACCGCCAATGCTATCCATTTTGATTTTGATATTCAGATCATGTTGTTAGCTTCTTCGGCAAAACATATGCATTAGACCAACTGATTGCTAGAGATTTAACTTTGCTTACAGTAGATCTTGGGCATATAAGCTTATTTCTAGCTTTCCAAATAGACCATATCGATGCGATTACCACCATATGCCAAGGCACGTTTGACGCGACCGGCTTCGGAAACATGGAGAAGTGCTTTTCCTAACCCAGCATATATATAGGCTGGATTTGTTTAAAAGCTAGCCACTGAATCGGATTAATAACAAGTTCCCAAACCTTTGTATCTTGAGGACAATCACGTAAGGCGTGAATTTGAGTTTCGCTGAATTCATTACATCCGGGGCATAAATCTGTAGATGAGATGTATCTTAGCTTTCGTAAGTAGTTTGTAGCAATGTTGTCATGTCCATACGGCAGACAATTTTGTTTTTATGGGAGGTAACTTTATTGGAATCACCTGATCAAAATTAATTAGTAAAATGCTAGTTGTTGGATCTACCTCGATTCATTATTATTGTGTTGCAGTGGAGACTTTGAGTGATGTGGACAACTAGGCTGAAAATCAAACCAAAATATTCGATACTCGGTTCGAGCTCGTTTGATAAAAGCTCATTAGAGCTCCGTTCATTAAACAAATCAAACAAGCTTGGACAAGATTTCTCGTTTGATAACTTTTGAAGCTCGGCTCGATAAGCTTAAAATTGAAAAAATACATGTAAAATAACAAGATACTCGATACTCGGCTCGAACTAGTTTGGTAAAAACTCCTTTTAGCTTGGTTCGTTAAGAAATCAAATCAAGCTCAAACATAAAATTTGATGCTCGATGAAATTTAAACCAAACTTGAACAATGTTTCGTTCAATACTATTTGGTTGTTTCTACCCATATGAACAACTCATTTATTATTTTGTATTTTTGTGCTGAAATTAAATGAAAAAAAATTCCCCTCAATTTCTATCTTCTTCCTCACTTATCAATCTCCCCAATTTCTATTTTTTTGCTGAAATTAATTGAAATTAATCTCCCCCAATTTCTATCTTCTTCCTCTTCCTCACTTGTTTATCTCCCCCAAGGCCCCTACTTCTATTTCCCCCAATTAGTCTCCATCTATTTACAGTTTACACCCCTATAAAATCCTAAATTAGGAAAACACCCTTTTACAAATTGTTTCTTAAAAAAATATTATGTGAAACTAAGGACCATAAATTCAAAGTTCGCCTAGGGCCACCGAAACCTCAAGGCCGGCCCTGGTGTGTGAGATGCTGCTTCAATTACTCTATAGGCCGATCTACATGAGAAGTCTCTGCCACTTGTAGCTCCCCAAATTCTCACATCTTGATGCAAAGTCTGTTGCGGTATAGGTATTCTTAGGATTTGTTCTTTAAGTGCTGTCGATAAAGGGGTTTTAACTTTGCTGAAATCCCAAACTCCATTAATACTAATGATACCAGAAACCCGCAACTTTTTATCATCCACATCGATATCACCGTCAACAATATCACAGAGACGATCAAAACTCACCCATTTATCATAAATTAACATGATATCTTTGTCGTTGCCAACACGCCATTTAACTTGAGAAGCCACGGCGTATTACTCCTTTCCAAATGTGTGAATCAGTCGGTCTCGTTTCGTACTCCAGTATGTCAAGATATTTCAGATATTTTTTCCGGAAAACCTCCCCCCCATATTGTTGGATCCTTCTTAAGAATTCTCCAACCAATTTTTGCAAGTCGAGATATATGTTTCTATTCCTATGTTTTTGCAAACCAAGTCCGCCATTTTTTTTACTTCTAGTCACTTTGCTCCATCCCACCAAATGAATCTTTTTCATATTGCCTTCTGTACTCCACAAAAAAGTTCTATTGAGGGTAGCCAATTCGATTGCATTCCATTCATTAAATCATTGTTTGTAAATTTGTTTCTCAATATATGAACTTTATGAATTGCCTAGCACAGGTTTTTTTTCAGTTGCAAGTACTATTATATTTCTATTTTATCTTTCAGAAATAGAAAAAACAAAACTCTATGAATGATGAATCAAAGAAAACACAAGTGTTTTTAGAAGATATTAGGACTGAACTATGTATGAAAGTAGAAAGGCTGAAAAAGAAAGATACAAAACAAACATTTTGAGTTTTATTTGATTGACCTAATCAAATAAACAAATTATGTAGTTACTTAATTTTGGTGTCAAATGTCAAATTAAAGATATATCTTGTTTGGGGCAATAGTTTCTTCTTTGTGTTTGGCAAAAACTAATTTGGCTTACATTAATACTTTAAAGCAAATTTTATTTACAATCTTATTGAAATTGACAGTGGGACATTGGCACATTGCCCTTTTTATATTGTAGGGGAAATATCTTGTTTGGGGGATAGTTTCTTCTTTAAATCAATTAGAAGATATACATTAATTATTGTCACTTATGTTATATTTTTCTAATTTTCTTACACTTTTATTGTTTAGTTACTATTTGTTTTCTCATTGGTTTAATCCCTTTTGAGGCATGTCAGACATATTATATAGGAATCTCTCACAACAGGAATTCGAATTCGTTGATTTGTAGTGATTAATCCTTTCTACTTGACCGATCCCCTGTTGGTATTTAGATATGGGTCTGTTAAGGTTATGTTTTGATTGGTTTCAAGGGTTTTTGATAGGTTTTTCAATATCTTATTTTGTTATATACGGAGAGAGCTTAACTATGATTGGAGTAATTTTATTTTTGGGTTGGGGGCAGCGGGTGGTGCTGCAATTTTAATTTTAATTTTAATTTTAAAATATTACTATGTGCTCTACACATCGTCATCGTATTTTATAAAAAATTGATCAATTAACGGATATGATAAACTCAGGTGCTAGAAGAAACAAAACAAAGATAAAAACTGTCAAAAGTACTAAATAGGTGGGACGATTCGTGCAATTTACCCGGACTATTTGAAATGAAATATTTATCAGATATGTAAATAAATCTTGTAAATCTCACCAAAAATGTTGACATGGCCGAGTTGGTCTAAGGCGCCAGATTAAGGTTCTGGTCCGAAAGGGCATGGGTTCGAATCCCATTGTCAACATGTAATTTGATATTTACTTTTTTTTTTTTTTTTTTCACATGCACAAAAGAGGATTATACAGAAAAAGAATCTGACAATTATAAATCTACAAAGGCTTTTAGCTGGGCATAATTATGGGCTTCTTTCAGCCCATAATAAAATAGACCAGTTGTATTGTCAATGCCGGGGAGGAATTGGAATTCCATTTCAAGTCTCCAATATATATACAAATATTTTATTTTGGTAAGAATATTATTATTTTTATCACTAGTTCAAAAAAAATTTACTTAATAATTTGTTTATAATCTCTCTTCTTATTCTTCTTCTTCTTTTTTTTGCTTTTTTTTTCATATTTCCATCTAACAACATGAGCTAATTTACATATTTTAATATTAATATCAATAATATTTTTCAAATTAACATGTTAAACCTTGAACGTTGACATTTTTCTAGTTGAAGCACGGTAAATTATGAAGAAAAGTTTGAAAACAAGAGATAAGTACAATGAAAAATTTAACATTAATAAATGTATTTTAATAAAAATATTGGTGTGAATTTTGAAAATAGTTGTTCCACTGAATCTAAACAAAAGTTTGATGAATACGAATTTTTTTCGACACAAATTTGATCCTATATAAATATATCTGAATCTGGGTCGAGCCAAATCCGACCAAATTTGACTCATTCACAATCCTAAGGCCAACTACTACTTCGGCAGAATTAAAAGGATCGTTCGCCAATATAAAAAAGATCTAACCATCAAAAACTTGTAACATAAATTTTAAAAGAATATTACCAAATATAAATTTGGTTTTGTCAAAGAAAATAATAAAAATAAAAGGTAGCAACTAGGGGTGCACATGGTTTTCAAAACCGTACCGGACCGTTCCGTACCGTACCGAACCGTACCGAATGTTAGGTTTTTTTCTCAAAACCAAAGGTCTTGGTATGAATGAAAATCGTACCGAGTATTTAGGTATGATTTTGGTTTTAGACTTCTCATACCGTAAAAAACCGTAATGTACCGAAATTAAAAAGAAACATGAATTAACTATTCTTTTTTTTTAAATTTACAACTAAATTTTATAAATTTATAATTCAAATATTATTGAATACTATATTATTTATAAATTATATTATAGTCCATCATAGTTTATAATTACTACATTGCTATCATTCAATTAAAAAAAAGATATGCTCAAATTTAGCACAAATTAAATTTGTTATATGTTGAAAACTTAATATGCAAAAATTCTAGACAACAAATACCAAATAATAAGTTTCTTCACATAATAAAAACAATGATCAAATAATTAATCAATTAATTTTATTCTATTAGGTTGAACTATAGCGTCAAATTTGTGAACATTTTCTTTTCCAATGCTTTATTTAATGTAAAAAAATAGTTTATAAGATATTACATTATTAATTTCTTATATAATTGTCAACTATGTGATCAATTATATATGAAAAGTTGCACGAAAAAGTTTGTTCGAAAAAATCGCAAAACCGTACCGTACCGTACCGGAACCGCACAAAACCGAGTTTGTTGGTATGGTTCATAAAACTCTAGTTTGGTTTTGAGTTTTTAAAAACCGCACTAATTGGTACGGTACAAATTTTGTTAAAAATACCGCAGAACCGTACCATGTACACCCCTAGTAGCAACTAATGATAAAGGTAATACAGTTAAATTCGTCGGACTCTTTTTACTGTATTCCTTTTAAATTAATTCATCATTCGAAATTATTTATCAAAAAACAAAAAGGTAACACAATGTAGTTGTTTTGCAGGTCTACATTAGATATGGGAATTTATGCAGACAATTTAACAAAATATAAAGAAAATACATATTTACCTTCATTATATTTTACCAGATTATTTAGGGGCTAATAGCATAAATTTCTCACGTGTTATGTTAAACTTTTAGTCGGTATTATTTTTATTGCATAAAATTATTTTGCATAATCAAAATGTTTGCACATAATTCATTTTCGGTCCAAACTCCAAAGACGTCATGCATGTTTGTCACTTGCATTTTGTGAGAGTGAAATGTAATGTTCATATATTTACATTAAAAAATTTATTGAAATACCTTCAATTATTTTTTATGATCGGGTGAGTTTGGTCAAGTAAGGCCTAGCTTTTTTTTTTTTTTTTTTTTTGATAAAATAAGGCTTTGACAATAAATTTTCATCAGTCATTTGTGGATTTAAAAGAAATATACTATTTGAGAATTAAGATAATTATTTAGCACAACTCATATCAATTTCATGCATAATTTAGATTTATATATATATATATATATATATATATGAGTAACATACAATCTAACACTAAATAAATATTAGTGAAATAACATATTATAAACATTACAAATAACTTTCAAGGACAAAATTGGAACATTTTAGGGACAAGGGGTTAATAGTAAGAAGGTGACAAACTTGAGAGGGATTTTTGTGATACTCAATACGTGAGGGGGATTTTTGTAATTAGACCTTACATGAGAGGGGTATTCGTAATTTACCCTTAAAATTATTGCACTAAAATTTACATTTCTACCCATAGAAATCCAACAAATTATTGTCCAAGGGGCAAAGTGCACTCACTTATCAACTTCTAGGGGGTACTGTCATGTTTTTTCAATCATAGGGGGGAAAGTGCGAAAATAAAACTTTTTTGGGGGGTGACGTGCAAAATCCCCTTGAACAAATAATGGATATGATAAACCCAGGTGCTAGAAGAAACAAAAGATAAAAAAGTGTACGATTCGTGCAATTTACCTGTATTATTTGAAATGTAATATTGATCGGATATGTAAATAAAGCTTGTAAATGTTATCAAGAGTGTTGACATGGCCGAGTTGGTCTAAGGCGCCAGATTAAGGTTCTGGTCCGAAAGGGCATGGGTTCGAATCCCATTGTCAACACGTAATTAAGTTTTTACTTTTTTTTTTTCACATGACAAAATAACTTCACAAAAGAGGATTATAAAGAAAAAATACAGAAAAAGAATCTGACAATTATAAATTTATAATAAAAAGGCTTTAGCTGGGTATAAATTTATAAATACAGAAACTAAATTTATAATAAAAAGAATCTGACGTAATAATTATCAATGCCGGGGAGGATTTGGAATTCCATTTCAAGTCTAATACATAATTATTTTATTTTGGTAAGAATATTATTATTTTTATCACTAGTTCAAAAAAATATTACTTAATCATTTGTTTATATTCTCTCGTCTTCTTTTTTTCTTTTTTTTCTTTTCATATTTCCATCTAACAATATGAGCTAATTTACATATTTTAATATTAATATCAATAATATTTTTTAAATTAACATGTTAAATCGTTTGAAATAAATAGTTAAACCTTGAAAGTTGACATTTTTCTAGTTGAAGTAAGGTAAATTATGAAGAAAAGTTTGAAAACACGAGCTAAGTTCAATGAAAATTTAACATTAATAAATATATTTTAATAAAAATATTGGTTTGAATTTTGAAAGTAGGCGTTCCGTTGGATTTGGAAAAAATTTGATTCTGAACAAAAGTTCGATGAATACGAATTTTTTTGGACACAAATTTGATCAGACATAAATATATTCGAATTTGGGTCGAGCCTAATCCGACCCAAATTTGACTCATTCACAATCCTAAGGCCAACTACTACTTCTGCAAAATTAAGAGGATCGTTCACCAATATAAAAAAAATCTAACCATCAAAAACTTGTAATATAAATTTTAAAAGAATTTTACCAAAGACTCTATCAATTCCAAATTTTCACTTGTTTTCAAGTTTTTACCAAAGACTATCATTTGTTTTTGTCAAAGAAAATAATAAAAATAAAAGGTAGCAACTAATGATAAAGGTCTTGTTTCTAAGTTTTTACTTCAGTTAATACAGTTAAATTCGTCGGAATCTTTTTATTGTATTCCTTTTAAATTAATTCATCTAATAAAAAGTTCCAGTGAAATTATTTATCAAAAAACAAAAAGGTAATACAGTGTAGTTGTTTTGCAGGTCTACATTAGATATGGGAATTTATGCACACAATTTAACAAAATATGAAGAAAATACATATTTACCTTCATATTATTTTCCCAGATTATTTAGGGGCTAATAGCATAAATTTCTCACGTGTTATGTTAAACTTTTAGTCGGTATTTTTTTTATTGCATAAAATTATATTGCATAATCAAAAATTTTGCACATAATTCATTTTCGGTCTAAACTCCAAAGATGTCATGCATGTTTATCAATTGCATTTTGTGAGAGTGAAATGTAATGTTCATATATTTACATTAAAAAATTTATTGAAATACCCTCAATTAATTTTTATGAACGGATGAGTTTTTGATAAAGTAAGAACTTTTTTTTTTTTTCTATAAAATAAGGCTTTGACAATAAATTTTCATCAGTCATTTGTGGATTTAGAAGAAATATACTATTTGAGAATTAAGATAATTATTGAGAGAATTTCACTTTTCATACCATAATTCAACTTACTTTAGGGATTTGATACCACAATTTTTTCTATCGACACATTTGATACCATAACTCAAATCAACTCGACACATTTGATACTTCCGTCAAATTGAAAACGGAATTGTCACGTGGCCGTTAAAACTTTGCACATTTGATACCATAACTTATGTTGACTGATAATTTTACCCCATAACATTTCAGGTTACCAAAAAAGCCCCACTTCTCCAAATTTAGTGACGATTTTAGTCCACATTGTTGCCAAATTTCCAAATTGACTTGAATAAGACCACGTGCTGACCAATTTAGAACTTTACACATTTGATACAATTACTTATGTTGACTGATAATTTTACCCCATAACATTTCAGGTTACCAAAAAAGCCCCACATCTCCAAATTTAGTGACGATTTTAGTCCACATTTTTGCCAAATTTTCAAATTGACTCGAATAAGACCACGTGCTGACCAATTTAGAACTTTACACATTTGATACCATTACTTATGTTGACTGTTAATTTTACCCCATAACATTTCAGGTTACCAAAAAAGCCCCACATCTCCAAATTTAGTGACGATTTTGGTCCACATTGTTGCCAAATTTCCAAATTGACTCGAATAAGACCACGTACTGACCAATTTAGAAAATTTTACTTATTTTATTTAAATAACTAATTTAATTTATAAACAATATTAATAAATTATTAACATAAATATCACCAAAATTAAGAAAACAAGTTCTTTTTAAATATAAAATTTATATAATAGAATTAATCTATTTAATATTAATTAAAATAATAAATTATATAATTTAAAACTATTTAATATTTATTAAAATATTAAATAATAAATAATTTTAATTTAAAAAAAAAATCCCTACCCCACCCACCAACTCCCACCCTTCCCCCTACCCCCGATTCCCAGGCCGCCGGCGGCCTGGGTCTTTTGTCCCAACTCCCAGGCCACCGCGGGCCTGGGACCGAAGATCCCAGGCCGACAGTGGCCTGGGATCTGAGAACCCAGGCCGACGGCCTGGGTTCTGTTCGGGAATCGGGGGGTAGGGGGAGGGGTGGGTTGGGTTGGGTGGGTGGGGTGGGGTGGGGATTTTTTTATTAAATTATAATTAATTATTATTTAATTTTTTAATGAATATTACATAGTTTTTAATTATATAATTTATTATTTTAATAAATATTAAATAGATTAATTCTATTATATAAATTTTATATTTAAAAAGAATATGTTTTCTTAATTTTGGTGATATTTATGTTAATATATTATTTAATTTATTAATATTGTTTATAAATTAAATTAGTTATTTAAATAAAAGAAGTAAAATTTTCTAAATTGGTCAGCACGTGGTCTTATTCGAGTCAATTTGGAAATTCGGCAACAATGTGGACCAAAATCGTCACTAAATTTGGAAATGTGAGGCTTTTTTGGTAACCTGAAATGTTATGGGGTAAAATTAGTAGTCAACATAAGTAATGGTATCAAATGTGTAAAGTTCTAAATTGGTCAGCACGTGGTCTTATTCGAGTCAATTTGAAAATTTGGCAACAATGTGGACTAAAATCGTCACTAAATTTAGAGATGTGGGGTTTTTTTGGTAACCTGAAATGTTATGGGGTAAAATTATCAGTCAACATAAGTAATGGTATCAAATGTGTAAAGTTCTAAATTGGTCAGCACGTGGTCTTATTCGAGTCAAATTGGAAATTTGGCAACAATGTAGACTAAAATCGTCACTAAATTTGGAGATGTGGGGCTTTTTTGGTAACCTGAAATGTTATGGGGTAAAATTATCAGTCAACATAAGTTATGGTATCAAATGTACAAAGTTTTAACAGCCACATGACAATCACGTGACAATTCCGTTTTCAATTTGACGGAAGTATCAAATGTGTCGAGTTGATTTGAGTTATTGTATCAAATGTGTCGGTAGAAAAAGTTGTGGTATCAAATCCCTAAAGTAGGTTGAATTATAGTATGAAAAGTGAAATTCTCTCGATAATTATTTAGCATAACCCGTTTCAATTTCATGCATAATATATATATATATATATATATATATATATATATATATATATATATATATATATATATATATATATATATATATATATATATATATATATATGAGTAAGTACATACAATCTAACACTAAATAAATATTAGTGAAATTAAAAAGCATAGCCGGTTGCCATATGATATAATGATATAACATACAGTAGAAATGTATGAGTGTTTTTTTATTAATTCAAGAATATTTGAAATAAAAAAAAGTTATCCGTATTATAAACTCAAATAAAAGGAAGTTATCTGTATTACTAACAATCAATAATTAATTAGTTTCTAATTTTCTATAGTAATAAAACTGCATAAATTTTCTTTCACCAAGCAGATTAAAAATTATTTTGTTTATTATAATTAGGTTTCGATACCTTACAACAACGTTGACATGGCCGAGTTGGTCTAAGGCGCCAGATTAAGGTTCTGGTCCGAAAGGGCATGGGTTCGAATCCCATTGTCAACATACTTTCATTTTTTTTTTACACAAAAAGACAGAATTCACTTTTAACCAAAAATGGTACACAAAAAGAAAGAAAGGGTATATAATAAAAAAAAGGCTTAAGCTGGGCCTAATTATGGGCTTCATTTAGCCCATATGCTCCCCCGACCCATAAGGCCAACAAAGATAGGCGCGAATGCAGGATAAGCACATTTCTTTTCTTTTCTTTTTTTTATAATTTATATATTTTACGTAACCAAATCGTACATCATATCGCGTATCATATTATATATCCTATCATCTCGTAATATGTAACATGAATCACAAGATGCATAATCAATTATTATAAATAACACAAACACAAATTATATTTCAGCATAATAAAAAAAGTACAAACATGTAAATATTAATACATTAATGTCAAACAACTCATATGAAACTAAATGAAATACATTGTAAATCGTTAATTAGAGATGACAAGTAGGTCTTTGCGATACCTTTCAATAATAATAACTCCAAATTTTAGGCTACTAGCTTTTGAAATTTTAGGTTTTGTAAAAGAAATTGAAGAAAACCAAATGACTGGGTCTGGGGGTCATAATTTATTTGTGACTTGAAGATGTAGATTCAAATGCAGCGAGATGATTAGATTTTTTATTTGGCTTTGTATGCATAAAAGTATTGCAACCAACACACTGAGATACGAACGTAGGCTATCGAATTCAAACTTATGCCAGAGGTGTCTTACTCAACTGGACACGATTGTTCACACTTTAAGAGATTGCAACACTGCCAAGGAGGTTTGGGAATATGTTATTGCCCCAACTCACACTTTAAAGTTCCTTAACATTAATTCTGAGACTTGGATTCCGGATAACATTACTAAGGTAAGTTTTGAGAATATTATTGCTCCAAAGGTCCCCTGGCCTACTGTGGAACATTTGGAAATCTCGCAACATGTTCATATTTAAAAATGAAAAGGAGATTGTTCCTGGGATCATCCTTGTGGCTAAACGGTTAGCTGAAGACTCATGGAGTGTGTTTGGTTACTACCACGAACCCAAAGATAAGGCGAGTAAGAAGGTGTCTTGGAAAAAACCTAATGATGGTTGGCATAAAATCAACACTGCTTGTAGTGTTATCATCAGAAGTGGCTCGGCTGCGGCGGGGGGTTTAATTCGAGACGAGTATGGTGGGTAGATCGTGGGGTTTACCCAGAAGCTTGGGAATATCTTGATCACTATGGCCGAATTGTTGGCAGCAAGCGAAGGGCTGTCCATTGCTTGGGAGAGGAGATTTCACAAGATTGTTATTGTTAACTCTACAAAATAGAGTTAATTTCTATGTATTTTTGCGGGGAATGACATGAATTTCTGGAGATCTTAGATCGTTTTCACTAGGTTTAACTTGGTTTTTCTCGTTGGTGAGTCACGTATTCATTTTGGTATTTTCTTGTGAATTTTTCAGATTTTTTTCTTGATTTTTGGATGTGCAAACAGAAGGCTCTTCGCTGGGGCGGAAAACCTCTCCGCTGGAGCGAAATCACTAAGCAGACCTCCGCTGGGGCGAACTAATTTTCCGCTGGGGCAAAAGTTGTCCGCGAATCTTGACTTTTAGTGTCCTAGTTTCACTTGGAAACTTATATATTTGTGAAGGAAGAGAGAGAAAAAGAATCTTTGAACACTTTTTGACAAGAGGAGAGACCAAGAAGAAGAAAATATCATTGAGAAGCGTGGAACAACATCGGAGAAGACAATTCTTGAAGATTGGAAAAACAGATCTACTTCTCTTTTCTCATCTTTTGCAATTTCTTTTCTATTTTATGTTCTTGTAATCATGACTTTGATGGTTCTTGAGTTTATTTCCGTTTTAGCTATGAACTAAATTTAGTTTTCTAGGATTACAATGGATTTCTTTGTTTAAATTGATTGTTATTTATTTTTCCTTATTCTATTTTATTGAGATCTATTGTTTACCCATTCTTGTGCTTAAATTTCATTAGTCTGGCCAACTATTGTTTCACAAATCTAATTGAATCGGGAGAGGAAATTAGGTTTTAGGTTAAAGATTGGGTAACCTTTGTATGAATTGCACCCACATCGAATTGGGTAATTTGTTTAGCAATTAAGATAGGAATATACTTAATTGCCTTAGGTAGTCATAATTAGGGCTTGTTCTTGATTCAATTTGACCTAACTTCATTGGCATAGGAATATAGCTCTTTGATTAGGTTATATTAGTTTTACAATATTCTGGAAAGAAATTGTAAAAACTTAAGTGCCCTAGACTAGCAATAAATCTTAATTAAAATAGAATTGTTGGGAAAATAAAAGCAATTAGTTTAACATTGAAGGAAATTGTAATCCCAGGCTTTAATCGTCATAGTTAATCTTGTCAGTTTATAATTTAGTTTTACTTTCATTGTTGCTTAGTTATAATAATCACAAAGATTCGTTTAATTTGGATAAGAAAAAGAGTGATCTTTAGTAATTAGTTGTTTAGTTCATTAATTCCCTGTGGAGACGATACTCTACTTATCATTATATTACTTGTTGCGATTGCGTATACTTGCGTTTATAAATCCTGCATCAAGTTTTTGGCGCCGTTGCCGGGGAATTATCTGCGCTATTTAGCTAATATTAATATCAATCATTCTATTCTTAGATCAAATTTTTATTTGTTGTTTCTTTCTTTATTTTCAGGACATTTATTCTTTGCATGCGCAGTGATCGAAATAAAGTACTTATTCCATTAGATCTTGAAATCGAGCGCACAATTCGAAGATTAAAAAGGCTGAAAATAAATTCAGAGTCTCAAGGTCAGACTATGGGTGAACAAGTCAATGGAGACGCAGCAGCTGCTGCGAATCGCTCTATCAGGGATTATGCAGTCCCTCATGTAGACGGACTAAGATCGAGTATTACCAGGCCAACTGTTGAGGCCAATAATTTTGAGATCAAGCCAGCAGTCATACATATGCTTGAATCGAAACAATTCTTCGGGCATGCTCATGAAGATCCGAACAAACACTTAAAACTATTTTTGAGGATGTGTGATACATTCAAATTCAATGGGGTATCATCAGATGCTGTCAGACTGAGATTGTTCCCATTCTCTTTGACTGGGAAGGCTACAGATTGGTTAGAAGCTCTGCCAGATGGGTCAATTACTACGTGGAATCAATTAGTGGATAAATTTTTAGCTAAGTTTTTTCCACCTGCAAAAACTGCTCGGATGAGGAATGACATCACTGATTTTCTGCAACATAAAGATGAAACTTTAGATGAAGCCTGGGAGAGGTTTAAGGATATGCTAAAAAAGTGTCCTCACCATCAGATTCCAGATTGGTTAAAAATTCAATCTTTTTATAATGGGCTTACAGATAACATAAAAGGAAACCTCGATGCTGCAGCAAATGGTGCTCTTGGGGGAAAATCTCCTGAGGAAGCCAGAAATATTATTGAGGAAATGGCATCAAATATTCAACAGTGGTCATCAAGACGCACGGAGCAGAACAAAGTAGCCGGAGTTGTAGATGTTGACGCTATTGCTTCTCTAACATCTCAATTGGCAGCTCTCACAAAGAAACTTGATGAGAATTGTAGTAGAAACAATGTTCAGAGAATATATGCCACGTGTGACATTTGTGGAGATAATCACACGGTTGCATACTGTCCTGAGAATCCCGAGTCTGTCAATTTCGTGGGAAATTCTAACCGCCAGAGGAACAACCCTTATTCCAACACATATAATCCGGGATGGAGAAATCACCCTAATTTCTCATGTGGTGGTAATCAATCAAACATTCAAGCTCAAGGACCAATTGCACCTCCGGGTTTTCAACAAGCTCATGCACCAACACAAGTACAAAAACCATCTACAGAAGAATTGTTGCTCCAATACATGCAAAAGACAGATGTCATAATGCAAAACCAGAATGCTGTCATTCAAAACCAGAACGCTTCTATCCGTGCTTTGGAGATGCAAATTGGCCAACTGGCCAATAATCTTAATGCCCGATCTCATGGAGCTTTGCCGGCAGATACTGAGATAAACCCAAGAAATGATAACATGCAGCACTGTAAAGCTATAACTCTCAGAAATGGAAAGGAGATTGAGGGTAATACTAGAAAGCTTGAGCAAAAAGAAGTGAAGCCACCGAGTGAATCAATAGAGAGTGAGCAAAATAATGGAGATGATATGGAAAAGAAATTCAAGGGATATGAAGCAAACCATGAGAAACCAAAAGTTCAAGAATATCCACCGCCTCCATTCCCTCAGAGATTACAAAAGCAAAAGTTGGATAAACAGTTTCAAAAATTTCTTGATATCTTCAAGAAGTTATCAATCAACATTCCCTTTGTTGAAGCCCTTGAACAGATGCCGAGCTATGCAAAATTCATGAAAGACATCTTATCAAGGAAAAGAAGATTGGGAGATTATGAAACTGTAGCACTTACTGAAGAGTGCAGCGCGCTTATTCAAAGAAAGCTTCCACCAAAATTGAAAGATCCAGGGAGTTTCACTATTCCGTGCACGATTGGAAATCAGTTGATCAATAAGGCACTATGCGATTTAGGTGCAAGTGTAAATTTGATGCCATTGTCGATCTTTAGAAAGCTTGGTTTGGGGGAGGCAAAGCCCACTTCTGTTACGTTGCAAATGGCGGATCGAACTCTTAGTTATCCGAGAGGAGTAATAGAAGACATCTTGGTTAAAGTGGATAAGTTTATATTCCCGGCAGACTTCATAGTTCTGGATATGGAAGAAGATCGAGATATGCCAATCATACTTGGAAGGCCTTTTCTAGCTACCGGTCGAGCCTTGATTGATGTTGAAAAAGGAGAACTCAAGATGAGAGTTCAAGATCAAGAAGTAACCTTCAATATTTATTCATCGTTGAAGCACCATCAGAAAAAGGAAGATTGTTTCTCAATCAAGGTGGTAGAAGATATTATTTCTGATACATTTCTACATAATCATCCTCATGATTTGTTTAAAACTCCATTAATTTCAAAAGAGGATGAAAAAGGTGACAAGTTGGTCGATTGTGTGAAAACTCTTGATCTTACTCAAAGATTTACCAAACCAACCTTGAAAAGTGAGATGATGGAAAGGCCGATAATGTCTGCAAATGCTAGGAAGTCGTTAATTGAAGAACCCCCAGATTTAGAGCTCAAACAGTTTGGGAAAGTGAAAAATGAAAGAATCTTACATCACCATCATTTTTGGCCTTATGGTGGTGATTTCAATGAAGAGAGGAATCATGCAAAAAGAGTTGGCAATAAGTCTAGAAGACATGAAAAACAACTTTTACATGTCAATAAACTGGGAGAAATTAGGCCGCAAGAAAATGGAAGTGTCATGCTTTACAAGAAGAAAATTAAGAAGATACACGATGAAAAGATCATCCGTCGAGAAATTGAGCCTGGACAACGGGTGTTATTGTATAACCCTCGCCTTAAATTATTTTCGGGAAAACTCAAATCAAGGTGGTCTGGCCCTTTTCTTGTTACGGAGGTTTTTCCCTATGGAGCTGTGGAAGTACAAGATGAACAAAATGGGAGAACTTTCAAGGTCAATGGACAAAGACTAAAGAATTATTTGGGCGGCAACATTGATCATGAAATTGCCACCATCACCTTGGGCGATCCGAAATAAGATGGACAAAGTCAAGCCATGACTATAACTAAGGCGCTTGTTGGGAGGCAACCCAAGTAGTAAAAAAAAAAAAAATAAAAAATAAAAAATTCCAGAACATGATCTGCCCCCGCGAAATAATGTATCGCCCCAGCGAAAAATGATGGACCAAATTTTGAATGAATTTTCAGAACATTCTTCGCTGGGGCGGAAAAATAACACCGCCCCCGCAAAACTACTTCAGTAATGTTGAGCATTTTTCAGAATGGCTTCCGCCCCCGCGGAAAACCACCTCCGCCCCCGCAAAACCTACTTCGGAAATTTTTAGGCTGATTTTCCAGAATTGCTTGCCAATCATGTACGAATGCATGATTCAAGGTTTTCGATCCATTAATGTGGACACATCTTCATTCCCACAACTCCCACCACCACCAGATGAGATACATGACGAAGATTGACCTCCAGCTGAAATCAGGGACGTTCTTTAGTTGCATTATTTGTTTTATATTTTCCTTGTGTTCAGCTTCAAATTAGTTTATCTCTTATCTTCGTCAATTTCATCATTGAGGACAATGCATTTCTTAAGTTTGGGGGTGATTGCATTTACGTCGTGCATGCTTGGTCGATTTTGATCAAATTTTTTTAATTTTATGTGTTGTTAATTGTTTTTCCTACAAAAATTTAGAGCATGAATGCATAATCGAGGATTTAGGATGAAGTTAGTGAAGTATAGTCTAGGATAGAGCTTAAGAAATTTTATCTTGCCTACCTAATCTCTAGATTCGAAGGTTAGAAAACTTAGAATCTAAGTGATAGTTTTGCCTAAGTCTGGGGATAGGATGACTTTAATAAGAACCGAATGAAGCAAAGTATTGAAAAGCTTTAAGTTCAATTAAAAGAAAATAACCTCACTTGTATGAGACCTGAAAAATCTCGTCGCTTGAGACTTATACTTGTACTCCTCTAACTTGACTGCGATAAGATGAACGACGTATGGGTGCATTGACTTACTTATTCTGCACTCCTCTATGTTGACTGCTTCTTTAGAACAGGTTATGAGTGCGAGTGGTGCTAAATATACTTGAGTTATGCTAAATAATGAAAAAAAAAATTGCTAAGTGAAAGTTCAAACTTAAAGGATTCCATAACTTCGACTAAAAGCACTGTTAGAACTTAGTGACGAGTTTAATGACCTGAGAAAATAGAGAATAGGCTTGGCAATTTAAGAATTCATGCAATTAGGCTCAATGATTTTGAAGCTATAGTGATCTGGGTGATTCCGACATTCTCGTATTTTGTACACACACACACGCAGGAATTACATGATACAATGCATAACGTTTCGAAAGTGATGGTTATTAGTTTGACTTGGAATGCATGATTGTAAATGTTTGAGTTGTTGTCTTTTGTTTTTGGTCGTGTCCAATTCTTGTAGTCATTTTCTTGTCTTTTGCTCGGGACTAGCAAAATGGTAAGTTTGGGGGTGTGTTAACTCTACAAAATAGAGTTAATTTCTATGTATTTTTGCGGGGAATGACATGAATTTCTGGAGATCTTAGATCGTTTTCACTAGGTTTAACTTGGTTTTTCTCGTTGGTGAGTCACGTATTCATTTTGGTATTTTCTTGTGAATTTTTCAGATTTTTTTCTTGATTTTTGGATGTGCAAACAGAAGGCTCTTCGCTGGGGCGGAAAACCTCTCCGCTGGAGCGAAATCACTAAGCAGACCTCCGCTGGGGCGAACTAATTTTCCGCTGGGGCAAAAGCTGTCCGCGAATCTTGACTTTTAGTGTCCTAGTTTCACTTGGAAACTTATATATTTGTGAAGGAAGAGAGAGAAAAAGAATCTTTGAACACTTTTTGACAAGAGGAGAGACTAAGAAGAAGAAAATATCATTGAGAAGCGTGGAACAACATCGGAGAAGACAATTCTTGAAGATTGGAAAAACAGATCTACTTCTCTTTTCTCATCTTTTGCAATTTCTTTTCTATTTTATGTTCTTGTAATCATGACTTTGATGGTTCTTGAGTTTATTTCCGTTTTAGCTATGAACTAAATTTAGTTTTCTAGGATTACAATGGATTTCTTTGTTTAAATTGATTGTTATTTATTTTTCCTTATTCTATTTTATTGAGATCTATTGTTTACCCATTCTTGTGCTTAAATTTCATTAGTCTGGCCAACTATTGTTTCACAAATCTAATTGAATCGGGAGAGGAAATTAGGTTTTAGGTTAAAGATTGGGTAACCTTTGTATGAATTGCACCCACATCGAATTGGGTAATTTGTTTAGCAATTAAGATAGGAATATACTTAATTGCCTTAGGTAGTCATAATTAGGGCTTGTTCTTGATTCAATTTGACCTAACTTCATTGGCATAGGAATATAGCTCTTTGATTAGGTTAGATTAGTTTTACAATATTCTGGAAAGAAATTGTAAAAACTTAAGTGCCCTAGACTAGCAATAAATCTTAATTAAAATAGAATTGTTGGGAAAATAAAAGCAATTAGTTTAACATTGAAGGAAATTGTAATCCTAGGCTTTAATCGTCATAGTTAATCTTGTCAGTTTATAATTTAGTTTTACTTTCATTGTTGCTTAGTTATAATAATCACAAAGATTCGTTTAATTTGGATAAGAAAAAGAGTGATCTTTAGTAATTAGTTGTTTAGTTCATTAATTCCCTGTGGAGACGATACTCTACTTATCATTATATTACTTGTTGCGATTGCGTATACTTGCGTTTATAAATCCTGCATCAGTTATTGAAGTCGATTATGAAGTTATTATTAAACTCATAAAAGAAGTGGATGTGGAGACCGAACCTTTTGGTAGGTTTATTGAATATTGTAGACAACTTCTCGGAATGCCTTGGAAAAGTGTGATCACTCATACAAGTAGGAGCGGAAATGGATGTGTGGATGCTCTTGCTAGGAAGGGAGATACCATCCCGGGTAGATTTCAATTATTGTTCTTTCCTTAAGGAGAACTTGTTGTAGTTGTTTTATTTTGGTTTGTGTAGTTTAGTTTCCTTTGTATGTTCTTTCGCACACAAAAAAAGAGAAGAAAAAAATGACTTTGCTACAATTTTCAAAATTGTGTCTTTTCTTGGAAAAGAAATATGGAGTGTGTCGATGCGATCGAGTTCGAAGATACAACCCGATCAAAAATGATTTCGTATAAATCAGATATGTATCATAAAATATTTATCTTATCCTGTAATTAGTCTCCAAATTCTTACGTCTGCAACAAATAATTTAATATAGTTGAATAGCTTTTTATTAGTCTCCAAGAGTTTACTTCATTTGAATACAACTTTTTTTTACTTTTTATATGTGGCACTTAAATACAGTTGAATTAATGAAAGCAACAAGTAACACCATTAGCTAAATGGAGGTTCCGTTTATTTCAAGAGGTCAGGAGTTTGGACCGGTTTGATATTTTGTTGTATTTTTTCTTTTTTCCTGTTTACCTTTTTTGTAACCGGGTTTTTTGCACTTTGCACTCCCAAAACATGGAAAATAGGCACTTTGCACTCCCAAAACTTAGATTTAGCACTTTGCACCATCGAAATATAAAAAATGCAGAACTTTGCACCTTTTTTTATTTTCAAGCAAAAACTCAACGGCAAGATAGGTAATTCAATTATAAATCTTTGGCACTTTGTACCCTCAAAACTTGAAAAATTGGCACTTTGCACCCCCAAAATAAAATTAACACTTAACACCCTCTAATTAAGAACAAATCAGTGATAGAATAGTGTCCTGCAAGCCAACTATTTTGGCTGCATTTAATTGAAAGGACCATTCAATTGGATTAATAAATGCATTTTATTATATGGTCATCTTTATCTTATGTAATAATTATCTACGCATAAGGATAGAAGTCCTTAGATCACAGGGCTATGGGACAACCCATGGACTGATCTCCAAGGCCGTGATCTAGAACATATTCAAGAGTCGTAGAATCCAATCGAGATAGGACATCGTTGGATTCGGTTAGACTCTCACTATTGTGTATACTCCGATGAACTGGAGAACGCTGGGGTCCACGAGCGTGACTGGGATAGTCGATACACATAAGTGGGTGGCTTGCTGGGATGGCAAGCGCACTGAATACCCCAATTAGGAAATAACTCACCATGGAAGCGGTAGTCGCATATCGGGGTTGAAGTTATTTCAATTTGCAATAGTATACGAGGAACGATCCCTAACTACTTGAGGTGATAGGGTTTATCTGGTGCGAGAACGTCTATGCTTTGATATAAGTTCCGACTGACTGGGGATCGCCAGAAAGTCTCTGTGGACTCATATTGGGTATAGAGGAACTCGTATGCAGGTTCATATCATCAACAAAGGATCCATTGACCCGACTTGATAGGTTGGGAAATTCTCCTATGGATTTCTGTGAGAAATTAATTCTGGTAAAATCCTCGGCCGAGGTATCTGACGGCTTTATGTAAGTAGCTCATAAAGGTTAAGTCAAAGAGAATTATTTCGAGACCAAAATGCATAAGGTCAAGACAAAAGAAAAGGGAATCCGATGAAAGACCATACCCTTAAGTCTCGACTGGGAGATTGATCGATGGAGAGATTATGTCGTATATGGAAATTGTAAATGAGTTAAAAGGTTCACTGAATTAATTCACCAGTGATTGGGCTCCATGGGCTTGTGGCTGGACATCGACCGTGGAGTGTGGGAGAATTCCCAAATTGGCAGGGGTGCTAATTTTGGAATGATCAATCGACAGAGTGTTCGATTGATTTAGAGTAAGTCTTACTCGAATAATTAAATAATATTTAATTATAACCCACGGCCAATTATATGGTGAACCTACGGGGGCATACACAATACACATGAAGCGAAAGCGAGGAAATAAGAACGACCTAGTCGACTGGGTCGACTGGGTAAATAATCGACTGGGTCGATTATTATGGGTGGGTCGACTGGGTCGACCCAATTGGAACAAAATGAGATCCAATTGGAATTGGATCAGGATCATAAATTAAATTGGAATTTAATTTGTGGATTAATTAATTAAGTTGGATTTAATTAATTAAAAGGGATTTTAATTAAATGGACTTAGAGTCTGATTTAATTAAATGGGAGATTAAGTTAATTAATTGGGCTATTTAATTGGGAGATTAAATAAAGCCTGGTCAAATTAATTAACTGGGCCATGAATTAATTAGAAGACTTGGTCTTCTAAATTAAAGAGGGACATGGCCCATGTAGGAGAGAAGAGCCCTAGTCCTAATAGGACTAGGTTAGGGAGATAACTATAAGTAGCCTTCTTGTAGTTATTTTTCATACAACTCCATAAGCAAAATTGAGCAAGAGCAAAATACTCTCTCCCTCTCCCACACTGCAATAGCCGAACCCTGTCTTCCTTTAGGAAGAATTTTTGGTTTTCGACTTTGTTCCAAAGATCGTTCCTATATCCTAGATCATAATATATCTTGTGTTCTAGCTGATCAAGATTTATTATTTTCGTGTAATTGTGGTGTATCAACCCGTAGAGGCGCAACACGTGGGGCGCTGCTGCAGAGCTTGGATCGATTTGGCTGAGGAGGAATTCAGAGTCCGTTTTGCTAGCTAAGGATTTGCAAGGAGATAGGTATAACTACAACTGATTATACTATCGTTTTATTTATATTTATATATATACACCTAGAGTAGTATCCTGGCAAGATTCCGTAAGAGGTCCTAAAAATTATTAAATTCCGCTGTGACTAGGGCTGTTTATCTTACCGAATCCCAACAGTGGTATCAGAGCCAACTCTAGGCTTTGTATATATATGAATTTGCAAATTCTGTGATTTAAATCATATGTTTGATTTATGTATGGCTAGTTCTTTAACTGTATATGTTTTAGGACGTAGATCTGTTAACTTGGAGTTAATGTAAAATTTTGATTCGAAAATTTTATCATGTTAATTTTTATTTTGGATTGGGATTTAATTGATCTGGATTTGTTTCTAATTAAATCAACAAGTAATCAAACACAAATTAAAACAAAGCTAAAGGAAAACAAAATTAATGCATCGGCACTTTATTCTCTTGGTGAGAATTTATTTAGTGCACGGCACAAATTTTTTTTTTCCTTTGTTCACGTGACCATGTGTGTCATTTATGCATGTTGTTTTAATTTGTAAAATATGCTTAAATGTGTTACGTAAGATTTGCGGCCACTTATGTGTTAAATTGCAATTGAATTTTGTTGATTGCAAAATGTTGGATTCTTGTCAATTTGAAGCCAACGATTTACGACCATGATATGGTGGTTCAAAAATTTTCGTGGCAGAATTTTGGATAATCTTGGATAAAATCTTGGAGATTTGGTTGTTATGGAATCTTGGTGAATCTTGGATTGATCTTAGAGATCTAATTAAACAAGGAAACTTAGAGTTTTATTTAATATAAGACATTTAATTAAAATTAATGTCTTGTAGTTAATTACCAAGATTAAAGATCTTAGAGATCCTATTAAACAAGGAAACTTAGAGTTTCAATTGTGATAAGAGATTTAATTAAAATTAATCTCTTCTAGTAAGTTACCAAGGTTAAAGATCTTAGAGATCTTATTAAATTAGGAAACTTGGAGTTTTGGATAAGGTATAAATCTTGGAAGATTTGGACACTACCTTAGTTAACTAATCTAATCAAAATAGGATTATCTTGAGAATCTTAGAGATTTGTAAAATTGGGAAACTTAGAGTTTTGGATAAGATAGTAATCTTGGAAGATTTGTAACTATCTTAATTAACCAACTTTATCAAGATAAGAGTTGTAGATTACTTAGAACTCAAGTAAGAGTTAATTAATCTTAGAGATTAATTGTTAATTCAAAATTAAATTAACTTGGATAATTTTTATGAATTAAAATTAAAGGAGCCGGTAAATTTACATTTATGCCCTTATGTGAATTTATGCATGTTCTTGAGTGAATATGTGGATTGGTCGATTTTGCCCTTAAGCCCTGTGTAGTTTTGGTTTATTTTTTTTTTTATGGGTTGTAATTAAATGGGCCTGATTGGTGCCCTTGCTTGCGCAAACGAATGTAATAGAATAAGGCCATTTAAATTTGTAAGCTAGGCTTAGATTAGGCTTGGAGCCGAGAAGACCTCATGAAAACTTGGAGATCCACATGGAGGCCCATAACCTTGGAGGACATGGAGGCCCAATTCATTACATAGAGGCCCAATCAAGGTGGATATTACAAGAAGGCCCATGATGTATGGGTTTGTAAATTGTAATAGTTAGGACATTTAATTTCCACCCTAGACTGACCAATTGGTCCATCATCTGGCTCGTGATGGATCGCATAGGATGGGCAATCGATCAATCATATCATGCTAGGTGATGAATGTTTACTTTTTCGTAATTATTCTTTGATGTATGAGATGCATGCTTAGGATAGAAAAACGTAAACAAGATAAAGCTTAATCTGATGAGACCTCGCACAAGAAAACTTAAAACCTCCAATTGAACTTAAAATTCAATTAGAATATTAAATCGAATAACGGGCGCATATGAATGGTGTCTATGGTCCGAGCCTATCCAATTACTAGGTCTTAGGCATATTGTACAAATATATCTCGATGTCTCACGAGTCGTGGGTCGAGCTATAGGAAGATGATATGTCTATTGCCTCGATGCACAGTTTAGTGCCAAGGGAGGGGATAACAAGGTTCTAGGCGCTGTCTCACGAGTCGTGGGGCGTCTAGGATTGAACTATTTCTCTTCACGAGTATTGGACATGATTTAACGCGAGTAAGTATGGATGTCTCACGAGTCGTGGGTCCATAACGAAAACCGAGGCTGAATGAACTCAAGGGTTAGCTGGGATGGTTAACCGGCGACGTGATCGCCCACCAAGTGGATCGATTGGTATGGCCAACGAGTCGTGGGTACTGAGCGATTGCATTTGGTCCTTGAGCCCATTAGGAAATTTTTATTTCCCGAACCTTATGTGGGGGCATAAGTATTCGACAAAAATAGTGGGAGTAATTTACAAACGAAAACCATGTTTGTAAATTATGCATTGATATTAATCTGCCGCGTATTTATCGTCATGTTTATGATAGTTTTTCATAAGTTATGTATCCATGAATATTTACCATCATACTTGAATCAAATAAATTGACTGAACCCAAATGAATTTTTGAATGACTTCGAAACTTGAGAGATTATTCTCGAGTCCAAGCAAGGACTAATCTCCTTACAAAGATTTCATTGTTTTTCCTTTCGAAGTTACACTTCGACTGGAATGGTGATAGGTTTCACAAGGCTGCCTTTGTCGAAGTTACTCTTCAAATAAGAAAGGTGATAAGTTTCACCAGAGGGTTGAGGATGGTTCTCAAGCCCAAATTTTCTTGAAGGCAAACATGAAATCTCCCATAAATGGGAAGTAACATCTTGTTAAAAGGCCTCAAAAGGCTCGAGAGATGGAAGAAGAGGAATGTATCCTCTCTGAAGGGAAATAACCTTGGAGGTTTTTCTGTAAGGAAGATAAGTTGAAAAGTCAATCAAAATTGTTCTTCCATGGATTAAGATCAAGGGAAAGAGGGAATTGAATCTATTCATCCCATAAGGGATGATTAAATTTTATTGAACTTAACCTTATGGTTAAAGTAATGCATAAGGGTGTTGGATGCCCGATGAAGCACTCATTGATGCATTCAATGCATCTAAAGCCATGAATTATTTAGATCATTAGAATTTGCTTATACCATCCTTTGTCTTAAGGGATGTGATAGTTCCATAATGGTTGGAACTGATTGCGCTATAAGATTTATACGCAAAAGGTGTACATAAGCAAATGAGTATGGATACTCATATATCGACTAAATAAAATATGCATAGTCAATAAAATATAAATAATCAAGATTTCACACACTTGAGTCGTTGTAAAAACCGAAAGGCGATACACGAATACTAAAACATATTTCCGAATTAAAAGATTCAAAGACTGAGCTCGACTGGGTCGAGTTTGACTGGGATGCTGTACATAGTAACCGACTTTCGAATCTTGCTTAATGGAAATTAGATTTAGTAGTTGGTTGCTAGGCAACCAAGAGGCATAAACAATTGCAATGGATTTAATCCATTTATAAGTGTGTAGAAACACTAAAGCATTAGTGGGAGATAAGGCGTCTCTAGTACCCTCATGGGTAAAAGTACGTTGTGATGTACAAATCCAAATTACTTTTGGAATAGAAAAGAGAGCCTAATCAATGAAAGCATGTAAGAGATTTGGATCGATTCAAAATCGTACATGCATTGGCAGTACGCCATTGATTATTTAATAGAGAATTAGATTCTCGAAATGTAAGACCCGCTCGAGACGTTGTATGTTGTCAAGCATTTTGGACATGTAAATGTCCATTAAGAAATCTTACATGAAATTCCTTATTCAAACAAATAAAACTTGATCGAGAAAATCGAAGATACTGAGCTAAGTATCTCTGAAGCCAGTTCCAAAAACATATCACGTGATATGAGTTTTGGTATTGTACCTTCATATGCATTCATGCGCATATGGGGTCTCCCGCTTATGTGAATAAGCTAGTGGGAGATAAGCTGGACGTGAAGTCCATCTTATGCAATTCGTGGGGTATCCAGAAAACTCAATAGGATACAAGTTCTACGATCCTACAAGATAAACTACGTTTGTCTCAAGGAACGCACACTTCTTGGAGAAGGATTTCTTGCTAGGCAAGAAGGAACACAACGTAGAACTAGATGAGGTCACTGAAGCTGAAAAGACCAAAGAGGTCGATCAAGCTGACCCATCACCATAGGCAGTGGGAGAACAAGAGCATGAAAGTACATCAGAGAGTACACCGATACTTCGTAGGTCAGAAAGACAACGTAGAGAACCCAAGAGGTACTACGGTCTGCTGCGTGAGACTAGACAGTCTCTAACCGACCCAAGGACTTACGAAGAGGCTATGCTAGGCATAGACTCGGGAAAGTGGCGTGAAGCCATGGAATTCGAATTGGACTCCATGCACTCGAACAAGGTCTGGGCCTTGGTAGATCCACCAGTGGGAGTAGCTCCCGTGGGTTGCAAGTGGATCTATAAGCGAAAGCTTGGAGTGAACGGAGAGGTAATAACCTACAAGGCGCGACTAGTGGCAAAAAGGATACACTCAAAGGCCAAGCATCGACTTTGAGGAGACCTTCTCGCCTGTCGCTATGCCAAAATCCATTCGAATCTTGCTGGCCATAACTGCGTGGTATAACTACGAGATATGGCAGATGGATGTGAAGACTGCCTTTCTCAATGGGGACATTGAAAAGGAGATCTACATGGAGCAACCAAAAGGATATGCATCCAAAAGAGATGAACACAAGGTGTGCAAACTCCAGAGGTCCATTTATGGACTGAAGCAAGCTTCCCGAAGTTGGAACATTCGTTTCGATGAAACAATCCAAACTTTTGGATTCATCAAAAACGTGTTCGAACCTTGCGTGTACAAGAAGATCAGTGGGAGTACAGTTAAATTTTTGGTGCTTTACGTTGATGACATTCTTCTCATTGGAATGTGAAAGTGTTGTCCGAAATTAAAGCATGGTTATCTACACAATTCTCAATGAAGGATTTGGGAGAAGCATCCTTTATACTAGGTATAAGAATCTACCGAGATAGATTAAAAGGACTGCTGGGCCTCTCCCATTCCCAGTACATAGATAAAATCTTGAAGAGATTTAATATGGAAGAATCCAAGAGAGGATTGCTTCCAATGAGACATGGGATTGCACTCTCTAAGTCTATGGCCCCAAAGACGCCTAAAGAGAGAAGCAATATGTCTTGAGTACCATATGCATCCGCAATAGGAAGCATAATGAATGGTATGTTATGTACGAGACCAGACGTAGCATACGCTTTAAGCGTTACAAGTTGCTACCAGTCTGATCCAGGTGAGCAGCACTGGATAGCCGTAAAGGCAATTCTAAAGTACCTGAGAAGGACTAAGGAATTGTTCTTGGTATACGGTGGAGGAGAATTGAAATTGGAAGGCTATACTGATTCTAGCTTCCAATGTGATGTAGACGACTTCAAGTCGACATCTGGATGCGTGTTCTGTTTCAATAGTGGTGCGGTAAGCTGGAAGAGCTCCTAGCAAGACACTACCGCAGATTCAACCACCGAAACAGAATACATTGCCGCGTGTGAAGCAGCAAAGGAAAGTGTTTGGATGAAAAAAACTTCATCCAGGAATTGGATGTGATACCTAGCATTGTCGAGCCATTACTATCTTCTGTGATAATAATGGAGCTATCTCGCAAGCGAAGGAGTCGAGATCTCATCAGAATCCAAGCACGAACTAAGACGATACCATTCGATGTGTTATATCATTGGTAGAGGAGACATAAAGATGGAACGTGTCACCTCAAAGGATAATACGACGGACCCGCTATCTAAGCCATTGCCTCAAAGGCATCCGAAAACATCTGTCTAAGATGGGAATCAGAAGTATGAAACGTTGGCTTTAGTACAAGTGGGAGATTGATAGAATAGTGTCCTGCAAGCCAACTATTTTGGCTGCATTTAATTGAAAGGACCATTCAATTGGATTAATAAATGCATTTTATTATATGGTCATCTTTATCTTATGTAATAATTATCTACGCATAAGGATAGAAGTCCTTAGATCACAGGGCTATGGGACAACCCGTGGACTGATCTCCAAGGCCGTGATCTAGAACATATTCAAGAGTCGTAGAATCCAATCGAGATAGGACATCGTTGGATTCGGTTAGACTCTCACTATTGTGTATACTCCGATGAACTGGAGAACGCTGGGGTCCACGAGCGTGACTGGGATAGTCGATACACATAAGTGGGTGGCTTGCTGGGATGGCAAGCGCACTGAATACCCCAATTAGGAAATAACTCACCATGGAAGCGGTAGTCGCATATCGGGGTTGAAGTTATTTCAATTTGCAATAGTATACGAGGAACGATCCCTAACTACTTGAGGTGATAGGGTTTATCTGGTGCGAGAACGTCTATGCTTTGATATAAGTTCCGACTGACTGGGGATCGCCAGAAAGTCTCTGTGGACTCATATTGGGTATAGAGGAACTCGTATGCAGGTTCATATCATCAACAAAGGATCCATTGACCCGACTTGATAGGTTGGGAAATTCTCCTATGGATTTCTGTGAGAAATTAATTCTGGTAAAATCCTCGGCCGAGGTATCTGACGGCTTTATGTAAGTAGCTCATAAAGGTTAAGTCAAAGAGAATTATTTCGAGACCAAAATGCATAAGGTCAAGACAAAAGAAAAGGGAATCCGATGAAAGACCATACCCTTAAGTCTCGACTGGGAGATTGATCGATGGAGAGATTATGTCGTATATGGAAATTGTAAATGAGTTAAAAGGTTCACTGAATTAATTCACCAGTGATTGGGCTCCATGGGCTTGTGGCTGGACATCGACCGTGGAGTGTGGGAGAATTCCCAAATTGGCAGGGGTGCTAATTTTGGAATGATCAATCGACAGAGTGTTCGATTGATTTAGAGTAAGTCTTACTCGAATAATTAAATAATATTTAATTATAACCCACGGCCAATTATATGGTGAACCTACGGGGGCATACACAATACACATGAAGCGAAAGCGAGGAAATAAGAACGACCTAGTCGACTGGGTCGACTGGGTAAATAATCGACTGGGTCGATTATTATGGGTGGGTCGACTGGGTCGACCCAATTGGAACAAAATGAGATCCAATTGGAATTGGATCAGGATCATAAATTAAATTGGAATTTAATTTGTGGATTAATTAATTAAGTTGGATTTAATTAATTAAAAGGGATTTTAATTAAATGGACTTAGAGTCTGATTTAATTAAATGGGAGATTAAGTTAATTAATTGGGCTATTTAATTGGGAGATTAAATAAAGCCTGGTCAAATTAATTAACTGGGCCATGAATTAATTAGAAGACTTGGTCTTCTAAATTAAAGAGGGACATGGCCCATGTAGGAGAGAAGAGCCCTAGTCCTAATAGGACTAGGTTAGGGAGATAACTATAAGTAGCCTTCTTGTAGTTATTTTTCATACAACTCCATAAGCAAAATTGAGCAAGAGCAAAATACTCTCTCCCTCTCCCACACTGCAATAGCCGAACCCTGTCTTCCTTTAGGAAGAATTTTTGGTTTTCGACTTTGTTCCAAAGATCGTTCCTATATCCTAGATCATAATATATCTTGTGTTCTAGCTGATCAAGATTTATTATTTTCGTGTAATTGTGGTGTATCAACCCGTAGAGGCGCAACACGTGGGGCGCTGCTGCAGAGCTTGGATCGATTTGGCTGAGGAGGAATTCAGAGTCCGTTTTGCTAGCTAAGGATTTGCAAGGAGATATGTATAACTACAACTGATTATACTATCGTTTTATTTATATTTATATATATACACCTAGAGTAGTATCCTGGCAAGATTCCGTAAGAGGTCCTAAAAATTATTAAATTCCGCTGTGACTAGGGCTGTTTATCTTACCGAATCCCAACAATCAGCAACTTGCACCCCCGAAACACAATAAATGGGCACTTTACACCTCAAAACACAAAATTAACACTTAACACCCTCAAATTATAAAAAAAAAAAAAAAATAAAAAAAATAAAAAAAAAAAAAAAAAAAAAAAAAACTCAAACTCATCGTTTTTTCCAACTAAGTTGACCATTGGGGTGAAAAAATCTAAGGCAAAATAGGTAATTCATTTTTTTCCTTAAATTTTGCAGAATACAAAAAAAAAATGAATTACCTATTTTGTCTTAGATTTTTGTTCACCCCAATTGTCAACTTTGCTGGAAAAAAAGAGGGGTTTGAGGTTTTTTATTTTAATTTGAGGGTGTTAACTGTTAAGTGTTAATTTTGTGTTTTGGGTTGCAAAGTGTCCATTTAATGTATTTTGGAGGTGCGAGTTGCTGATTTGTTCTTAATTAGAGAGTGTTAAGTGCTAATTATTTTGGGGGTGCAAAGTGCCAAAGATTTACAATTGAATTGCCTATTTGCCCTAGAGTTTTTGCTAGAAAATAAAAAAGGGTGCAAAGTGCTGTATTTTTCATATTTTGAGGGTGTAAAATGCTAAATCTAAGTTTTGGGGTGCAAAGTGCTAATTTTCCATGTTTCGGGGGTGCAAAGTGCAAAAAACCCTAACAGGGGACCTTTCGTTTAATTTTGGGTGATTTACACTCAGATCCTCGATATTTAGTCAAATTACAAGAAATTCTTTAAGGTAAAATTACAAGAATATCCTTTACAGGGTATTTTTTGTAAATATTTTTATAAGTTGTAGGAGGTGTCCTTGTAAGACTCGTTGAACCACAAAACCTCACGTGTAGGGGCGTAATCGAGCCGATTAGTGTCGAACGACACAGTGTTCAAGCTTGGATTGATTTTTATCGAGCTTGAAATTTTGTGTTTGAGCTTGGTTTGATATTAAACCGAGCCGAGCCCAAACGAGCTTTTATCGAACAAGCTCGAGCCGCGTATCGAGTAGCTTGATATTTTATTTGTATTTTTTTAATTTTTAGCTTACCGAGTCGAGCTCGAGCCGAGCTTCAAAAGTTATCGCACGGAAAATGATGTTCGAGCTTGTTTGATTAGTGTGACGAATCGAACTCAAACGAGCTTTTATCGAACGAGCTCGAGTCGAGTATCGAGTAGCTTGGTTTGATTTTTAGCCCTACTCACGTGCTATGATAATGTGATAATTTACCTCATGTATTATGATAAATATGATAATTTACCCCTTATGTTACAAAAATATTTTTCATGCCCACTCTCAACTTCGGCAAGTGAGTTACATATCTGGCTGAATAAGATAAATTACTTCTTTAAATTATCACAGAGAGTAAAATACTATTTTTCAAAATATAAATTCATAAAGACGAACTTTATTTAATTTCATCGGATTATTTATCTAATGACACAAAACTGATTATGATCTAGTACAAAATAACAGTAATAATAATAAACATACAAAATCCAAAATCAGTTCAATGTCATCTTCTCCTAATTAAAACATCATCTTCTATTTAATTAAAAAAAATTATTTTTTTTATATACTACTACAAAGTAATATTCACCTCAATTTCTTCAGGAATTGAAGTGAGACTAGGCTTCCAATTCGTTGAGGAACAACCCAAACCCGAACCTGAATCCGAACCCGATTTCCCGAAACCGAATATAATTTTCTCTTCAAATTTCTTCTTCGACAACAAATCCTCGAACTGCTGCTTTGTGATAACAACCTTAATCCTAGTTACGGCCCTGTTTGGCTTACCTTCACTTCCAACTTCTGACTTTTTAGACTGATCTTTACAAGGAAGAAGATAGTATACTTTTCCCAACTTTAATTCAAAACTTTGAGGAAGATTTTTTGAATCTTTTTTTCTTGATGATCTAACTCCAAACGCCTCATAATTTATCAGCAAATCTTTCACTAAAATTGGTGATGTGAACTTTAGAATTTTGCCATCCATTTTCACTACTTTCAAAATTTCTCTGTTTTTGCATATTGATAATTTGGTACACGGATTGTTCATAAGATGCAAAAGAATTCCCATGAATTTAGTAGGATTTCTTTTTTTTTTTTAATTTTTTTGAGGAGGGAAAAATTTGATATATTTATATGGGAAATTTTAAGATTAAAAGGAAAGAAACAAGAAGAGTAGTTATATATATAGGAGGTTTTCTTGAATGGAAATTAAAGTACAAAAATCAAATATTTAGAATTAATACTAAATGCAAGAAGGCCAAGAAAACACTATAAGAAGAGGAGCTTATATGTGCAAGGTGCAATTGTCAAATTTATGGTATAGTTTAAATAACGATAGATGTTCTATAGTTTATATAGACAATGACAAACTATTATTTGGTGCCGTAAAAATTCGACATGTTTGTCTTGCTTTTCGTAAAGTTTTTGAATCGGTCTAGAAGAATTTTTATATTTTATTTTTTGAAGAAGTCATGGTAATTCTTGTTCGAATTGAATATCAATAACACTTAACCAATTTGCATTTATTTTGTAATTGAATGAATTCGATCGAATTAAATCTGAATTAGAACTTTCTTTGTCATACTACTTACTTTTTGATTATTTTTATATTATTTTTGGAATAAATAGAAGCTAAAACATTTCACTCCATATTAAAATAAATAAAATAGTGACATATTTCTTACAAACATTAAAGGCATTAAGGGCTTGTTTGTTTGGTGTTTAGGAAAATAGTTTGGAAGAGTCGTGAAAGTTTGTAAAATATTTTCGATTTGTCTAATGTTATTTGTTTGAGTTTTGAAAAAGTGGTTTGTGAAATAAAGTAGGTATATGTTATTTTTGGAAGAGTTAGATTGTAGGTGTAAGATGTGTAAGACTTTATGTCAAATCATTTTTATTATGTGACATAAATTGTGTAAGAGATATGTTATTTTATGTCAAATTAATCAGAGTAGAATTTTTATAAGTTTTGTTTAGAGATAAGAAAATTGTTTGTTTGTTTGTTTTTTAGAGAGTAATTTGAAAAAATTGAGAGATAAAGAATTTGTTTTAGAAAATAGAAACCATGTTTGTTAGACATTTCTCAAACATAATTTTTCTTTTTTTGAAAAACGCCAAACAAACAAGCCCTAACGCTTTCTATGATCTCTGAAAATAAAAATGCCTACATAACATAATTACAAAAATTTAACATAAATAACTTATATGTGTGTTTTTTTCATAATATTAAAAAAAGTTCTACCAATATTCTGAAAACTAAATCTACTATTTATATTCTATCTAGAAACTCAAACATTAGTAACATCTAAAAAATATCCTCCTGATTTCTGAAGGCACTATTTTTTTTTTCCGATAATTGAAGGCAGTGTTGAATTATAATAAAATAATTGTGAAGGAATTTTCAACTTGAATTTTGTCAATACGAATGGGATCGGTCTGTGAAAGGTGTCGCATAGGCATGGCTCATCCTTCTAGTAGCTCTAAAGGTACAAGGAGATTATTGTAAATGTACAAGTGGTTTATGCAGAGGAAATAACTACCTTGTAGGATGGTCCTCTTACAAGAAAATAATTACTACATGAAGTATATAATAGGGAAAAGAATAGATATTTTTTTGGGTAAACACTATTAATTGTCCTCTTTAATATTAACTTTTTACAGAGTCATTTTTTTAAGGTTTTTTCTCACGTTTATCCCTATTAAAAGTTATTTGTTTTATTTTGACTTTTTTCAAACTGAGCAACAAAGGCTGATGTTCAGTGACCTACATGCGAGGGTATTAGCTATGATAGTATTACACTTAAGTCCCCTATAAAACATATATTGCAGGTCACGTGACATCGGATCCATCGTGCTCAGCCTGAGCCTAAAGTGAAATAAATAGCTTTTAGTAGGAACTAACGTGGAATTTTTTTTTAAAAGGGACGACTCTGTAAAAAATTAATGATAAGGAGGACCATTAATGATGTTTACCTTTTTTTATAGAACTCATCATCAATTTTATCAGATATTTCTTTGGGTTTTTTAAAATATATTGGTACCATATTCCATAGTTGGTAGCTATAACAATACCTCGTTCGCGAGGAAATTACAATTTTCATATAAAACTTTCATTTATTTTATACATATGGTAACATTCTTTATGAAAATCACGTTTAATACCATAATTTCACCCTCCCCTCCCTCCCCCTCTCGACACAATTTTTTCTTTGTCAATTTTTGACTAAAACCGCCAAAACTCCTCCAAATTTTGTATTCTTTATATTGCTGAAAAAAATTTGACGAGAGATTTCTAACGGTACGAAATGCAATAAAAAAAATTCTCAAAAAATTAACAAATTTTGGGATATTAATCAATATTGAATTATATTCATAATCTACAAGGAATCATGTCACAGTAATTTTCAGGTATAACAAAGGGCACATAAGCGTGCCATTTTGTTGACTTAACGACTATTATGTTCAAAAATTGACGGAGAAAGAAAATATATCGAGGAGATAAAATCATAATATTAATTATATGTTTTCAGGAAACATAATATCAAATGTATAAAGTATATAAAAATTTGATATGAAAAATACAATTTCTTCACTCTTTCACCTTCCAAAAAGAAAGGTGAGGATTGCCTAAGACCACTTAGTCTCAATACTCCCCCTTCATGTGTGGCGGGCTGAATGTGTGGGTGAAACAAGCCCAACACGTGACATATTAAAGCCCAATGTTTGCGAATCATTAACATGTAGGTAAGAGTCCAACACGCGGATTTGTCCAGACCGTGTGGATCCCTACAAGCGGATTTCCCAGACCGTGTGGGTGAAGAATAAATCCCATCATGCGCGCAAGGAAGAGCCCATCACGGAAGGAGGTGGCCCACTTCAACCTGAGGCTCAGATACCATATTAGAATTCACCATATTGATTGGGCTAAGTCCACTTACATGGCTTGGGTCTAACTCAACCTCAAAAGCTAGCTTGTAAGGTGATGATTGCCTAAAACCACTTAGTCTCAATAGGGAGGAAACTAAAAAGGCTATATATATATATATTTATTTATTTAAATTCCGTGAGCATGTGATTTAATCTAAATTAGTTCTTTTTATACTTAAAAAAGGTGATTTTGATATAGTAACTAGTAGGTGTACTAATGGAGGGGTAGGTGCTACTACTACAAGTATACATAACAAATTAAAATAAAAAAGGACAAATTAACAAGAAGATGATCATAATAATTTATTAAAGAAGTGGGTTGTGATTTAATTATAGTTAGAATGAATCATGTTGAGGTTTAGTTTACATAATGCGGTTTAGGTTAAGGTAGGAATAATGGATCCATTCTTTCGTAAAAGCTAAAAAAAAATAAAAAGATTTCTTAAAAGCAAAATAAAAAATACGAAAAAGGTGACTAGGCTACATTCACTAAAACCTCATGTTCTTCTATTATTGAAGGAAGATACCAGCTTAACTGCCATTTCTGAGATTGAAAATGTTTTAGAAAGGGAAAATTGCTTTTTTGGTACTATAGGATAGGCTGATTTGCACTTTTGGTACCATTGGATATGAAAATGCAAATTTGGTACCATAGGATAGATTTTCATTGCAATTTTGGTATCAAACCCAATTTTTCTACAAAGTTAATGGCAATTTACCCCCTACTAAATGTATAATGTTCAATTTAACCCCTTGTGGTTTAAAAAGGAACATTTTACCCCTTAGAAAATTTCACATCGCCTCCCTGATATTTTTATAGGCGGCACTTAATCCACTTTAATTATGATAATGTGATTTTTTACCCATTGTGTTATGATAAATGTGGCACTTTATCCCCCTATGTTAAATAAAATAGTTTGCATGCATACTCTCAATTTCGGCAAGTGAGTTACAATCTCCGGCTGAAGGGGGTATATTGCTTCATTAAAATTTTACAGGGGGTAAATTGATTTTTTTCAAATTATAGAGTAATAAATTGAACATTATGCATTTCATAAGGGGTAAATTGCCATTAACTTTGAAGAAAAATTGAGTTTGGTACCAAAATTGCAATGAAAACATATTCTATGGTACCAAATTTGCATTTTCGTATCCAGTGGTACCAAAAGTGCAAATCAGCCTATCCTATGGTACCAAAAAAGCAATTTTCCCAGTTTTAGAAATGACTTAGCGTATGTTTGTTTAGCGTTTCCCAAAAAAAATTCGTGTTTGAAAAATGTCAAACAAACATGTTTTCTATTTTCTGAAATAAATTTTTCATCTTTCAATTTTTCTCAACTACTCTCATAAAACTCAAAACAAACAACAATTTTCTTATCTCTAAACAAAACTTATACAAATTCTACTCTGATTGACATAAAGTATCATATCTCTTACACAATTTATCTCACAACAAACATGGTTTGACATAAAATCTTACACCTACAACCTAACTCTTCCAAAAAAAACTTATAACTACTTTATTTCTCAAACCACTCTCTCAAAACCCAAACAAACAACATTATGCAAATCGAGATTATTTCACAAACTTCCACTACTCTCTCAAACTACTTTCCCAAACACCAAACAAGCAGGCCCTTACATTTTCGTGTATTTAAGTTTTTATTTTCAAGAGATAAAAATGATACTCCCTTCGTTTCAAATTAATTGTCACATTTCGTCTTTTCGAACAGATTAAGAAACTCAATAATTTGTCAGTTTTCTATAATAAAATGTCAAAAAATATCCTAATGTCATTAATCTTTGTACACTCTACTTTATTATGTAAATCTACAAATAAGAAAAAATAAAATTAAAAAAAGATGCGTTGAAAAATCAAATGTGACAAATAGTTTGAAACATGAAATTTTTGCAAATGTGTCGATTAATTTGGAACGGAGAAAGTAAAAAGTTTTGATTTATATGAAATTTTTGATTGACAATGTGTCTTCATTCTCTTTAGTAGTGAACAAAAAAATTTGAAAGCCATAAATCAACCACTAAAACATTCTAGAAATGGTAAGTAATTACAACTTTAATCTATGCAACTATAATTAATTATTATACAAATTAATGGGATTTGGTGTTTCTAGGTATTTGTTCTCCCACTAAATGGAATGTCATTATCACTTTGAAGAGAATAGACAACAGTTATGACTTGTGAAAAGACGAAGATCCTCATTTATTAAAAAAAAGGCAAAGATCCTTAAAACAAAAAAAGGAAGACAAAGATCCTCCATTTCCACAAACTTGAACTTTCTGATCATTTGGTCTTGAGCTTCACAAGAATCAAGAAGTAGATCAAAATCCACTAGGTGCCTTTTTTTCCTAATTTCTTTTAATATTACATTAATTGTTATGTGAGGTGAGCAATTAGTCCATGTTTTAAACTAATACCCCGCTTTAATAAACTAAGATTCTCCAAAGGATATTATTACTTAACTTTTATTAGATTTTGACACATATTTGCAGAATATGAAATGGAGTTGGCCTATTAGCATCAAAAAAATTGTGAACAACGGTTCATGGATAATGTTTCTTGGAAAATAACAAAAATTAGTCGGTGAAAAAGATTAATCCCAACAACATGACATACTTATAGTTGAATTCCCATTTGAAAATATTCTCATACCATGTGTAACACAACTCGAAAATAATTAATTTCATATATATACTTTTTACATCAACTTCATCAATTAAATTTCAGATAAATTTTTTCAGAAGAGCAATAAGTTGCCGAGTCAATAAAATATTATTCAAAGTTTATTTGAAATTATTTTTTTAAAGACTTTTGAACTAGCTCAATTGCGAAATAAACTAAATTCTAGATGAATTTATTTGAATTTAAATTCAGTTCGAATAACTTGATTCCTCACATGTATCATATCATTTTATAGTCCATTATCTGAGCACAAATTGAACTTCAAAACAATCAACGTGTACACATTTTTCAAGTTTAATTTGTAAAGATAAAACCCGAATTCAGAAGATTTTTTCTCAATCAAACTCGACCATAATTTGGGAGACTATAACTTCATTTCCATCCCCAATTAAATGACCCAGTTTATTAAAATTTAGTTGTTCTTATTTAGGGTGTTAATGTATCGCATTGGAGAGGCTCCAATTTAGATCTAAATTCATTTATATCAGTCAAATTTAAAATTAAATATTTTCGATCCAATACACAATCGAATATCCACCAATATTTCTCTAATACAAAAATCTTGATAATATTACATAAACATTCAACTTAAATCATATGAACTTTGTAACTCGCTAAACTCTTTTATACAAAAGATCAACTCTAGGTGCATTTAACCATTTATTCCATAGAATTTATCAATCTCAAAAAACTATTTTAACAAATATCCTATCCTATCCTACTTACTATTTATTTCAAGGGTGTCTTTTGGTCAAAATACTTAATTTTGACTCAAATTCTCTTTTCCTAGAATTTACAAATATTTAAAAAAAAAAATTAGGATTTACTATTACTGGCAATAACTTCCACTCACATGTTTCCAACATAAGCCACATCTAATATGGTTTGTGGTCACATTAAAAAGAATTAAAAAGAAAAAACAAAATTTATTATGGAAAAAATCCATGCACCCACTATCTCTTTGTCTCCACTAACTCAACTGCTAAAACTTCTATCATCCACCAAACACAAACAGCTTACATAAAGTTAAAGTTACATTAAATAAATTTAAAAAAAAAAAACAAACACTATGCTCTAACACAATTTACATTAAATAGTTAAGGCCGTGTACTTTCAGCTTCATATTCAACGCCTAGGTTGGTGTCATTAATCAAATATTTGCTTTCTAATTCTTTTAACATCATTTAATTACCACATCTTTTTTTTCCAGATTTTACATTCCGGAGAAATTCACAAAACTTTAATTAATCACAGTTCATCAGGGCTCAAAAGTTGCAGGTTCGTTCTACTTTTATCAATCCACTCAATTTTTTGATACCATGATACATATTTTATTTGCATTACTTTGAGGTTTGACAAATATCACTTAATTCTTATAAACATGGGTTCTTTAGTTTCATGGAATACAAAGCTATATTGAAAACATTAGAACACGGACTTTCTGAAGAAATTGACAAAACTTACATCTACTTAAGCCCATTTTCAGGTATTTTCTTTTCACGGATAAGTAATCTTTTTAGTTCATGTCAAAATCAGATGTTCAGTATTGAAATTTTGCAGTATGTCCAAATATTGATTTTCTCATAGAATTCGCAACAACTTTTTACTTTTTTTCATGTTCTAGGGAACTTATTTATTTTCCTCATATGTTCTTCTAATTGCCTGCTTTTTTCTTTGTGAATTGCGTTGTTCTTAATTCCAATTAAATTAAATGATTAAGACATGAAATTAGGGAGCAAATTACTTACCTTTTCACTTAACTAAATACATAGGAGTATTACTTTTTCGGCATTGGATTTATTGTGGTATAGTGGAAAGTGGAGGATTGAAGTTAATTAAATAATTTTTATTTGGCTTAATAACATGTTAGCTATATATGTTGCATAATTCCCTGAAATACAAATTCGTACTATTAGTTGGGTAGGTCCTCATTATTTTTGATTTTTTGCTTTTCAGAATTGCACTTCAGTCTCAATTTTTAGAATGCTTTGCATTTTTATCACATCCTAGTTTTTTTGGAGCTCCTTACCAATAAAATCATTGTCTCCTCATTTTTTGGGTTCATTTTTTGTCCCAATCAAGTGTCGTCTTTCATTCACACGAATTTGAGCAACCCCCCACAAAATATGCATAATCAAAATAAAGATACAAATGTCAATCCAAATGGTAGATATTTTATGATATTTGATTTTTTAGTATTAATTCAACGTTATGCAGATAGTAAAGTTATTGACGTCATAGTCCTAATATTGTAGGTTAATTGGTTGACACCGAATGCCCAGGCTCATTAAATCATACCACACTCTATTCTATTCCCATTTTAGATGGTATACCAATTTTTTTAAACTTTTTTCAAGTATACATAATGTATATTCACAAAATTTGAAAATGTTGTAGCGGAGCTGAACAACAATGAATCTTCTAAGCTCTTAAATTTGACCTCACTTTATTTTGTTCTCATTGCAAATGGTATATCATAAATTAGTTAGTTTTCAGAAAAATACAACGAAATTAATTAGTACATGATTGTTATGTTTTAATTTTATTTTAACTTTTAAGATCATAAATATTTGTATTTTTTTTGTCACATCAATAATTGTACTAAATATCTAATATGATCCCGTGCATAGCACGGGTTTAGTCTAGTATCAAAATTAATTCATATAAAATTATATGAATAATTTAAAAGTAAACGTGTGTCTCGTTAGACTGATGTGTAAAACACTTATAAAAACAAACTTTATGTATATTAAATTAAATCCGTACGCGCTCCACGGACTTTGAATTATATAATGAATCGGACAGATTCGAACAACCAGTTCTAGAAGTTCTAAAATTAAATTAATTTTATATATCACAGAAATTGTCAACAAATGGCAAAAGAATTACTTAACTTGTAGCCCATGTCCATGACTATCAAAAATTAGACTTTTACCGAATGAGCTATTTTAGCCAAGTAAATCATAAAACAAAATTAATAATAGGAGATGGACAAAAACAAAGTTAATTACAATTTACCTATTTGTGATATTCATAATGTTCAATTTACCTCCCGTAAAAATCATTTTACCTCTCTATTATCTCATAAAAAAATTGCATACTTTACCATATGTATTATGATAATATGACAATACACACCCCCCTCCCCCTCCCCCGTGTTATAAAATGTGATATGACAATTTACCCCCTATGTTACACAAACACTTTTCATGCCCACTTTCAATTTAGACTAGTGAGTTACACTCTATGGACTGAAGAAAATAAATTGCTTATTTAAAATTTTCACAAAGGGGTAAAATGATATTTTTCAAATAACGGGACGATACATTGAACATTATGCTTTTCAAAGTAGGGTAAATTGTAAATTGAACATTATGCAATTTCAAGGGGTAAATTGGCATTAACTCAAACAAAAATAAACCAACTAACATTTACATAATTACATCAGAAATGTAATCCAATGTAGAAATCCATGATAATTAGTTAATGAAACATAAGAATACGAGTTTCTATAAAATTAAAAATAAAAAAAATAAAAAAAATACGAGGATTAATTGTGAGATGAGTTTTCCTTAAAAAAACTCAAGAAGCATTAAACAGTATGTAAGTACATTGAGGCACTGTATACTGAAACTCAACATAATATGCAGCATAATTAAAGCCAAATTAAGCCCTCCAAAATAGGTCATAACTCTCTACAAGCTTAACAGGCAACTATAATTATCTGATGCAGTGTGATCGAAACCAGCCGAGATGCGAAAGAGCAAAAAACAGAAAACATAGATGCCACAAAGTACCTTAAAAAGTAGTATCAGTGTCTATGTATGTATATATATAGAGATGTTATAAGCAGATCAGCTTAAGAGAAACTCTGCAATAATTTCACTGCATGGATTAGCGAGGTGCGCGGGGTCGAACGGGAGTCTTCGATGGGCTTACCCTGAAAATGCATGTATGGTTCTTGAATTTAGTAGAAGTAAAATACAAATGAGTATGTTTTTTTTATAGAACTTGAGCTGTATTAGCTGCTTATTTTCATTTTTCTAGTCATTTTACTTGCTGAGATCTAATGAGCAAAACTTAGTAAATGCAGGGATTATAAAGGAAATATAACCTTATAGGCAGTGATCCTAAGACTGCACCACTGCAGTTCAAAGCCGCTATAGCACTTTCAGCCTGCCAAAAAGGGGTAAGAAATGAGACGAGACGGGATAACAATGCAAAGATCATGGTGAAATATAAGTCCCAGATGCCACAATGTTACAAGCCAAAGACCATTGTATTACATAAAACGGGTGGAATTTAAGGTCCAAAAACAGTATATATAAAAAGCCAACAGGACCAATAAAGAGTCTCGGTCAAGGGATATGCAGAAAAATTGTGTTTTTTCCTATATGCATAGTCAAAAAAACTAAAATAATCATGGCTCATTCAACTTACTACCAAATGAAAACAAACATTAACCCGAGGGGGGGGGGGGGGTGTCTAAAAGACATTTAGTTCAGACTTAAGGTTACTGGTGCCAGTCACATTTGCTTAGCTATTATAAAATCTGAAATTTTGGTATGAATCAGGATAGGTAGTCAAATGACTCAAGGGCCCAAATTGGGAGTTTGCTAGAAATTACTAACATCACTTAATTTCAGCCTGCAAATCAGTGCAGATTTTACATGACTTGTTAAACTAATAAGAAAGATTAATTGATGTGAACTAATCCTCGACATTGGTCATTGGTGGGTTATACACTTGTGTCATAGTACACAAAAGTAGTGGAAAAATACCATGCACTTAAAGGTAAAAAAGAGTTAATGCAGTGAACCCTTGTGAAAGGAGTAAAAGAAAGACGACAACGAGACAGATGTGAATCACGAAAACAAAATCGTACTCCGTAGAACAAAAATAAGTCGTTTCTTATCATAGGGTCATCCAAATTTGAAAAATCACAAGCAGACTATAAATGGAAAACTAACTACGACTAGACATCGCATAATAGGCTCACTTCTGAGCCAAAAAGGTGTGCTTCATCCTATTTGTGAAATGCAAGATTCACATTACCTAATATGAATGCTAAATGATCCTGGCAGAGTAGGTCAGATTGCCCTCATTACGGCAATGCGTCACTTTTGGCCTTCTTATAGCAAAAGCAAGGCCTAAGGGAAACATTATATCATGTACATCAGGTCAAATTAGGTGCAACAGTGATAAAATTTCACCAAAGATGCTTTTCTTCAGTAGTAACAGGGACTACCTTAAACCTTTTAATCTTTTGCCAGATGTTATATATCGCATGGTCGTGCACTACTCTCATTTATTGAAGGTTTAAATATTTTCAGAATATTTGTACGGTACATAACCAAATGTCATTTTAATTCCACCATAAACCCATCTATTCCATACATGCGAAATGATGCACTATGACCAAACATTTCAAGCATTGTTTCACAATTCCAGAAAAGAAGAGAGAGAGAGAGAGAGAGAGAGAGAGAGAGAGAGAAGCTTCCCCAATTTAGAAAGTATACAAAGAGGAAAAATTATCTATCGGACACTTTATATAAAATTGGGTAACTACATTCCCAATCAATTAATGGATCCATGTAAATTGGCATATTAGCAAAAACAGACCAAAACACATCTTTTAGGTTTTGCTTGCTCTATATAGCACCTATTATTACAAACGGAACCGTAAAATCTGTTGGTCTTCCTGAAATGACAGTCATTAATGAAATGATTATACACAAGTGTCAAAAAAGGGTAGTGACGTATGAAATTTCTTGAAAAAAAAATCATTCTTTCCAGGTTACATGAAAGGTTAACTATATGGTTACTTGTCTAACATCAAATAGGACATTCGTATTATCATTGCTTCATACTTAGACTTTTTCAGTGAGAAAGGATTACTGTAATGAAATTAAACTGCATCATCTGCTGCATTCACTATGATAAAAAAGAAATATATAATTGAATCAAAGAAAGTTATAAGTGGATGTCTGATTAATTAATATCAACACAAGGGATTGCACATGAAAGGTTGCACATCTTGCACCTTAATTTAGCGAATGTTCTGTCTAAATGCGGATTATTATTCCCTTAAGTATTGCAAGAAATAGATGACAGGATTGATTAACAAGAATCTTAAGAATTTTTTTGCGTCAAATAAAACTTGACAGAGCTCAACAGAATGAGAAACTAGTCAAACAAATGAATGAGAAGCATGTGTTCTTACCATCACAAATTCCACAAAAGCTATACGGGTTGAATGATGATAGTCACCAAGCAACCTTAAGCGATAAACCTGAGTCAGAGGACACTTCTCAGGACATGATAAATCAAAATAAAATCAAGATAAATAATTGTATAGAGTTATGATTTGATCTGCTACAAACCTCTCCACAAATAGACTCAAAAAAGAGTTTGACGTCAGCTTGGGTGATCTGCATTTAACAATCAAACAAATCATGCATGCATGTCTAATAGATGCTCATTAACATGTCAAAAGAATTCAAATTCCGAAGGTACCTTTTTGTCAATGTTTGTACAATAAATAGTCCTTGCGCACATCTCCCTTTCATCCTCGGACTAGTATCAGAGAACTTAAACAAATTAGTGTTTCATTCTTCAGAAAAACAGTGTTCCAACATGTGTTTCTAGTAAATAAGAAAGGAAGCAAATTTCTCTGATCTCACCCTTGGCAAGAATGTTGGATTAACAGGTGCGATTGCAGTTTTGGAAGGCAGTACTCTCACTGGATAGAAGCCAAGCATAGTTCCTGCCAAACTCAAAGCATTCCTTGCCCCTTCTGCAAGGCACATAAGAGACGTGTCAAAACCCCAATATTTGCTAAAATAACGAATCAAAGATCAAGTCATAGACATACCCTCATCAGTGAATTCAATGAAGGCAAAACGAAGTACAGAATTAGGGTCACCACAAACACGGCAATCTACAACCTTCATATGAACACCAAAGAGAAAAATACTTAGAATATCATATTAATTGGTTGTGAATTCTGATCCTACAACTGAGATCAAAGGCTATCACAATCCTACCTGTCCACAACCAATGAAAAGTCCTGCAAGTTGCTCCTCAGTAACCTACACTCATTATAAGAAACTCAAACTCAATACTTAGCAGCATTATTGAAATGAAAATAGAGGACCCAGCAAAAAAAAAAAAAAATAACCGCAAAACCTTAAATTCTCTTTTACCTGATGATCAATGTCGGATACATACACTGTCCTCCTGATGACCTCTTCCCTTTGAGCCATGCTCGTACGGCTGTTCATCCTACGTTTTCCAGTGTAGCCATTTTTCTTCTGCACATAGCAAAATCTTCAACAAAACCATATAGCCTCATAAAACCAATTCACAAAATATATTTATCATAAAATATGGTAGTTCACAATTTTGAAACAAAATCTGATTTCCATTTCTCTTTATTCAAACAAAATGAACTTCATTTACTGCAAATTGAACCAGATAACTTCTTGTTATGCTTTATTTTACCCAATTCAGCAACAGACCGATTGAAAAGGTGGAATATACATAAGAAATTCAACATTTCAGTCCTCTATATCAACAAAGAAACCACAATACAATAAATACTACTCTAATAGAAACAGTATTTAGCCTGAAACCAAAAATATCAAATTAAATACTAACCTTCCTAAAAGAATTCCCATTCGGAACTCCCGAGTTAATATGCTGCTGCATCACAAAACCATTAGCACTATACCCAAAGTGAGCTGCAGCTGCCGCCGCCACAGCCGCAGGATGTGGAGGCGCCAACAGCATCCTGTGGTGGTGGTGGCCACCGCCGCCGACAAGCGACGGAGGAACAAATTCTTCCGCCATGGGGTTCAACTTAGAGAGCATTTCCTCTAAATCTCTCATCTCCCTCTTAAACCCCTCTCCATCATCATCGCCACCGTTCATTTTCTTCTGATGATTATGGCCGTTTGATATTTTCTGCTGCTGCTGCTGCTGCTGCTGCATCAGGTGGTAATTCTGATCGGTAGGCTTCGTTGACTTTTGGTTGTTAGAAGCGACGTCGTTCTGTTGCACCTCCCGATTCGATGACGTCATCGTGCTAACCCCCGCATTTTCCACCACCGCCATGATCAAAAAGCTTCCAAAATATATATTTAAATATAAATATATATATTTTCGCTTCACCTTTAATTGTCACCGTCAAAAAACAACAAAAAACAGATTTTATTTATATAGATCAAAGCTTGAAATCTTCAATTTTTAAGGAATAATAATAAAATAAAACAATAAAGGTTTTTATTTACCTGATTAGTGGAATTCTAAAAGGTTTCCATTCAGAAAATTCACTGAAAGATCGCCGTGAGCTAAGAAAATATCAATCGAAACAAAAACAGAGCACTTCAATTTTTATTTTTTATTTTAGTTTAATTTATTCTTATTTTAAGAATATTTTTTACTGAAGAGAAGATATGTAGAGAGAGAAAGGAACAGAAATGAAATGGTGCAGTCCTATACTGTATATGTAGAGAAAATGTGAGACAGAAGAGGGTTTTAGAGAGAGAAATTCAATTAAAATAACTGGGTTTTCTTTTCTTCGGGAATATCCGTTTTTACATTTTTCTATAAAAAAAAATAATAATAATAATAATAGGAAAAGAAAATAATAATTGAGAAAAGGGATTTACTCCGGTTTCTCCCGAAATTCGAAAATGAGTTCGCTACTTTATAGTGACTAATCCCTTCCACTAGACCAATCACATGTTTGTTACTCCAATTCTTAGATTTCATATTAGTTATATAATTATTATACTAACATAGTAACTAAACTTAGTTATATAATTTCATTATTTTTTTTGTTGGATAATCTCATAATAGTTATAGTTCAAATTTTATTTAAAAAATGTAGGAAAATAAAGTCTGAATTTTTGTTAATTTCTTTTTTTCAGATAATTTGGATTTGTTGGACTTTGTTTCACAAAGCTCCAAGAAATTATGATGAAAGAATTGGTGAGACAGAGGGGACCTACACACAAAGGTGACAAAGAATTTAGACTATCTTTTTTCTACTATTATATTTTTGTCTTTTTTTGTTTTCCTTTATGTTTTTTTCTTGTTTAATACTTTTATTTTTTAAGGTTACATGTTTTCTATGTAATGAGTGGAATCATGACTACATAATTATGTTTCTAATTTTTGTCCTTTTAAATTGTGGTTATATCATTGAGGGTAGTCTTGTTCATATTGATGACATTTTGTATGCTTAATACTTTATGTTAATTATGTCATGTTTGGTAGACAAATCATGAAGATAGAAAAAAATAGTAGTTCATTTAAGAGATGTATGATTTGAGATTTTGTTTATTTGATTGAGTTATATTGTGAATTTATAAATAGCTATTTGGTAGATCTTGATCTTTATTTTTTTTGTTTTTAGAGGAAATCATTGATTTCATTAAATAACCAGTTCAGAAGTTACAATATTTTGGATAAAAAGAGGTAAAGACAGAATAAAAATATGTATCCTTGTATCTTGATTTATTTGATAGAGTACAAAATGTTACTCACCTCAATTGAATGGGTAACGGTTTGTTGATTTGATAATAAACAAGAATATGATTCATTGATTTGATAATAAACAAGAATATGATTCAATTGCCTTTTAAATAGATTTATGATTCCCTTCTAAAATATAAAAATATAAATAAAAGATTATGGACTAGTTTGGCGCACACCCGTCAATTAATGAACCAATTTGTCTTATGATATGAGTCATATGGTTGATTTAATTGTGGATCGTCCTATATTAATAAGACCACCTTATAATTATCCTCTTACTTTTAACTCCATTAGGATAGAAAATTATCGAATTTATTAGGCCAAAAAAAATTTATTTAATGAAAAATTAACTTTAGGGGTTAGCAGTTCATTAGTTGGCACCGTTAGCAATCGCGCGCTTGAGAAGAAGGTCGTTACATCTCGTTGGTGCAGTCACAACCCTCTCGATCGATAAGAGTGCCACAATCGAGAGCAAAAGTGATCTCGAGACACCAAACGATTTACTAGGTGAGCATTGCTCACTTCGCCAAATGAGGCATCTCCCACTTACGATAGACGTTAAATAATAGATATAGGATTCCAACTTTATACCTTCGATATATTTTAATCATAACGATATAATATTTTTACTTTAATTTTAAATTAATTCCTATATAGGCACTTTGAACTATAATCTTACAAAAAAAAATGTAAAATAACTAAAATGAAAAAATCGTCTTGCATTTATTAAATAAAGTTTAAATACAAAAAGGATATGTTACTTGAGAAAATGGTTAACTACATGCACGAGATATAACAATCATCCATAATTTACTACTCCGTTCATTTCATATTATTTGTAATTTTGTGTAACCATCATTTGAAAATTTAAAATTCAAAAATACTCTCACTCTCCTTCCTTAATTAGGAGTTAGAACAATTAATTTGAAAGTGTAAATCTGGAAGAAAAAAAATTCTAAAATGAAAAGTAATATAAAACAATTTTTTATTTAGATAAATGAACTATTTTTCCATGTGACAGAATGATCAAATTTTAATATTCCAGAAGAAAATACATGACAAATAAATGAAAAATTAATGGCATACATTTTTTATGGTACTATTCTCCGCGTGCTGATAGACGCCATAGGAAATGCCACGTGTACATTGCGTTAGGTATACGAAATTTGTTCCAAAGTAGCAGTCATTATCTGCTGCAGGTGACAGTTCCGTGAATTTTCTTGGGAAGGGCCTCGTGCTAATGATCATGGTACCATATGCCTTTCTGCTTGTACTCTTGTACAAAACTAGCTGCCTAGTGTTTTGGAGCTAAAATTATTAGTTTTTTAGTTTTTTGAGTAAACTTTATCACGCAATCACATGATCATTTTTTTTTAAAAAAAATTAAGGGCATGTTTGTTTGGCATTTTTCAAAAAATTACGTGTTTGAGAAATGTCAAACAAACATGTTTTTTATTTTCTGAAATATATTTTTCATCTCTCAATTTTCTCAAATTAGTCTCTGAAAACCCAAACAAACAACAATTTTCTTATCTCTAAACAATACATGTACAAATTCTACTCTGATTTGACAAAAATGTAATTTATCTCTTACACAATTTATCTCACAACATTCATGATTTGACATAAAGTCTTACACATATTACACCTACAACCTAACTCTTTCAAAAAAAACCTACACATACTTTATTTCTCAAACCACTCTCTTAAAATACAAACAAACAATATTACGCAAATCGAGATTATTTCACAAACCTCCACTACTCTCCCAAACACCAAACAAAGAGGCCCTAAGAAGAGATACATGCCACTTTCAAAAAATTTGTCCATGTTATAGACATTGCAATAAAAATTTAAATTATGATACTAAATATGCATTTATGTATCCGATGATACTAATTTTGCAAAGTGCTCTAATATATATAGCATCAAATATGCAAGTTTTCCCTTTAGTTTTTCTCACTTTCAAATCTAAATTTTGAAGTTGTGATTTTTCGGAATGAAGGCAAACTAAATTATTTATTATTCGTTCCACGTTGTATTTACAAAAATATTCCAGCTTAATTTGCTATGTGTAGAATAATGAATTCAAACAATTTTTATTATAAAAATAGAGTTCAAGTCTAACCTCAAGAATGATGTCTGTATCTCAAGGATTGGTTTTGACTTGCTATCAATATGAGTTTTGTTTATTGAGTATGAATATTGTGTTTTGAGAGTTTTAGTAATTTTAAATGTGATTTGAATTGACGTTTGAATATTGAGATTTGGGAGAAAAATCAGATGGTAGGTATCTTAAGATGATATTTTTAGAGTTTGAGACGAGAAAAAGTAGTTGGCTGGAATCGAAACAACGGCTTTATGTAGAGCTTAAAATAATTTTAAAAAAAATAGATGATAGGTTTTAAACTTTTAAAAGATTTCATTTGACTTTGAGTTCAGTTTGATTTGAATATCATCCAAAATGGAGTTCCATTACTTCTTCTAACCTAATTTCACGATTTGACGAAACCTGACAAAACATATCCACAAGGAACCTAAGTTCTTTTGAATTTATTTCAATTAAAAGTTATATAAAGTTGAATACAACATCTATTTCTTTTAACGCACCCCAACGATGTAGAATATTATCGAATTGCTCCATCATACAAGTTACAACTAATTTTAATGAAATAATATAAAAGAAAAAAAGAAAACTAATTTTAATGGAGAAAAAACAAATTTTAGTTTTTGGGGTTATCAAGGGCGTAAAGAAGTCTTTAAAATATAAGACTACCAGAGTCCAAACTGAAATTTTAAAAAGAAAAGTAGTGTGTTAAAGTTGGAGCGGAGTGGTGTAGTGTGATTATTTAAAGTAGAATCTTAAAATATAAACAAGTTGTTGGAGTGTAGAGTAAAAAGTGGTATTGTATAACACTGTTCACCCCTTAAAGTTTAAGATAAAAGGCTTGAATTTAAGAGGTCTGTTGAAGATGGTCTCATGGAGTTACATAATATTCCCGACGATGGAAAGAAATTTCTAAAAGCTTAGGCGGCCTAGTCTCCAACAATGAGTCTTATATGGGGAGCAAATGGTCTTTAATTAATTGCTTAGGGTTTGTATGGATTGACGTGGACCAAATTTCGTTTGTTTTTTATTTCATAAAATCTGTTTAGATGAATTTAGCATAACATTTGAAACATGATTTGAATTTAAATGTTGTTTTATGTGGATTTAAAAACTTAAGATATGAATTAGACTAAATTTAAATAGTGAGGTTTAAGGAAAAAAAATGGATAGTGATTGTCACATTAATTATTTTGTCAAGAGAAAAAAGTGTGGTACATTTGAAACCAATGTATGACTTAAGTATAAATAAATATTTGCAGGGCAGCTTTGCCACTTGACAAAACTATAGTGTTGAGTATTTATATATTTTAGATCGAGTTATTTAATTCTCCTATTAAAATTATACTTGAACAATTTTAGAATAATGCAAATATTTTTGAATTTTTATAGGATGTTTCAACTCTAAAGTCTTTAATCAATAACATTTTGAAAGAATGTTGTATCAATATTGAAAATTCTTTAAAACATAACATAATATCAAAAACAGATGATTCTGATTTTATATATGAATTAAAATCTTTATCAAAATTTATGACTGCCCAACCGATTGACATTCTTAATCATATAAAATCATTTGATTTTTATCCATATACGTGTATTTGCAATACTATAATATTCACTATACATGTAACAATTACTTTTGCTGAAAGAAATTTTTCAAAACTAAAATAAATAAATTTACAATCAACTATGTCATAAAAAATATTAAGTAAATTAACTATTTATATATAGAATAAGATATGTTAGAAAAGATAAAATATAAAGATTTAATCAATAATTTTGCATCTTCTAAAGCCAAAAAAATAAAAAATTTATGAAATATTTTTTTACAATATAAGGCCCCATTTTAAATTTCGCCTAGGGCCCCAAAAGTCTAGAACCGGCCCGAATATTTGTTAAGTTTGGGAGATGAGTTGTGTCCGACTTTAGATTTGATATGGTAGCAAGACTATATATAAAAGAATTTAGTCCCTGTCACACCATACCTTAACAACCAATATCCATAGGAGCCTAGTTTCATGCAATTTGTTGTCCTTATTAATTAAGTTTTTTTTTTTTTCCGTTTTCGTGGTATGTTTCGTGAGGGAGTATTTAAATTTATTGTTATTTTGAGGAATGTTTTGACGAGATAATGTCAATTAAAGTAACATGATTAAATAATGCAAATTAATTAATGAAAAATTGCATTTTCATGCGTGCCCATTCCATCAAAGACATAAGGGGCAAAAAGGAATCTATATTAATCTTGAGGTTAGGTGGTATAAGTAGAATTTTTAGTTTACATATTTAAAGAAATAATTAATTAAAGAGATGTTTCATTTATCTATTTTGATTCTAAATATGACTTTGTAGTTTGCCTAACAAGCATGCATGAATTATGAATTCCTAAACTATTATGTGGTTTCTATTAATATTGTTTTAATTGCTTGTTTGGTTAATTGTCGGAAAATAATTGCTTGTTAGGTTCCTGTCTGAATTTTTAACTAAATCTATATTGTGATGACATGAAATATAAAATTTAATCTGGTTCCCACAAACTAAAATAGATCTAAATTAGTGGACCGTGAAACTTTAATAAAAGCTATTTCATAACAATGTCATTAAAATCGGATTAGACAGATCGCTCCAATCGCATCGATCACGAACCCGATATAAAAAACACCACTAGTCAAACCCATTCAAATTTAGAGAAAAGTGGTCAAAAACTGATTAATTGAAAACCAAACATCTGGTGGTTCGTATCTATTTTGTTCTTTTTTAATTTATCCCCATATCTGCTTCCCCTCTAATCATTTTGTAACTATTTCAGGAACATGGAGATCTCAAATTGGGCGTAAAAGTTCTATCTTCATTACGTTTTGTCAACCTGAAATATTATAGGGTAGAATTGTCAGTTAGTATAAGTTAATAACACCGATTTTGCAATAATTAAATTGAATTAACGGCCACATCCTCAATTCGACGGTGATTTTGAAGTTTAGTTAACGGCGATACTAAATGTGGAACGATTTGTTAAATTATGGTACCAACTCTGTTGACGCATTTGTGTGATACTAGAAAGTAGAAACTGACATAAAGCTCGCTACCAAAAATACAATTTTGTCAATATGTAAAGGGCTGTCAATGGGTCGGATTCTGGTCGGATCAGGCTCGTCCAGATCCGGCTCCATTTATATCGGATCTAGATTTTTTGAATCCAACGGATCTTGGTCGGATTTGACCGGATATCGGATATTTTTCGGATCCAATAAATTTGTATTTAAAAATTTAATTAATATTTTTTTCCTAAAATAAGTTTATTATCTTTTCAATTTTATTTAATTTTAGCTCATATTTTCAAAGTTTCTTTACTATATTCATATTTGTATAGTGAATATATTGGTTTAAATAAATTTATAAACGAATTATAAATTACTATCTTCTTAAATTGAAGTTGAAATATTATTAATGATACTTATTTTTATAAATCATTTTGTATATATATATCTTTCTTTTTATTTGTTGTCGGATACGGATCTTTAACGGGTCGGATCGACCTAATCCATATTCGCTCCATGAGTTTCGAATTTCGGATCTTTATAATCGGATCAGGTCCATCGAATCTCTAATCGGACAATTATCCTAATAAATCGGACCGAATTTGGACGGATCCGAATTGAAATCCGCCCCATTTACACTATGAGTTTTCGACTACACTATACTTGTCGATTTGACATTGTGGGAGATCAAGGCAAACTTTAGATGATTTCTTGATGAAGATCATGTCATGACATTCCTAATGAGCCTCAATGATTCCCTTTCTCAAGCTAGAAGCCATGATCTTTTTTTTTTTTGACCAATAGAAGCCATGATCTTATTATGGAACCATTACCACCCTTATATAAAAACTTGGGCTTTATTTCGTTTATCGATTCAAGTAAGAGCAACTCGAACAATTGGCATTAAAATAGAATATGATGCTCTTACAGTCATAACGATGCCAAAATCTGCTTCAGCAGAGGCACTATTTCAGGACCTAAATTTAACTCCAACACATTTTGACATAAAAAATAACGCCCAGGCAAATGGCATTCCTTTTTGGCACGAAATTTTGTAATGTCTATATGTTCTTCCCAATTCTCCCCAATACAACCATATTTTCAAATTTTGCAATGGTACAAATAAATTCAACTATAAAAGTGACCATACATTTCATTTAAAATACACAAGTTCAAGATCTCCACATTGAATCACACACTCACATGTAGATACAAATATTGCCAGAAATCTTATCTGGATAACCTAACGCAAGGTACCGATATTTAACATTTTTCAATTTAATTTTCTTTACTTTTAAGTATGCTTTAATTTAATTTGAAGTTAACTTAATTTAAAACGATGCTCTATCTTTTTACGCCTATTACCGGAGTAAAAAAGTTTTATGCAGGTATCAAGAAATCATAGCAGACATTAAAGAGTGATTTGATGATATTTTTTATGCCGAGTGCCGACTGCTGAAAATGCTCTAAGTATTCTGAATTTTACTTATGCGATAAGTTTTTTTTTTTGTTCCAGATTCTATTCTTATCTTTTTCTTCTATTTAGTATAAGATATATAAAGATATACAGTGATGTTGGTCCAGAAATATATACGTCTTGATCAAAACCACATATAGCTTTTAGATGACATTACAATACAATCTATTGTTCGTGATTGAAATCTTACAAGAATAACTCATGGGACTAGAAGTGCAATTTGGCCAATATATTTCCATACGAAGAACTCTAATAGCTTCTGCTAGTTTGCCAAATATTGTCAATTGGTTGAATAATTCTATTGTGATCCCTTTTTTTTTTGGGGGGGTGGTTTAAAGTGCCAGTTTGAGATTAAAATATGAGTGAAAGACAACAACATCCCTTATGCATTATCTAGCTAACTCCCGAAAAACTCTCTATGTTATTTTAATTTTCAAAACTTTTATGTGTTTGGTTATAATTATCACTCTCTACTCAAGTAGAATTTGACTTTTGACTTTTAGCAAAATGACAAAATTATCCATGTGTATTAACTTTTTTGTTCCATTTAAAAAATCCAAGTATATTTTATTTGGATCGATTGTGGTAATTAAAACCGAACATAGGGAGATTTTTTGGAGTTAAAATAACATAAGAGATTTTTTTTAGAATTAAACAAAGCATATGGGTGTATTTTTGTCTATCACTGTCAGGGGTATCAAAAGTAAAATGTTAACAAACACTTGCAATTTTCGCGTTTGAATCACACTCTCTTTTGGGGGAGGCGGGTGCATTTGGCACTGACTTAAGAGCAAGATTTTTGAGATTGAGAGTTATAATAACACGTTAATTTTTTTTTTGGGAGTTAAACAAACCATATGGGGTGTTCTTGTCTTTTGCTCATTGAAATATAGAGCAAATTCATACTGATAACGTGTTGTGAAACTAAGTTGAAAGGAAAACTCCAAACAATAAACACAATGTTAAGACAATAAAAAATAGGGAGAGAATATTATTTAATTCGTATTCATTTTTTATACCAGTGTGCAACACATATTACAAGATTCTAAATTTTTATACCTAGAATATAACCCCAGAGGTTAGAGCCAGACTGTTTGGTGTTTGAGAAAGTAGTTTGAGAGATAAATGAAAGTTTGTAAAATAATCTCGATTTTGCGTAATGTTATTTGTTAGAGTTTTGGGAGAATTGTTTGAAAAATAAGGTTAAGTTTTTTGAAAGAGATTAGGTTGTAGATGTAAGATGTGTAGGGGTTTTTTATTTATTTATTTATTTTTTTTATCATATTTATTATACGAAATAAATTATGTAAGAGATAAGTTACTTTATGTCAAATCAAACTAGAGTTTGTATATATATATTCTTTAGAGATAAGAAAATTGTTGTTTATTTAGATTTTAGAAAACTAGTTTGAAAAAATTGAGAGAAGATAAATTGATAACATATTTGCAGTTACGGAACTGGACGTGTTTTATTGGGGGGGGGGGGGATTTTTCAAGCAATATATTAAATTAAGAAAATAATAAGGAAACATTATTATAAACAAAATATTATTCTTTTTACAGTTATTAATAAAGATTTTATTGAAGCAGTGCACTAAATAAAAAAAATATATGAAGAAGAGCTCAATAAATAAATATCTATGAGGAGAAAACATTATAAAGAAATGAAAATTCGCTATTTCTTTACAATTAAAGAAAAATTAAAAGAAATGCATATATATTGAATTGAAGCAGTGCATTATATTTAAAAAATATATGAAGAATAGTTCAATAAATAAATATCTATGAAGAGAAAACGTTATACAGAAATGAAAAATCGCTATTTCTTTACAATTATTAAGGAAAAATTAAAAGAAAGGCATATATATTGAATTAAGGGAAAAGTAAAATAAAAAGAAGGCATGAATATTGGGAGAAAAGTGTTCGAAGCAAGAACCCTAATTGTAGTAGATAAGTAGAAATACCTTATCCCAGCAACAAGGATCTGGATATGTTCTGACTTACTACTAGTAATATTTAATGGCTAGTGATATTGCCAGAGCACATATTGTTGCTGCTAGAGCAACTTTTTTTAATTTTCTCATCTACCCCTTCTAGTCAAGATCATAAAACTTGGAATTCTCAATCCTCATGACACACCATATTATTTTATAGACAATTCAATTTTCTCTCTCATATTAATACCTTGTTTTCTCTCTCTTATTAATATATTATTATTGTTTTCCTTTTTTCTTTTATTATTTAACTTCTTTTTCCTTGTCCTATTATATTTCAAGCATAGAAATAATTATATAGTTTTATATAATAGTATAATACGCCTGATATGTAATTCACAACAATATATAAAGAAATTAATTTGTGATGAAATGAACTATTGCATAATTTAACTTTTTCTCTTTATAATTGAATTTTTTGTATCTTCTTATTACCAAATGTTTATGACTTAAAGCAAATTTGGTAAATCAAAAAATGAGCGTAGTCGACTTCACACAATCAAAAATGAAATGTGGATGGATAATATAGTTAGATAACTTTCAAACTCGTCACAAGCTCAATTCGGTAAGTCCAAAATAAAAAAAAATATGTAAATATAAAGTTAAACGAGTTTAATACATGTTCGATTCGATTAAAACTCTTTCAAATCTAAATCTATTATTCTTATCAAATCTAGCATGAATAATATAGTCATATAATTAACTAATTTCAAACTCGTCACAAGCTCGATTCGGTTAGTAAAAAAAAATGTAAATGTGAAGTTCAACGAGTTTAATACATGTTCGATTTTATTAAAACTCGTTCGAATCCAAATTATTTAAAATATTTTCAAAATTCAAAAATATTAATTAATCATTAATGCACAAAAATAGTTTGTACAATCCAAAGAAATTATCACAACATCATATATAAGTGTCATTCTAATCAAATATACATGAAAATGGGAAGGGAAAAATGCATCGCTGGGCCACAATTAGTATTACGGAAATTATTTATATTATAAATGAAGTTAAAAAAATTACATTCAAGGATGATGATGAAGGGTTTATTTCATATGCGCAGTTTATTATATAATTAACGGCAAAATTAAATTTAATAATTGCAAATGAAGTTAAAAGAATTACCTTTAAGCATGATGATGAATGACTTTTTTCATATGGCGTTTATTATATGTTGAAGAACAAGTAAAATTATTAATGTGGTTTATCAAAAAAGTCATTAAAATAATTTATTTATTTTCTTGTTAAAATATACTACTATTAAAAAAGAAAAGAAAAGTTAATAATGTATTAATAAGAGAGAGAATATTGAATTATCAATTAAATGAGTATTTTGGGAATTGAGAAATATGGATTTAATGACCATTGACTTGAAAGGGCAGAATAAGAAATTAAAAAAAGTTGCTCTGGTAGCAACAATATGTGCTCTGGCAATATCGCTAGCCATATTTAATAGATAAATTTCTTTTTTTTAATCACATTCAAAGACTTACACTATCTTTAATATTTAAAATCACTTTTTATGTTTTTATATGATTTTCTTTACTCTATTTTTCGTAACCTAACATATTAAAGGAAAATAGGATTCAAGCCGTTTATTTTTTTTACATACTATTTTTCGAGAGGGCGATCGCCCCCCAGTCTACATATATCTCCGCCATTGTATCTTAGTTTTGCTTTTTTCAAACATAAAATAATTTTGTAAAATGCGAGATAAACTTGCCTCTAAGATTTAGTACCTAATTATGGTCTTCAGTATATGAATTACATGGGCTCATCAAAGTGTAGACATCCGCTAACTAAATTATTTTTGCGATTTCCTCTTCTGTGGACGCACCGGAGTATGACCCGGGACGGGAAGAGAAAGACTTTTTTCTCCAGCGAGCTTTCTCTCGTAAAGCCAAAGACGCCCCAAGACAAGGTCAAACTGTTGGGAAGAGGACATGGTCAATAGAACCTGGCTGGATCCGGGCTGGGATAGTGGCGCCCATTCAGTGAATCGCACTTTTGGTCCCCTTTATGGCCTGGTTTTATCACTTTCATTCCTCTTAAATTTTTCGTAGCAGACGTGTCTCACTTATAAATGCAGTATATCACATTAGTCCCTCTTATCAATGTAGTGTAACACATTCGTCCCACTTAAATTTTTTGTAGCAGAATCGTCCCTCTTATTATTAATGTACTAATGTGTTACACTACATTGACAAGAGGGACGATTAGCTACGAAAAATTTAAGAGGGACAAATGTGTTACATCACATTGATAAGAGAGACTAATGTGATACACTACATTGATAAGAGTGATGCAATAGCCACAAGTTTTTCTAAGTAGGATGAAAGTGATACAGTCAGGCCATAAGGAGAACCGAAAGTGCGATTCACTCTTATTTATATCAATATTTTCTTTTTTTTTTCCTCTTTCGCGAAATTTATTAAAACGATATTAATTAGTACATGTAAGAGGTAACTACAAATTAAGTCCAAATAATTTTAAGCAAATATTGAGAAATAAAAAAGAAAGAACGCAGTTGATTAGAGACAAAGAATAAGTTCTCACTTAACGTGTCTGACGCGTCTAGAAAGGATTAAACCATTGTAAAAGAAAAAGGGAAGGGACATAACCGCAAATTACGAAAACAAAGGGGGGAGGGGGGTAATATATAATTTCACTGAACTTCAGTACCCTTCCAGTAAAATATAAGAGAAAAATATATTGTACGAGAAACCCTAATCTAAAGCCGAACTCAACCATCAGTCGAAGCGCCCAAACTTCTACAGAGGTACGAATCAATCTCTCTTTATTTTCAAATTCTCCGTAATTTTCATTTGCTATTTTCACATTAAAGTCTCGATCTGTTGACTAATACTATTAATTTATAAAAAAAAAATTATAGTTGAAGAAACCCTAGCTCGTCGAGGCCTTGGATTCTCCGATTGGAAAAGGCACGAGGAATTTGGTTGCTGAGCTGTGTCTGTCTCTGTTCTGGTAATCAATAAATTTAGTTTTTGAGAGATACTACTGGTTAACCATGTTTATACTGCATTAAATTAGGGCTTGAAATTCGAACTGTGAGGAATTATTTTTTTGTTTAGAATTTTTGAAATGCTTCACTTTCAATTATGGATTAGCAATAGACCAGTTAACTTTTAACCATTGATTTCCATTTTGGCATTTTGTCATAGTTTGCGTCTTGTTTTTTCTAGCATTTGGTCCAGTTTATTGAAAACAAGAAGGAAAAACATTGACAGCACAATCTCAAAATGAGAATGCATCTGTTCAAACTCTCTCATCATTGTAAATGTACAAATTCCTTTGCCTTTCCTTCACAAAAAACAAAAGGATAACTTGTTATTTAGTATGCTCTTTGCAACAATTGGAGTCCAAGCATGTAATTTACTATTTTTAATTTCCTTTTTTTATTACGTTGAGTAATTTTAACATAAATATTGTCTTTAATGTAAATGTAGGCACCATTATACGATGTAAACATGTTTGCTTGAATTGCCTCCTTTGGATGAGATGTTGGAGTAGCGAGATTTCAGATTAGAATTTAAATTTACACTTTCTTGTTACGTTATTTTTAATTGTGCTCAAAGTCAGGTGCTGAATTTCATTCTGAAGAAACAAACTATGTCCATGGAAGCATAAATTCTTTATTCATGGTTTTATGAATATGATCAAGTTCAAAACTCATGACTATCCAAGTTCAAGTGCCTTAAACACCTTCCATTAAATATAGATTAAAAAGTACTAGTGATGGTTGTGTTATGTGCCTGCTCGGTCAGTCTGTTACTTTTTGATGGACTGTTCCAAGTCATAACATTTGAGGTGACTATTTGCATTGTACTGACAATGCCCCTGGTAAAGTTGTGGATATAATTTCCATTAGTTCTGTACTCATATTTTAGCTTTGTTTTGGTGCTTCAGGCTCACCACTATTTCGCCCTATATTTTCTTTGTAAGGAATCGACATTATTTCACTTATTGTACTTTGTAAATGGAAAGGTCATCAACACTGAACCCTGATATGTGGCATTTTTTCTAACAACGTTTACTTTTTCACACAATCTAAAGAAATTTGAACAAGGATACAAAGTATATGCCGATATTACCTCATCTCATGACGTAAGTGCTTTGTTTATGATAGATGTCAAGGGCTTGGAGAAATATGAGCTTTGCAATCATACATAGGGATGTAGAATGGGAGTGGGAGAATTCAGGGTGGAGTCTTTGGTATATTTTTATTATTGGGAGTGTTCTTGCTCACTCTCTGAAGAGCTATTCACCTGCAATTTTTTTAGAGAGGATGGGGAGACTTTATTTTAATTCGAATAAATAATAGCTTTGGAGCATCTTTGGAGCATATGAGCAATGGAGCTTATGGAGCACCGCTCACCTCATGGATTGCTCTCTTGGTTTGCTTCATATGTTTGTCCTATGATTTTTTTTTTGTTGTCAAATCATTCAGTGCAACAGTTGTATAGGAATTTAACTTGATATCATTCTCTGCTTTAAATTGGTTCACCATTCATGGAGCATTTTTTGTCTGCAGCATTTAATATTGATTTCTTCCTCAAGGACCAAGAATGAGTAGCCGTTTCTCCCGCATGATTTATGTTGGCAACCTCCCTGCTGATATTAGAGAATCAGAAGTTGAAGACATATTCTACAAGGTTTCAGTTGCATATTGTACAATTCGTCTTTCTTGGTTTTATTTGGTTTAGAAGACATGTTTCTGAACTTGTAATTGTGCTCCTGGTCTCGGGATAAATCACTTATTTTTTATGCGAAAACTTCCACGCTAGGGAGAACTTTACTCTATCACTATTTTCAATAAGACTCGTGTGTAAAAATGCATGTAAAACGTGATGCGCATATGATGAATATTTTTTCATACATAATGATAATTGGTTCTAACTCTGATGAACTTGCTTTTTAATTATTATATCCTTGTTTTACAGTATGGTCGCATATTGGATATTGAGTTGAAGATCCCTCCCCGCCCTCCTTGCTATTGTTTTGTGGAGGTATTTTTCAGCTGTATTTACTGGAATTCCCGATGTGTTTTATATATGCGTACATACATACTTGGGTAAAATTGAGATATTATAAATTGTCCGACTCATTTGAACTTATTTATGTTTAGTTTGAGAATGCTCGGGATGCAGAAGATGCTATAAGGGGAAGAGATGGCTATAACTTTGATGGCTGTAGATTGAGGGTGAGCGAAGTTGATACATTTGACAGTTCTATCTTTTTTATAATTGAGTTAGTTGTCAATTTTTTTGGCCTTGCACCCGCTTTTCTAAATTTTGTTTACTTATAAATATAGGTTGAGCTTGCACATGGAGGCAGAGGTCCATCATCTTCCAATGATCGCCGTGGTGGTTATGGTGGCGGCGGAAGAGATGGAGGAAGAGACAGTGGAAGAGATGGGGGTGGTGGCCGATTTGGCACTTCCCGCCATTCAGATTATCGAGGTGCGTTGGACTGACTTAATGATGCTCTTTTGGTCGTATCTATAAACTCCCTTTCTGTTGCCTAATTTTTTCGATGGCTTTATACCGGACTGTTTTGTCCTTAGTTATCGTTCGTGGGCTTCCTTCTTCTGCTTCTTGGCAAGATCTGAAGGTCAGTATCATTTTATATGAGCAGAAATTCGTATCTTGTTGACTAGCTTGGTATATCTCATATGATTTGTTTCAGGATCACATGCGGAAAGCTGGAGATGTTTGTTTTGCTGAAGTTTCTCGGGACAGTGAAGGTATTATCTGACTTATCAGCAGATATTACATATACACGTATTTTACGCTGGCTTTTTATAAATAGTAGCCTATGTGGCTAAACCATTATTTTTTCCAATCATAATCAGATGTTATGTTTGCCAGTTATCTTGTTTGGAAGTTTAATGAACATTGTATAGTTCCGGTCATGAATGATCATTAATGCGAACCTTTCAACTTGAATTGTCTGAAAATACAGGAACCTATGGCCTAGTTGATTATACTAACTATGAAGACATGAAATATGCTGTAAGTTAATCATGTAATCATGCAGTGTAATGCTTAGGTGTCCATGTTTGTTAATTTATCCAATACAGCAGCTAACTCTCTCTTGCATTGCCCAGATGCGGAAACTTGATGATAGCGAGTTCAAAAATCCTTGGACTAGAACTTATATCCGGGTATATTAAATATTTTTACACTTTTCCCCTTTATTTCAATTTTATATTTTAATAGCTTAAGAATCTCTTTTCACGTGAACTTGTGTCCGGGTATCTTCTGTATCTCCTCTATGCTTATGCCCTTTCTATTTCTATTTTTATAGATTCAGGATCTCTTTTGAGCACCCTTTTCTCTACTTACATGTCTGAACTCAAGTATATTCATGATTAATAAAGTCCCTAAATTCCATTTCATATTTTCATATGCGACCTAAAATTTAGTATATCATTTCTTTTTGAGCTAGGATAACCTTGAGAAACAATGTGATCTATTTTTTCATTGGGGTTCATGCGGGTGTGATTTTGGTTTCAGGTGAAGGAGTATAAGGGTAGTCCATCAAGAAGCCGAAGCAGAAGTCGCAGTAGAAGCAGAAGCCCCAGGAAGAACAGGAGGTACTTATTCTCTGTTTTTGTTTTGTTATGTTAAATATTTACACGTCTCTTGGGTGAACTGAACAATGATTAAATAAAATTTCTTTGATGCAGCAAATCACTTGATCGTTCTGCTTCTAGATCACCCTCTGCATCTCCTGCTAAACCATCCAGGTACATGGTGCTATATTCTCTTCTTTTTCCACTTCTTTTCACTGATATATTACCCAAAACACACATTCATAATTGTGAAACCTCTTGAATTACATTTTCCTCTTTGCTTAAATGCTCAGACCCAAGTCCAGGTCAAGGTCACTGTCGAGGTCGAGGTCGAGGTCGAGGTCCATTTCAAAATCAAGGTCAAGGTCGAGGTCTGCAACCCCCCCTCGCCAGGTAATACATGAACACCTCCATGTCGTACTCGAGACTCCTAAAGGAAAAAGAAAAAGAATTCATTACAAGAGTGTACTGTTTTGTTTCTTTAGGGACAGTTGATTGACAATATTGTGTTTTATATTATTGTTTTATTGCAGGCTAGGTCGGGCAGTGAGTGATCTTGTTTCACGTCTGATGAAGACCTTTTTGTAGCTTTTGGGAGGACTGCATAAATTTCACTGTTACATTGAACTATTTGAACTTGAGATGTTTGTTTTGGGAGTTGTGGATCTAATTAGAGTAATAGGATTAGACCAATATTTTCCTATTGTGATGTTATTTTCTGTGCTGGAAGTTTGTGTTTGTCATGAATGTATGAATTTAACAACACATTTTGCACAAGTTAACTGGACTATTTTGTTGAATCGAGTCGTTCGAGCACTATGTTGCATGCAGTGTGTACTTGTGAAACCTAGCCGATACGAGGTTGGACCGAATTGGCCCAGTGAGAAGAGTAAGCTCTTTGATCCAATTTGAGCCCAACTTTTCTAATCCTAACAACAAATTTGTACGATATTACGACTATAATAGTCTCAATTTCGTTACGATACTTGAGTTGATACCTAAAATCTTATATTAGTCTCAGAGAAGCCTTCGTATTCAAATCAACTTAAATTTACTTCATCTGTTCCATTATTCTCTATCACTTGGTACGATAGATTAGTCTAACTTGATAAAATTGTAAAAGATTATATAAAATAATTTAATTAATATAATTCTCTGTTAATATGATATTATAATTATATTAATATTTAAAAGATTTAATACGCACTAAATGTGAATGATTTAATATGATAAATAACTTATTAAGATTGAAAAGTTTAACTAAATAAAGTAGCTAATGAAGTAAAAACAATGAGATTAGGGTTGTAATCGAGCAAAGTAGTATCGAACGACACACAGTTCAAGCTTGGTTTGATTTTTATCGAGCTTGAAATTTTGTGTTTGAGCTTGGTTTGATTTTCAATCGAGTCGAGCTCAAACGATCTTTTATCGAACGAGCTTGAGCCGAGTATCGAATAGCTTGATATTTTACATGTATTTTTTTAATTTTTAGCTTATCGAGTCGAGCTCGAGCCGAGCTTCAAAAGTTATCGAACAAAAAAAGATGTTCAAGCTTGTTTGATTACTGTGACGAACCGAGCTCATACGAGCTTTCATCGAACGAACTCGAGTCGAGTATCGAGTAATTTTGTTTGATTTTCAGCCCTAAATGAGATGGACAGAGTATTAAATTTCAATTTACCAACTCATCTTACAAAAATTTTACTGTTAACTCATTCAATTGAAATCTATTCACTTCATGTTTCACATATTTGAAAATATTCATTAGAAATCAACTCACTATCTTTTTTTTTTAATAAGAGTAGAAGTTAAAAAATACATTTTTTGAGTTACAAAATCTCTTATAGACAGAATATGTTAGTAAATAAAGGAAAATATTTTGGACATGCATACACTAAAATATATGCATAAATGAATTCTATATTGCTTAACATTCGCCAAGCACAAGCTTTTTCCTTTTTAATAATTAATGAAATGTGGTTAATAGTTTTCAAATTATTTTTTGTTGTACTTGTTTGAATTTAAGAAAAAGAGTGACATTACCCGCAAGGTGGTGGAGCAAGGAAGCGCGGTGTCTTTGACCTGATCTCTTATATGGTTTGCGATCTATTACATGAAGACGAAGTTTACCTTGTGCACTTAGGTAACTGCGGATTTCCTTGTCAGTAAAAAAGAAAAAAAAAGAGTGACATGAAGTAATTTATATTTTTCTTTCTTTCCAGAAAATGATAAAAAATATTTATTAATTTCTATTTTGACAAACTCGACCTTAATTTATAGCGTTGTACCTACAAAATATAGACATTAAATTTGGGGTCATTTCAACAATTTCTCAAAACTAAGGGTGCTATTAGCAAATTAATATTTAGGGCTATTAGCAATTATCGACGCCAATCTCATATAAAAGCGTGCAAAGCCCTAACCCTAGCTCTATTAACAGCCGCACAGGAGAAATTCAGAACCCTAAATTGCAGTTCATCTCACGTCTTCGAGAGAAAAATGTCGGTCGGAGAGCTCGCCTGCACCTACGCCGCCTTGATTCTCCACGACGATGGCATCGCCGTCACCGTAATATTTTCTTCTACTCAAAACTATTGAAGTATAACTAATTGTAGATATTAGTATGATGAAATTGAGGTCAATTTGTGAATAATATCTGATTTATGTTTTTATTTAGGCCGAGAAAATAGCGACACTAGTGAAGGCCGCCAATTTGACGGTGGAGTCATATTGGCCGAGTTTATTTGCTAAGCTTTGTGAGAAGAGGAACGTTGAAGATCTCGTCATGAACGTCGGATCTGGTGGTGGTGGTGCCGCTGCTGTAGCTGCTCCTGCTGCCTCTGGAGGAGGCGCCGCCGCCGCAGCTGCCCCTGCCGCTGAAGAGAAGAAGGTACAGCTTTTAATTTGTTGATTATTGTTTTGTTAATGTTTTCTCATCTTTATCCTCCTTTTCTGCGAATTTAGGTGTTAAGTGTTCATTTGATTGTAGTCCAGTCTAAAATATAATTTGCTCATGTTTATTGATAATGTCGTAATACTCCATTTGGGAATAGAAATTAGTGAGGAAAATTGTGAAGGAAGCTAATGTACTTTTAGTTTGTAACTGAGTTGGTATGGACTGAGAAATTTTGAAATAGTAACTGCTGTGAATGACATAAGTGTATTGAACTGTTTGTTTCATTTGTATGTATACAATCTTTTACAACTCTATTTCTAGATTCAAATTGATTTCATAAATTTCATTTTTGATTACAAGTGAAACTGAACTAACTATATGTTGAATGCTTATTTTGATTTTTTCAGGAGGAGCCAAAGGAGGAGAGTGACGATGATATGGGATTTAGCTTGTTTGATTAGGAAGATGCATTTAAGTGTTTTTTGTTTCAGTTCCTGAAGAAATTGATGGGTATCTTAATTAGAGTACTTATTAAGTTGCAGAGATTTTGTTTTACTCTATGAAGGTTTCTTATGATTGTAGCTAATATGGTCTGGATTTTTTGACAGAGTTGAGTTTTACTATTTCCTAGTATTATTTCGTAGTGTTCGATTCTTGCTCTTAGGCTTTTATCTTTGGATATCGATTATTTGACGATGATATGGGATTTAGCTTGTTTGATTAGGAAGATGCATTTAAGCATGTTTATGTTTCCATTTAGAGTACTTTTTAAGTAAAAGAGATTTTCTTTTAGTCTATGAAGATTTCATACTATTGTAGCTAAATATGGGCTGTGCATTTTTCTGAGAGAGTTGAGTATTACTATTTCTTAATATTATTTCGTAGTATTTGATTCTTCCTCTTAAGCTTTACTGTTTGGATAGCGGTTAATTGGCATATTTAATTCGTACCATATTCTTCATTCTCTCTAATACTTGCCCATTCATGTAATAGATAGTTTAAGTTTGTTCTGTTTCTATTGGTAAAGTTAGTGCCCTCTGTTCTGCCCGTAATGCCTAAATACGATCCCAGCCTTAAGTCTTTGAAAACATGTCCCGGATCCTGTACGATGGATATCTGATATCTGGATCTGTGAACCCTTTCTCACACTAGAATTTTGCAACCACTACCCCAACATAACATCCATCTACTTCCGCTCAACTTTGAGATATAATTCTTGATTTGCCAACTGTTTTTGCCAGAAATATCATAGTAAAGGTTTTGGAAGTGATGGGAGATAAAATATAGGAGATAATTATCAGATATGGACCTTTGGATTGGTTTTCGAAAGCAATATCTCTTCATGGAATGATTTTGGCCCACGACTGGTCCCTCGACTTGCTTAGAATGGGTTAAAACTTGATTGGATTGGTTTTGGAAAGCGAGAGCTCTTCATGGATCGATTTTGGCCCGCTACTAGTCCCTCGACTTGCCCCACTTAGAATGGGTCAAAACTTGATAGGTGAATAGTCTCACCTAAAACTTTCCCATACATAGGTACTCTTCCACTCTTCAAGACTCCAAAACCACTCAATGTTATATGTTCAATTTTATATCATACCTTAATTTTTATTAAAATTATTGATTTTTCGTTTATTATTTAACTACTTTCTCAAAATTTCATCTAGACTCAATATATTTCTAGTCCTCCTACCTAAATGAAGCTAGGCTTACATTGAAGTATATGGACTGGAAAATAAATTGTGGCCCATTTTTTCAAGTTTGTTACCTTCATTTAGAAAAATCTTGGATCAAAATTTAAATAGATTTTCAATGCAAATATCGAGAAGTTTAGGGAAATTCCATTTTTCATCCTGTATCTTTACCACTTTTCCACATTCAGTCCTACAAGTATTATGCTTATGCTACCTGATTTAATCCTATAACTTAGAAGTACTTTGTTGGCCACATTGTGGGTGATGTTTCTAAGAGGTATTCCTTCTTTTAAAAAAGATCATTAGGACTTCCTTGTAAAACCAAAACTAAGTATTATTTGGATGATATTTTTCAGAGGGATTCGTTCTAAAAAATTGAGGATTGTCAAATTTCTTATAAAATGAACTTAATATATTTAATTAATGTAATCTCATGTCATGCACATAATCACACTAGCTATTAAAATATTATTTTATATAGTTAGATTACTAAAGTTTTGAGATATATTTATAAGAATTGGCAAAAGTAAAATTTTGCACTTTTTATATGGCAATATATCGAGAAAAAAAGTGCATTAAAAAAATTAAATAGTGATCACAAGTTACCTAAACTAATAAGAAACATATGAATATCTTTAATATTATTTACTCGCGAATTCCATGAAATTGGCTTTTAAAATATCTAATACTATAAAAAAAAAAAAAAAAAAGAACGCGTCACAAAATCTCCTATCTCCGAAAATTATGGGACGCATGGATTATTAGTTTTTCGTAGATAGGATGATTAATTCCTATTAATTATTAAATAGGATCTAACAATAACATGGAAGCTTCTTAAACCAATCCTATTAGCTTCTAGATTGTCTTCTACCCTATATATTATTCACCCCCATGCATTCATAAGCAATTTTTTTTCTCATAAATTCACATATAAGGTTCTTTTTCCTTTGCTTCTTCCCTTCCAATTTTTCTTTAATAAAATCTCGATAAACCAAAATATCGTACGAGATACTATCGAAGATTACCCGTGAAGCACGATGTAGTCCATTATTTCGAGACTACTCTCTCTTATTAGACTTTGATAGGAATTTTCATGAGATAGAGGTTTAATTAATAATTAGTATTGATCTTGATTACAATCTTCCACATCATGAAAATTTCTATCCAAGATTAATTTGGGAAACTGGTCTCAAAATAATGGACTTTTTAGACTACTATTTTCTATTAAGGTTGGTGTGTATTCCCTTTTTTTTTTTTTTTTTGAGAAATTTCAATTGTAAAAGAAGAGTAAACGATTCTTGATCTATATATACTAATCATTTGAGAAGTAAAGTTCCTTGTTACATTTTGTTTTCTTTCATTCAATTCTTGATGAGTTCTTGAATTGAATTATTTCATTCAAAATTTTTTTTTTTCATTCAATTCTTGAGTTTTCGGATATGAGAGTGTATATTTTGTATTATTCTTATATGAATCTTTGAATTTTGGTATTTTGTTCGAATTGCGAGGCCACACACCCGAAATTTGAAATCTGGTGACCACATGATGTTTACTATCGCAATTGAGTTGAAAAGTCTCAAAATTGCTTCGAATTTATGACATATGGGCAAAATACCAAATTTAAATGTTTTTTAGGTAAGCTTGATATATGTCATTAATAATGAGGTTAGTATTACTTTTTCCCTTAATAGGGTTAAACAAATTTAAAGTACAAATTAAAGACATTGTAGCGGGTTTAGCAGATTTGTGAAAGATGCAATTATAAACAATTTTTCTAATAAATTATGCCTTAGTTAATGTGAATTTTTTTTTTTGTCTAATTCAACATTTTCTACTTAGTCTATAAATACATTTTACGTGAAAATATAACCAAAGTCAAATTAGCGGGTTCTGTTGTGAAGATTCATTGACTTCTTAAAGTTAGAGATAGCTTTAAGTTTATTTGAAGTACTTATCTCTATATAGAGGGGTAAATGCAAAATACTCCCCTGTGTTATATTAAACCTACAAAAAATTATCCTGTAAAATTTTTATTGCGCCAAACTTCATTATATTTTTAAAAATCCTGCAAAAAACATCCAATTCGGAAAAAATAGGTCATTTGGATCGACATTCTTCAAGAAATCATTTCAAAAATATATCTCGTGAAGTTGTAGGGACCAACTTGAAGTGTTTTGAAAATAATTTCTTGAAATATATCGATCCAAAACGACCTATTTTTTTTTATAAATTGAGTGTTCTTTTGCAGACTTTTTGAAAACACAAGGAAGTTTGACGCAATAATTTTTTTTACAGGATATTTTTTTGCAGGTTTAACATAACACATGTGAGTATCTTGCATTTTCCCTCTATATAGGATTAGGATCGATCAACAAGTATAATATATTTTGTTGTGTTATTTAACATTACTTCTAAAAATATAACCAATTATAATTATAAAAAAATACAAATGCACTTCTCCTTATAAATTCTAAACCCACAAAGAAAAAATCTTCCTCCAAAATCCATTCATAATTTCTCCAATTAATCAGAAGATCGATCGGAGAAGCTTGATATAATCCATTGTTTCAAGACTATTCTTCCTTATTGGGTGTTAAATCGGGATTTTAATGAAACGGGTACTGATAATTTGTAATTATTGTAATTTTTTTATATATACTTACAATTGATCTATATGAATTAGATGTACGTAGAAGAATATTACAAAGTAAACACCAATTATGAATGCCTCATATCAAGAAAATTTTGATTTACGCTTGATATGGAAAAAAAGTCGTAAAATAATTGATTTTTTAGATTATTCGGCTTATGAAATTAATGGGCCGGTTTGTTTGTTTGGTGTTTGGGAAAGTAATTTGGAAGAGTAGTGGAGGTTTGTGAAATAATCTCGATTTGCGTAATGTTGTTTGTTTGGGTTTTGAGAGAGTGGTTTGAGAAATAAATTTATGTAGAGTTTTTTTTTGGAGAATTAGGTTGCAAGTGTAAGATGGGTAAGACTTTATGTCAAATCATGTTTGTTGTGAGATAAATTGTACAAGAGATATATTACTTTATGTTAAATCAGAGTAGAGTTTATATAGATTTTGTTTAGAAATAAAAAATTGTTGTTTGTTTGGGTTTTGAGAAAATTGAGAGATAGAAATTTATTTCAGAAAATAAAAAATATGTTTATTTGGTATTTCCCAAACACGAATTTTTTTTGGGAAAGCCAAACTTATAGGCCCAATTATATTTTTCCTTTTCCTACTATTATATTTTAAGATACTAACAAAAAACATAATATTCTACTTAGTTTTGAAGATGTGACGGATTCTTTTTGCATTGCCAGAGCTCAAATGAGCTCGGACCAAATATTGAATAGCTTGGTATTTTATATGTATATTGTCAGTTTTTAGTTTATCGAGCTCGAGTTTCAAAAATTATTAAACAAAAATGATGTTCAAACTTGTTTGATTAGTGTGACGAATCGAGCTCGAGTAGCTTAGTTTAATTTTCAGACCTAGTTAATAGTATCAAGTTTTTGGCAGAATGCATTGGATTTTGGGTATGTGGGTTGGAAATTTGAATGCTAACTGACTGTGGAAATAACTTTTGGTGATTTTAAAAAAATTCTAAATTCTGTAAAAATAAAATTGGGTCAAAATTAGTATAAGACAGTTAAGGTACTATCTCAAATATATATATATATATATATATATATATATATATATATATATATATATATAAAAGTAGATAAGTAGAAGTAAATAAATAGATACCCTTTCGGTAGAATATGGCTATACATATATCGCTTATTTATTTATTTTTTAAAAATTTTTATTTTAGAAAATTAATATTAGCTTAAATCTAAAGCCAATTCTTATCCAAAATATCCTGTTATTAGTCCTTATCCAATATTTACCTCCGAAAAATATGGGGCACTCCCCTATAAATTCTTCACTCCATGCTTTCTCCGTAAGTAATTTTCTCACTAAAATTTTTCCTTTGTTTTCTTCCTCTTCAATTTTCTTTTTTTAAATTTCAACCACCCAAAATTAAGATTGCCATGAAGTAGTCTATTGTTTTGAGACTATTCTCCCTTATTAGGCTTTAATAGGTATTAATTTTCGTGAAATGGAGGATAATCTGGATGTTGATTTTATATATTAAAAAGTTTTTTTTTATATATAAATATAATAAATATGTATCAATTAAGAATATTATTTTATATATTAAAAAGTTTTTATACATATATATATATATATATATATATATATATATATATAATAAATATGTATCAATTATGAATATTAATTAAGATCATCATCCAGTTACTATCCTCCATTATATGATAATTCCTATTCACGGTTAATTTTCAACTGTAATGTAAATTTAACAATTAATTCTTAATATTATTTCTTATTAAGTTTGTATTTTCTTGATTGAGTTCTTGTGAATTAAATTCGTTTTTTGATTAATATTTTTCGGATATATAAGAGAATTTATTGTACATGCATCATCCTGTTAATATTTATTAGTTGATACTAATATATTTGGAATTTATGTTTTGCAATCTTAAATTGACTTTGAAATCGTTTCAATTGCTCGTAGGAATCTTGAAGTGGAGATCGGCATTTTATTTTTGTCTATAGTTTGCCTTGGACAGTTGAATTTTTTTTTTCCTTAATTTAATAAAATTTTCATAATTTTTCCTATTGTTATCGGAAAAAAATTAATATTTTGAACTCAATAAAATAATATTAATCAGAATCCATGTAAACCCATTAAATAAATATGGGCTCTTGGCACTTTGCCCCCTGAAAATACAATTTAGTTGGTTGACACTTTGCACCCTAGTGTGTGTTTTGAAGAAAAAATTAATTGATTGAAGAGTATAATAGTTAGTTTCAAATATGTTTTGCACTTTAAACTCTAAAAGTATAGATTTCGACACTTTGCACTCTGAAATATAGAATATTGGCACTTTACACCCAAAAAATATAATTTTTGGTATTTTCAACCCCGACTTAATATGATAATCTAAATTATGTAAATAACATGCAATATCATAATATGTTAGATATGTAAACGTCTAATTTAGATATAAAGTAAATAATCTCGAGGATACTTGAAAATAAAATGAAATAAATAATCTTGAGGATACTTGAATGTAAATAAGTTATTATAAAGTAGAAAAATTTAGAATAACAAGTTTATGATTGTTGTGCATAGAAATGATCATTTTATCTCTACATCGCCGACATTCATGAATCTCTTTTTTTTAAGAAAAATATATTAGGGTGCAAAATGTCATACAAATTATATTTTTAGGTACATAGTGCCATAAAATTTAAGTCAGGGTGAAAAATGCTAATATTTTTCAATTTTAGGGTGCAAATTGCTAACATTCTATATTTTAAGAGTGCAAAATCTATATTGCCAAAGTGCAAAGTAAAAAACTAAAATTGAAAATAATCATTCTACCTTTCTATCAATGAATTTTTTCACTAAAACACACGCTAGGGTGCAAAGTGTCAAATAAATTATATTTCCAGAGTGTAAAGTGCCAAAACTTTTTAATCAAGGTATAAAATGCCAAAACTTTTAAGTCAGAGTGCAAAGTACCAAAATCCTATAATTTCAGATTACAAAATGCCAAAAACATTTTGAAGTGAGTTTAACTCGTATTCTCATATTATTATGTAAATGAGGAATATTTTGTCATATCTAATAATTAGGTGCATTTTGTCCACTCTCATTTGACAAACCGAAAGGAATATAAAACTTGGAAGGCGAGTTTAATTAATTAATTAATGTGCTTTTTCTGACTAGTTCATCTTTTTCAATTAGACTATAAATATATTTTATGAGGAAATCCCTTCAAATGTGATTAACAAATTTAAATTACATTGATGTCAAACAAGACTCGTTGTGAATGTAAAACAAGATTCGTTGTTAGTTAATATATCTAAAAAACTATTTTATTTGGGGCTGAGTATCTAGTTTATTACATTTTATTTGCATTGGTTAAATAAGATAACTTGAATATTAATATAGTTAAGCATATAAAGTGCTACCTTTAATTTTATCTCCTCGCGAATTACATGAAACAAACTTTGGAATTATATAATCTATCCTATATCTACCTATATTAATACTAAAAATGTGAATAATTTAAATTTTTTAAAGATAAAAATATCCTTATCCAAATTATAAAGTATATTAATAAAATATAATTAGACATGAATTTTCCTTCATTTTTCTCAACAAAAATTTGTGGGAAACTTCATTTTCTACTGACCAAACACCATAAAGGAAAATATAAATTACCGTTCTTAAAATTACTTATGGAAAAAAAAAAGTATATTCAACAAGGTATTATTAGACACGAAGTCTTATTATAATTATTTCCTACATTAACTCCAAATATATGGAAATTAATTCTTACACCACTTTTCCAATTTCGTTCTTCTTGTTCTATAAAACAAATAAATTAAAAAATTATTATTTTTAATTGTTGCTAAAATATATATGTAAAATTATTATATGTATCAATATGTTGTCAAGTAAAAAATATTATTTATTTCATTTAAAGATTTAGTACAATATGTCACTCCTAAAAAAATTAAATTCTCTTAAATATCATGAAGGCTACACACACACACACAAAAAAAAAAAAAGATTAAAGTAGGATTGCATCTTACTTATGATGAAGAAAAATGCTTATGACTTAGCGAACTAAGTAATCTTTCTATGACCTAAGAAAAAAAAAAAAAGAATATCCAAGAACATGCATTATATCAAATTTTCATGAAAAACGTTTCATGAAAAACTTGTTAAATAATGAAAAAACGGGTGAAAATCAATGAAAAGTGTTGAAATCGATTAAATAAAGTTTAACTATTTGATGAAAATATGTGTAATCGATTCGGATAAAATTTATGAACACTGATGTAGTATGTGAAAAAATGAGTGAAATCGGTAAAAGTGACGGTAAAATCAATTAATATTTGTGAAATTGATGAAAATATGGTGACATTCGTACAAAAAGGAAACTAATCAGTTAAAAATGAGAGGAAATATATCAAATGGGTTAAATCAGTGAAAAAAATTAAAGTATGTGAAAATATGTGAAATTAATGAAAATTCAATTGAAATTGGTCAAAAAATATGTGAAATCAGTTCAATATGAGTTAAACTGATAAAAACAAGTAAAATTAGTAAAAAAAAAAAAAATTCTTTAAGTAACAAATAATGTGTGCAATTAACCAGTATAATTTTAGTTTTCTTGGTTTGAACGGGAGAAAACTAAAGAAATCGATGAAAAATAGGAAAAATAATGAACAATAGGTTATAATTGATCAAGAAATGGGTAAAATCGGTAAATAAAAATATAAAATGGGAGAAAACAAAAGAAATCGATGAAAACTAGGAAAACATTGGGAAATAGGTTATAATTGATCAAGAACCGGGTAAATTGGTAAAAAAAAATATAAAACCAGTAAAAATCAATAAGAAATGAATTAAACTAAGTGAAATGACTTAGGCCGGTAAAGAAATATCTTTCAAATGACTAGGTAAGAGAAATAATTGGAGATATACTTAAAAGTAATCAAAGATGTATAATTATTTGAGATGAAAATTTGGGAAAATTTTGTGGAAAAATGGATGACATCGGTGAAACAATGAATTCACAGAAAAAATGATAAAATAGTTGAAAAAACAAGTAAAATTGATGAAAAAGGTTGAAGTCAGTGAAAACATGTGAAATTGGTGAAAAACACGTAAAATTAGTGAAGAACGTGCGAAAATTGATTAAATTGATAATAAACGAATGAAATCAATAAAATGAAAAATGTTCAACTAACAAAAACAATGTCAAACCATTGAAAAAATGGTTTAAACCTAAAAAAAATTTAACAAATCGATGAAAATACCCATGATATCAAGTTGATAAATTGAATAACAATCATTAATATATGTGCTATTTCATGACATAATGAAGTTAATTTTACTCTGATTACAACAAAATATCTATGAAATGACTATCACTACAAAAAGAAATAGAAAAAAAATGCGTCACATAATCCATCTATCTACGAAAATTATGGGGCACATGCATTATTGGATAGGATGATAATTTCTATTAAATAAATAGGATTTAGCAATAACATTGGCTAAATTTTCAATCCGGAACCTATTCTTTATTTAGATGATGTAGTAGTAGTGGATACAATTTGGAGAACTCTTGGATATTTAAATATATTGAACTCTAATTATGTGGAAATAAAATGTTGCCAAAAGAATAAATAAAAGGAATCGGAAAATTCTACACTTTTCTATCGAACTAAATGCAAAAAAAAAATTTGTGCTTGCTTTGTGTAATCGGCAAAAAGCCTTATGTATTGTTTTTACTATATGGATCTAAAAAGGATTAATTTTAATTTAATCTTTAATATATTTTGATTAAACATAACTTAACGTAATACAATTTACCTGTACAAATAAGAAACATATGAATATCTTTAATTTTATTTACTCGCGAATTACATAAAACTAGTATATGCCTTGTGCTATGTAATCTTGTGTCATTAAAATAATATTTTTATATTGTTAGATTACTGAAAGTTTTGAAATATATTTATAAGAATTGGCAAAAGTAAAATTTTGCACTTATTATATTGCAATATATCGAGAAAAAAAATGCATATAAAAAATTAAATAGTGAATACAAGTTAACTATACCAATAAGAAACATATGAATATCTTTAAATATTATTTACTCAAATTCCATGAAATTGGCTTTTAAAATATCTAATACTATAAAAAGAAAAAAAGAAAAAAAGAACGCGTCATAAAATCTCCATTTACCTCCGAAAATAATGGGACGCATGGATTATTAGTTTTTAGTAGATAGGATGATTAATTCCTATTAAATAGGAACTAACAATAACATGGAATCTTCTTAAACCAATCCTATTAACTTCTAGATTGTCTTCTCCCCTATATATTATTCACCCTCTGCATTCATAAGTAAATTTTTTTCTCATAAATTCACATATAAGGTTTTTTTTCTTTGCTTCTTCCCTTCCAATTTTTCTTTTATAAAATCTCGATAGACCAAAATATCGCGCTAGATACTATCGAAAATTACCCGTGAGGCACGATGTAGTCCATTATTTCGAGACTACTCTCCCTTATTAGACTTTGATAGGAATTTTCATGAGATGGAGGTTTAATTAATAATTAGTATTGATGTTGATTTTATTACATATATTAAAATCAACATCAATTACAATCTTCCACATCATGAAAATTTCTATCCAAGATTAATTTGGGAAACTGGTCTCAAAATAACGGACTTTTAGACTACTATTTTCTTTTAAGGTTGGTGTGTATTCCTTTTTTTTGTGAGAATTTTCAATTGTAAAAGAAGAGTAAACGATTCTTGATCTATATGTACTAATTATTTGAGAATTAAAGTTCCTTGTTACATTTTGTTTTCTTTCATTTAATTCTTGAATTCTTGAATTGAATTCTTTCATTCAATTTTGTTTTCATTCAATTCTTGAGTTTTCGGATATGAGAGTGTATATTTTGTATTATTCTTATATGAATCTTGGAATTTTGGTATTTCTTTCCAATTGCGAGGCCACACACCCCCAATTTGAAATTAACTAGTGAGCACATGATGTTCACTATCGCAATTCAGTCGAAAAGTCTCAAAATACCAAATTTGAATATTTTTTAGGTAAACTTGGTATCTGTCATTAATTATGAGGTTAGTATTACCTTTTCCCTTAATAGGGTTAAACAAATATAAAGTACAAATTAAAGACATTGTAGCGGGTTTAGCAGATTTGTGAAAGATGCAATTATAAACAACTTTCTAATAAGTTATGCTTTAGTAGTTAATATAATTTTTTTTTCTCTCTCTAATTCAATCTTTTTAAATTAGACTAAAAATACATTTTACGTGAAAATCTCTTTCAATCTGAAATCCATGGACAAAGATTGAGGAATTCAAATTAGGCCAATGCATGTAAAAACAGTTATGTTGTGAAGATTCATTGATTATTTCACGTGAGATTGAAAATCAAACCAAATTACTCTGTATTTGACTCAAACTCATTTGATAAAGACTCTCATTTGAATTCGATTTCGTCATGCATGTTAAACATGCTTTAACAACATTTTTGTTGGGTTAAAAAAAAAAAACTAGATTTGGTTACGACATTCCTACATAAAATTGGGATTGCATTATCTTTTCTATTAAAGATGTAACAAAAAAATTTAATCCACCACAAATTAGCTATGAGAAATTCCAATTCTTTTAGGAAATTAAAGAATGAGTTTTTTGGTAGTTTGATTAAGGCACTTAAAAAGATTCTGCACCAAAAAAAGAAAAAAAGAAAAAAGGGTACGTGACAGAGGATCACCTGTCGGATTCCTCTTTTCGGTTCCACAAATCTATTTTTTTTTTTTTTGGGATGATGATGTAGTAGTAAGTAGTAAATATATTGTACTCTAATTATGTGGAAATAAAATGTTGCCAAAAAAATGAGTAAAAGAAATTTGAAAATTCTACACTTTTTTTTTATCGAACAAAAATCAAAAAAAAAAAAAAAATCGCATGTTCTTAGTCTAATTGGAAAAAAACCTCTTGTATTATTTTTATTAGCAAAAGCTCTGTGTGTGATTTTTTATTAGCAACAAATCCAATTTAAAATTTCAATTCATAAATTATAAGGAGGTTATTGTCAAATTTTTAAGTGAACATTAGGGTTATTGATAATTTTTTAATTGGATAGGGGTGTTTCTGCATATTTTAATTGGGATATAATTAACATTTTGGCTTATAGGTTTTTTTACTAATAAAAACTAAATATAAGATATTTTTCTAGTTAGGTAAAGCATAGGGGGTATTTTTGCATTTGGTGGTTGCTTTTCTATTATATGTGCGGAAGGAAAAAAATTAGTGCATCCATGGTATGGAATACATGGTACAACACAAGAAAAAGATCAAATTCAGTTCCGAAACTTAAGGGAAAGTTGGCTTCATAATTCCATCCCCATGTAATTGGTATGCATATATTAATTTGATTAAATCTCAACCGTTTACTATATCACGTCATCCATGCAACGACTATACTAAATAATCTCTCGTGCGGAAGATTCATCTCCTATACTTTCTACAAATATCCTTTCCATATAATATGACTATACATATATCGCTTAATGTTTTTAATTTTTTTTTTTTGAGAAAATTAATACTAGCTTAAATCTAAAGCCAATTCTTATCCAAAATATTCTGTTATTAGCCCTTATCCAATATTATTTACCTCCGAACATGCATTATGTAGTGATTGTAGTCCCCTATAAATTCATTAATCTTCTAACTAATTTTCTCATATAATAAATTCATTGAAGGTCTATTTTTCCTTTGTTTTCTTCCTCTTCAATTTTCTTTTTTAAAATTTCAGCCACCCAAAATTAAGATTGCCATGACGTAGTCCATTGTTTTGAGACTATTCTCCCTTATTAGGCTTTAATAGGTATTAATTTTCGTGAAATGGAGGATAATCTGGATGTTGATTTTATATATTAAAAAGTTTTTTTTATATATAAATATAATAAATATATATCAATTATGAATATTAATTAAGATCATCATCCAGTTACTATCCTCCATTATATGATAATTCCTATTCACGGTTAATTTGGGAAACTGGCCTCAAAACAAATTGACTTTTTTAGATTGTTTGATTCATTGAAGTTGGATGCTTATTCCTTGTTCTTGATTTAGGTAACAATTTTCAATTGTGATGTAAAATTAACAATTCTTGAATTAAATTCGTTTCTTGATTAATATTTTTCGAATATATAAGAGAATTTACATCATCCTATAGGAATCTTGGAAATTAAGTTGATACTAATATATTTACTTCTTAATCATATAAACTAAGCTCGAAAGAAACTTGAAGTAGTGTATTTTATTTATGTCTTTTAATTTATAGAATGAAAATTAATAAGTAATACACTAAATGATCGTGGCAAGATTAAATGTCTGGTTTGACCAACTACAAAATGGCTAGTACGAAAATTTAAAGCAAACCCCATTATCTCTGTTGATTAAAATGATGGATCAAAATTTTCAACTTTTCTATTAAAATATTTTTTGAATCAATAGAAACTAAAATAAGGTGTCAAAATATATATCTTCAAATTTTCTTTTTTATGAAATTAGTAGTTTTTAAAATACTAGAAAAGTGCACGTGCTTTGCACGTGATTAACTAATTTCTTTTAATCAAATTAGAAAAGTGCACGTGCTTTGTACGTAATTTACTAATTTCTTATATTAGTTGAATCATACCATCATTTTTAATTATACTATGGTCTAATCATACTATACTCTTCAATATCATTAATTCCCCTTGGGCTTTAATCTTTGGCTGTATGGCCAAATATCCAATTTAACTTTTCCTGGCTGTATAGCCAAATATCTTTACCGTTGTTGGAAGCTAAATTTTGTTATTTGGAAAGTTAAATTTAACTTTAGGGTAAACACCATATTTGGTTCCTCTTATCATTAATTTTTTATAAAGTGGTCTCTCTTATGTTTTTTTTCCCAGTTTAGTCCCCACTATGTATTATTTGTTTCACTTTAGTCATTTTCAGGTGTTCCAAGGCAGTTCCGATAACATGTGATATGCTCATAAGGGCAATTTCGTCATTTCAAGTAAACTAACATGGATATTTTGGTCTTTCTAATCAGTTGAAAAAAAAACTAAATATTTAATCTCTTCCAAACTAGGCTTTAATTCCAGTCCAACTTAATCATTCATTTCGTTCCAAACTAAAGTTTTCTCCCAAAATCTTCTTCAAACACCAAAATTGTTCATCAATTAAACAATATCTCAAATGGTCTCAATAGCGAATGGACGAAAATGCCCTAAAAAATATTCATATGCATGTCACGTGTTATCAGAACCACTTGATAAGGATTAAGTAAAACACATAATTCATAGAAGAGACTAAAGTGAAATAAATAATTCATAATAGGGACTAAAGTGAAAAAAATATAAGAGGAACCACTCTGTAAAAGGTTAATGATAAGAGGGACCAAAAGTGATATTTACCCGAGATAAAATTTAGGATATAAAAACACATCACATAATCACAAATCAATTAATAAAGAGAATGACAGGAAGAAAATTGTCGTATAATGGACCGGATATGGACCCTTTGGATTGGTTATGGAAAGCGAGCTCTTCATGGATTGATTTTGGCCCGCGACTAGTCCCTCGACTTGCCCTATTTAGAATGGGTCAAAACTTGATAGGTAAATAGTCTCACATAAAACTTTCCCAAACATAGGTACTCTTCCACTCTTCAAGACTCCAAAACCTCTCAATGTTATATATTCAATTTTATATCATACCTTAATTTTTATTAAAATTATTGATTTTTCATTTATTATTTAACTACTTTCTCAAAATTTCATCTAAACTCAATATATTTCTAGTCCTCCTACCTAAATGAAGATAGGCTTACATTGAAGTATATGGACTGGAAAATAAATTGTGGCCCATTTTTTCAAGATTGTTACCTTCATTTAGAAAAATCTTGGATCAAAATTTAAATAGATTTTCAATGCAAATATCGAGAAGTTTAGGGAAATTCCATTATTTATCCTGTATCTTTACCACTTTTCCACATTCAGTCCTACAAGTATTATGCTTAGGGGTGGGCGTTGGGTTCGGGTAACCCAAACCCGACCCGTCCCGTTTTTAAAATACCCAAACGGGACGAGTATTTTTCGGGTTTGGGTACCCGAACTTGAATACCCGTATTTTATTACGGAAATACGGGATGGGTTTGGGATTGGTCTCTCCAATCCCGAATACCCGAACCCGCCTATATAATATTATTAATTATATAATTTATACACTTTACTAGTTTACTTGTATAAAATTATCTAATAAATGAACTTTTTTAATTTTACCCTAATATTCCTTTTAATTATTACATTAGTTTAGTAATTAATATTAAATCAACCCTAAAAAGTTAAAAACTCTCAATCTCTCATAATCCCTTGTAAGTTGTACGTCTTATCAATAGCTCATTATATGATTTTACATTTTGTTCATATTTGGATATAGAAATAATCGTTATGATGACTTGATGATATTTTTTATGTATTAATGAATTAAAACGTGATACGATTTAGCAAAAAAAAAATGACGAAATATAATTACGTAATATTGTATTATTTTGTTAGATGGATGAAGAATTAATGAATAAAAATAATATGGGACCCGTAATCCCGTCCCGTCCCGACCCGCAATAATTCGGGTACCCGCTTCCGGGTACCCGAATTATTACGGGGCGGGTTTGGGATGAAAAGTGTCAATCCCGAAATTTAGTATACCCATATCTCTAACCCCAAACCCGTCCCGTGCCCACCCCTAATTATGCTTATGCTACCTGATTTAATCCTATAACTTAGAAGTACTTTGTTGGCCACATTGTGGGTGATGTTTCTAAGAGGTATTCCTTCTTTTAAAAAAGATCATTAGGACTTCCTTGTAAAACTAAAACTAAGTATTATTTGGATGATATTTTTCAGAGGGATTCGTTCTAAAAAATTGAGGATTGTCAAATTTCTTATAAAATGAACTTAATATATTTAATTAATGTAATCTCATGTCATGAACATAATCACACTAGCTATTAAAATATTATTTTATATAGTTAGATTACTAAAGTTTTGAAATATATTTATAAGAATTGGTAAAAGTAAAATTTTGCACTTTTTATATTGCAATATATCGAGAAAAAAAGTGCATTAAAAAGATTAAATAGTGAACACAAGTTACCTAAACTAATAAGAAACATATGAATATCTTTAATATTATTTACTCGCGAATTCCATGAAATTGGCTTTTAAAATATCTAATACTATAAAAAGAAAAAAAGAAAAAAAGAACGCGTCACAAAATCCCCTATCTCCGAAAATTATGGGACGCATGGATTATTAGTTTTTCGTAGATAGGATGATTAATTCCTATTAATTATTAAATAGGATCTAACAATAACATGGAAGCTTCTTAAACCAATCCTATTAGCTTCTAGATTGTCTTCTCCCCTATATATTATTCACCCCCATGCATTCATAAGCAAATTTTTTTCTCATAAATTCACATATAAGGTTCTTTTTCCTTTGCTTCTTCCCTTCCAATTTTTCTTTAATAAAATCTCGATAAACCAAAATATCGTACGAGATACTATCGAAGAATACCTGTAAAGCACGATGTAGTCCATTATTTCGTGACTACTCTCCCTTATTAGACTTTGATAGGAATTTTCATGAGATGGAGGTTTAATTAATAATTAGTATTGATCTTGATTACAATCTGCCACATCATGAAAATTTCTATCCAAGATTAATTTGGGAAACTGGTCTCAAAATAATGGACTTTTTAGACTACTATTTTCTATTAAGGTTGGTGTGTATTCCCTTTTTTTTTTTTTTTTTTTTTTTTTTGAGAAATTTCAATTGTAAAAGAAGAGTAAACGATTCTTGATCTATATATACTAATCATTTGAGAAGTAAAGTTCCTTGTTACATTTTGTTTTCTTTCATTCAATTCTTGATGAGTTCTTGAATTGAATTATTTCATTCAATTTTTTTTTCCATTCAATTCTTGATGAGTTCTTGAATTGAATTATTTCATTCAATTTTTTTTTTTCATTCAATTCTTGAGTTTTTGGATATGAGAGTGTATATTTTGTATTATTCTTATATGAATCTTTGAATTTTGGTATTTTGTTCCAATTGCGAGGCCACACACCCTCAATTTGAAATCTGGTGACCGCATGATGTTTACTATCGCAATTGAGTTGAAAAGTCTCAAAATTGCTTCGAATTTATGACATATGGGCAAAATACCAAATTTAAATGTTTTTTAGGTAAGCTTGATATCTGTCATTAATAATGAGGTTAGTATTACTTTTTCCCTTAATAGGGCTAAACAAATTTAAAGTACAAATTAAAGACATTGTAGCGGGTTTAGCAGATTTGTGAAAGATGCAATTATAAACAATTTTTCTAATAAATTATGCCTTAGTTAATGTGAATTTTCTTTTTTTTTGTCTAATTCAACATTTTCTACTTTGTCTATAAATACATTTTACGTGAAAATATAACCAAAGTCAAATTAGGCCGATGCATGTCGAATTAGCGGGTTCTGTTGTGAAGATTCATTGACTTCTTAAAGTTAGAGATAGCTTTAAGTTTATTTGAAGTACTTATCTCTTTATAGAGGGGTAATTACAAAATACTCTCATGTTTTATATTAAACCTACAAAAAATTATCCTGTAAAATTTTTATTGCTTCAAAACTTCATTATGTTATCAAAAATCCTGCAAAAAACATCCAATTTGGAAAAAATAGGTCATTTGGATCGACATTCTTCAAGAAATCATTTCAAAAATATATCTCGTGAAGTTGTAGGGACCAACTTGAAGTGTTTTAAAAATAATTTCTGATAGAATAGTGTCCTGCAAGCCAACTATTTTGGCTGCATTTAATTGAAAGGACCATTCAATTGGATTAATAAATGCATTTTATTATATGGTCATCTTTATCTTATGTAATAATAATCTACGCATAAGGATAGAAGTCCTTAGATCACAGGGCTATGGGACAACCCGTGGACTGATCTCCAAGGCCGTGATCTAGAACATATTCAAGAGTCGTAGAATCCAATCGAGATAGGACATCGTTGGATTCGGTTAGACTCTCACTATTGTGTATACTCCGATGAACTGGAGAACGCTGGGGTCCACGAGCGTGACTGGGATAGTCGATACACATAAGTGGGTGGCTTGCTGGGATGGCAAGCGCACTGAATACCCCAATTAGGAAATAACTCACCATGGAAGCGGTAGTCGCATATCGGGGTTGAAGTTATTCCAATTTACAATAGTATACGAGGAACGATCCCTAACTACTTGAGATGATAGGGTTTATCTGGTGCGAGAACGTCTATGCTTTGATTTGAGTCCCGACTGACTGGAGATCGCCAGAAAGTCTCTGTGGACTCATATTGGGTATAGAGGAACTCGTATGCAGATTCATATCATCAACAAAGGATCCATTGACCCGACTTGATAGGTTGGGAAATTCTCCTATGGAATTCTGTGAGAAATTAATTCTGGTAAAATCCTCGGCCGAGGTATCTGACAGCTTTATGTAAGTAGCTCATAAAGGTTAAGTCAAAGAGAATTATTTCGAGACCAGAATGCATAAGGTCAAGACAAAAGAAAAGGGAAACCGATAAAAGACCATACCCTTAAGTCTCGACTGGGAGATTGATCGATGGAGAGATTATGTCGTATATGGTAATTGTAAATGATAAAAGGTTCACTGAATTAATTCACCAGTGATTGGGCTCCATGGGCTTGTGGCTGGACATCGACCGTGGAGTGTGGGAGAATTCCCAAATTGGCAGGGGTGCTAATTTTGGAATGATCAATCGACAGAGTGTTCGATTGATTTAGAGTAAGTCTTACTCGAATAATTAAATAATATTTAATTATAACCCACGGCCAATTATGTGGTGAACCTACGGGGGCATACACAATACACATGAAGCGAAAGCGAGGAAATAAGAACGACCGAGTCGACTGGGTCGACTGGGTAAATAATCGACTGGGTCGATTATTATGGATGGGTCGACTGGGTCGACCCAATTGGAACAAAAATGGGATCCAATTGGAATTGGATCAGGATCATAAATTAAATTGGAATTTAATTTGTGGATTAATTAATTAAGTTGGATTTAATTAATTAAAAGGGATTTTAATTAAATGGACTTAGAGTCTGATTTAATTAAATGGGAGATTAAGTTAATTAATTGGGCTATTTAATTGGGAGATTAAATAAAGCATGGTCAAATTAATTAACTGGGCCATGAATTAATTAGAAGACTTGGTCTTCTAATTAAAGAGGGCCATGGCCCATGTAGGAGAAAAGAGCCCTAGTCCTAATAGGACTAGGTTAGAGAGATAACTATAAGTAGCCTTCTTGTAGTTATTTTTCACACAACTCAACAAGTAAAATTTGAGCAAGAGCAAAATTTTCTCTCCCTCTCCCAAGCAAAAGTCGACCGAACCCTGTCTTCCTTTTGGAAGAATTTTTCGTTTTCGACCTTGTTCCAAAATCGTTCCTATATCCTAGATCATAATATATCTTGTGTTCTAGCTGATCAAGATTTATTATTTTCGTGTAATTGTGGTGTATCAACCCGTAGAGGCGCAACACGTGGGGCGCTGCTGCAGAGCTTGGATCGATTTGGCTGAGGAGGAATTCAGAGTCCGTTTTGCTAGCCGAGGATTTGCAAGGAGATAGGTATAACGTACAAACTTATACTATCGTTTTATTTATGTTTATATATATACACCTAGAGTAGTATCCTGGCAAGATTCCGTAAGAGGTCCTAAAATTTTTATATTCCGCTGTGCCTAGGGCTGTTTATCTTACCGAATCCCAACAGTGGTATCAGAGCCAACTCTAGGCTTTGTATATATATGAATTTGTAAATTCTGTGTTATAAATCATATGTTTGATTTATGTATGGCTAGTTCTTTAACTGTGTATGTTTTAGGACGTAGATCTGTTAACTTGGAGTTAATGTAAAATTTTGATTCGAAAATATTATCGTGTTAATTTTTATTTTGGATTGAATTAATTAAAACTGTTGATTTTAATTAATTAAGGAATCAAACACAAATTAAAACAAAACAAAAAAAAAAAACAAATTATTGTATCGACGCTTTATTCTCTTGATGAGAATGAATTAGTGCTCGGCGCAATTTTTTTTTCCTTTGTTAACGTGACCATGCGTGACCATATGTGTCTTTGTAGGCATGTTGTTTTAATTTGGAAAAAGTGCTACGTGAATTTTGAAACAAACATCATGAATTGCAATTTGATTTTGTAAATTGCAACTTGAAGCCAAACATTCTTCGGCGATGATATGGTGGTTCAAAAATTTTTTAGTGGCAGAATTTTGGATAATCTTGAACAAAATCTTGGAGATTTGGTTGTTATGGAATCTTGGTGAATCTTGGATAGATCTTAAAGATCTAATTAACAAGGAAACTTAGAGTTTCATTTGAGATAAGACATTCAATTATAATTAATGTCTTCTAGTAAGTTACCAAGATTAAAGATCTTAGAGATCTTATTAAACAAGGAAACTTAGAGTTTCAATTGTAAGAAGAGATTTAATTAAAATTAATCTCTTCTAGTAAGTTACCAAGATTAAAGATCTTAGAGATCTTATTAAATTAGGAAACTTGGAGTTTTGGATAAGGTAGAAATCTTGGTGGATTTGGACACTACCTTAGTTAACTAATCTAGTCAAAATAGAATTATCTTGAGAATCTTAGAGATTTGTAAAATTGGGAAACTTAGAGTTTTGGATAAGATAGTAATCTTGGAAGATTTGTAACTATCTTAATTAACCAACTTTATCAAGATAAGAGTTGTAGATTACTTAGAACTCAAGTAAGAGTTAATTAATCTTAGAGATTAATTGTTAATTCAAAATTAAATTAACTTGGATAATTTTTGTGAATTAAAATTAAAGGAGCCGGTAAATTTACATTTATGCCCTTATGTGAATTTATGCATGTTCTTGAGTGAATATGTGGATTGGTCGATTTTGCCCTTAAGCCCTGTGTAGTTTTGGTTTATTTTTTTTATGGGTTGTAATTAAATGGGCCTGATTGGTGCCCTTGCTTGCGCAAACAAATGTAATAGAATAGGGCCATTTAAATTTGTAAGCTAGGCTTAGATTAGGCTTGGAGCCAAGAAGACCTCATGAAGACTTGGAGATCCACATGGAGGCCCATTACCTTGGAGGACATGGAGGCCCAATTTCATTACATGGAGGCCCAATCAAGGTGGATATTACAAGAAGGCCCATGATGTATGGGTTTGAAAATTGTAATAGTTAGGACATTTAATTTCCACCCTAGACTGACCAATTGGTCCATCATGTGGCTCGTGATGGATCGCATAGGATGGGCAATCGACCAATCATATGTGCAATGCTAGGTGATATATGTTTACTATTATTCTTTGATGTATGTCTTGCATGCTTAGAATAGATCACGTAAACAAAATAAAGCATAATCTGATGAGACCTCGCACGAAGAAAACTTAAAACCTCCAATTGATCTTAAAAACTCAATTAGAATATTAAATCGATTAACGGGCGCATATGAATGGTGTCTATGGTCCGAGCCTATCCAATTACTAGGTCTTAGGCATATTGTACAAATATATCTCGATGTCTCACGAGTCGTGGGTCGAGCTATAGGAAGATGATATGTCTATTGCCTCGATGCACAGTTTAGTGCCAAGGGAGGGGATAGCAAGGTTCTAGGCGCTGTCTCACGAGTCGTGGGGCGTCTAGGATTGAACTCTTTCTCTTCACGAGTATTGGACATGATTTAACGCGAGTAAGTATGGATGTCTCACGAGTCGTGGGTCCATAACTGCTTGTAGGTAGGGGTGGGCACGGGCGGGTTCGGGATGGGTTCGGGGCTAAAGATATGGGTATAATAAATTTCGGGATTGACACTTTTCATCCCAAATCCGCCCCGTAGTAACATCCGTAATTCTTTGAAATATCATCCGTCTCCTTCCGCTCAACTTTGAGATATAATTCTTGATTTGCCAACTGTTTTTGCCAGAAATATCATAGTAAAGGTTTTTTACAAAATCTCCATTTACTTCCGAAAATTAAGGGACGCATGGATTATTAGTTTTTAGTAGATAGGATGATTAATTCCTATTAAATAGGATCTAACAATAACATGGAAGCTTCTTAAACCAATCCTATTAACTTCTAGATTGTCTTCTCCCCTGTATATTATTCACCCCCATGCATTCATAAGTAATCTTTTTTTTTCTCATAAATTCACATATAAGGTTCTTTTTCCTTTGCTTCTTCCCTTCCAATAAAATCAAAATATCGTACGAGATACTATCGAAGATTGTCCGTGAAGCACGATGTAGTCCAATATTTCGAGACTACTCTCCCTTATTAGACTTTGATAGGAATTTTCATGAGATGGAGGTTTAATTAATAATTAGTATTGATGTTGATTTTATTACATATATTAAAATCAACATCAATTACAATCTTCCACATCATGAAAATTTCTATCCAAGATTAATTTGGGAAACTGTCTCAAAATAACGGACTTTTAGACTACTATTTTCTTTTAAGGTTGGTGTGTATTCCTTTTTTTTTGTGAGAATTTTCAATTGTAAAAGAAGAGTAAACGATTCTTGATCTATATGTACTAATTATTTGAGAATTAAAGTTCCTTGTTACATTTTGTTTTCTTTCATTTAATTCTTGAATTGAATTCTTTCATTCCATTTTGTTTTCATTCAATTCTTGAGTTTTCGGATATGAGAGTGTATATTTTGTATTATTCTATGAATCTTGGAATTTTGGTATTTCGTTCCAATTGCGAGGCCACACACCCCCATTTTGAAGTCAACTGGTGAACACATGATGTTCACTATAGCAATTGAGTCGAAAAGTCTCAAAATTGCTTTGAATTTGTGACATATGGGTAAAATACCAAATTTGAATAATTTTTAGGTAAACTTGGTATCTTTGATTAATTATGAGGTTAGCATTACCTTTTCATTTAATAGGGTTAAACAAATTTAAGGTACAAATTAACGACATTGTAGCGGGTTTAGCAGATTTGTGAAAGATGCAATTATAAACAATTTTCTAATAAGTTACGCCTTAGTAGTTAATATAATTTTTTTTTCTCTCTCTAATTCAATCCTTTTAAATTAGACTAAAATTATATTTTACCTGAGAATCTCTTTCAATCCGAAATACATGGTTTAAGATTGACGAATTCGAATTAAGCCAATGCATGTAAAAAAATGTTATGTTGTGAAGATTCATTGATTATTTCGTGTGAGATTGAAAATCAAACCAAATTACTCTATATTTGACTCAAACTCATTTAATAAAGACTCTCGTTTGAATTCGATTTCGTCATGCATATTAAACATGCTTTAACAACATTTTGTTGGGTTAAAAAAAAACTAGATTTAGTTACGAAATTCCTACATAAATTAAATCGGGATTGCATTATCTTTTGTAATAAGGATGTAACAAAAAAAATTTATCCACAAAAAATGAGCTATGAGAAATTCCAATTCTTTTTAAGAAATTAAAGCAAGTGTTTTTTGGTAATTTGATCATGGTACTTAAAATTCCGGAAAAAAAAAACGGCACGTGACAGAGGATCACCGGATTCCTCTTTTCGGTTCCACAAATCTATTTTTTTCTTTTTTTTTTTCGGATAATGATGTAGTAGTAAATATATTGTACTCTAATTATGTGGAAATAAAATGTTGCCAAAAGAATGAGTAAAAGGAATTTGAAAATTCTACAATTTTTTTTAATCGAACTAAATGCCAAAAAAAAAAAAAAAAAAAAATAAATATATATCGCATGCGCTTAGTCTAATTGTCAAAAAACCTCATGTATTATTTTTATTAGCAAAAACTATGCATGTTATTTTTTATTAGCAACAAATCCAATTTAAAATTTTAATTCATAAATTATAATGAGGTTATTGTCAATTTAATTTTTTAAGTGAACATGAGTTATTGTTAATTTTTTAATTGAATAGGGATGTTTCTGCATATTTTAAGTGGGATATAATTATCATTTTGGCTTATAGAGTTATTTTACTAATAAAAACTAAACATAAGATATTTTTCTAATTAGGTAAATGTATTTTTGCATTTCGTGGTTTCTTTTCTATTATATGTGCGGAAGGAAAAGAATTAGTGCATCCATGGTATGGAATACGTGGTACAACATAAGAAGAAGATCAAATTCAGTTCCAAAACTTAAAGGAAAGTTGGCTTCATAATTCCATCCCCATATAATTGGTATGCATATATTAATTTGATTAAATCTCAACCGTTTCCTGCACCACATCATCCATTCAAAAGTTATACTAAATAATCTCTCGTGCGGAAGATTCATCTTCTATACTTTCTACAAATACCTTTCCATATAATATGACTATACATATATGGCTTAATTTTTAATTTTTTCTTTTTTGAGAAAATACTAGCTTAAATCTAAAGCCAATTCTTATCCAAAATATTCTGTTATTAGTCCTTATCCAATATTATTTACCTCCGAACATGCATTATGTAGTGATTGTAGTCCCCTATAAAATCAGTAATCTAAGCGTTTGGTAGGACCTAATAGGGGGTATTATGTCATATTATATGAGTTAATATGGGCTAATATAATATTTGGTGGCATTGCTCTAATACCGGGTCAAATGGATTAAATCCTTACGACCCGGTATTAAGACTATATTATAATCCACCCAGGCATGGGTGAATTAGTTAATCCAGGTAAATATGGATTAGGTAAATATAACTAATAACCTCAAATTTACATATTTCGTTTTTAACATATTATTAAATATCATAATTCTTTTCAAATAAATCACAAATTAAAATTTATATCAATTTACAATTAACATGGAAACATTCAATCAAATCTACCAAACATGTTTTTAATATGACATTCAATCCGGCTTAACTTTCTCACATAATAAATTCATTGAAGATCTATTTCTATTTTTCCTTTCTTTTCTTCCTCTTCAATTTTCTTTCTTAAAATTTCAATCACCCAAAATTAAGATTGCCATGACGTAGTCCATTGTTTTGAGACTATTCTCCCTTATTAGGCTTTAATAGGTATTAATTTTCGTGAAATGGAGGATAATCGGGATGATGATTTTATATATTAAAAAGTTTATATATATATATATATATATATATATATATATATATATATATATATATATATATATAATAAATGTGTATCAATTATGAATATTAATTATGTTCATCATCCAGTTACTATCCTCCATTATATGATAATTCCTATTCACGGTTAATTTGGGAAACTGGCCTCAAAACAAATCGACTTTTTTAGATTGTTTGATTCATTGAAGTTGGATGCTTATTCCTTGTTCTTGATTTAGGTAACAATTTTCAATTGTGATGTAAAATTAACAATTCTTGAATTAAATTCGTTTCTTGATTAATATTTTTCGAATATATAAGAGAATTTACATCATCCTATAGGAATCTTGGAAATTAAGTTGATACTAATATATTTACCTTCTTAATCATATAAACTAAGCTCGAAAGAAACTTGAAGTGTATTCTATTTATGTCTTTTATAGAATGAAAATTAATAAGTAATACACTAAATGATCGTGGCAAGATTAAATGTTTAGTTTGACCAACTACAAAATGGCTGGTACGAAAAATTAAAGCAAACCCCTTTATCTCTGTAGATTAAAATCATGGATCAAAATTTTCAATTTTTCTATCGAAATATTTTTTGAATCAATAGAAACTAAAATAAGGTCTATTTCCGAAATCAAAATATATATCTTCAAATTTTCTTTTTTATGAAATTAGTACTTTTTAAAATACTAGAAAAGTGCACGTCCTTTGCACGTGATTAACTAATTTCTTTTAATCAAATTGGAAAAGTGCACGTGTTTTGTACGTAATTTACTAATTTCTTATGTTAGTTGAATCATACCATCATTTTTAATTATACTATGTTCTAATCATACTATACTCTTCAATATCATTAATTCCTCTGCAGAACCCTTCATAAATAAAACCCCCTCCATTTACTATATTCATATTCTGCTCTACTCAAATACAATACACCAAACTAAATAAAATAATCTCTTCAAAATCAACAGCTCATATGGATGGAATACCAACAAAATTTCAAATTACAAAAAAAAAAAAAAAAACTGAGAAGTAAAAAATAATTTTCATTGTATCAACCATGTGATATATAAGATTCAATTTCAAGTAAATTCTATTTTAATCTTTTAAGTTTACCAGCTTCAATTTTTTATGCAATGAAACCATTGAAAGCATTAGTATAGTTTAATTAAAAAAAAGAAAAGGAGACAATATTGTAGAAGTGGAACTCACTCTACTAGAAGAGGGGCATAAGGGACGACCTAATTCTAATGAAAACAAATATGTCGTTATGTAACGCCCCGGAAATTTCGAAAATTTTGATTGGATTTTTGTTCCAATTTATGTGCTACATTTTATTTTCAAAGTTAAGCATTAATTTGAACAAATTAATTAAATCTTGTGATCTTTTCAATTTTGAAATAATTAAAAATATAAAAGTTACCTTAATATAAGATCAAGACCTTCTTGAAAATTTTCGGGCTTGGATGCACAAAAAATTTATTTTTGTGGACAAAAATGTAAGTTTTCAAAACTTCGGGGGGCATAGTGCAAATTTGCCCCAAGTTCCAGATTTTTGTAGGAGAGTAATCATTCTCTCTCCTTGCACACTCCTAGGGCTTTCAAGCATGCCCTTGGGTAGATAAACTCATCCACCTAAGGGCATCTCCAATGCTCCAAATATTTTACGTGAAATTGTAATAAAACATTATTTATAATGTTATTTATAATTTAATATTAAAAGAAGAATAAAATATAATAATTCTGAAATTTTAGATGATGACTGCTGGAGTGAATAGCTAGTAGCTAAAATTTGACACTACAAGAAAAATGACCTTTTGCTACTAAATTTTTTATTACTATTAGATAACTGTAACAAATGACACTATTTATTACGAAATATTGGCGTAATAAAAGAAAATTTAAATCTTACGTTTTTTCTAATTATTTGTTACTAAATCTTCATAGCGTAACAAAAACTATTGGGCTAATTTTTTTTGGGCTCCATATCAGTGTTTTCCCTCCAACCAGCTACATTTACTCTCTACTCTCTACTCACCGTCCCCTTTAAACACTCATCCCATTCGTCTTCTTCGGCTATTACTCAGTAATTTATGTTCAGTTTTTTTTCAATTTTTGTGCTCGTTCATAACTAACACATCTCACAGTCCATTCGAAATTTTAATTTTTTGTTGTTCGCGTTCAGTTTCAAGAGAAACAAAAAAAAAAAAATTTCTTGGGTGAATCTCTACTTGAATCACTCGTTGGTGCTGAATATACTTGTTTGACAGTCCCAATTTCAAGTTTAATCAGGTTTTTGAATCATATTTTGCAGATTAAGGAATTTAGGTTTTACGATCCCCAATTGCGGAATTTTGATTTCGACAAATTTATGTGTTTTCTTCGTGTTTCTCCACTGTAATCACGTTTCTGAGCATATTCAAAACTTTAATTTCACTGGAATTTCATCAATTGCTACCAATATCAGTGGTAGAAGTTCGGGTGGCCTTCCCTGTTTCTACGATTATTCTTTTTCCGTGGATTTGTGCTGATTTTGTGTTTATTTTGGTTCTAAAGGTATTATTTCAGCTGATATTTGATTTGTTTGGTGGTGTTTGCTTGAAATTTTGGTTGATTGAGAGTTGGGTTTTGATACTTTCTTCTATTACAGCTGCTGTACGTGAAGAAGCCTTGGGGAAGGTGATTAAATTGCATAAACAGCCCACACATTCTGCCCCTGTTCAAAATCACCCCTGTACTTTTATTGATTTACAATTAATTAGTTTTTGAAAGTAATTAGCATCTTTTACCGTTGTTGATTGTGATTGTGTTCTAATATTATATTGTTTTATCAGATTTTGAGATATTGGCATTCCCTTGCAATCAATTCTTGTATATAAAGTCGCAATTGAGCTAAGAAGCAGAACAATTTTCCTTCACAAGATTCAAAGTTGATTGTTGTATCTTACAAAAGGTATATTATGAAAATTTCATTGGGTTATTACTATATGGATTTTCATCATATTTTCTTGTTGCAAATACTTAGCTTTGAGTATGTTGAGGTTGACTAATTATAGCTTATATTGTTTGTTAGGCATGCTTTGTTTTATTTTTTTGTTAAATACAATGTATAAATCCATTCCATTGATGAACTTCTCATGCTCAAATATATGTTTGCATTTAATTTAAACATTGTTAGACATATTGAGCATGGAATGATGTTACATATTAACCAAAAGTCATATAGAGAAGTGTAATAAAGCTTGATTGAGTAATGGATAAAATGAAGTCTTTAAACACAAATATTTCTCGTTCAAATCATGTTATATGTATTACAGAAAGTTGAGCTTTCTTAATTTATTTGGTCAGTAGAGAGTTATTGTAATTATATGAGTTTGTGTAGTATTAGTAATTGATAATTATATTTTAATTAATGGTGCAATTCTTTAAAAAATTTCATTCTATGGCCATAATATAGTTCAATAAATCCACTCTCTTCACATTGTCGTAGATGGAAAATGTTATTATGTTCTTATTGGAACATTCTTACATGTTTTTAAACTAATAAAATTTGCAACCGTCTTTGGCACGTGATCCTTTGGCAAATACTTGTACAAGTATATTTGTATGTTCAAGTCTCATACTGCCTTTCCTTATTTAATTATGGGTGGCAACTCTACTTCATTGATTGTTGGTAGTTTGAAATCTATTGTCAGGAGCATCACAAGTGTAAATAATAATTAAGCTATAATTTGATATTATGTTGTCATTAGAAAAATTTATGACATAAGATATATTAAGTTATAGTACAAGAGTTAGAAGTTGGTGAATTCTATTTCTTCGCTATGGTCAACAAAGTTCTCTTGCTAATATCTTCTCTGGTTATTGTCTTCTAGAAGTAGTTGTTTACATCCTGAAGGAGATACTCAAGATAACATCTTGCTTGCACTATTGGTTCGACTAAGGCTCTTTTGTTGCTGAATGGTGCTAATTGTGAAGGTGCTAGGTATTGTTCGGATGCTTTTTTGCGCTGATTTAATTTGATTAGGGAGGTTAATTGCAAGTTGCCGCTCGTGTTAGATTTTGTGAGTTTGTTACTTAACATTTGTGTACCTTTGCTTATAGTTCTTTTGTAATATTCTTTGTAATACTCATTGGGGGTAAGGGTATATCCTCCTCCTTGTAAGCGATTATTTCGATCAATATATCTTCATTTTGAAATAACATTTGTTTATGTGTTTTATATTGAAATACAATAGTTTTTGTTTTAGTGAAATGCCTAAAAAAATGCAAATATTTATTATGATATTGTAGGCCTAATTATTACTTGCAAAAACAAAATTGTATTTTGTTATTAAAATGTAGCCGTAACAAATACAAAAATATTGTAATAAAAAATATCTTTTTCTTACGCCTTACACTACCGTAACAAAATGTTGGCATTTCTCCAACTATTTATTACGGAAATTCAGCCGTAATAAATTGTGGAAAATTCGTAATAAATACCTTTTGTTACGATATTAAAACCGTAACAAAGCATTTGCTACGCCAGTATAGATTACGGCAAAAATTCGTAACAAATCCGTAATAAAAGGGTTTTTATTACGAAAATTGGCTTTTTATTACGGTTTTACTTTGGTAATAAAAAGCTAATTTTCTTGTAGTGTGACACTGTTCACCATGTATAATTTGATATATATGACAACTTACGGAAGACACTGTTGGAGATGCTCTAAGGGCATCTCCAATGCTCCAATGGGAGGGGAAAGCCATAAAGGAGGGAGAGAAAAAATAAGGTTTTATCGGGAAGGGGATAAATTTTGGGAGGTGGTTGAGAGGTTCTCAACCACCGCCTAGATATGTGGATGAGTGGACCGCCCCACACATCTCTTGTTTTGGGGCTGGGCCCATCCCCACTTTTTGTTTTTATTTTTTATTTTTTATTTTTTTTGTGTTTAAGTAATTGAGCCAGCCCCATTTCTTCTTTTTTATTTTTTATTTTTTTTGTTGTAACCCATATCATTTTTTATTTTTTAATGTAAATATTTAAATTTTTTTTTAATATCTTAACATTAATTAATTTTTATTACTTGTGCATTTTGTACTTTTATAACTTGTAATATTATAATTTTATGTACAATGTTTATAAATTGTTATTATTATTTAACTCTATTATTATTAATTTTATTAAGTGAGAGTGAAAAAATATGAGAATTATAATTTTGTGGAATAAATAAAGTACGTTGAAATTAAATACGACTTCTAAATTAAAAATAGAATACTGGTTACATAATTTAAATACGATAAATTAAATTAGAAATGGCATAATGGTGGCACCGACGATGAATTTCCATATGTGAATTATTAATTATTGTAATGCTATTATATTGTTATTATTAAATATTTATTATTATTAATGTCAATGCTAAATTAGTTATTATTAATGACAATGTTAAATTACTTATTATTAATGTCAATATTTAAGTTAATATTGACTTTATTATTATTATTATTATTGTTATTAGTATTATTAAATGAATGAGAACTGGAATTAAATGGAATGTGAACATTGGAAAAATTAAGTGAGAGTGTGGAAGTTTGAGAATTGAAATTAAATAGAATATGAAGATTGAGTCACTGAAGATGACTATAAAAAGAGGAGTCTGAAGGGGAAGGGAAGTCTGAGGGGAATGAGAGTCCATAGTCCATACCCACTGGAGATGGCCTAAGGTTGACATGCATTGGTGAAAAATGTGGATTAATAATACTCCTTTATTATCATATTGTATGTATATGTGTATATAAATTAAAAATCTGAATTTATAGCCTAATAAATATCCTCCTCAAACCCACATTATCTTCTTTACAATTTAAAAATACTTAGATCAAGAAAACAAGAGAGAGAGAAGAGGCAACACAAAGAGAATTTTCGGATTTTCATTATACAGCCTCGGTTTTCTGATCATTTCGCCTTCGTCCACCATTGGATCATGCCCAAATTTTGTGTGAATGTCCTACACACATGGATCTACATATTGACCGTTCGGATCGTCGTTTGGAACTCCCGAAGTGAATCGACAGCCGTGAGAAAATGGTGAAAAGTGAGGATCTGAGGGCTTTTGTTATGGACCACCACGTACCGGAGCCGTCGCCACTGACACCGGAGCTGCCACAACCACCTTCAGAGATCCGGAAATGAAGAGAGTTTCACCCCCTTCGTTGCTTTGGGTAAAAAGACATTTATGCATGTGTTATTTAATCTTTGTGATATTACTTTATTCTCTTTATGTATATATTGAAGAAGTTTAGTTTATCCTTGTAGCTTTTGAGATAAGTTGTTGAGTTCATATATATTAGATATTTAATGTGACTTGCTTTGATTTTGTTTAAATATTGCTTATATGTTTGGATCTTGATTTATTTTTTTGAAAAGGTTATTGTTCATAATTTTCGAAACTTTGGGGGGTATTTTTGAAAGTGTTAAAAGTTTAAGGGTTAGGGATGCGAAAATTTTGAGAGTATAATGGACTGAAAATCTCTATTTTGTTTGATATTTGGTTAGGTTTACTTGAAAAGCATTTGTTTAAAGTTTGTTTCGATATTTTGCAAAAACGGGAGTTTTTGAATCATTTGGGGTTATTTTTGTAAATCTGAAAATAAGAAGGCAAAGGTGCTGTTTTGTCTCTGTTTTTACATAGTAACTCTTATAAACTCTTGATTAATAGATTTGAAGTAGTGGTTTGTTCACTTTTGTTTTAAGATTGAAATTTGTAAATTTTACCGAAGAAAATTTATGATCAAAGAACTTTTTGTTTCTCATTGTTAGTTTGGTGGAAAGTTACTAAAACTTATCTTTAATCCCAGTTTTATAGCGAAAAATATGCTTGATTATTTTTAAATATTGCTTAGATGCTTGGATCTTGAATTATTTTTCAAGAAAATTGATTTTATTAAGTTTTTGAAAACTATGAGGGTATTTTTGAAAAGTTTTAAACTTATGGGAATTTTAAAGCTTTGATTTTTGAAGTAACAAGATACTTAATACTTTTATTTGATTTTCGATATGAGTTTAGTTAAAAATCTTTTGATTTAAAGTTTGTTGCAATTTTTTTGCAAAGATGGATATTTTTAAAAGTTTAGGGGCTGTTTTGTAAATCTGGAAAATGAAGGAAAATTTTTGCTGTTTTGGCATTGTTTTTTGAAAGTGCTTAAAAGTTTTGCGGTCCCACCCTAGTATTCGGGAGAGTAGTAATATTTTGTGGTTGATTTATGCTCTTTTTCGATTTTGTTTAGAACCTTGCTTAGACTATTTGATTCGTTAAAGATGATTTATATTTTCACAAAAGAGACAAGATTTTCATAAATTACTTATTTATCTCTTTCGGTTGATTTTGTTCAAATATTTTGATATGTTGTGATTAAATGTTTTCGCTTTAAAATTCTACTATGAAAATTGATTTTATTTGTTTGTCAAAAAGAAAACTTAGTAATTTAAATTGTTCATACTTCGCTTTAAACCGCTTCCGCTTTAAAACCTTTAATTTTGGATTTTAATTTATTGTTTCTTAAAAAAAAAAAGGGGCTTCGATATTTTTGACGCTTTTTCAAAATAACAATAATATTTTTTTGACCGTTATCCAACGGACCCGCGGAGCCGGGCAGCCACAGATGGTATCAGACCTTCGGCTCAAGGCCAGGAAAGGATCCTCGGATTTGTACTGAGGTGCTAGTAAGGAGGGACTCACCGTCATGATTTTAGGGTGTCTACCCACATTGGGTAGTTCACTTTTAGGACAAGACCGCAATCGAAACCATATGTTTAGTACGTGTCCTTGGGGTTAATTGTTATTTTTGCTTGATTGTGTGTTTTCTTGATTAATTATTTTGTTGGTGGTATCTCGAATACCATAATGTTATTCGAACTTTATTGTTGATATTATTGTCTGGTTCTGATTGTATATGTGTGCGTTCCGTGATTTTACGTAAATTAAAATATGTGAATCAAGTGACCTTCCTTGAAGTACATAGAATAACTAAAATAACCCTAATCCTTTTGAATTCCATTATCGAGTTTACTCAAAACTCATAATTCTAATCATTCGAAAACAACTCAATACTCCAAGACATTTCATTATGTCTTCACGAGCTGCACATATTGTGGTTACGATTGTAGCGCATGCTGTGACGGTTGCCACAATTGAAGCTAATATGGCTTCCAATGACATTGCTAATGGAGGTCTATCGTCTTTATATTTCAAGAGCTCTTTCTACTTCTAGACATATAGAAACTTAGTTTTAAATAATAATATTATTATTGGGCTTCAAATAGAGCTAATTAATGTGTTCACGTCAGAGAAAAACATAATTTCTCAATAGTTTAATTTCGTTCGAGACGGGTTGGACACATTATGTGAGTACCTCTTTCAATAAGAATTCGAACCTGAGCACGCTACTTTGTAGGGACTAGTTCTTCCACTATACCAATAAAAAAATGATATAATGAAAATTAACAGTATGTCAAGTTTTGCTAACATCGATTGATTTGAATTTTTCAAGAAGAAATTTACCAGTGTCAGGAAACAAACTGTAAAATCATTAATAAGAAACGGATTAGTACAAAGATATTCGGATTGAGAAACCCTAGTGTAAATCCCATTCCCATATTTATCTAAAATTTAACAAAAACAGTAAATTAGAAACAAATACATGATTTACAAAATAATTACCTTTGCTAGTTCCAATGGATTTTTTCTAATACCATATAGATCGATTGGGCTCAATCATACAAATCTTGCTCGCTCCTGCAAAAACTAAATAAATGTTAGACTAATTAGTCATCCAAAAATAGAAATTAAAACCGGAACATTGGACTATAAATATATTAAATTGAGAAACGGCTAAAAAACTCTCTATATTAATATTTTATCAGCAAAACAATTTTTGTGTAATCAATATATTAGCTCAGTACACCCATTCGAAATTCTGAGATCTGTGAATCAATGCTGAAAGAAAGTGAGAAGAAAAAAGGCATTCTTTTTCAATTTTGCTCTATTTTTTAATATTACTTAGCCAAACGGCCCCAAAGAAAAATTTCGTCATGTTTTAATAACTAGAAAAGTGCACGTGATTAACTAATTTATTTTAATCAAATTGGAAAAGTGCACGTGCTTTGCACGTACTTTACTAATTTCTTATGTTAGTTGAATCATATCATCATTTTTAATTATACTATGTTATAATCATACTATACTCTTCAATATCATTAATTCCTCTGCAGAACCCTTCATAAATAAAACCCCCTCCATTTACTATATACATATTCTGCTCTACTCAAATACAATACACCAAACTAAATAAAATAATCTCTTAAAAAACAACAGCTCATATGGACGTAACCTCCAAAAACACCCCCCCCCCCCCCCCCCAACCCAAAAAAAAAGCACTAAAAATCTTCCACTGCATGGGATATTTTGGAAATATATGGCGATTTATTTAAGGAAGTGACCAAAATACCCCTGTTTTTGGCTTGAAATTCAACTAGGATGAAAAGTGAAAGATAATATATATTTTGAGGGTGCAAAATGGGATTAACTTTTTTTTTAGGTGCAAAGTGCCAAATTGACACATTTCCAAGGTGCAATGTAGAATTAAACTGATAACAATTGCACCACTCTCCCGCAACCCAACAATCTACTCAAAATTGAATGGGATTTTTAGAAATAATTAGAAAAATGCACGTGCTTTGCACGTGGTTAACTAATTTCTTTTAATCAAATTGGAAAAGTGCACGTGTTTTGCACATAATTTACTAATTTCTTATGTTAGTTGAATCATATCATCATTTTTAATTATACTATGGTCTAATCATACTATACTCTTCAATATCATTAATTCCTCTGCAGAACCCTGCATAAATAAAATCCCCTCCATTTACTATATAGTATATACATATTCTGCTCTACTCAAATACAATACACTAAACTAAATAAAATATAATCTCTTCAAAAACATGGGATATTTTTGCATCATACCCATCATCATTTGCTACGGCTTATGGCTCGCCCCAAATTCCGACAACAACGAGTGCATCCACTCGCTCCGTTGGCGTCTCATCCCCGTCGTCCTCATCCTTCTCCTTGTGTTACTCATATGGAACTATTACACCAAAAACATGAATACCATGCGTATTCTAGGCTAGAAATGGTTCACCTCATTAATGGCCGCGTGAAGAGTCAGACGGACATAATGGTTCACCTCATTAATGCATTTTTTATAGGATTTCAAAACACATAATTTCAATATGTACTCATTAATGTATTTTAATTTGATTAATCTATTTTTATTATCATGAAAAAAAAATCTGTATAAATAGATGAACACAAAATATATACTCTAAAATGTATTTTCACTATATTATAATTATACACCATGTTCATTAATATACTATAAAATAGTCACAAATAAAATTAATATTATTTCAATATGAAATAAACAATTTAGTTCATATATATATATATATATATATATATATATATATAAAGAAAACTTTTCTTCAATAATTATTTCAATATGAAATAAACAATTTAGTTCAGATTCTAGCAAGAAACCAGGTATTTTACAGCTCATTGTTTTATTATTATTATTATTATTATTATTATTTGCTTTATTTGGATGTTTTTTCTTTGCATACGTAATTTAGTTCGTTTTCACATAGGAAGATAGAAATGCTAATTCAAGAAAAAAATTGACCTGATGTCTTTAATTATCATCTTTTGTCTTGGAGTAGAAAGAAAATTTGAAGGGAGTTAAATTAATATGTTGATAAATGTTTGTACAAGAATCCCTCTTCATAATAATTGACCTTCGTGTAATTTAAATAAATAAATTAGCTGGCTGCGTGTCAAAAAATTGTTCAAAATACACAGCTAAAGCTAATGACTGAGTTACTAACAAGTTTTAGACATAATGGTCCAGTCCAATTTTCAAAACACATGATTTCACCTAAATTCAAGGAATATGTAAGTATAGTAGCTGTAAACCTCCAAGTTGCAATCAAAATTTAGCAAGTAACTATTAATTTTTACAATAATCAAGGCAACCATTTCAAAGCAAGTATAGACATTCAAATTAGCGATTAATTAAACTATGGGAATGATTGTATTTTTTTGTTTTGAGATGGTGATATTGAACTGGAAAAATAAATACACTATGTAACTATTTATTTTTAAATTCATGATTTCTTGGTACATCAACCTTAAACAACATGCTAAAACCTTATAGATCAAACTATGCTAATGATTGATTACTAATTTCACATATGAAGTTGAATTAAATTGCTAATTAGTAATCACAAACATATATACAGACATATGAAGTTGATTATATCCTCTATGTTTCAATCTAAGGCTGTTATATATACAGAGACCTTGTTGTCGTTTTAATTTGCAAGAAGCCACCTTAATCTCATACACCCTACCAAACGGCCCCCTAGATTAGCTAATCCACCTATGCATGGGAGGATTATAATCTAGTCTTAATCTCGGGTCATAAGGATTTAATTCATTTGACCCGGTATTAAAGCAATGCCACCAAATATTATATTAGCCTATATTAACTCAGTATAATATGACATATTACCATCTATTAGGTCTTACCAAACAGCCCAAAAGAAAAATTTCATCACGTTTTAATAACTAGAAAAGTGCACGTACTTTGCACATGATTAATTAATTTCTTTTAATCAAATTATAAAAATGCACGTGCAAAATTTACTAATTTCTTATATTAGTTAAATCATATCATCATTTTTAATTATACTATGTTCTAATCATACTATACTCTTCAATATCATTAATTCCTCTGCAGAACCCTTCATAAATAAAACCCCCTCCATTTACTATATACATATTCTGCTCTACTAAAATACAATACACCAAACTAAATAAAATAATCTCTTCAAAAACAACAGCTCATATGGACGTAACTTCCAAAAACACCCCCCCCCCCCCCCCCAATAGATTGCCTCTGTTACATCATTCTTCAGGTGCATAACGGCTCAAACACCGCTATTAAGAGCATGGGCGTGTCGGAGACGCGCTTGCTTCAGTTGCCGTCTGCGTGTACGGTTGCTAATGCTAGTGTCACTGTCAGTGATTGTCCCAGTAAGTGCATCTCCATGTCCATTTACTCACTGTGTGCTCTGTTTACTGTTTCTTGTGTTTTTTACAGGATGCAATAGTATAATTATCTATAGTCGTATTAGTTGTTTACTTCATCAAAGTGCAAATATATAGAGTACTATATGGTTACCTATGAATTTTCTAGTCATGTTGAGTTTCGTGATTTTTGAAAAAGTTTTGAAACTTTATTTGGATTGGTTTTGGATGTTACGAGCGTCAGAAAATAAGTACTAGATATCAAATCAATCTCTTTTTGAAAAGAGAGGTGTCAAATCAATGTTTTTATAGATTTCAAGAGTGTATATTATGTGTAAATTTGTGAATATGTTTATGCTGAGTTTCATTGGTCTGACCGACAAAAATTTATTTGGACCACGAGACCACATAGAGCCTAAGTATTAGATCGGGTTTGGTCGAATTAAAAATATTTATTTGAACCAATATTAGCCTTCTAAGCAGATAACATGCATATTTGGTTAAACTAGAAAAGTGCCTAGTTAATTTCATAAGTAAATTTTATAAATTATAACAAAATTAACTTTGTCATATAACAAAAAATAACACAAATTAATGACTAATATTCAATTTATTTATTATCAAAATTATTAATTCATAAAAAAACGATGGCTTTAAATTATAATAATCAGATATAATTTGATGATTGATTTGTTTATAAGATCTTGTAATTCTTTTTTTTGTAAAATATGATCATAAAAAAATTATTTAGTTCATTCTTTTCACAGGTTTAACCCGTCTTTTCACCGATTTCATTCATTTGCATCGACTTAAAATATTTTTGCATCGGTTTATCCATTCTTTTATCAATTTACCTACTTTCATTATTTTTCATTTTTCGTCGATTTCTTATGTTTTTCTGGTGTAAACCTTGCATTTTCTATAGGTTTAACCTAATTTTTGCTAGTTAAACTATTTTTTATTTTTAAAGATCTCACTCATTTTCAAACCTAATTCACACTCTTTTCATTGATTTACATTTTTTTCACCAATTTCACCTCACATCTCATTGAATTCACATGTTTTCACCAACTTTACCTTTTTTCCTGATTCAATGATTTCACCAATTTTCAACAATTTCATCTGTTTTTCACTAATTTCATCGATTTAATATATTTTTCTTCGATTTATCATTTATTTTATCGGTTTTACCAACTTTAATTATTTTTCTTTCCATTTTTCGTAGATTTCTTTTATTTTTTAGGTTTAAACCATTTTCCACCATTCCTTTTGTTGTTAAACTATTTTATTTTATTTTTATTTTTATAGATTTTATTCATTTTCACTCACAAGTTTTTTCACTGATCTATATGTTTTTTCACCAATTTCATATCATATTTAATTGATTTAAAATGTTTTCATCGATTTTACTTATGTTCCCCGATTCACTGATCTCACTCATTTTAAACAATGTCATCCCTTTTTTTTTACTAATTTCACCGATCTTATCCGGTTTTCATGAATTTCATCAAAAGTTATTCCAACGCATATATATTTATCGATTTCTTAGATTTCTTTTTACATGTTTCATCGTTTTTCACCAACTTTATTAGTGTTTACCAATTTGACCCAAAAAATTTAACATCATTTTCGCATGTTTTAACCGACTTTTATCGATTTCAACCGCTTTCCATGGAAAGAGCTCCATGAAAATTTGAGTATCACAGACTGCACCAAAAATTTCATCGTTTTCACCAAAAATTTCATCTATTTCACTTGTATTTATCGAATCCACATGTTCTTCATTCTTGATTATTCGCGGTTATGCATGTCTTGATACTTTTGGATATTGTTTATGTTTGACTTCTTTAGCCAAACAAAAATTACGCACTTAGATTATAAATAAATTATAAAAGTTGATGTAAGAGATAATTTTAGATTTTAGGAGTTTATGAGTTTATGTAGAAAATAAATATTATAATAAGACTTCATGTTTAATTATACTTCTTCATTTAGTTTTATATTGAAGTGTTCATATTGGAGTAGACTTCTTAATTCTTATTTTTTTTCTTATTTTAATTAATTTAATTATCTTTTAAGTAGGGGTATATTAGTCTTCACAAAAAATTAAAGAAACTCTATTTTCTGAACTCGTACTTTTATTTGTATATAAATAAATAATATAATATAATATAATATAATATAATATAATATAAATAATATAGAATTTTTCCTAGTGTTTTAGAAGCGTTTACGAAAAATTTTCGAAATCTGTTCAATAATCCTCTAACCATGTTATACATCGAAAATGAAACTTTAATCCATAACTAAAACTAGATTTCTTCCCCTTTACTTCAACAATCCGTCCAAGATACAATATAATTTCCATGTTACAACTTTATAACATTCCAATTTTAGTAGAACATTACACCTCATGCATTTTCATTTATCACAATTTTGTTTCAATTCCTGAAGAAATTGATGGGTATCTTAATTAGAGTACTTATTAAGTTACAGAGATCTTGTTTTACTCTATGAAGGTTTCTTATGATTGTAGCTAATATGGTCTGGATTTTTTGACAGAGTTGAGTTTTACTATTTCCTAGTATTATTTCGTAGTGTTTGATTCTTCCCCCTTAGGCTTTAATCTTTGGCTGTATGGCCAAATATCCAATTTAACTTTTCCTGGCTGTATAGCCAAATATCTTTACCGTTGTTGGAAGCTAAATTTTGTTCTTTGGAAAGTTAAATTTAACTTTAGGGTAAACACCATATTTGGTCCCTCTTATCATTAATTTTTTATAAAATGGTCCTCTTAAGTTTTTTTTTTCCAGTTTAGTCCCCACTATGTATTATTTATTTCAATTTAGTCTTTTTCAGGTGTTCCAAGGCGGTTTCGATAACATGTGATATGCTCATAAGGGCAATTTCGTCATTTCAAGTAAACTAACATGGATATTTTGGTCTTTCTAATCATTTGAAAAAAAAAACTAAAGATTTAATCTCTTCGAAACTAGGCTTTCATTCCAGTCCAACTTAATAATCCATTTCGTTCCAAACTAAAGTTTTCTCCCAAAATCTTCTTCAAACACCAAAATTGTTTATCAATTAAACAATATCTCAAATGGTCTCAATAGCGAACGGACGAAAATGCCCTAAAAAATATTCATATGCATGTCACGTGTTATCAGAACCACTTGATAAGGACTAAAGTGAAACACACAATTCATAGAAGGGACTAAAGTGAAATAAATAATTCGTAATAGGGACTAAAGTGAAAAAAAAAATATAAGAGAAACCACTCTGTAAAAGGTTAATGACAAGAGAGACCAAAAGGGATATTTACCCGAGATAAAATTTCGGAGACAAAAACACATCACATAATCACAAATCAATTAATAAAGAGAATGACAAGAAGAAAATTGTCGTATAATGGACCGGATATGGACCCTTTGGATTGGTTATGGAAAGCGCGCTCTTCATGGGATTGATTTTGGCCCACGACTACTCCCTCGACTTGCCCTATATAGAATGGGTCAAAACTTGATAGGTAAATAGTCTCACATAAAACTTTCCCAAACATAGGTCCTCTTCCACTCTTCAACACTCCAAAACCACTCAATGTTATGGATTCAATTTAATATCATACCTTAATTTTTATTAAAATTATTGATTTTTCATTTATTATTTAACTACTCTCTCAAAATTTCATCTAAACTCAATATATTTCTAGTCCTCCTACCTAAACGAAGCTAGGCTTACATTGAAGTATATGGACTGGAAAATAAATTGTGGCCCATTTTTTCAAGTTTGTTACCTTCATTTAGAAAAATGCAAAAAATTAATTAATTTGAATCTTGGATCATAATTTAAATAGATTTTCAATGCAAATATTGAGAAGTTTAGGCAAATTCCATTATTCATCCTGTATCTTTACCACTTTTCCACATTCAGTCCTACAAGTATTATGCTTATGCTACCTGATTTAATCCTATAACTCAGAAGTACTTTGTTGCCCACATTGTGGGTGATGTTTCTAAGAGGTATTCCTTCTTTAAAAAGATCATTAGGGATTTCCCTATAAAACTAAAACTAAGTGTTATTTGGATGATATTTTTCAGAAGAATTCGTTCTGAAAAATTCAGTATTGTCAAATTTCTTATAAAATGAACTTAATATTAATTTTGGTACATCTCATCTTAACACTTCTCGTTAATTCCTTCAAATCTAGAACCAAGTTGTTTCTTTCTTGAAAAAGATAAGTTTAGGTGTTCTTGCCGATGATATCTATCTATACTACTAATAAAAAGAAAGACATTTTTCTCTCACAAAACGGCAGTTTCTTCTATAAATTACACAAATGATCCTCAAAAGTAACTGCATTTAACCGACTTATACTCCAATTCAAGGGTCAAAATGGAAAAATGAGGGAAAATAACGGTTGTTGTTATACCAAAAAAGTGTTTTCCATTTTTACCCTTATCTACTCTACTTTACAATTATTCATCAATTGGGTTTAATGTAAATTTATTCCCACAACCGTAGTCCCACGACCCCCACTCTCTTTCTATATCACAAATCACTTTTACATTTTCAATTTTGAATTAACTGATCCCTTCCACCACCGTCTTCTCTTCACTCCATTTAATTCTTATTAATGTCTTATTACTATTTATCCATGTAAACATTCTATCTCTGTGTATAGTTAATTTGTTCCTATGTTGCTTTAATTCTCTCGGTATTTATATATTGCACTTACCGTTTTATTTTTGTGGTTGTTTGTAGTTTAATTACAAAACAAAAGGAGTGAGTTGTGATTATTGCTTCATCTTGGGAGTTTTGGTCCGAATAAGAAATTGATGTTGGGAAGTGCTGTAACTTCAACAAACGGTAGATTTAATGACTTGGCGTCCACCAATGTAAATGCTCTTGCGTTCTTCGTTCATAAATTTAGGATTTTTTTATCACTGACTTTGCAGTGGTTTATTCAAAGATGAATCTAACTGTGTGTTAGTTAAGTTCATTATTAAAAATGATGTCATTTATAATAAAAAGAACTATACTCTTAATTAATCAATCATTTTCAATTATATACATACACATCCATCTGTCTCTATTTTTTATGTAATTTTTTTGTTATTTCAAATGAAACGAAATACATTCAAATGAATTTATGCACGCGATTACCGCGTGCCACAGCGGCTAGTGGATCTAAAAAGGATTAGTTTTAATTTAATCTTGTTTCTACCCAAAAAATCACCCTCGATTAATCGAGGAATAATGACTCGATGAGAAGCCAAAAATGGCAACTGATTCGAACCCAATCCCGATAAACGGATCGGATTGACTCGGATCCAATCTGACTCAAAAGCTGAATTAATTGGCCCACTCGACTAATAGGGCCATTAATTAATTAATTGGGTAATTAATCAAATGGGCAAACAATAAAACAAGACCAAAATGGCTCGACCCAAGGCCAAACATGGTCCGACCAGCCCGAGCCAACCACGGCCCAGCCCAGATCGGCCATGACCAAGTTGGTCGACCCACTCATGTGTTTTAGTTAATTTGATTGGGAATTTAATTATGAGAGAAGAATAAATGCTAATTTAGTTGGCTAATAACAAATTCCTTAATCTTCTCATAATTAGTTACCATGTCAAATTAGAATTCAAATTAAAACAAATCTTTAATATATTTTGATTAAACATAACTTACACGTAATACAAGTTACCTATACCAATAAGAAACATATGAATATCTTTAACTTTATTTATTCGCGAATTACATGAAACTAGTATATGTCCTGTGTTATGCACGGGTTATATTAAATTCATGTAATCACGTGTCATGCACATAATCATACTAATTATTAAAATAATATTTTATATAGTTAGATTACTGAAAGTTTTGAAATATATTTATAAAAATTGGCAAAAGTAAAATTTTGCACTTATTATATTGCAATATATCGAGAAAAAAAATGCATATAAAAAATTAAATAGTGAATACAAGTTACCTATACCAATAAGAAACATATGAATATCTTTAATATTATTTACTCGCGAATTACATGAAATTGGCTTTTAAAATATCTAATACTATAAAAAGAAAAAAAGAAAAAAAATAACGCGTCGCAAAATCTCCATTTACCTCCGAAAATTATGGGACGCATGGATTATTAGTTTTTAGCAGATAGGATGATTAATTCCTATTAAATAGGATCTAACAATAACATGGAAGCTTCTTAAACCAATCCTGTTAACTTCTAGATTGTCTTCTCCCCTATATATTATTCACCCCCATGCATTCATAAGTAAATTTTTTCTTTGCTTCTTCCCTTCCAATTTTTCTTCTATAAAATCTCGATAAATCACAATATTGTACGAGATACTATCGAAGATTGCCCGTGAGGCACGATGTAGTTCATTATTTCGAAACTACTCTCCCTTATTAGACTTTGATAGGAATTTTCATGAGATGGAGGCTTTATTAATAATTAGTACTGATCTTGATTTTATTAAAATTTTTAAAATCAACATCAATTACAATCTTCCACATCATGAAAATTTCTATCCAAGATTAATTTGGGAAACTGGTCTCAAAATAATGGACTTTTTAGACTACTATGTTTTAAGGTTGGTGTGTATTCCTTTTTTTTTTTTGTGAGGATTTTCAATTGTAAAAGAAGAGTAAACGATTCTTGATCTATATATACTAATCATTTGAGAATTAAAGTTCCTTGTTACATTTTGTTTTCTTTCATTCAATTCTTGAGTTCTTGAATTGAATTCTTTCATTCAATTTTGTTTTCATTCAATTCTTGAGTTTTCGGATATGAGAGTGTATATTTTGTATTATTCTTATATGAATCTTTGAATTTTGGTATTTTGTTCCAATTGCGAGGCCACACACCCTCAATTTGAAATCTGGTGATCGCATGATGTTTACTATCGCAATTGAGTTGAAAAGTCTCAAAATTGCTTCGAATTTATGACATATGGGCAAAATACCAAATTTAAATATTTTTTAGGTAAGCTTGATATCTGTCATTAATATTGAGGTTAGTATTACTTTTTCCCTTAATAGGGTTAAACAAATTTAAAGTACAAATTAAAGACATTGTAGCGGGTTTAGCGGATTTGTGAAAGATGCAATTATAAACAATTTTTCTAATAAATTATGCCTTAGTTAATGTGAATTTTCTTTTTTTTCTAATTCAACATTTTCTACTTAGTCTATAAATACATTTTACGTGAAAATATAACCAAAGTCAAATTAGGCCGATGCATGTCAAATTAGCGGGTTCTGTTGTGAAGATTCATTGACTTCTTAAAGTTAGAGATAGCTTTAAGTTTATTTGAAGTACTTATCTCTATATAGAGGGGTAAATGCAAAATACTCCCCTGTGTTATATTAAACCTATAAAAAATTACCCTGTAAAATTTTATTGCGCCAAACTTCATTATATTTTTAAAAATCCTGCAAAAAATATTAAATTTGGAAAAAATAGGTCATTTTGGATCGACATTCTTCAAGAAATCATTTCAAAAATATATCTCGTGAACTTGTAGGGACCAACTTGAAGTGTTTTAAAAATAATTTCTTGAAATATATCGATCCAAAACGACCTATTTTTTATAAATTGAGTGTTTATTGCAGACTTTTTGAAAACACAAGTAAGTTTGACGCAATAAAATTTTTTACAAGATATTTTCTTGCAGGTTTAACATAACACAGGGGAGTATCTTGCATTTTCCCTCTATATAGGATTAGGATCGATCAACAAGTATAATATATTTTGTTGTGTTATTTAACATTACTTCTAAAAATATAACCAATTATTATAATTATAAAAAAATACAAATGCACTTCTCCTTATAAATTCTAAACCCACAAAGAAAAAATCTTCCTCCAAAATCCATTCATAATTTCTCCAATTAATCAGAAGATCGATCGGAGAAGCTTGATATAATCCATTGTTTCAAGACTATTCTTCCTTATTAGGTGTTAAATCGGGATTTTCATGAAACGGGTACTGATAATTTGTAATTATTGTAATTTTTTTACATATACTTACAATTGATCTACATGAATTAGATGTACGTAGAAGAATATTACAAAGTAAATACCAATTATGAATGCCTCATATCAAGAAAATTTTGATTTACGCTTGATATGGAAAGAAAGTCGTAAAATAATTGATTTTTTAGATTATTCGGCTTATGAAATCAATTTATTTTTCCTTTTCCTACCATTATATTTTAAGATACTAACGAAAACATAATATTCTACTTAGTTTTGAAGATGGACAATTATGTGTGATGTGACGAATTCTTTTTGTATTACCCGAGCTCAAATGAGCTCGGACCGAATATTGAATAACTTGGTATTTTATATGTATATTGTCAGCTTTTAGCATATCGAGCTCGAGCTTCAAAAATTATTAAACAAAAAATGATGTTCAAACTTGTTTGATTAGTGTGACGAACCGAGCTCGAGTCGAATATCGAGTAGCTTAGTTTAATTTTCAGACCTAGTTAATAATATCAAGTTTTTGGCAGAATTCATTGTATTTTGGGTATGTGGGTTTGGAAATTTGAACGCTAACTGACTGTGGAAATAATTTTGGGGATTTTAAAAAATTTCTAAATTCTATAAAAATAGAATTGGGTCAAAATTAGTATAAGACAGTTAAAGTAATGATCACATATATATATATTGATAGAAATAGTGTCCTGCAAGCCAGCTGTATGGCTAGCATTAATTGTAATTAATGAGGAAATATTCAATTTGGATTAATAAATGCACTTTTATTAAATGGTCAACTTTATCTTATGTAATATTTGTCTACGCATAAGGATAGAAGTCCTTAGATCACAGGGCTATGGGACAACCCGTGGACTGATCTCTAAGGCCGTGATCTAGAACATATTCAAGAGTCGTAGAATCCAATCGAGATAGGACATCGTTGGATTCGGTTAGACTCTCACTATTGTGTATACTCCGATGAACTGGAGGACGCTGGGGTCCACGAGCGTGACTGGGATAGTCGATACACATAAGTGGGTGGCTTGCTGGGATGGCAAGTGCACTGAATACCCCAATTAGGAAATAACTCACCATGGAAGCTGTAGTCGCATATCGGGGTTGAAGTTATTCCTATTTACAATAGTATACGAGGAACGATCCCTAACAACTTGAGATGATAGGGTTTATCTGGTGCGAGAACATCTATACTTTGATATGAGTTCCGACTGACTGGGGATAGCCAGAAAGTCTCTGTGGACTCATGTTGGGTATAGAGGAACTCGTATGCAGATTCATATCATCAACAAAGGATCCATTGACCCGACTTGATAGGTTGGGAAATTCTCCTATGGATTTCTGTGAGAAATTAATTCTGGTAAAATCCTTGGCCAAGGTATCTGACGACTTTATGTAAGTAGCTCATAAAGATTAAGTCAAAGAGAATTTATTTCAAGACCAGAGTACATAAGGTCAAGACAAAAGAAAAGGGAATCCGATAAAAGACCATACCCTTAAGTCTCGACTGGGAGATTGATCGATGGAGAGATTTTGTCGTATATGGAAATTGTAAATGATAAAAGGTTCACTGAATTAATTCACCAGTGATTGGGCTCCATGGGCTTGTGGCTGGAAATCGACCGTGGAGTGTGGGAGAATTCCCAAATTAGCAGGGGTGCTAATTTTGGAATGATTAATCGACAGAGTGTTCGATTAATTTAGAGTATTAATTGCTCGAGTAATTAAATAATATTTAATTACAACCCACGGCCAATTATGTGGTGAACCTACGGGGGCATACACAATACACATGAAGCGAAAGCGAGGAAACAAGAACGAACCAGTCGACTGGGTCGACTGGGTCGATTAAATGGGTGGGTCGACTGGGTCGACCCATATGGAACGAAAATGGATCCAATTGGAATTGGATCAAGATTATAAATTAAATTGGAATTTAATTTATGAGCAAATTAATTAATTAGGATTTAATTAATTAATTGGGAGATGATTTAATTAATTGGGCTATTTAATTGGGAAATTAAATAAAGCCCTGAAAGATTAATTAATATGGGCCATGAATTAATTAGAAGACTTAGTCTTCTAGTTAAAAAGGGCCATGGCCCATGTAGGAGAATTAGTATCCTAATCCTATTAGGATTAGGGTATTGGAGATATCTATAAATAAGAGACTAGGTCTCATATCTCACACACAACTCTTCAAGAAAAATCAAGAAAAGCAAAAATTCTCTCTCCCTCTCCCTGTGATCGGCCGAACTGCTCTTCCACTTTGGAAGAATTTTTCGTCTTTGTTTTTCGTTTCAAAGTCGTTCTAAAACCTAGATATTAATATACCCTATGTTCTAGTCGATTAGGATATATTAATTTTTGTGATATTGTGGTGTATCAACTCGTAGAGGCGCAACACGTGGGGTGCTACCAAAAAGTGTGGGTCGATCAACCGGGGTCAGAATTCAGAGCTCATATTGCTAGCCTAGGATTTGCAAGGAGACAGGTATAAACGAGAAAACTTATACTGTCATTTATTAACATTCATACATATACAACTAGAGTATATCCTGACAAGATTCTTTAAGAGGCCCTAGAAAATTTTATATTCCGCTGTGCCTAGGGCTGTTTTTCTTACCGAATCCCAACATATATATATATATATATATATATATATATATATATATATATATATATATATATATATATATATATATATATATATATATATATTTAAGTAAATAAGTAGATAAGTATATACCCTTTCGGTAGAATATGGCTATACATATATCGCTTATTTATTCATTTTTTTAAAATTTTTATTTTAGAAAATTAACATTAGCTTAAATCTAAAGCCAATTCTTATCAAAGATATCCTGTTATTAGTCCTTATCCAATATTTACCTCCGAAAAATATGGGGCACTCCCCTATAAATTCATCACTCCATGCTTTCTCCGTAAGTAATTTTCTCACTAAAATTTTTCCTTTGTTTTCTTCCTCTTCAATTTTCTTTTTTAAAATTTCAACCACCCAAAATTAAGATTGCCATGACGTAGTCCATTGTTTTGAGACTATTCTCCCTTATTAGGCTTTAATAGGTATTAATTTTCGTGAAATGGAGGATAATCTGGATGTTGATTTTATATATTAAAAAGTTTTTTTTTTTATATATAAATATAATAAATATGTATCAATTAAGAATATTATTTTATATATTAAAAAGTTTTTATACATATATATATAATAAATATGTATCAATTATGAATATTAATTAAGATCATCATCCAGTTACTATCCTCCATTATATGATAATTCCTATTCACGGTTAATTTAGCTTATATATTAATTAAGATCTTATCCGGTTTTCATGAATTTCATAAAAGTTATTCCAACGCATATATATTTATCGATTTCATAGACTTCTTTTTACATGTTTCATCGTTCTTCACCAACTTTATCAGTGTTTACCAATTTGACCCAAAAAATTTAACATCATTTTCGCATGTTTTAACCGACTTTTATCGATTTCAACCGCTTTCCATGGAAAGAGCTCCATGAAAATTTGAGTATCACAGACTGCACCAAAAATTTCATCGTTTTCACCAAAAATTTCATCTATTTCACTTGTATTTATCGAATCCACCTGTTCTTCATTCTTGATTATTCGCGGTTATGCATGTCTTGATACTTTTGGATATTGTTTATGTTTGACTTCTTTAGCCAAACAAAAATTACGCACTTAGATTATAAATAAATTATAAAAGTTGATGTAAGAGATAATTTTAGATTTTAGGAGTTTATGAGTTTATGTAGGAAATAAATATTATAATAAGACTTCATGTTTAATTATACTTCTTCATTTAGTTTTATATTGAAGTGTTCATATTGGAGTAGACTTCTTAATTCTTATTTTTTTTCTTATTTTAATTAATTTAATTATTTTTTAAGTAGGGGTATATTAGTCTTCACAAAAAATTCAAGAAACTCTATTTTCTGAACTCGTACTTTATTTGTATAGTAAAATATAAAATAAATATAATAATATAGAATTTTTCCTAGTGTTTTAGAAGCGTTTACGAAAATTTTTCGAAATCTGTTCAATAATCCTCTAACCATGTTATACATCGAAAATGAAACTTTAATCCATAACTAAAACTAGATTTCTTCCCCTTTACTTCAACAATCCGTCCAAGATACAATATAATTTCCATGTTACAACTTTATAACATTCCAATTTTAGTAGAAAATTACACCTCATGCATTTTCATTTATCACAATTGTGTTTCAATTCCTGAAGAAATTGATGGGTATCTTAATTAGAGTACTTATTAAGTTACAGAGATTTTGTTTTACTCTATGAAGGTTTCTTATGATTGTAGCTAATATGGTCTGGATTTTTTGACAGAGTTGAGTTTTACTATTTCCTAGTATTATTTCGTAGTGTTTGATTCTTCCCCCTTAGGATTTAATCTTTGGCTGTATGGCCAAATTGTTGGGATATGGCTCGATTTGTCAGACAACAAAGTGCGGAATTTAAAATTTTTCGAGTCATCCAATGGTCCCATATAAGAAGTCTCCATATTATGTATACAAAAGCATAAACAAAAACGCATACAATGAATTAACAAAGGGGGTTTTTGCGATATACCTCACCACAGGCAAGGTGGTGGAAACCTCCAACTTCGTTTCTGAATCTGGATCTGGTTCACAGGAGTGATCCAAGTGTCTCACCTCCAAAGATAGTCCACACCAATTGGATTCTGGCAACACCTCAAGATCTTAGGCTCAGAACTGGATTCAGGAGATTTGTTATTGCAGGATTGTGTTGAATCTCTTGACAGATCAAGATCTAACACAACGGAACAAGGAGAGGGCGGCGGCGGCACCAAGGCAGCCCACGGCAGCAGGTGGCGGCGGCTCAAGGTGGCGGCGGCGGCTAGGGTTTCTAGCTAGAGAGGGCGGCGGCTACTAGGGCAAAAGGAGCTAGGGTTTTCTTTTGAGTGTTTCCCTTTTTTTTTTTTTTTTTTTGAGCTCTAGTTGTGCTCTATTTATAAGCTCCTTCTGACCTAGGTTTGCAAGACTCCTTATGGGCTTTAATTAATAAAAGCCCATGTCTTGCAATCCTCCATTTAATTAACTACTTTAATTAAATGCCCAGTCCAATTAAATCAATATTTCTTTTACATAATTAATTAGCAACTCAATTATTAATTAAGTTAGCCAATTAATTAATCTCCCACTTGAATTAAATACTTTTAATTCATTTAATTGATTTAATTACCTTTAAATCAATTAATTCCTTTCATGTCCTTTTATAACAGTCACCGTCCAATTGTATTGTGTGTGACCCTCTGGGTTCACCATCAATTGGCAGCAGGCCCACGAATCCTTCGTGATTTAATTTATGAACAATAAATAGTTCCGGTCAATTAAACAACCTTTAATTGACCACTCCTAGAATTAAATCCTCTATTAATTCAGGAGTACCCACACTTCATGGTCGATGTCTAGCCACAAGCCCATGAAGCCCAACTTCAGGTGAATTGATATTTGTGAACCTCGTCTCATATAATTGCCATGTACATACGGTCCTTCTATCGACTAATATTCCCGATCAAGACTTAGGGTGTGTGAATTGATCGGCACCTCTAAATTTGTCTCGATAACTATACTTTCTAATTCAGGATAATATTCCAGTGTGACTGCTAAATTTGGAAACCCCTTTCCAAATCCGTCACCGACCGTGGCCACGGGTTTCTCGGATATATTATCTAAGAATCGTATAGGAAATTCTCTCACCCATTACAGTGAGTCAATAGATTCCATATTGGTACTAACCACTCGCGTACATGTCCATACGCACCCAACCTAGGCATGTTATGACCAAGCTACGTGGCCTATACCTAGATCTAAGTACGCACTTTCATGCACCGAATTCGCCCTAGTACCTCAAGTCAAAGGACTAAATCGTACACTATTATATTCCTTGAGAAATATCCCATCACCGATATGCGTCATGCGCTTCCACAATGGGTTTCTCTGTTCGGGTCGTTCGATGCGTTCAATCTTCCATTGAACCACCTACTCGTATGCACTGGACTCAAATTCCTTGCTCATGAAACACTACAAATTCACTCCATGTGAATCATGCATACTCGTACAAGTCTTTGCGATTCCTACGATACCCCGTCTCGTTTTGGAATCTATGACTTGGAACAGTTTTAGGATTACGACCTTTGAGACTGTTTCATGATTGCACTCAGTACTGAAGTGAATCGTCCCATAGTCAAATGTAATCTAAGGGTTTCATCCAATCGCTTAAATGTATTCACGAGAGATGAAGTTGGCCATTGTTTATCCTTATACACATATAAATAAACATGCGTATTAAGTCATTTATACTAAAGAAAGATAATGATAGTTTCACTACAAGCTAATTATATTGGCTTGCAGGGCACTATTCCATCAATCTCACACTTGCCCTAAAGCCGATCATAAACGTTTCTAGGACCCATCTTTCTGAAGATGTTCTTCGAACTCATTTCATGATATAGTCTCCTTTAGTGGATCCCCTAAGTTGTCTTCCGAGTAAACGCGATCCATTACGCGCGTTAACTCTACCAATGATTTCTCTAATCAAATGGTACCTTTCTTTCAATTGTGTTTAGATTTCTGGTAAGATCTCGAATGCTTTGCTTTAGCAATAGCTCCAATGTTATCATATAAGATAATCATGAGCTTCGCAATGCTAGGCACTACATCCAACCGAAGGATGAAGTTTTATATCCAAACACTTTCTTAAGCCGCATTTAATGCTACATTTAATGCTGCAATATATCTTGCTTCAGTGGTTTAGATGGTTATGGTGATTTGCTTGGAACCCTTTCAAATTCACCGTTACCCCATTGAGGCAGGATATGTATCCAAAGATGGATATTCTTAATTTATCCACATCAGACTGAAAATTTGAATCTGTGAATCCTTCAAATTTTAATTCTCCACTACCACCGTAGACCAAGAACAAATCCTTAGTCTTTGTCAAGAGTTTAAGGATATCTTTTACGGTGGTCCAGTACTTCTTCACTGGAGTTTGACTAGCAACTGCTCGCGACACTTGAGCATGTTCTACGTCTGGTCTAGTACATAGTAAAGCATGCCACATGCAACCTTTTGTTTGAAACATAAGGTATTTGAGACATCCTCCTTTGTTCTCATTTGATGTAGGGCACATCAATTTTGGATCAAGGCATACGGGTCTCACTGGAAGCAATCCTTTCCTGGATTCTTCATACTGAATATTTCCAGTATTGATTCTATGTACTTAGATTTAGAGAGTGTCAGCATCCTTTTCTGATCTATTCTATAGATACGTATCCCAATACGCAAGATGCTTCTCCTAAATCTTTCATGGAGAATTGCATGGACAATCATGCTTTCGTCTGTGCTAATATTCCGATATCATCCCAGATAACCAGAACATTATCGACATATAAAATATGAGCTTCATCGCGCTCCCACTAATCCTTTTGTACACTCATTGTTCATACTCGTTTTGATGAAGTCAATTGTCTTGACTATCTCATCAGAACAAATGTGAATTTAAATGGATTCAGATATCGCTAATGGAGAAAAGGTTTCAACAAAGTCTGTTCTAGAACATTGTGAATAACCCTTTTACCACTAGTCGATTCTTAGAGGTCAACACCTCTCCATTCATTCCAAGTTTGAAGATCCACTTACAATTTATAGCCAACTTATAGGGATAAATCCCTTGGGTGGATCAATCAAGGTTATACCTTGTTGGAATGGATGGGATCCATTTTGGTTTGCATGGCTTCGAGCCACGCACCCAAGTCTATGTCTGACATCGCTTCTTGATAGGTCTTTGGATCACTTTCCACATTCTCGTATTCGTGAATGAAACCAAATCGCTCTGGCTCCTTACGAATTCGATCAGACCTTCGAAGAGTAGGTGTACAAGTAGATTTAGTAAATTCTGGATTAACTCCCAATGTTTGCGGGGACGGGTCCAAATCTTGGACTTCATCAAGTTCCATGACGTTTCCATTTCCTTTGACGAGAGATTCATCAACAGAGGAATGGGTATCTAGGAGAAACGATTGTTTCTCTTTGTCGTGGAACAGGTATCCAATGGATTTCGTTGGATACCCCACAATTATATACAAATTGGATCTACTAGCCAATTTATCTCCTTTCTCGTTTCTACCATTGACAGGAGATCTCCATGCTCAGAGGTAAGAGCACAGAGGTATTTTGCCATACCTTTCTTGGTAAAGCTTTGTAGGCACAAACTTTGAAGGTACTTTGCTTAGTATCTTCGATGCAGTCAGGAGCACTAACCCCTAGAATGCATAAGAAAGCTTTTACAAAACTCAATATGGATCGAACAATGCCTAACAATGTTAGATTCCATCTCTTTAGACACCTCAATAAGTTAAGGCGTCTTAGGATGAGTTTGTTGTATGAGAATCTCATTCTCATTAAGATAATTGAGGAATCGTTGACAAGTATTTGCTATCTCAACTAGATCGAATGGTCGCATTACTTTGTCTTTGTTGATTCTCTACTTCGTGTTGAAATACCTTGAAAGGTTTTTCGGATTTGTATCTCACTAGATTCATTTCTCACTAACGACCAGGGTCTTTAGCAAAAAGTACGAAGTATGAGTAATCTCCTCTCACAGTAACCTTTAGTGATCCATACTCATGGATTAAATCCAGATTTTATTTGGTTCGCTCTTGATTCCCTGTGACGGGAGATCTGGTCATCTCTCCTTTGAGACATGATTCGCAGGTTGGAAGTTCATCCAAGTTCTATTTTTCAAGAAGCTTAGGTGAAACCAACTTTTGAATCCTACTCTTGGAGATGTTTCCAAGTCTAGCGTACCAAAGTTATGGATTATCTTTGTATTAATTTGAACTTCACACATTAATTCAATAAAATTGAGTTAATGGTTTAGTTCAATTAATTTGCTTCCTTTCAATTAACTTCTTTAATTGTATCCTTTTCCTTTTCAATTAACCCTTTAATTGAAACGTTGCTTAATTAATTAGATCATCTAATCAATTTAACACATTAGTGCCTTTCTTAGATGCAGTGGGATAATTCGACTTATAGACTACTTGCGTTCTTTTGACTACCTTTATGGTCGAATTAGAAGAGAATAAATTCCTCTTTATTTTACTCTTCTTTGACTTTGCAGTCCATGAAGTGTAAACGATCATGACAGGTCTATCCTATTTGCCTTTAACCAATTCTTTGGTTGATTCATGAAATGTGATCAACTTATCAAATAAGATCAGTTTGTTTCAAGAGTCATTTGAATGAGCGGGAGGAGAATTTAGGAGGAATTTAATGTTAAGATCACTTGCAGGCTTACGTTTAATCGATCCAGTTTTCAACTAGATTGATAAAACAAAGACAATGACCCTTGACACTAGTTCCTTCAATTATTCTCGAGTTTTGAAACAATTCCTTTAGAAGTCTCGAATCATATTGATTCAAAACTACTCCTCAAAACAAGCCTTTTGAGGTGGAGGTTTGTTTCAGAAGATAGGTCCTCAAAACGGGCCTTTTGAGGTGGAAGCTTCAGACATGCTCCTCATGTTGCTTCCATAGCTCTTTCAATCTTGATGCTTATTTTAGGAAACGATCATTTAAGATTCCCATACTCTATAGGTGATTCGTTTCACTTTTGAGATTCATCTATATATGAGAAACGATCATTAATATTCCCATATTCTACGGGTGATTCGTTTCTTATATTTTGACTTATCTCATAAGCGCATAAGGCATAGGATTGTCATTTAAGAACATCATTCCACTTTTGGAATTCAAGACAATTCTCAAGTTTCTTGCCTAGTCGATATTTTAATCCAGCTATTTTATTAGTCGAGGATAAATAGTAAAATGGATAATTACTGATATCTCAGTATCTAATTTAAAGAGAAGACAAACATTCAGTGGACTAGTTAATGAATAATACTTATAATCTACGAAGGTTGGACTTTCTATCGTAGAAGTTCTCCCACTATTTTATCGAAACAATTACCCCTTCAATTGTTCGGGAAATTCTATTTCCTAGTAGGTCTTGACGTCCCAGCGGCAATTAATTGCACCCACGACTCGTGGCCATACAACCAATTCCCCAGGTAGGCATACTTATTGCCAATTGTGTTACTCCACAACCTTCAAGCTATTTTGCCTCGGTTTTCGCACTTATCTAGCACTGCTACATCATAAGTGTTACTAATCGTTAAGTCTAACCCATCAATCATGATGAGCAACTGGCCCGGTCGTGAGTTCTCCGTAACTAGTTATCGGTCGATCCTCACATCCCGACCAATCCTCACCCTTGTCGTGTTTAGTTAAAAACAGGAGTCAAGGAATTTCACGTATTGTCCCTTTCTTCGACTCGGGTGCCAGACTCTGGATCACCTCTATCGATAAGCAGACAACATACGCTAGTCCCTATTGATGGAAGGCTTGGATTTATATAAATACTTCATTTTATTTTAATCCAATATGACTTAATATTTAAATCAAGAGGGGGTTTACTGGTTTGAAAGTTATACTAACTCTCCTCGAGATCTCACCGCTTCAATTATGCTTTATCTTTTATTACGATCTAGATTCTAGCGCGCATACACACAAGTAATCATAAATCGACTAATAAATAAAAGACATACAAGCCTAGCATGCATACTACCACAATATGTTTTCGATCGGGAGCCTCCTATGCGGGCCATCATCGAGCCAATGATGTTGGCCCAATTGGTCAATCTAAAGGTTTCTCAAACGGGCCCTATGCTATTACACAATGTACCATGCATTCATGGCCTTCTTATCTTCTTGGGCTCCCACCTTGCTTGTAAACGGGCCTCCATCCTAAACTAGGAAAGCAGTAAAGCCCTATTCTATTACAAAGGCTCAAAGTGGCCCAAAAACAATAATAGGCTCGCAGGCCCAATGAAAAACAAGCAATAAATTAAACCAATCACATCTACCCTAGGGTCAAGGCTCGTCTCGATCGAAAACCACGTAAACAGTTCACGTAGAGCAAGAAACATGTAAACATCTTTTACTTTCTTCTATCTTAATTTTAAAACATCCTTTTAAAATTACCTTCCTATGATTCTTGCCTTTTAGTCACTACTAATTATGACAAAATAAATATCCGGGTAAACAAAAGTTAATTTTCTGCTCAATTTCAGATTCTGTTTTTCAACTTTTGAAAATTGCATTTTCGCCCCTCAACTTTCGAAAATTGCACTTTGACCCCAAAACTTTTAAAAAGTTACAAAAACACCCCTGGGCTGTTTCGGGCAGCAGACCAGAAAATAAAATTTTGAATTTTGAAAATTTTCGATTTTTCAAATTGACCCCTCAAGTTTCGGTAATTGCAAAACAGCCCCTAAGTTTTCAGAAATTGCAAAACGACCCCAAAAACCGTGCGACCAGAATTGCAAGAACAGTCCAGAATTTTCAAATTTCCAGATTTCAAAAATTTCGAATTTTCAGCCCCAAAAAACCCTAATATGCGATTTTTGCCCCAAAAAGTCCTGAAGTTTCCAAAAACTATAAAAACGGCACAGATCTTGAAAAGCAGTTTTACCCAATGATAGATCTAGTCATAACAAGCAAGAATCAACTTACAGAACATAATTATCATGCGTTCTCATACATATAATTAAACATATACGGTGAACACAATTATGTTCAGGCTTTTGTATAATAATAATGGAGTTGGCTCTGATACCACTGTTGGGATATGGCTCGATTTGTCAGACAACAAAGTGCGGAATTTAAAATTTTTCGAGTCATCCAATGGTCCCATATAAGAAGTCTCCATATTATGTATACAAAAGCATAAACAAAAACGCATACAATAAATTAACAAATGGGGTTTTTGCGATATACCTCACCACAGGCAAGGTGGTGGAAACCTCCAACTTCGTTTCTGAATCTGGATCTGGTTCACAGGAGTGATCCAAGTGTCTCACCTCCAAAGATAGTCCACACCAATTGGATTCTGGCAACACCTCAAGATCTTAGGCTCAGAACTGGATTCAGGAGATTTGTTATTGCAGGATTGTGTTGAATCTCTTGACAGATCAAGATCTAACACAACGGAACAAGGAGAGGGCGGCGGCGGCACCAAGGCAGCCCACGGCAGCAGGTGGCGGCGGCGGCTAGGGTTTCTAGCTAGAGAGGGCGGCGGCTACTAGGGCAAAAGGAGCTAGGGTTTTCTTTTGAGTGTTTCCCCTTTTTTTTTTTTTTTGAGCTCTAGTTGTGCTCTATTTATAAGCTCCTTCTGACCTAGGTTTGCAAGACTCCTTATGGGCTTTAATTAATAAAAGCCCATGTCTTGCAATCCTCCATTTAATTAACTACTTTAATTAAATGCCCAGTCCAATTAAATCAATATTTCTTTTACATAATTAATTAGCAACTCAATTATTAATTAAGTTAGCCAATTAATTAATCTCCCACTTGAATTAAATACTTTTAATTCATTTAATTGATTTAATTACCTTTAAATCAATTAATTCCTTTCATGTCCTTTTATAACAGTCACCGTCCAATTGTATTGTGTGTGACCCTCTGGGTTCACCATCAATTGGCAGCAGGCCCACGAATCCTTCGTGATTTAATTTATGAACAATAAATAGTTCCGGTCAATTAAACAACCTTTAATTGACCACTCCTAGAATTAAATCCTCTATTAATTCAGGAGTACCCACACTTCATGGTCGATGTCTAGCCACAAGCCCATGAAGCCCAACTTCAGGTGAATTGATATTTGTGAACCTCGTCTCATATAATTGCCATGTACATACGGTCCTTCTATCGACTAATATTCCCGATCAAGACTTAGGGTGTGTGAATTGATCGGCACCTCTAAATTTGTCTCGATAACTATACTTTCTAATTCAGGATAATATTCCAGTGTGACTGCTAAATTTGGAAACCCCTTTCCAAATCCGTCACCGACCGTGGCCACGGGTTTCTCGGATATATTATCTAAGAATCGTATAGGAAATTCTCTCACCCATTACAGTGAGTCAATAGATTCCATATTGGTACTAACCACTCGCGTACATGTCCATACGCACCCAACCTAGGCATGTTATGACCAAGCTACGTGGCCTATACCTAGATCTAAGTACGCACTTTCATGCACCGAATTCGCCCTAGTACCTCAAGTCAAAGGACTAAATCGTACACTATTATATTCCTTGAGAAATATCCCATCACCGATATGCGTCATGCGCTTCCACAATGGGTTTCTCTGTTCGGGTCGTTCGATGCGTTCAATCTTCCATTGAACCACCTACTCGTATGCACTGGACTCAAATTCCTTGCTCATGAAACACTACAAATTCACTCCATGTGAATCATGCATACTCATACAAGTCTTTGCGATTCCTACGATACCCCGTCTCGTTTTGGAATCTATGACTTGGAACAGTTTTAGGATTACGACCTTTGAGACTGTTTCATGATTGCACTCAGTACTGAAGTGAATCGTCCCATAGTCAAATGTAATCTAAGGGTTTCATCCAATCGCTTAAATGTATTCGCGAGAGATGAAGTTGGCCATTGTTTATCCTTATACACATATAAATAAACATGCGTATTAAGTCATTTATACTAAAGAAAGATAATGATAGTTTCACTACAAGCTAATTATATTGGCTTGCAGGGCACTATTCCATCACAAATATCCAATTTAACTTTTCCTGGCTGTATAGCCAAATATCTTTACCGTTGTTGGAAGCTAAATTTTGTTATTTGGAAAGTTAAATTTAACTTTAGGGTAATCACCATATTTGGTCCCTCTTATCATTAATTTTTTATAAAATGGTCCTTCTTATGTTTTTTTTCCCAGTTTAGTCCCCACTATGTATTATTTATTTAACTTTAGTCCTTTTCAGGTGTTCCAAGGCGATTCCGATTACATGTGATATGTTCATAAGGGCAATTTCGTTAGTAAACTAACATAGATATTTTGGTCTTTTTAATCATTTGAAAAAAAAAAAAAAAAAAACTAAAGATTTAATCTCTTCCAAACTAGGTTTCAGTCCAGTCCAACTTAGTCATCCATTTCGTTCCAAACTAAAGTTTTCACCCAAAATCTTCTTCAAACACCAAAATTGTTCATCAATTAAACAATATCTCAAATGGTCTCAATAGAAAACGGACGAAAATGCCCTAAAAAATATTCATATACATGTCACGTGTTCTCAGAACCATTTGATAAGGACTAAAGTGAAACACATAATTCATAGAAGGGACTAAAGTAAAATAAATAATTCATAATAGGGACTAAAGTGAAAAAAAAAATTAAAAGGAACCACTCTATAAAATGTTAATGATAAGAGTGACCAAAGGTGATATTTACCCGACATAAAATTTAGGAGATAAAAACACATCACATAATCACAAATCAATTAATAAAGAGAATGACAAGAAGATTAACTTTATAAATTATAACAAAATTAACTTTGTCATATAACAAAAAATAACACAAATTAATGACTAATATTCAATTTATTTATTATCATAATTATTAATTCATAAAAAAATGATGACTTTAAATTATAATAATCAGATATAATTTGATGATTGATTTGTTTATAAGATCTTGTAATTCTTTTTTTTGTAAAATATGATCATAAAAAAATTATTTAGTTCATTCTTTTCATAGGTTTAACCCGTCTTTTCACCGATTTCATTCATTTGCATCGACTTAAAATATTTTTGCATCGGTTTATCCATTCTTTTATCGATTTACATACTTTCATTATTTTTCATTTTTCGTCGATTTCTTATGTTTTTTTGGTGTAAACCTTGCATTTTCTATAGGTTTAACCTAATTTTTGCTAGTTAAACTATTTTTTATTTTTAAAGATCTCACTCATTTTCAAACCTAATTCACACTTTTTTCATTGATTTACATTTTTTTCACCAATTTCACCTCACATCTCATTGAATTCACATGTTTTCACCAAAATTTACCTTTTTTCCTGATTCAATGATTTCACCCATTTTCAACAATTTCATATGTTTTTCACTAATTTCACCGATCTTGTCCGATTTTCACAAAATTCATCCAAAGCTATTCAATTCCATATGCATTTATCAATTTTACATGAGCAATTTCGCCTGTTTTATTTGTTTTCACCAACTTTACCAGTGTTCATCCAAATTTTTATCATGTTCACATGCTTTAGCCGCCTTTTATCGTTTTACCAATTTTAATTAACCGATCTAACCTGTTTTCCATGAAAATTCGAGCACATATTTAATTCATATCATAAGTTTAATCCATTTTTTCAGGGGCTTAACCCGTCTTTTTACTGATTTCATTAACTTTTCATCGATTTAATTAACTTTTTTTTTTAAAATTAGATCCGACTCGCGGTGGCACGCGGCGGTGCGCTGCCGCGCACCGCGGCTGGGCGGCCACCGCAAGCCGCTGCCAACGGCAGCGTGCTGGCAGCACGCTAGCCGCACACGCTGCGCGCAGCAGCAGCCTTCAGGCTGCTGTTTGCGCGCGGCTGTGCGCGGCTGCTCGCTGCCGCAGGCAGCTCACGCGCCTCCTTGGTGGTCGCGCGTGGGCTGTCCTACGTGGCAGCTCCTGATTAGCTTCGACTGGTCATGTTTGGGTTGGACTCTAATTCTGCCTATTTTGAAAATTCTGGAAATTTAGAATTTTGGGAAGATTAGGAAACTTGGAGTTTTGGGATAAGGTAGTTATCTTGTTAGAGTTAAACACTACCTTAATTAAACTAATCTAAACAAAATAGGATTATCTTTAGAATCTTGGAGATTTGAGAATATTGGGAAACTTAGAGTTTTGGATAAGGTAAGAATCTTAGAGATTTAGATTACCTTAATTAACCAATCTTAATCAAGATAGGATTTGTAGATTACTTGGAGCTCAAGTAAGAGCTAATTAATCTTAGAGGTTAATTGTTAATTCAAAATTAATTAACTTGGATAAATTTTATGAATTAAAATTAATGGAGTCGGTAAATTTACATTTTTGCCCTTATGTGAATTTATGCATGTTCTTGAATGAATATGTGGATTGGTCGATTTTGCCCTTAAGCCCTGTGTTGTTTTTGGTTTATTTATTTTTGGGTTGTAATTAAATGGGCCTGATTGGTGCCCTTGCTTGCGCAAACAAATGTAATAGAATAGGACCATTTATTTTTATAAGTTAGACTTAGTTTAGGCTTGGAGCCGAGAAGACCTCATGAAGACTTGGAGATCCACATGGAGGCTCATTTACCTTGGAAGACATGGAGGCCCAATTCATTACATGGAGGCCCAATCAAGCTGGATATTACAAGAGGGCCCATGATGTATGGGTTTAAAAATTGTAATAGTTAGGACATTTAATTTTCACCCTAGACTGACCAATTGATTCATCACGTGGCTCGTGATGGATCGCATAGGATGGGCAATCGACCAATCATATCTTGCTAGGTGATGAATGTTTACTTTTTCGCAAATTATTCTTTGATGTATGAGATGCATGCTTAGGATAGAAAACGTAAACAAGATAAGCATAATCTGATGAGACCTCGCACACTTAGAAACCTCCAATTGAACTTAAAATTCAATTAGAATATTAAATCGAATAACGGGCGCATATGAATAGTGTCTATGGTCCGAGCCTATCCAATTACTAGGTCTTAGGCATATTGTACGAATATATCTCGATGTCTCACGAGTCGTGGGTCGAGCTATAGGAAGATAATATGTCTATTGCCTCGATGCACGAGTTTAGTGCCAAGGGAGGGGATAGCAAGGTTTTAGGCGCTGTCTCACGAGTCGTGGGGTGTCTAGGATTGAACTATTTCTCTTCACGAGTATTGGACATGATTTAACGCTAGTAAAATATGGATGTCTCACGAGTCGTGGGTCCATATCGAAAAACGAGGCTAAATGAACTTAAGGGTTAGCTGCGATGGTTAACCGTTGACGTAGTCGACCACCAAGTGGATCAAATAGTATGGCCAACGAGTCGTGGGTACTAGGAGATTGCATTTGGGCCTTAAGCCCGCTAGGATATTTTAAATTCCCGAAACTTATGTGGGGGCATAAGATTTTGATTAAAATAGTGGGAGTAATTTGCAAATAAAATCCATATTTGTGAATTGTGCATTTTAAGTTAATCTTTCGCGTATTTATTTCTTCTATCGTCGTTTTGTAGATATAATGTCTAAGAATCCGATTTCCATCATACTTGAACATAACAAATTGACTGGACCAAACTTCCATGACTGGGTCAGGAACCTTAAGATCATTCTCGCTTCTGAAAAGCGAGGTTTTGTCCTTGATCGGCCCCCTCCCAAACTTGTTAAGGATGTCGATGAAGCTGAGAAAGAAGCCCTGGATTTATGGCTTGACGATGACTTGCAGTCACGTTGTCTCATGTTGGCATCCATGTCGAATGAACTTCAAAAGCAGCACGAGCATATGAAGTCTTCTTTTGAAATCTACACGCACCTGAATGGTTTATTTGGGGTGCAAAGTAGATATGAGCGGTATGAAATTGCCAAGACTTTGCAACAAACGAGGATGGCTAAAGGTGCTGATGTTCGATCTCACTGCATCAAGATGATTGGGCTTATTGAAAAGCTTGGTCATCTTGACGTAAAGATGGACAAGACCTACTGCCAGGATATAATCCTCCAATCGTTGCCAAGATCATTCGAACAATTCGTAGTGAACTACAACATGCACAAGATGAATGTTGAACTTCACGAGTTGGCTAATATGCTCGCCACTGCCGAGGCTTCCATGAAAAGAGAGAAGCCAGTGATGGTTGCTACCTCGACCCAATCCAAGTCCAAAAGGACAAAGAAAGGGAAGGGGAAAGGAAATGCTTCTTCAAGCAAAGGCAAAGCACCATCTGGGCCCATAGGGAAGGGAAAGAAGCGTAAAGCTTCGTCTGGTGAACAGAAATGTTTCTACTGCAAGAAACCTGGACACTGGAAGAGGAACTGCAAAGAGTTCTTGGAGAGCTCGAAAGGTATATTCCTTGTTGAAGTTAATTTGTCAATTAACTGTGCATCATGGGTGCTAGACACTGCTTGTGGTTCTCATCTTTGTAATGATTTACAGGTGATGGGAGCAACAAGGCCACTTAGGCCAGGGGATTGGATCCTGAGATTTGGAAATGGAGCTAGAGCTGCTGCCGAGGCCATAGGCGAAGTGGAGTTAGATTTAGGTGGTAACAAATTAGTCCTTAGGAACGTTCTTTATGTACCTGGTTTGGTGAAAAACATCATTTCAATTCCTGTTTTGGATAATGAAGGTTTTAATTTTACTATTAATAAAGGTTCCTTTTCGTTATTCATGAATGATAATATGTTTTTCACTGGTACACTAAAAGATGGACTATATACCATTGAACCACCTAAGTTAGTGATGCATGTACAACAAAATAAAAGGAAACAAGATAATGAAATATCTGCCCAATTATGGCACGCTAGACTTGGACATATATCTAAGTCAAGGATTCAAAAGTTAGCATCATCTGGCGCGATTGAAATCAATCGTATTGATGAAATGTCAACATGTGAACCATGTTTAAAGGGTAAAATGGCTAAGTTGTCGTTTAAGGGAAACCCTGAGCGAGCCAAGCAAACATTGGACTTAATACATACTGACGTATGTGGACCACTAAGAAAAAGCGCCCGAGGGGGCTATGACTACTTCATCACTTTCACTGACGACTTTAGTCGTTATGGATATGTGTTCTTGTTGAAACACAAGTCTGAAGCCTTTGAGCGATTCAAAGAATTCAAGATGGAAGTAGAGAATCAACTTGGTCATACGATAAAGGCTCTTCGTTCTGACCGAGGTGGAGAATTTCTTAGTAACGAATTTCTAAATTATCTTGTAGAGCATGGAATATTATCGCAGTGGACTCCTCCTGCAACACCCCAATTAAATGGAGTAGCAGAGAGAAGGAATCGAACCTTGATGGACATGGTTCGATCCATGATGAGTGCCACTGACTTACCTCTTTCATTTTGGGGACATGCCCTCCTCACGGCAACGAAGATACTGAATATGGTACCTTCAAAATCCGTAGAAAAGACACCATACGAACTATGGTTTGGCAAGGCACCCTCATACGCATTCATGCGCATATGGGGATCTCCCGCTTACGTGAAAAAGTTAGTAGGAGATAAATTGGAAACTAAATCCACTTTGTGCAAATTCGTGGGGTATCCGGAAAACTCAATAGGATACGAGTTCTACGATCCTACAAGGCAAACAACGTTTGTCTCGAGGAACGCTCACTTCTTGGAGAAGGATTTCTTGGTTGACAAGAAAGAAAATAACGTAGAACTAGATGAGGTCACCGAAGCTGAAAAGGCCTTAGAGGTCGATCGAGCTGACCCGTCACCACAGGCAGTGGGAGAACAAGAGCATGAAAGTGCACCAGAAAGTACACCGATACTTCGTAGGTCAGAAAGACAACGTAAAGAACCCGAGAGGTACTACGGTCTGCTGCATGAGACTGGACAGTCTCTAACCGACCCAAGGACTTACGAAGAGGCTATGCTAGACATAGACTCGGGAAAGTGGCGCGAAGCCATGGAATCCGAACTGGACTCCATGCACTCAAACAAGGTCTGGGCCTTGGTAGATCCACCAGTGGGAGTGGCTCCCGTGGGTTGCAAGTGGATCTATAAGCGAAAGCTTGGAGTGAACGGAGAGGTGATTACCTACAAGGCGCGACTAGTGGCGAAAGGATACACTCAAAGACCTGGTATCGACTTTGAGGAAACCTTCTCGCCCGTCGCAATGCCCAAATCCATTCGGATCTTGCTGGCCATAGCTGCGTGGTATAACTACGAGATATGGCAAATGGATGTAAAGACTGCCTTTCTCAATGGAGACATTGATAAGGAGATCTACATGGAGCAACCAAAAGGATATGCATCCAAAGGAGAAGAACACAAGGTGTGCAAACTCCAGAGGTCCATTTATGGACTAAAGCAAGCTTCCCGAAGTTGGAACATTCGTTTTGATGAGACAATCCAAACTTTTGGATTCATCAAGAACATGTTCGAACCTTGCATGTACAAGAAGATCAGTGGGAGTACAGTTGAATTTTTGGTGCTTTATGTTGACGACATTCTTCTCATTGGAAACAATGTAAAAGCATTGTCTGAAACTAAAGCATGGTTGTCTACACAATTCTCAATGAAGGATATGGGAGAAGCATCCTTTGTACTAGGTATAAGGATCTACCGAGATAGATCAAAAGGACTGCTGGGCCTCTCCCAATCCCAGTACATAGATAAAATCTTGAAAAGATTTAGTATGGAAGAATCCAAGAGATGATTGATTCCAATGAGACATGGGATTGCACTCTCTAAGTCTATGGCCCCAAAGACGCCTGAAGAGAGAAACAATATGTCTCGAGTACCATATGCATCCGCGATAGGAAGCATAATGTATGGTATGCTATGTACGAGACCAGACGTAGCATACGCTTTAAGCGTTACAAGTCGCTACCAGTCTGATCCAGGTGAGCAGCACTGGATAGCCGTAAAGGCAATTCTGAAGTACCTGAGAAGGACTAAGGAATTGTTCTTGGTATACGGTGGAGGAGAATTGAAATTGGAAGGCTATACAGACTCGAGCTTCCAAAGTGATGTAGACGACTTCAAGTCGACATCAGGATATGTTTTCTGCCTCAATGGTGGTGCGGTTAGCTGGAAGAGCTCCAAGCAGGAAACAACCGCGGATTCAACCACTGAAGCAGAATACATTGCCGCGAGTGACGCAGCAAAGGAAGGTGTTTGGATGAGGAACTTCATCCAGGAATTGGATGTGATACCTAGCATTGCTGAGCCTATTACTATCTTCTGCGATAATAATGGGGTAATAGCGCAAGCAAAGGAGCCGAGATCTCATCAGAAATCCAAGCACGTACAGAGATGATACCACGTGATAAGAGATATCATTGGTAGAGGAGACATTAAGATGGAACGTGTCGACTCAGAAGATAATACGGCGGACCCACTAACGAAGCCTCTGCCTCAAAAGGCATTTGAGAAACATCTGCATAAGATGGGACTCAAGAACATAAAAGACTGGCTTTAGGACAAGTGGGAGATTGATAGAAATAGTGTCCTGCAAGCAAGCTGTATGGCTAGCATTAATTGTAATTAATGAGGAACTATTCAATTTGGATTAATAAATGCACTTTTATTAAATGGTCAACTTTATCTTATGTAATATTTGTCTACGCATAAGGATAGAAGTCCTTAGATCACAGGGCTATGGGACAACCCGTGGACTGATCTCTAAGGCCGTGATCTAGAACATATTCAAGAGTCGTAGAATCCAATCGAGATAGGACATCGTTGGATTCGGTTAGACTCTCACTATTGTGTATACTCCGATGAACTGGAGGACGCTGGGGTCCACGAGCGTGACTGGGATAGTCGATACACATAAGTGGGTGGCTTGCTGGGATGGCAAGTGCACTGAATACCCCAATTAGGAAATAACTCACCATGGAAGCGGTAGTCGCATATCGGGGTTGAAGTTATTCCTATTTACAATAGTATACGAGGAACGATCCCTAACAACTTGAGATGATAGGGTTTATCTGGTGCGAGAACATCTATACTTTGATATGAGTTCCGACTGACTGGGGATAGCCAGAAAGTCTCTGTGGACTCATGTTGGGTATAGAGGAACTCGTATGCAGATTCATATCATCAACAAAGGATCCATTGACCCGACTTGATAGGTTGGGAAATTCTCCTATGGATTTCTGTGAGAAATTAATTCTGGTAAAATCCTTGGCCAAGGTATCTGACGACTTTATGTAAGTAGCTCATAAAGATTAAGTCAAAGAGAATTTATTTCAAGACCAGAGTACATAAGGTCAAGACAAAAGAAAAGGGAATCCGATAAAAGACCATACCCTTAAGTCTCGACTGGGAGATTGATCGATGGAGAGATTTTGTCGTATATGGAAATTGTGAATGATAAAAGGTTCACTGAATTAATTCACCAGTGATTGGGCTCCATGGGCTTGTGGCTGGACATCGACCGTGGAGTGTGGGAGAATTCCCAAATTAGCAGGGGTGCTAATTTTGGAATGATTAATCGACAGAGTGTTCGATTAATTTAGAGTATTAATTGCTCGAGTAATTAAATAATATTTAATTACAACCCACGGCCAATTATGTGGTGAACCTACGGGGGCATACACAATACACATGAAGCGAAAGCGAGGAAACAAGAACGAACCAGTCGACTGGGTCGACTGGGTCAAAATCGACTGGGTCGATTAAATGGGTGGGTCGACTGGGTCGACCCATATGGAACGAAAATGGATCCAATTGGAATTGGATCAAGATTATAAATTAAATTGGAATTTAATTTATGAGCAAATTAATTAATTAGGATTTAATTAATTAATTGGGAGATAATTTAATTAATTGGGCTATTTAATTGGGAGATTAAATAAAGCCCTGAAAGATTAATTAATATGGGCCATGAATTAATTAGAAGACTTAGTCTTCTAGTTAAAAAGGGCCATGGCCCATGTAGGAGAATTAGTATCCTAATCCTATTAGGATTAGGGTATGGGAGATATCTATAAATAAGAGACTAGGTCTCATATCTCACACACAACTCTTCAAGAAAAATCAAGAAAAGCAAAAATTCTCTCTCCCTCTCCCTGTGATCGGCCGAACTGCTCTTCCACTTTGGAAGAATTTTTCGTCTTTGTTTTTCGTTTCAAAGTCGTTCTAAAACCTAGATATTAATATACCCTATGTTCTAGTCGATTAGGATATATTAATTTTCGTGATATTGTGGTGTATCAACTCGTAGAGGCGCAACACGTGGGGCGCTACCAAAAAGTGTGGGTCGATCAACCGGGGTCAGAATTCAGAGCTCATATTGCTAGCCTAGGATTTGCAAGGAGACAGGTATAAACGAGAAAACTTATACTGTCATTTATTAACATTCATACATATACAACTAGAGTATATCCTGGCAAGATTCTTTAAGAGGCCCTAGAAAATTTTATATTCCGCTGTGCCTAGGGCTGTTTTTCTTACCGAATCCCAACATATATATATATATATATATATATATATATATATATATATATATATATATTTAAGTAAATAAGTAGATAAGTATATACCCTTTCGGTAGAATATGGCTATACATATATCGCTTATTTATTCATTTTTTTAAAATTTTTATTTTAGAAAATTAACATTAGCTTAAATCTAAAGCCAATTCTTATCAAAGATATCCTGTTATTAGTCCTTATCCAATATTTACCTCCGAAAAATATGGGGCACTCCCCTATAAATTCATCACTCCATGCTTTCTCCGTAAGTAATTTTCTCACTAAAATTTTTCCTTTGTTTTCTTCCTCTTCAATTTTCTTTTTTAAAATTTCAACCACCCAAAATTAAGATTGCCATGACGTAGTCCATTGTTTTGAGACTATTCTCCCTTATTAGGCTTTAATAGGTATTAATTTTCGTGAAATGGAGGATAATCTGGATGTTGATTTTATATATTAAAAAGTTTTTTTTTTATATATAAATATAATAAATATGTATCAATTAAGAATATTATTTTATATATTAAAAAGTTTTTATACATATATATATAATAAATATGTATCAATTATGAATATTAATTAAGATCATCATCCAGTTACTATCCTCCATTATATGATAATTCCTATTCACGGTTAATTTAGCTTATATATTAATTAAGATCTTATCCGGTTTTCATGAATTTCATAAAAGTTATTCCAACGCATATATATTTATCGATTTCATAGACTTCTTTTTACATGTTTCATCGTTCTTCACCAACTTTATCAGTGTTTACCAATTTGACCCAAAAAATTTAACATCATTTTCGCATGTTTTAACCGACTTTTATCGATTTCAACCGCTTTCCATGGAAAGAGCTCCATGAAAATTTGAGTATCACAGACTGCACCAAAAATTTCATCGTTTTCACCAAAAATTTCATCTATTTCACTTGTATTTATCGAATCCACCTGTTCTTCATTCTTGATTATTCGCGGTTATGCATGTCTTGATACTTTTGGATATTGTTTATGTTTGACTTCTTTAGCCAAACAAAAATTACGCACTTAGATTATAAATAAATTATAAAAGTTGATGTAAGAGATAATTTTAGATTTTAGGAGTTTATGAGTTTAAGTAGGAAATAAATATTATAATAAGACTTCATGTTTAATTATACTTCTTCATTTAGTTTTATATTGAAGTGTTCATATTGGAGTAGACTTCTTAATTCTTATTTTTTTTCTTATTTTAATTAATTTAATTATTTTTTAAGTAGGGGTATATTAGTCTTCACAAAAAATTCAAGAAACTCTATTTTCTGAACTCGTACTTTATTTGTATAGTAAAATATAAAATAAATATAATAATATAGAATTTTTCCTAGTGTTTTAGAAGCGTTTACGAAAATTTTTCGAAATCTGTTCAATAATCCTCTAACCATGTTATACATCGAAAATGAAACTTTAATCCATAACTAAAACTAGATTTCTTCCCCTTTACTTCAACAATCCGTCCAAGATACAATATAATTTCCATGTTACAACTTTATAACATTCCAATTTTAGTAGAAAATTACACCTCATGCATTTTCATTTATCACAATTGTGTTTCAATTCCTGAAGAAATTGATGGGTATCTTAATTAGAGTACTTATTAAGTTACAGAGATTTTGTTTTACTCTATGAAGGTTTCTTATGATTGTAGCTAATATGGTCTGGATTTTTTGACAGAGTTGAGTTTTACTATTTCCTAGTATTATTTCGTAGTGTTTGATTCTTCCCCCTTAGGATTTAATCTTTGGCTGTATGGCCAAATATCCAATTTAACTTTTCCTGGCTGTATAGCCAAATATCTTTACCGTTGTTGGAAGCTAAATTTTGTTATTTGGAAAGTTAAATTTAACTTTAGGGTAATCACCATATTTGGTCCCTCTTATCATTAATTTTTTATAAAATGGTCCTTCTTATGTTTTTTTTCCCAGTTTAGTCCCCACTATGTATTATTTATTTAACTTTAGTCCTTTTCAGGTGTTCCAAGGCGATTCCGATTACATGTGATATGTTCATAAGGGCAATTTCGTTAGTAAACTAACATAGATATTTTGGTCTTTCTAATCATTTGAAAAAAAAAAAAAAAACTAAAGATTTAATCTCTTCCAAACTAGGTTTCAGTCCAGTCCAACTTAGTCATCCATTTCGTTCCAAACTAAAGTTTTCACCCAAAATCTTCTTCAAACACCAAAATTGTTCATCAATTAAACAATATCTCAAATGGTCTCAATAGAGAACGGACGAAAATGCCCTAAAAAATATTCATATACATGTCACGTGTTCTCAGAACCACTTGATAAGGACTAAAGTGAAACACATAATTCATAGAAGGGACTAAAGTAAAATAAATAATTCATAATAGGGACTAAAGTGAAAAAAAAAATTAAAAGGAACCACTCTATAAAATGTTAATGATAAGAGTGACCAAAGGTGATATTTACCCGACATAAAATTTAGGAGATAAAAACACATCACATAATCACAAATCAATTAATAAAGAGAATGACAAGAAGATTAACTTTATAAATTATAACAAAATTAATTTTGTCATATAACAAAAAATAACACAAATTAATGACTAATATTCAATTTATTTATTATCATAATTATTAATTCATAAAAAAATGATGACTTTAAATTATAATAATCAGATATAATTTGATGATTGATTTGTTTATAAGATCTTGTAATTCTTTTTTTTGTAAAATATGATCATAAAAAAATTATTTAGTTCATTCTTTTCACAGGTTTAACCCTTCTTTTCACCGATTTCATTCATTTGCATCGACTTAAAATATTTTTGCATCGGTTTATCCATTCTTTTATCGATTTACATACTTTCATTATTTTTCATTTTTCGTCGATTTCTTATGTTTTTTTGGTGTAAACCTTGCATTTTCTATAGGTTTAACCTAATTTTTGCTAGTTAAACTATTTTTTATTTTTAAAGATCTCACTCATTTTCAAACCTAATTCACACTTTTTTCATTGATTTACATTTTTTTAACCAATTTCACCTCACATCTCATTGAATTCACATGTTTTCACCAAAATTTACCTTTTTTCCTGATTCAATGATTTCACCCATTTTCAACAATTTCATATGTTTTTCACTAATTTCACCGATCTTGTCCGATTTTCACAAAATTCATCCAAAGCTATTCAATTCCATATGCATTTATCAATTTTACATGAGCAATTTCGCCTGTTTTATTTGTTTTCACCAACTTTACCAGTGTTCATCCAAATTTTTATCATGTTCACATGCTTTAGCCGCCTTTTATCGTTTTACCAATTTTAATTAACCGATCTAACCTGTTTTCCATGAAAATTCGAGCACATATTTAATTCATATCATAAGTTTAATCCATTTTTTCAGGGGCTTAACCCGTCTTTTTACTGATTTCATTAACTTTTCATCGATTTAATATATTTTTCTTCGATTTATCATTTATTTTATCGGTTTTACCAACTTTAATTATTTTTCTTTCCATTTTTCGTAGATTTCTTTTATTTTTTAGGTTTAAACCATTTTCCACCATTCCTTTTGTTGTTAAACTATTTTATTTTATTTTTATTTTTATAGATTTTATTCATTTTCACTCACAAGTTTTTTCACTGATCTATATGTTTTTTCACCAATTTCATATCATATTTAATTGATTTAAAATGTTTTCCTCGATTTTACTTATGTTCCCCGATTCACTGATCTCACTCATTTTAAACAATGTCATCCCTTTTTTTTACTAGTTTCACCGATCTTATCCGGTTTTCATGAATTTAATAAAAGTTATTCCAACGCATATATATTTATCGATTTCATAGACTTCTTTTTACATGTTTCATCGTTCTTCACCAACTTTATCAGTGTTTACCAATTTGACCCAAAAAATTTAACATCATTTTCGCATGTTTTAACCGACTTTTATCGATTTCAACCGCTTTCCATGGAAATAGCTCCATGAAAATTTGAGTATCACGGACTGCACCAAAAATTTCATCGTTTTCACCAAAAATTTCATCTATTTCACTTGTATTTATCGAATCCACCTGTTCTTCATTCTTGATTATTCGCGGTTATGCATGTCTTGATACTTTTGGATATTGTTTATGTTTGACTTCTTTAGCCAAACAAAAATTACGCACTTAGATTATAAATAAATTATAAAAGTTGATGTAAGAGATAATTTTAGATTTTAGGAGTTTATGAGTTTATGTAGGAAATAAATATTATAATAAGACTTCATGTTTAATTATACTTCTTCATTTAGTTTTATATTGAAGTGTTCATATTGGAGTAGACTTCTTAATTCTTATTTTTTTCTTATTTTAATTAATTTAATTATTTTTTAAGTAGGGGTATATTAGTCTTCACAAAAAATTCAAGAAACTCTATTTTCTGAACTCGTACTTTTATTTGTATATAAATATAAATAATATAAATAATATAATATAATATAATATAATATAAATAATATAGAATTTTTCCTAGTGTTTTAGAAGCGTTTACGAAAAATTTTCGAAATCTGTTCAATAATCCTCTAACCATGTTATACATCGAAAATGAAACTTTAATCCATAACTAAAACTAGATTTCTTCCCCTTCACTTCAACAATCCGTCCAAGATACAATATAATTTCCATGTTACAACTTTATAACATTCCAATTTTAGTAGAAAATTACACCTCATGCATTTTCATTTATCACAATTTTGTTTCAATTCCTGAAGAAATTGATGGGTACCTTAATTAGAGTACTTATTAAGTTACAGAGATTTTGTTTTACTCTATGAAGGTTTCTTATGGTCTGGATTTTTTGACAGAGTTGAGTTGGATCTTAATTAGGAAGATGCATTTAAGTATGTTTATGTTTCCATTTAGAGTACTTTTTAAGTAAAAGAGATTTTCTTACTATTGTAGCTAAATATGGGCTGTGCATTTTTCTGAGAGGGTTGAGTATTACTATTTCTTAGTATTATTTCGTAGTATTTGATTCTTCCCCTTAGGCTTTAATGTTTGGCTGTATGGCCAAATATCCAATTTAACTTTTCCTGGCTGTATAGCCAAATATCTTTACCGTTGTTGGAAGCTAAATTTTGTTATTTGGAAAGTTAAATTTAACTTTAGGGTAAACACCATATTTGGTCCCTCTTATCATTAATTTTTTACAAAATGGTTCTCTTAAGTTTTTTTTTTCAGTTTAGTCCCCACTATGTATTATTTATTTCAATTTAGTCTTTTTCAGGTGTTCCAAGGCGGTTTCGATAACATGTGATATGCTCATATGGGCAATTTCGTCATTTCAAGTAAACTAACATGGATATTTTGGTCTTTCTAATCATTTGAAAAAAAAAAACTAAAGATTTAATCTCTTCGAAACTAGGCTTTCATTCCAGTCCAACTTAATAATCCATTTCGTTCCAAACTAAAGCTTTCTCCCAAAATCTTCTTCAAACACCAAAATTGTTCATCAATTAAACAATATCTCAAATGGTCTCAATAGCGAACGGACGAAAATGCCCTAAAAAATATTCATATGCATGTCACGTGTTATCAGAACCACTTGATAAGGACTAAAGTGAAACACATAATTCATAGAAGGGACTAAAGTGAAATAAATAATTCGTAATAGGGACTAAAGTGAAAAAAAAAATATAAGAGGAACCACTCTGTAAAAGGTTAATGATAAGAGAGACCAAAAGGGATATTTACCCGAGATAAAATTTAGGAGACAAAAACACATCACATAATCACAAATCAATTAATAAAGAGAATGACAAGAAGAAAATTGTCGTATAATGGACCGGATATGGACCCTTTGGATTGGTTATGGAAAGCGAGCTCTTCATGGATTGATTTTGGCCCTCGACTAGTCCCTCGACTTGCCCTATTTAGAATGGGTCAAAACTTGATAGGTAAATAGTCTCACATAAAACTTTCCCAAACATAGGTCCTCTTCCACTCTTCAACACTCCAAAACCACTCAATGTTATGGATTCAATTTAATATCATACCTTAATTTTTATTAAAATTATTGATTTTTCATTTATTATTTAACTACTTTCTCAAAATTTCATCTAAACTCAATATATTTCTAGTCCTCCTACTCCTACCTAAATGAAGATAGGCTTACATTGAAGTATATGGACTGGAAAATAAATTGTGGCCCATTTTTTCAAGATTGTTACCTCCAATTAGAAAAATCTTGGATCAAAATTAAAATAGATTTTCAATGCAAATATCGAGAAGTTAAGGCAAATTCCATTATTCATCCTGTATCTTTACCACTTTTCCACATTCAGTCCTACAAGTATTATGCTTATGCTACCTGATTTAATCCTATAACTTAGAAGTACTTTGTTGGCCACATTGTGGGTGATGTTTCTAAGAGGTATTCCTTCTTTTAAAAAAGATCATTAGGACTTCCTTATAAAACTAAAACTAAGTATTATTTGGATGATATTTTTCAGAGGGATTCGTTCTAAAAAATTGAGGATTGTCAAATTTCTTATAAAATGAACTTAATATATTTAATTAATGTAATCTCATGTCATGCACATAATCACACTAGCTATTAAAATATTATTTTATATAGTTAGATTACTGAAGTTTTGAAATATATTTATAAGAATAGGCAAAAGTAAATAAAAATAAAAACGCCTCTAATATAAAAAGATCATTTTACCCTCAATTTTGATAATAATTGACTTTGACAATTTTGCAAATTGACCCATATGTTTTGCGATTTTACGAATTGAATTATTTTGCCTCTAAAAAAAATTAAAAAAACCGCCTGTCATATAAAAAAGACCGATTTACCCCAAATTTTGATAATAATTGACTTTGACAATTTTGCAAATTGACCCCTATGTTTTCCGATTTTACGAATTGAATTATTTTGTTTCTAAAAAATAAAAATAAAACGCCTCTAATATAAAAAAGACAACTTTACCCCAAATTTTGATAATAATTGACTTTGATAATTTTGCAAATTGACCCCTATGCTTTGCGATTTTACGAATTGAATTATTCTGCTTCTAAAAAAATAAATAAAAAATCTCCTGTCATATAAAAAAGACCGCTTTACCCCCAATTTTGATAATAATTGACTTTGACAATTTTGCAAATTGACCCCTATGTTTTCAGATTTTACGAATTGAATTATTTTGCTTCTAAAAAATAAAAATAAAAACGCCTCTAATATAAAAAAGACCGCTTTACCCCCAATTTTGATAATAATTGACTTTGACAATTTTGCAGATTGACCCCTATGTTTTGCGATTTTACGAATTGAATTATTTTGATCCTAAAAAAACAAATAAAAAACCTCCTGTCATATAAATAGACCGCTTTACCCCCAAATGGCCCCAATTTTGATAATAATTGACTTTGGCAATTTTGCAAATTGATCCCTATAATTTCCGATTTTACGAATCGAATTATTTTGCTTCTAGAAAAACAAAACAAAAAAAAATCCGCCTCTCAAATAAAAACGACCTCTTTACCCCCAATTTTGATAATAATTGACTTTGACGATTTTGCAAATTGACCCCTATATTTTGCGATTTTATGATTTGAATTATCTTGGTTGTAAAAAAACAAAAAAAAACGCATGTCATTTAAAAAAGACCGCTCTACCCCCACTTTTGGTAATAATTGACTTTCACAATTTTTCAAATTGACCCCTATATTTTCCGATTTTACGAATTAAATTATTTTGCTTCTAAAAAAACCAAAAAAAAAAAACCGCCTTTCATATAAATAATTCAATTCATAAAATCGTAAAATATAGGGGTCAATTTGCAAAATTTTCAAAGTCAATTATTATATAAATTGGGGGTAAAGCGGTCTATTTTATATGACATACGTTTTTTTTTGTTTTTTTTAGAAGCAAAATAATTCAATTCGTAAAATCTAAAACATAGGGGTCAATTTGCAAAATTTTCAAAGTCAATTATTATAATTGGGGGTAAAGCGGTCCTTTTTATATGAGAGGCGTTCTTTTTTCTTTTTTGTTTTTTTAGAAGCAAAATAATTTCATTCGTAAATTCGCAAAATATAGGGGTCAATTTGCAAAATTTTCAAAGTCAATTATTATCAAAATTGGGGATAAATCAATCTTTTTATATCATAGGTTGTTTTTTATTTTATTTTTAGAAGCAAAATAATTCAATTCGTAAGATCGTAAAATATAGGGGTCAATTTGCAAAATTGTCAAAGTCAATTATTATCTAAACTGGGGGTAAGGCTGTCTTTTTATATGAAAGCGATTTTTTTTAATTTTTAGAAGCAAAATAATTATATTCGTAAAATCGCAAAATATAGGGGTCAATTGGCAAAATTTTCACAGTCAATTATTATCTACATTGGGGGTAAAACGGTCTTTTTATATGACAAACGATTTTTATATTTTTTTAGAAGCAAAATAATTCAATATGTAAAATCGCAAAATATAGGGGTCAATTTGCTAAATTGTCAAAGTCAATTATTATCAAAATTGGGGGTAAAATGATCTTTTTATATCATAAGTGGTTTTTTTTTTTTTTTTTAGAAAAAAAATAATTCAATTGGTAATATCATGGAACATAAGGGTCAATTTGTTTTTAGTTTTAATTATTTTGATTCAAAGGTTATAAATGTCTTTTATTAATTGAAGATTATTTAAACTTTTAATTAATTTTTTTTTAAAAAAAGGGTAAAAGTGTCTATTTACATACCGAGTCAACTCGCCGAGTCACATACTAGTTACGCACGCCACATGGCATCATTTCAGGGCCATCCCGCATGTGAGGGCGAGTTACGGTGCCCGCACCCTAGAAGCCCCGAACAAATATATATATATATAAGTAAATAAGTAGATAAGTATATACCCTTTCGGTAGAATATGGCTATACATATATGGCTTATTTATTCATTTTTTTAAAAATTTTATTTTAGAAAATTAACATTAGCTTAAATCTAAAGCCAATTCTTATCCAAAATATCCTGTTATTAGTCCTTATCCAATATTTACCTCCGAAAAATATGGGGCACTCCCCTATAAATTCTTCACTCCATGCTTTCTCCGTAAGTAATTTTCTCACTAAAATTTTTCCTTAGTTTTCTTCCTCTTCAATTTTCTTTTTTAAAATTTCAACCACCCAAAATTAAGATTGCCATGACGTAGTCCATTGTTTTGAGACTATTCTCCCTTATTAGGCTTTAATAGGTATTAATTTTCGTGAAATGGAGGATATTCTGGATGTTGATTTTATATATTAAAAAGTTTTTATATATATAAATATAATAAATATGTATCAATTATGAATATTAATTAAGATCATCATCCAGTTACTATCCTCCATTAAATGATAATTCCTATTCACGGTTAATTTGGGAAATTGGCCTCCAAACAAATTGACTTTTTTAGATTGTTTGATTCATTGAAGTTGGATGCTTATTCCTTGTTCTTGGTTAGGTAACAATTTTCAATTGTAATGTAAATTTAACAATTAATTCTTAATACTACTTCTTATTAAGTTTGTATTTTCTTGATTAGTATTTTTTGAATATATAAGAGAATTTATTTTACATTCATCATCCTATAGGAATTGTTGGTCCCAAGTGGTCAGAAGAGGTTTAGAGGGGGGGGGGGGTGAATAAACCTCTTTAAAAATTTTCTTCAAATTTAACTTTAAAACTTTTGCTCTTAACTGAACAGACTAAGCTGATCAGATTAGTTAGTTACAGTTCTGTTCGCGAACAAATCTTTGAACAGCCTTGTTGACCACTCGTCTGATTATTACTTAGCTGATTTTGCTAAAATCAGTTTTAATACTTAGAGTACTTGCAGCGGATTTTCAAAGTGTTTTTCACAAGTAATCTTAGTAGTTTGAAAAATGTTTCCCCAGTTTTATAAACTCCTTTTTAACTCTTTTTCAAACAGTTAACTTAAATGTGTTTTTATGCAAACAGAAAATATGCAGATTTAAAGGCAATGTAAAAACACAAGTAATTTTTATAGTGGTTATATGGATTTGAATATCCTTTAGTCCACTCTTCCAAGTCACACAGATCTTGGGTTATACTATAATCACAAAGTTTACAGTATACTCTGCTTGCGTCGAACAACAAATGAAACGACCACAAGTTCGCAATAGGAAATCACACAGAAGACCTATTCTCTGAAGTTTGATCACTCACAAAGATGGATCACAACTCCGCACAACACTCTTGTTTACAAAATCACTCAGAAGATGTATTTTTCTTGATTCTTCAACTCTGCTTTCGTCAACAAATGACTCAGCTGATGAGTGAGCTGTTCTTGAGACTTAAAGAATTTTGCTTCGGAAATTTCTCTCAGAAAGTGTGTTGCTTGTTTCTTCTTCGTCTCTTTCAGCTATTTATACTTGAGGATAGAAAAATGTCCGTTGAAGAGAGACAAGATTCAAATTCCTCGAGTACTGGTCCTTAAAATCCGCGAACGGCTCTTTTGCAGTCTGTCCGTACTGTGAACAGTACTATTCTGCAGGCAGCATTAAATGCACCCAGCTGATGCGAATCATTTCTTCAATCATTTGTCTTTAATAACCTTGTACTTCAGCATTTATTACTCCAAGGGGCATTTATTACCGTTGGGAGCACTTCATGATCTTCTTTACTTGGCTGACGAAAGTACACGTCTGATGGCGAACTCGGTTGATCTCAAACTTGAACAAATATGATTTGAGTCGGCTGATCTTCATCAGTCTGATAACTTTACTTCAGCAGATCAGAAGTCTTGGACCTTGAAACTTTTGACTCTTCTGATATCTTCTTTACTTAGTCAAAATTTCTTCTAAGGGATCATCAGCTAAGTTACTCCATACTTAGCCAATCTTGAAGTTTTGGAATCCTTCAAAACCTCCCTTTACAAATTGTCTTCAGAGCCTTCATCTTCATCCTTATCCAACAATTTCCCCCTTTTTGATGATGACAAAACTTCAGCTAAGTACCTGTTAAATACCTAAGCTAAAGAGTGTAATCCTCAAAATTTTCTGAGATAGAAAAAGTTTATTGGATTGAACTTGACTTTTCATTAATATTGAAAAAGAGTTACAAGGTACAAGTTCATCAGATGAGATTTCTGAAGAATAGATAGAAGTAAACTGTTTACAATGAATTTATAATTTCTAACTATCAGCTTCTTCATCTGATCCTTCAAGCTCTTCTACATACTCATAAGATGACTCTTCGTCATCTTCGTCTTCATCAGCTTCTTCTTCCAAGATTGCTTTGGCAGCTTCCATCTTCTCTTTGAGTTGCTGCTCTTTAATCAGCTCCATTGCTTTCTTGGCAGATTCAGTCTCCTTGTACTTGGTAGTTTCTTTTTCAATCTTTTCTTCTTCTTCTACCTTTCCAAGATTTTCTTCAGTCTTGTCAGCAGTGTCTTCAGTTTCCTTGGCTTCAATAGTTGCAGCAGCAGTTTCCTTAACTGTTTCTTCAGCAGCAGGTTCCTTAGCTGTTTCTTCAGTAGCAGGTTCCTTAGCTGTTTCTTCAGCAGCAGGTTGCTCAGCTGTTTCTTCCCTTTTATCTTCCCCCTTTTTGTCATCATCAGTTTTGATGACATCAGAAGGTGCAACAGCAGGGTTGAGCGCAACTGTTGGAATCTTCACTTCAGCACACAAAGCCTTGAGATTCTGATTGACAACATCGTGACTAGCTGTAAGATGATGAATATCAGTGCTGATGATGTCAGTCTTGTCATTGAAGTAGTCAATATTCAGGTTTACAGTTGCAATTTCATTTTGAACGGCCTGTACAACACTTCCTACTTCATGCAACAACCCTAAATTGACCTCCTTCTCTTCTTCACTGACTTTAATGAAGGTTGCAGTCAGATCAGCGATCTTGTGTTCAGCTCTTGTAAGTGCAGCATGAAGATGATTTACATCACTCTTCACATCCTCCACATTTCTGTTCATTTCAGTTAAGCTGTTCACTAACTGCAAGGAATGATCTTGAGGAATGGGAATACTTGTGATTTCAGTCTTGATGATCTTTTCTGTAGACTGTTGCACAGTTTCCAGCTGAAGTCTATTTGATTCTGTCAATTCTTCCTTAAGCTCTGTCTTCAGCTCCTCTTTAACCTTCAACAGCTGCTGTTGATGCTTCTCTTCCAGTTCCTTTAGTTGATTTTCCATCAGCATCTGGATTGCTTCCATCAGTGATGAATGTTTATCAGCTGATGAAGCAGAAGCAGCAGCTTCATCCCTTTCTTCAACTTCCTGGTGGACAGGAATATCTTCCATCTTTTCGTCTTGATGATCTTCAGAATCCTTAGCTTTCCACTCAATGGCTAAGGGTTCATCAGTAGCCTTTTCAGCGGACTTGTCTTCAGTCTGATCAGTAGACTTATCAGCATTTTGATCAGCAGGCTTGTCAGCAGGTTGATCAGCAGGCTTGTCAGCAGGTTGATCAGCAGGCTTGTCAGCAGTTTGATCAGCAAGCTTGTCTTCAATCTGATCAGCAGACTTGACTTCAGGCTTGTCCGCAGTTTTAGGTTCATCAGTAACATCATCATAGACCAAATTGGTGATGGTGCCATCATCATTGAAGCAAGTGGTTTGTCTGATTTGCCTCACAATGATCCAGGGGTTAACAAAAGCATTATTCCCCTTTGGCACTTCATAGAATGGTTGCACTTCCTTGCCAAAAATGATTTGCTGGATGCTTGGCAGCAGTGGCAAGTCACTTGAACAGCCTTGCTGATACTTTGACTTTTTAGCCCATCTCTTCAGGGCAGCCATAACAGCAAACTTAATTGCTCTTTCTTCAGCATCTTCAGACTTTTTCTTCTTATCAGGCAGGGTGCTTTTAATTTTCTTGGCCTCCTCCAATGCAAAGCCTTTTGCATAACTATGCATGACATCTCTTACATAGCTGGGATCTAGGGCCTTTTGAATAGAGTTTGTCTTCAGCCAAGTCAGAACCCAACGTTCTTCATCAGCTAACTCCTTCATGCTTTGAAGTTCTGTTATTGACTTATTCAACCTGTTGTCTCTCCAACTGATGTATCTTGGTTTCTCCTGGTTGAACAGAGTCCTTAACATGAGCTTTTGATCATAGTAAGCTAAGGACTTCTCAAACTTCTTGAAAAGCTCCTTATCAGCATATACTATCTCAAAGGCTTTTCTGACTTCAAATTTATCCTTGGACTTGACTTTGGGGGCAGGCAGTAAGATCTTTTTCTTGTCTTCTTCTTCATCCTTGCCTTCTCCAATCTTGATGCCACCTCCATGGACAGGTCCATAGGCATCAGTCTTGCTCTTTTCAATCACCATAGCCAGTTCAGCATCCTCAGCAGCTTTTCTTTCTGCTTCAGACATTCTTCTCCTGGCCTCATCCTTTTCAGCTTGAGCCTTACTTAGCTCTAGGGCTTTCTTTTCTTCCAACTCATCCTGTTTCCTCTGTTCAGCCTCCTCCCTTGCTTTCTTGTCAGCTTTGGAGACTTTCTTTTTCCTTAGCACAAATTTTCTTTTGCCTTTATCAGCAGGGGCTGGTCCAACAGATGATATGGGATCAGCAGCTATAGGATGTATGATTTGAACATCTGGATCTTCTTGAGGTTGAGCAGCCTCAGCAGTTGGTGCAGATTGAGTAATCTGTTGCTCATCAGCTTTATCAGCAGTAGAAGCTTCAACGGCTTCAACTGGTCTTTCAGCAGATTCTGGACTTGATCTCACCAAGTCCACTAACTCAGTCTCTTTCTCTATGAAGGTCATCTGCTTCCTTGCAGACGTCTTGGTTCTTCCTTCATGGTATCTAGAAGCAGCTGTATCTCTCTGTTGGCTTCTTGTTCTTTTAGAGATACCTTCAGCAGGCTTCTCTGCTGATGGAGTTCTTGATGGTGATGCAGGGGATCCAGTCCTTACATCAGCGATTATGTTTTCAATGATCTTTGTGGCTTCAGTAGCAGAAGTCACTTTCTCCATCTGCTTAGCTTCTTTCTTTTTAGGCTCAACTGCAGCCTTCCTCTTTTTAGTCTCAACAGCCAGGTTAGCTGTTTTGACTAATCTTCGTTGTCTTTTGGCAGGGACTTCCTTCTGTCCCTCATCATCAGCTTCCTCAGGCTCATCAGCCTTCCTCTTCAGAACTGGCAGGTATTTGTTCATGGCCTTAGACTTGTGAATCTCCTTGCCATTAGTCATAGTACACCCCAGTTTGGACAGCAGATAACTGATCATAATCCTGTGGTTGGTGTGAGGACCCTTTCCTTTCTTGTCATCCAGGAAATCAGCTAAGATGTACCATACTATGATGGACCAGTTGACTTCCATTCCATAGTAAATGGCAGCCATGATGCTGAATCTCTTCATCGTAACAGCATCCAGAGAAAAAGTGCAATTTTCAATCAGTTTTGACACCATATCAGCCATCCGCTGATATTCATCCCTCAGTTGCTTCTTCCTTATGTTTCCAGAAAACACTTCTCCCTCTTTGGCGCAGATCGCCCAGAACTGTTGGTGCTTGTCCTCCGTCAGTAAAGTGACGTCATGTCTTCCATGGTTAGGAAGCCCAAACGTCTCATGAAGAACAGCAGGAGTGATGGTGATAGATTTGTCTCCCACTGTAGCCTTGATCTCCAGTGAGTTGTAGTCAGCTTTCGCTGTGTTGTAGTATTCCATCACTTGGTCGGTCCAGATAACTCCTTCGTGGTATTCCATGAAGTTCACCAGCGAAGCAGCTTTGAACTTTTCGAGCAGTTCTTTCATCAGATCCGTACCGGATTGGTAGTAGGAACCATACACGAGATACATCCCTTCAGCAGCCATTTCAAATCTGTAGGAGTTAGAAAGAAAAACGAAGAAAGTTTTTGCAGAAAATTGCTCAAAAATTCTCACAAGTACTTTTGAAGATTTAGGGTGCGTAAAGAACGACTCGACTAATCAGATGAGAATTTATAGAGTTGGGGTATGTCGGTTTCCGTGATATCCGCCAACCATTAGATTCGTTTTTCTGTCAGTGATGATCGTGCGGCTTCTGTTACGACCTTTCAAATTCAAAAGATATTTTAATGAAGAGCGGGAATATGTACCGCCCGACATTTATTTATAAAAGCGTGTTTTGAATAAAACGTTTTAAGTAGCTCGCTTTTATTTAAGTAATCAGATGAGTATAATAAACACTTATCTGATGGACTACTGTCCTGATGACAATGCTGTTATCAGAGAATGCCAATAGCTGATAACCTTCCTCAGCTGTTTGTCAATCCAGCTAGATAAAATAGTCTTGATCTTCTATAGTTGAGTCTTCTGTTGAAAACATAACTTCAACTAACTGTCATTAACAAATTTCATCTTTAATTCAGAAGTACCGCTAGTCTTACACGTTCCCCCTGAGTTTAAGAATTCATAAGTTAACTAGTCTGTTGAAAGTTAATCCTTGAAGATAAGTAAGATGAGTAAGCTGTTGAACTCTAGTCTTCTGATGAGTTCCCCCTCAGCTTATGCATCTAATTTCAATAATCCTAGTTCAGCTCTTAGAGTTGAAAACCTTGTCTCACTTAGAGGTTTTGTGAAGATGTCAGCAATCTGATTTTCAGTAAACACATTCTATCATGACATTTCCTTTCTCCACATGATCTCTAATAAAATGATGTTTGATCTCAATATGTTTAGTCCTTGAATGACTTGTAGTATTCTGAGTGAGACTGATTGCACTTGTATTGTCACAGTAGATTGGTATTCCACTGATTTTGATATTGTAGTCTTCTAGTTGATGTTTCAACCATAAGATTTGTGCACAGCAAGCTCCAGCAGCTATATACTCAGCTTCAGCAGTAGATATGGATACTGAAGTCTGTTTCTTACTCATCCATGAGATCAGACGACTACCTAAGAACTGACAGGCACCTGTTGTGCTTTTTCTGTCAATTTTGCAGCCTGCAAGGTCAGAATCTGAATATCCAATAAGCTCAAATCCAGACTCTATAGGGTACCACAATCCCAATTCTTGAGTGCCCTTAATATATTTCAATATTCTCTTGGCAGCTAAGAGATGAGATTCTTTGGGATTTGATTGGAATCTTGCACAGACCCCAACAGAGTACATGATATCAGGTCTGCTGGCTGTTAGATATAACAGTGACCCTATGATGCCTCTGTATTTGGTTATGTCTACTGATTTTCCATCTTCATCTTTATCCAAACGAAGACTTGTAGACATTGGAATTGTAGCAGTAGAGCTAGTTTCCATACCAAATTTCTTGAACAGATCCTTTGTGTATTTTGCTTGGCTGATGAAAATTCCATCGGGCAACTGTCTAACTTGCAAACCAAGAAAATAGTTAAGTTCTCCCATCATGCTCATTTCAAACTTGTTCTGCATCAGCTTTGAGAACTTGTCACACATCTGTTGATTAGTTGAACCAAAAATAATATCGTCCACATAAATTTGCACAAGCAAAATATGTTCTTCCCATTCAATAGTGAACAAGGTCTTGTCAACTTTACCTTTGCGAAATCCTTTAATTAAAAGAAAGTCAGATAAAGTATCATACCATGCTCTTGGAGCCTGTTTCAGTCCATAAAGAGCTTTCTTCAGACGATATACTTTGTCCTCTTCTTGATAAACTTCAAATCCAGGAGGTTGTTCAACATAAACTTCTTCTTGTAATTCTCCATTGAGAAAAGTTGATTTCACATCCATCTGATAGACTGTGAAATTCTTGTGAGCAGCGTAGGCAAGAAAGAGTCTGATTGCCTCTAGTCTTGCTACAGGTGCAAACGTTTCATCAAAGTCAATGCCTTCTTCTTGGCAGTAACCTTTGGCCACTAGTCTTGCTTTGTTTCTGGTGACTTCACCATCTTCATTCATTTTATTCCTGAATACCCACTTAGTGCCAATGACTCTTTGATGACTTGGTCTAGGAACTAAGTACCAGACTTCATTCCTTTCAAATTGATTTAGCTCCTCCTGCATAGCTTCAATCCAGTTGGAGTCACTGAGAGCTTCTTCAATCTGTTTAGGCTCAATTTGAGATAGAAAACTAGCAAACATAGCATCTTGTGCAGCAGCTCTTCTTGTTTTCACTCTGTCTAAAGGATCACCAATCACTAACTCTGGTGGGTGATTTCTGAGCCATCTGAGATCAGGTTGCAAATCATAATGTTGTCCTTTGTCTTGATCTTGCAACACTACTGTTGGAGATACAGTAGTAGTCTGTTGAACATTTGCCGTCTGTTGAACAGTCTCTGGTCTATCAGCTGTTTGCAACTCGTCTGTTAGACAATCAGCTCTGTGATTTTGAACAGCACTTGAGTTATCAGCTGAGTTGAGATCAGGTAGTATGATGGGTATATATTCTTCATTCCTTCCAACATTCATCTTCTGTAAATAAGTAGACAGATCTTGATTAACATTTTGATTCTTTTCAGAAGATTGACTTGGCTCATCAAATACTACATGAATGGATTCTTCTATTAGTAATGTTCTTTTATTGAAAACTTTTTAAGCCTTACTAACAGATGAGTATCCTACAAAGACAGCTTCATCAGCCTTTTCTGCAAATGCAGTAAGGTGATTTTTACCATTATTTAAAACATAGCATTTACAACCAAATATCTTAAAGTAGTGAATGTTTGGCTTCCTAGTGTTCCAAACTTCATACGGTGTCTTGTTTTGGTGCTTGTTGATCATGCATCTGTTTTGGGTAAAACATGCTGTATTTGTTGCTTCTGCCCAAAATCTTTGTGGCAGCTTTGCTTCAGCTATCATGGTTCTGACAGCTTCCTTTAGTGTTCTGTTTCTCCTTTCAGCAACACCATTCTGTTGAGGGGTTCTGGCAGCAGAGTACTCATGATGTATTCCTTTGATATTACAATACTCTTCAACAGTAGAGTTTGTAAACTCTGTCCCTCTATCTGATCTGATCTTCAATATTTTGATACTCTTCTCATTTTGGATCAGTTCCATCAGATTTGTAAGATGTTCCTTGGTTTCACTTTTCTTCTTCATGAAAATCACCCAAGTATATCTTGAATAATCATCCACAACAGCTAGGCAGTATTTCTTTCCACCATTGCTGACTGGATCAATGGGTCCAAATAAGTCCATGTGTAGCAGCTCCAATATCCTTCCAGAAGATTGGTGCTTCTTGCTTTTGAACGATGACTTGATTTGTTTACCCTTCTGACAGGCGTCACAGAGCTTGTCTTTGCTCATGACTGTTTTAGGAATCCCTTCTACCTAATCATTCTTGATTAATCTGTTGATGGTCTTGAAGTTTAAATGATTCATTCTCTTGTGCCATAGCCAACTAACTTCACTTGGTGCAGATGCAACCAAACAAACGTTTGAATTCTTGTTAGCAGAATCCCAGTCGACTATGTAGATATTTCCTTGTCGTCTTCCAGATAAAATTACCTTCTTTGTACCAATCTGTTCAACATAACACTTATCTGTTGAGAAGATGACTGAATATCCCTTGTCACAAAATTGACTTATGCTCAGCAGATTATATTTGAGGCCTTTGACATATGAGACGTCAGATATCTCTATGTTTCCTCTGATTAATCTTCCTTTAGCTTTAATCTTGCCTTCTTTGCTGTCCCCAAAAGTAACATTTGGACCATCCACAGCAACTGCATCAGTCAGCTCATGTATGTTTCCACACATGTGTCTTGAACATCCACTGTCCAAGTACCAAATCTTCTCTACTTTACTCCTACTCCTAATCCTATCCTACAAAACAAAAATAAAATTGTTTTAGGTACCCTTATTGAGAGGGTCCTGAAGGATTAGTTCCACCTTTGACAACCCAAGATGTTGAACTCTTAGGCTTCTTAGGTTTCTGAGTTTTGACAGGAGCATGAACAGTTTTATTTTCATCATAATTATCAGATAAGTCATGTTGATGATCAGTATGATAAGAATAATGTTCATAAGCAGGGTAAGGTGCATGATAAGCAGGATATGCATGCATTGGATGAGCAGGATAAGGTGCATAGTAACTAGGAAATTGAGGTGCATGATACATAGGATGATATGCAGCAGGTTGCACATAATATGACTCATTTCCATACCAAGCATTTTGATTTTTCTTGTTCTTATGCTTCTTTGGTTTACTAACAGTTTGCTCATTAACAGACGACTTAGTTTTCTCACTAGTCTGATTAGTCTTAACCTTATCAGAAGACTTCCTAGGACTCTTCTGTTTGGGTTTACTAGTCTGTTTTCCTACACTAGGCTCTTTGCTCTTTTTAGCCTTAGGAGATTTCTTCTCCTTTACCACTTTCTCAGATGAGGTAGGTTTAGAAGTTTGAACATACAGAATGACCTTACTATTGTCAGCAGATATGAATTTTTCAGTATGATTCAATTCTAATTTATCCTTTTCTAAAGGTGTCTCCTGTTTACTAGATGTAGGCATGGATGCAACAGTTGACTTATCATGAGACTCGATAATTTTCTCAAGTTCCATGATTTTTCCTTTATAGACCTCACATTCAGCTTTCAGAGATTCATGCTCTTGCTCAAGCTGTTTATACTCAGCTGATTCTTTAGGCTTTTCAGCTTTAAGTTTCAGTGAGTTATTTTGCTCTTTTAGCAAGCTCATCTCTTCCTTAAGCTTAACAAATTCTCCAGCAATAGTAGTATTATTTAACATCATTTGCTCTAGAGAATCAAACAGTTCATTATTTGGAGGAGTTACCTCATCCTCGGAGTCATCAGATTCCTTAGCCATCAGGCAGAGGAGAGCAGGTTTCTCTTCATCAGAAGATTCTTCATCAGACGTGTCTGAATCTGAATCAGATGAGTAGACAGCAGCAAGCTTTTCTGCTTCAGCTACCATTGCTTTTCCTCTTTGATGCTTTCTTTCCTTTCTGATTCTCTTCTCTTCCTCAGTGTATTTTTCTGCTTTTGGATATGGGCAGTCCCTGATGAAATGTCCCAATTTCCTGCAGTTATAACACATTAGTTTTGCTTTATAATCATCTTTTTCTTGAGAAGAAGAGTTAGGTTTAGAAGTAGAAGCAGCATGATTGTATTTGTTTTTCATCTTTCTCTTATAGAACTTCTTGAAGTTGTTCATCAATAATGCTACATCTCCAGCAGTGTACTCCTTCTTGTTGAGTAGAGATGCTTCATCAGATGAGTCCACATCTTGACTTCTATGTGCTGGTCTCCTGGTGTTTTCAGCAGCAACTAAGGCAGCTGTGGGTCCTGAAGTTGAGGTTTCTTCAATACCCATCCTAGGCAGTTTATACTCGAATGCCTTGAGTACAGAAAACAGCTCTGTAAGAGAAATCTTCCCCAGATCTCTTGATTCTTCCATAGCTGTCACCTTCATATTGAACTTGGGGGGCAGGGCCTTTAGAACTCTGACGGTGATCTCCTTGTCAGTAAAGGTCTTTCCCAGCTTTAGGACTTCATTCAACGTTCTGGTAAACCTGGTATCCATCTGATCAATGGTCTCTCCAGATTTCATCTTGAAGTTGTCCAGCTTCTCCAAGGCAACACTGAGCTGATGCTCTTTGATGGCGTCGTTTCCTTCACTCATGTCACGAACCTTGTCCCACATCTCCTTTGCAGTTTTGCAATGTTTGACCTTGTCAAACCGATCATTATCCAGGGCTTTGGTCATGATGAAACGGCCAACTTTATCCAGATTGTACAGCTTTATTTCTCGGCTGTCATCTCTGTCAGATCTTTTTCCACCACCATTTCAGCTTCATCTACTATGATGGTCTTGGTGAATTTGAATGGACCTTTAATGATACATGTGTACATGTTGTCATTATAGGCTGCTAGAAAGATTTCCATTCTAATCTTCCAGTCCTCAAAGGACATACCAGCAATGTGGGGAACATGACTGATACAATCCATTTTTCAAAAAGTTTTGATTTTTCAAAAATATGCTCTTTTGAAAAAGTTTGAAAACCTTTGAAAAACACTTGGATCAAGCTCGTTGATCAGGCAGCTGATTCAAATGAACCACCCGCTCTGATACCACTTGTTGGTCCCAAGTGGTCAGAAGAGGTTTAGAGGGGGGGGGGGTGAATAAACCTCTTTAAAAATTTTCTTCAAATTTAACTTTAAAACTTTTACTTTTAACTGAACAGACTAAGCTGATCAGATTAGTTAGTTACAGTTCTGTTCGCGAACAAATCTTTGAACAGCCTTGTTGACCACTCGTCTGATTATTACTTAGCTGATTTTGCTAAAATCAGTTTTAATACTTAGAGTACTTGCAGCGGATTTTCAAAGTGTTTTTCACAAGTAATCTTAGTAGTTTGAAAAATGTTTCCCCAGTTTTATAAACTCCTTTTTAACTCTTTTTCAAACAGTTAACTTAAATGTGTTTTTATGCAAACAGAAAATATGCAGATTTAAAGGCAATGTAAAAACACAAGTAATTTTTATAGTGGTTATATGGATTTGAATATCCTTTAGTCCACTCTTCCAAGTCACACAGATCTTGGGTTATACTATAATCACAAAGTTTACAGTATACTCTGCTTGCGTCGAACAACAAATGAAACGACCACAAGTTCGCAATAGGAAATCACACAGAAGACCTATTCTCTGAAGTTTGATCACTCACAAAGATGGATCACAACTCCGCACAACACTCTTGTTTACAAAATCACTCAGAAGATGTATTTTTCTTGATTCTTCAACTCTGCTTTCGTCAACAAATGACTCAGCTGATGAGTGAGCTGTTCTTGAGACTTAAAGAATTTTGCTTCGGAAATTTCTCTCAGAAAGTGTGTTGCTTTTTTCTTCTTCGTCTCTTTCAGCTATTTATACTTGAGGATAGAAAGATGTCCGTTGAAGAGAGACAAATTCAAATTCCTCGAGTACTGGTCCTTAAAATCCGCGAACGGCTCTTTTGCAGTCTGTCCGTACTATGAACAGTACTATTCTGCAGGCAGCATTAAATGCACCCAGCTGATGCGAAGCAATTCTTCAATCATTTGTCTTTAATAACCTTGTACTTCAGCATTTATTACTCCAAGGGGCATTTATTACCGTTGGGAACACTTCATGATCTTCTTTACTTGGCTGACGAAAGTACACGTCTGATGGCGAACTCGGCTGATCTCAAACTTGAACAAATCTGATTTGAGTCGGCTGATCTTCATCAGTCTGATAACTTTACTTCAGCAGATCAGAAGTCTTGGACCTTGAAACTTTTGACTCTTCTGATGTCTTCTTTACTTAGTCAAAATTTCTTCTAAGGGATCATCAGCTAAGTTACTCCATACTTAGCCAATCTTGAAGTTTTGGAATCCTTCAAAACCTCCCTTTACAAATTGTCTTCAGAGCCTTCATCTTCATCCTTATCCAACAATTTCCCCCTTTTTGATGATGACAAAACTTCAGCTAAGTACCTGTTAAATACCTAAGCTAAAGAGTGTAATCCTCAAAATTTTCTGAGATAGAAAAAGTTTATTGGATTGAACTTGACTTTTCATTAATATTGAAAAAGAGTTACAAGGTACAAGTTCATCAGATGAGATTTCTGAAGAATTGATAGAAGTAAACTGTTTACAATGAATTTATAATTTCTAACTATCAGCTTCTTCATCTGATCCTTCAAGCTCTTCTACATACTCATAGGATGACTCTTCGTCATCTTCGTCTTCATCAGCTTCTTCTTCCAAGATTGCTTTGGCAGCTTCCATCTTCTCTTTGAGTTGCTGTTCTCTGATCAGTTCCATTGCTTTCTTGGCAGATTCAGTCTCCTTGTACTTGGTAGTTTCTTTTTCAATCTTTTCTTCTTCTTCTACCTTTCCAAGATTTTCTTCAGTCTTGTCAGCAGTGTCTTCAGTCTCCTTGGCTTCAATAGTTGCAGCAGCAGTTTCCTTAGCTGTTTCTTCAGCAGCAGGTTCCTTAGCTGTTTCTTCAGCAGCAGGTTCCTTAGCTGTTTCTTCCCTTTTATCTTCCCCCTTTTTGTCATCATCAGTTTTGATGACATCAGAAGGTGCAACAGCAGGGTTGAGCGCAACCGTTGGAATCTTCACTCCAGCACACAAAGCCTTGAGATTCTGATTGACAACATCGTGACTAGCTGTAAGATGATGAATATCAGTGCTGATGATGTCAGTCTTGTCATTGAAGTAGTCAATATTCAGGTTTACAGTTGCAATTTCGTCTTGAACAGCCTGTACAACACTTCCTACTTCATGCAACAATCCTAAATTGACCCTCATACTTTTGGGGGAAGATGTATTTCACCCTTCTTATTATTCAACTCATTAAGGTTGAAGTGAAGTTTTAATTTGAGTTTATCCATATGATTATGAGAGATGGGCCCTGTCCATATATATACTTTCCTATTTATTTTAAAAAAAAAAAAGGATTTAAAATTACTCAAGGTAAGTTCGTATAGTAATTAATTAGAATGGATGAATAGTAGCCATAAGTGGATACAAAACATTTGTTTAAGGGAAATTTACATAGACATCCCCTGACTTTTACCCTAATCACAAGAAATTACCCTACTGTTTGAAATATTACAAAAACACCCCCTCAACCAAAAATTGTATTACAAGGACACCCCCTTGTTACACAAAAAATATTACCAATTTGGTCCCTAAAATCATTACAAATACACCCCTTGAGGGGGTGTTTTTGTAATATTTCAAATAGTAGGGTAATTTCTTGTAATTAGGGTAAAAGTCAGGGGGTGTCTATGTAAATTTCCCTTTGTTTTGTTTAATGTTTCAAGATTGTTAAAATCTAGTGCAAAAGGAGATAATATCACATAGTCCAATTAATTATACTCAATTTTGTGAATTATATTGCCCTTTATTTGTTAAATTGAGATCTATATTTGGAAAAAATAAAGAAGGTAATATTCAATGAATTTATACTCTTTAATTTATATTTTATGTAGTTCAGTTTGTTCTCAATATTTTTTTTATTGTTTATATTTGACGCCGATTCTTCTTTACCATATGTAATTTGGTTAATTAAATCAAAAGATGTATATTGTTTTCTATAATATATATGAATTAGAAGTAAATAACAAGATATTTATAAAGGTAAAAGGTTATTTCATTTCGAGAATTATTTTTTTTTGTTAATTTTCAAAAACTCGACAAGTAAGATATTTATAAGCATAATTTGTAAAGTACTGTATTTGATTTGTATTTGGGTAAATCTTAGATTTTCTTAAGAGGGATTATTCCATTAAAAAAAATGATAGAAAAAAGATAAAGTATGTGAAACCTTAAGATAAAAGTAGTATGATGTCATTCGGTCCCGTAAATTTTGTTCTATTTAGTTAGATACTTATATTATCATCAACCTCTAAAGATTCTTTTTAATGGATAACGATGTTGTTTTGGCCCTTGAATGAAGTGGGCTTGAGTTAGGTGGATTCGATCCACTAACACAATCATCTTCAACCTTTATAAAGAAAGTATTGTGTCGAAACGAAAATATAGTTATAGTTAGTAAATATGATAACGGCTCGAATGAAAATTGGTATAGATACAACTTTTCAAACTTGGTTCAAGTATTATATCGAAACGAATATATAGTTATAGTTAGTGAATATGATAACGGCTCAAATAAAATCAATATCGATACAACTTTTCAAACTTGATGGTGATGAATCGAACAAAAGTAAGCTTAATGGTTGTCATGTCTTCTATCGTGATCTAAGATCGCTCGTCTAGTGGGTCAGACTAATTTTTTGAAACCCTACAAAACAAATTATGGTATCAAACAATTGTGTATTTGTAGTTAGTTGATATAATTTTGATTCGAAAGAGATCCAATATAGATATTACTTTTCATGCTCGGTGAAGAAAAAATGAAGAGAGGTATAATCGTTTGTTGTCTTGTTCTGCAATGTCATAATCAAAGATCGTTGGCGAGATACATTAGGTTGATATTAATTTTAAGGTGAATCTAACACTGAATTTTTCTCGATATATTATTGAAAAAAATGATAAGTCGTGTGTAAAAATTAGATTCCATAAATGAGATTGATGCTAGACTTTCTTTTGGAGGAGGTTTCAAGGTCAATATGACCTACTTGGCGAGCGATATAGTTAGTGGGTATAATTGTAAAGCATTGACCCTGCAACCATCTTAAAAAAAACGTCTAGTATTAGTTGAATCTTTAGTTATAGTTGGAGGGTATAACTATGATTCAAATGAGATTCAATATAGATACAACTTTCGATTCTTGGTCGTATACTAACTTTTATCTTATTATGTTTTATGATCTAAGATTGTCCGCCAAATACTAATTAGATTGAATTTACTAAGTGAATAGAAACAATTCAATCAACACTTTAATTTTTCTCGATCTCGATGTAATAACAAAAAATATTTCTACAATGTAGTTTTAAATGAGACACTGTAAAAGGTTTACTTCCCATATTTTGAGTTGATCTTGAAACAAATAATTCATAATGAGTATAATTGTAAAGCATTGACCCTGCAACCCTCTTCAAAAGAACGTCTAGTATCGAATCTTTAGTTATAGTTAGTGGGTATAATTATGATTCTAATGAGATTCAATATAGATACGACTTTCAATTCTTGGTCGTATACTAACTTTTGTGTTATTATGTTTTATGATCTAAGATTGTCCGCCAAGTACTAATTAGATTGAATTTACAAAGTGAATAAAAACAATTAAATCAACACTTTAATTTTTCTCGATATCGATGTAATAATAAAAAATGTTTCTACAATGTAGTTTTAAATGAGACATCGTAAAAGGATTACTTCCCATATTTTGAGTCATCTTGAAACAAATAATTCATAGTGGAGACTAACGTGAAAAAAAACACAAGAGTGACTACTCTGTAAAAAATAAATAATGTGGAAATTTTGCCCTTCATTTGTCCTTCATCAGTGATTTCTTTGAATATGACCAATTTTGCAAACAAAAATTTCTAAATATTCTAATAGTTATATATTCTGAAATATTTAATAGATAATAATTTTAGAATTAATATCAGTATATACTTATTGATATAAAGACTTCAAAATTTATTTCATGTATTGAAACTATCTCTATCTCGACTATTATAAAAGTATGAATATTTCTTAACTTTTTTGTGCAAACTAAAATGCCCTTATTTAAATTGTAAAGTGATATTAATTCAATGGTAAATATGTAAACTAATTAAAGAGGTATATTTAGACATGGATCTTGTTTTATTTAATTTATCTCCTATATAAACTCCTAAGATTATAAATTCTCTCTTATATCAATTTTTATAATTTTAATCTTCTTCACTTATAGATAAAAAATAACCATAAAAATACTAGTATTTTAAATAACCCTTAAATATATATATAAAATTATTATATTTTAGCATCAATAATTATTGGAGTAAGAAAATGTTAACTTAAAGATTTAGTAAACCATAAGTCATAAGCACTCTAAATATAAAATTTAAAATGAAATTCTCTTAATTATCATTATGTTACAAAAAAAATTAAGATTAAATCACATCTTACTATGAAAGAATTAAAAATACTTATGACTTAGCTAACTATGTAATTTTAATTTGGCTAGAATAGAAAAATATAAAGAATATTCAATAATATCAAGATATGCATAACCTCAAAATTTTATGGAATTCTTTTCGTGGAAAACGGGTGAAAATGGTGAAATCGATGAAGATTCCTGTGAAATCGGTGAAAAAAAGTTCTACTGAAATCGATAATTTCATGTGAAATTCATGAAAATGATGATAGTGGTGAAACAACAACATATAAATAAAGCTGGTGAAATAAGTGAAAAATTAATGAAGTTTGTGAAAACGTGTCACATCAATGAAAATTTAGGTGAAATTGATAAAGGTTCCACTGAAATTGATAATTTCATGTGAAATTAATGAACATTTGGGTGAAATTCGTGAAAATAGATGAAACTGGTGAAACAACAACAATATAAGCTGGTGAAATCGGTGAAATTAATAAAGTATGTGAAAATATGTCAAATCAATAAAAATTCAGGTGAAATTGGCGAAAAGAACATGTGAAATCAGTGAAAATAGGTTAAAATGATAAACATGTTTAAGAGCGAGTTTATATGATAAAACGTGTGAAACCAGTAAAAGAAGGTAGTTTAACCGATAAAAGAAGGTGAAATCGATAAGAAAAATGGTTTAAAACAGAAAAAATCAAAAGGACAAAATCGTAAAAATATTGAAAATAACTTATAACTGATTGAAAAAAAGGTTAAAACTATTAAAAAAATATTAATGGTAAAAACAAAAAAAAAAAATTGGGTAAAAAAAGATTAAACTGGTGAATAATGAATTACATAGATAAAAGGAAAATGATTATATGACAGCCAAAACTTCACAGCCCTTTGTACAGTCCTTGTTTTATGCTTTTAAAATTAATTGTTTTACCTACTACCTGTGTAACAGGTTTTTTCTTCAAAATAATGATCTTTTTATTCTATTAACAACCCAGTCGACTTTTCAAATGATATTACTCGTATAAAATGTATAAAAAATGATATAAAAAGTATAATGAGGAATTTTTGCCCTTCATTTGTCCTTCATCAGTGATTTCTTTGAATATGACCAATTCTGAAAACAAAAATTTCTAAATATTCTAATAGTTATATATTCTGAAATATTTAATAGATAATAATTTTAGAATTAATATCAATATATACTTATTTATATAAAGACTTCAAAATTTATTTCATGTATTGAAACTATCTCTATCACTATCTCTATCTCTACTATTATAAAAGCATGAAAATTTCTTAAATTTTTTGTGCAAACTAAAATGCCCTTATTTAATTCTAAAGTGATATTAATTCAATGGTAAATATGTAAATTAATTAAAGAGGTATAATTAGACATGGATCTTGTTTTATTTAATTTATCTCCTATATAAACTCCTAAGATTTATAAATTATCTCTTATATCAATTTTTATAATTTTAATCTTCTTCACTTATAGATAAAAACGAACCATAAAAATACTAGTATTTTAAATAACCCCTAAAAACATATATAAAATTATTATTTCAGCATCAATAATTATTGGAGTAAGAAAATGTTAATTTAAAGATTTAGTAAACCATAAGTCATAAGCACTCTAAATATAAAATTTAAAATAAAATTCTCTTAATTATCATTATGTTACAAAAAAATTAAGATTAAATCACATCTTACTATGAAAGAATTAAAAATACTTATGACATAGCTAGCTATGTAATTTTAATTTGGCTAGAATAGAAAAATATAAAGAATATTCAATAATATGAAGATATGCATAGCCTCAAAATTTCATGGAATTATTTTCGTGAAAAACGGGTGAAAATGGTGAAATTGATGAAGATTCGGGTGAAATCGGTGAAAAAAAGTTCTGCTGAAATCGATAATTTCATGTGAAATTCGTGAAAATGATGATAGTGGTAAAACAACAACATATAAATACAGTAGGTGAAATAAGTGAAATTAATAAAGTATGTGAAAAATGTGTCACATCAATGAAAATTTAGGTGAAATTGATAATTTCATGTGAAATTAATGAACATTTGGGTAAAATAAGTGAAAATAGATGAAACTGGTGAAACAACAACAATATAAAGCTGGTGAAATCGGTGAAATTAATAAAGTATGTGAAAATATGTCAAATCAATAAAAATTCAGGTGAAATTGGTGAAAAGAACATGTGAAATCAATGAAATAGGTGAAAATGTGTTAAAATGATAAACAAGAGCGTGTTTATATGATAAAACATGTGAAACCAGTTAAAAAAGATAGTTTAACCGACAAAAGAAGGTGAAATCGATAAGAAAAATGGTTTAAAACGGACAAAATCAAAAGGACAAAATAGTAAAAATAGTGAAAATAACTTATAACTGATTGAAAAAAAAGGGTAAAACTATTTAAAAAATATTAATGGTAAAAACAAAAAAAACTGGGTAAAAAAGATTAATCTGGTGAATAATGAATTACATAGATAAAAGGTGTTAATTTGCTCTATTTTATGACATAATAAAATTAATTTGCTCTAATTTATAAAAAAATATCAATGAAATTAACTACACACCTATATTACATGCACTTTCATAGTTTAGTTAAACTAAAAATACGTAATTTGGAAAAAATTTCAAATTATTGAACGAAAAATATAAATAAAGTACATATATTCCACCACAACCCTTGGAAATCCCCATTTCCCTCCCATTCTCGATTGTCAAATTCCCCAACTTCAATGGCCGGCAATCCACCAAAACCCCCAAAACTACCTCAAGAAGCACCTAAAAAGCACTGGACCCTCGACGATTCCGAGATCGGAAAACCCCTCGGCAAAGGCAAATTCGGCCGAGTCTATTTCGCCCATGAAATCAAGGTAAATTCCCATCAATTAACTTAATTAAAATGCACACGGAGGAAGATAAATTAAAATTCCGCAAAATTTATATCATTCCCGACTCTCTGTGTATTTAATTTTTATTCCCTTGTTTTTCTGGGGTCGTTAGAGCAAGCAAAGATTTTCAAAAATGCCATAAAAACAAATTTTATTTACTCAAAGGCCGTTAAATGTTTAAATATTACTCAGAGGCCATAAGATTAATTAACCAAATAAATTAAATTAATTAACCCTTCCTAATAAAATTAAACTTTAACAAATATACCCCAAAACTTTAAAAACTTCAAAGTAAATCCACCCCAAAATCAATTCAATTTCTCTCCCAAAATCAACCCTAAACCCTAACCCAATTCACACAAATTTCACTCAAATCAAGGAAGAAAATGAGGAAGAACAACATAAAAGGTAAGCTTTTGCAAGTTACTTGAAGTTTTGATGTATTATCGAGTGATTTAGTTAACAAATATTGAGAAATTGAATCGAACTGAAATTCGCGATTTCTGGCGTGTGGCGTGTGGCAAGAGCAAATGCCACACGCCATGCTTATCTTCATGGCGTGTGTAAATGGCCACACGCCACACACTATGATGTTGTGCATGGCGTGTGGCGTGTGTAAGTGGCCACACGACACACGCCATGATGTTGTGCATGGCGTGTGGCGTGTGTATGTGGCAACAAGCCACACGCCATGATGTTGTGCATGGCGTGTGGCGTGGGTAAATGGCCACACGCCCACGCCATGAAGTTGTGCATGGCATGTGGCATGTGGCCATTTACACACGCCACACGCCAACATTGGAGTATTGTCCTTATTATTGCATTTTTTTTTATTTAGATATCTTGTGTTGGAAGAAGATGAAGATGAAGTGCAAAGAAGTCAGAAATTAAGGGAAGGTTTTGATGATTCTCAAAACATCATAATCAGCTAAGTATGGAAAGCTTAGTTCCCTTAGAAGAATTTTGAACAAGTAAAAGAAGACATCAGAAGAGTTCAAAGTTCGAAGCTCAGAAGACTAGTGATCTCTTGCTGAAACAGCGAACAGAAGGGTAGATCATCAGCCGAGTCAAATCAGATGAGTTCAGTATTTGATCAGCAGAGTATCTATCAGCAGAGTCGTTTTGATCAGCAGAGTAGAAGAGATCAAGAGATTAGTCCAACGGTAATAAATGCACCTGGCGTAATAAATGCTGAAAGAGAAGGATAGTAATGGCAAATGATTGAAGATATCCTCGGATCAGCAGAGTGCATTAAATGCAGCATTAAATGCGATGGACAGAAAGGTACTGTACACTGTACGATTGCTGCAGGGAGCCGTTTCAAAATGAGCTGGATAATGGATTTGAAGATGTGATTTCCTTCAACGGTCATAAATTCAAATCCAAGTATAAATAGAGCAAAGTTCGAAGAGAGACTAACACAACAACATATCTGAGATTTCGCAATTGAAGCAGAATTCTCTTAAGTCTCAAGAAACTCGAACAGCTCACTCGTCTGGTGAAGTCATCTGTTGGCTGATCCAAGTTGAAGTCAAAAGAAAAACATTATCTGAGTGATATTGTGAAAGAGTAGTGTTGTGCGAAGATTTGATCCGTCTTTGTGAGTGATCAAAATCTAGAGGATAGGTTTTCTTTGTGAACTCCTATTGCGAGCTTATAGCCTTCTCATTTGTTGGTTAGGTATAAGTGGAGATTTGTATTGTAATCTTTGTGATTATAGTATAACCCAGAATCTAAGTGATCTGGAAGAGTGGACTAAAGGATTTTTATCCATATAACCACTATAAAAATTCTTTGTGTTATCTTGCATTTAAAGCTTTCTTGCATATTTAAAGTTTGCATATTTGAACACTTTGAATTATTTGAAAAGATTTTAAAACAAAAGGAGTTTGTAAAAACTGGGGATAAAATCTTTCAAGAACTAAGTCTACTTGTGAAAAACACTTTGAAACAATCCGCTGCAAGTAAACTCTTTGAAAAACTGTTTTGCTGAAAAACAGCTAAGTTACTGTAAGAAGAGTGGTCAGTCGTCTGTTCAAGATTTGTTCACGATCAGACTAGTCTGCTTACTGTTCTTCATCAGCTTAGTCTGCTGACAGAAGACTGAAAAGTTTTTAAGTTCAAAAATTTTCAGAGGTCTATTCACCCCCCCCCCCTCTAGACCTCATCTGACCACTTGGGACCAACAAGTGGTATCAGAGCAGGTGGTTCATTTGAATCAGCTGCCTGATCAACGAGCTTGATCCAAGTGTTTTTCAAAGGTTTTTGAAAACTTTTCAAAAGAGCATTTTTTTGAAAATCAAAACTTTTTGAAAATGGAATGCATAAACCATGTTCCCCACATTGCTGGCATGTCCTTCGAAGACTGGAAAATCAGGATGGAGATTTTCCTCGCTGCCTACAATGACAACATGTTCACTTGCATTACAAAAGGTCCATTCAAGTTCACCAAGACGATAAAAATCAATGAAGTTGATACCGTGGTGGAAAAAGACTTGAGCGAAATGACAGCTGAAGAAATCAAGCTGTTCAACCTGGACAAGATTGGAAGATTTATCATGACTAAAGCCCTGGATAATGATCGGTTTGACAAGATCAAACATTGCAAATCTGCAAAGGAGATGTGGGACAAAGTCAGAGATATGAGCGAAGGCAATGATGCTATCAAGGAGCATCAGCTGAGTGTTGCTCTAGAAAAGCTGGATAACTTCAAGATGAAGTCCTCTGAAACCATTGATCAGATGGACACAAGGTTTACAAGAATATTAAATGAAGTTCTGAAGCTTGGAAAAACCTTCACAGACAAGGAGATAACCATCAGAGTACTGAAGGCCTTACCTCCTAAGTTCAACATGAAGGTGACAGCAATGGAAGAATCAAGGGATCTGGGGAAGATCTCTCTGACAGAGCTGTTTTCTGTACTCAAGGCTTATGAGTATAAACTGCCTAGGATGGGTATTGAAGAAACCTCAACTTCAGGACCCACAGCTGCACTGGTTGCTGCTGAAAATCAAAGAAGACCAGCTCAAAGAATTGCGGAAGTGGACTCATCTCTGATGAAGCCACTCTACTCAACAAAAAGGAGTACACTGCTGGAGACGTTGCACTGTTGATGAACAATTTCAAGAAGTTCTACAAAAAAAAAATGAAGAACAAATACAACAATGCTTCTACTTCTAAACCTAACTTTTCTTCTCAAGATAAAGATGATTATAAATCAAAACTAATGTGTTACAACTGCAGGAAATTGGGTCACTTCATTAAGGACTGCCCATATCCAAAAGCAGAAAAGTACACTGAAGAGGAGAAAGTGAGAAAAGAAAGAAAGTATCAGAGAGGGAAAGCAATGATGGCTGAAGC
>CM064878.1:28741862-28828199 GCA_003313485.2 Penstemon barbatus | reverse complement strand
CCTGTTGTCCCAGTGGTCAGAAGAGGTTTAGAGGGGGGGGGGGGTGAATAAACCTCTTTAAAAATTTTCTTCAAATTTAACTTTAAAACTTTTACTCTTAACTGAACAGACTAAGCTGATCAGATTAGTTATTAACAGTTCTGTTCGCGAACAAATCTTTGAACAGCCTTGTTGACCACTCGTCTGATTATTACTTAGCTGATTTTGCTAAAATCAGTTTTAATACTTAGAGTACTTGCAGCGGATTTTCAAAGTGTTTTTCACAAGTAGTCTTAGTAGTTTGAAAAATGTTTCCCCAGTTTTATAAACTCCTTTTTAACTCTTTTTCAAACAGTTAACTTAAATGTGTTTTTATGCAAACAGAAAATATGCAAGTAAAATGCAAAAAAACACAAGTAATTTTTATAGTGGTTATATGGATTTGAATATCCTTTAGTCCACTCTTCCAAGTCACACAGATCTTGGGTTATACTATAATCACAAAGTTTACAGTATACTCTGCTTGCGTCGAACAACAAATGAAACGACCACAAGTTCGCAATAGGAAATCACACAGAAGACCTATTCTCTGAAGTTTGATCACTCACAAAGATGGATCACAACTCCGCACAACACTCTTGTTTACAAAATCACTCAGAAGATGTATTTTTCTTGATTCTTCAACTCTGCTTTCGTCAACAAATGACTCAGCTGATGAGTGAGCTGTTCTTGAGACTTAAAGAATTTTGCTTCGGAAATTTCTCTCAGAAAGTGTGTTGCTTGTTTCTTCTTCGTCTCTTTCAGCTATTTATACTTGAGGATAGAAAAATGTCCGTTGAAGAGAGACAAGATTCAAATTCCTCGAGTACTGGTCCTTAAAATCCGCGAACGGCTCTTTTGCAGTCTGTCCGTACTGTGAACAGTACTATTCTGCAGGCAGCATTAAATGCAGCATTAAATGCACCCAGCTGATGCGAATCATTTCTTCAATCATTTGTCTTTAATAACCTTGTACTTCAGCATTTATTACTCCAAGGGGCATTTATTACCGTTGGGAGCACTTCATGATCTTCTTTACTTGGCTGACGAAAGTACACGTCTGATGGCGAACTCGGTTGATCTCAAACTTGAACAAATATGATTTGAGTCGGCTGATCTTCATCAGTCTGATAACTTTACTTCAGCAGATCAGAAGTCTTGGACCTTGAAACTTTTGACTCTTCTGATATCTTCTTTACTTAGTCAAAATTTCTTCTAAGGGATCATCAGCTAAGTTACTCCATACTTAGCCAATCTTGAAGTTTTGGAATCCTTCAAAACCTCCCTTTACAAATTGTCTTCAGAGCCTTCATCTTCATCCTTATCCAACAATTTCCCCCTTTTTGATGATGACAAAACTTCAGCTAAGTACCTGTTAAATACCTAAGCTAAAGAGTGTAATCCTCAAAATTTTCTGAGATAGAAAAAGTTTATTGGATTGAACTTGACTTTTCATTAATATTGAAAAAGAGTTACAAGGTACAAGTTCATCAGATGAGATTTCTGAAGAATAGATAGAAGTAAACTGTTTACAATGAATTTATAATTTCTAACTATCAGCTTCTTCATCTGATCCTTCAAGCTCTTCTACATACTCATAAGATGACTCTTCGTCATCTTCGTCTTCATCAGCTTCTTCTTCCAAGATTGCTTTGGCAGCTTCCATCTTCTCTTTGAGTTGCTGCTCTTTAATCAGCTCCATTGCTTTCTTGGCAGATTCAGTCTCCTTGTACTTGGTAGTTTCTTTTTCAATCTTTTCTTCTTCTTCTACCTTTCCAAGATTTTCTTCAGTCTTGTCAGCAGTGTCTTCAGTTTCCTTGGCTTCAATAGTTGCAGCAGCAGTTTCCTTAACTGTTTCTTCAGCAGCAGGTTCCTTAGCTGTTTCTTCAGTAGCAGGTTCCTTAGCTGTTTCTTCAGCAGCAGGTTGCTCAGCTGTTTCTTCCCTTTTATCTTCCCCCTTTTTGTCATCATCAGTTTTGATGACATCAGAAGGTGCAACAGCAGGGTTGAGCGCAACTGTTGGAATCTTCACTTCAGCACACAAAGCCTTGAGATTCTGATTGACAACATCGTGACTAGCTGTAAGATGATGAATATCAGTGCTGATGATGTCAGTCTTGTCATTGAAGTAGTCAATATTCAGGTTTACAGTTGCAATTTCATTTTGAACGGCCTGTACAACACTTCCTACTTCATGCAACAACCCTAAATTGACCTCCTTCTCTTCTTCACTGACTTTAATGAAGGTTGCAGTCAGATCAGCGATCTTGTGTTCAGCTCTTGTAAGTGCAGCATGAAGATGATTTACATCACTCTTCACATCCTCCACATTTCTGTTCATTTCAGTTAAGCTGTTCACTAACTGCAAGGAATGATCTTGAGGAATGGGAATACTTGTGATTTCAGTCTTGATGATCTTTTCTGTAGACTGTTGCACAGTTTCCAGCTGAAGTCTATTTGATTCTGTCAATTCTTCCTTAAGCTCTGTCTTCAGCTCCTCTTTAACCTTCAACAGCTGCTGTTGATGCTTCTCTTCCAGTTCCTTTAGTTGATTTTCCATCAGCATCTGGATTGCTTCCATCAGTGATGAATGTTTATCAGCTGATGAAGCAGAAGCAGCAGCTTCATCCCTTTCTTCAACTTCCTGGTGGACAGGAATATCTTCCATCTTTTCGTCTTGATGATCTTCAGAATCCTTAGCTTTCCACTCAATGGCTAAGGGTTCATCAGTAGCCTTTTCAGCGGACTTGTCTTCAGTCTGATCAGTAGACTTATCAGCATTTTGATCAGCAGGCTTGTCAGCAGGTTGATCAGCAGGCTTGTCAGCAGGTTGATCAGCAGGCTTGTCAGCAGTTTGATCAGCAAGCTTGTCTTCAATCTGATCAGCAGACTTGACTTCAGGCTTGTCCGCAGTTTTAGGTTCATCAGTAACATCATCATAGACCAAATTGGTGATGGTGCCATCATCATTGAAGCAAGTGGTTTGTCTGATTTGCCTCACAATGATCCAGGGGTTAACAAAAGCATTATTCCCCTTTGGCACTTCATAGAATGGTTGCACTTCCTTGCCAAAAATGATTTGCTGGATGCTTGGCAGCAGTGGCAAGTCACTTGAACAGCCTTGCTGATACTTTGACTTTTTAGCCCATCTCTTCAGGGCAGCCATAACAGCAAACTTAATTGCTCTTTCTTCAGCATCTTCAGACTTTTTCTTCTTATCAGGCAGGGTGCTTTTAATTTTCTTGGCCTCCTCCAATGCAAAGCCTTTTGCATAACTATGCATGACATCTCTTACATAGCTGGGATCTAGGGCCTTTTGAATAGAGTTTGTCTTCAGCCAAGTCAGAACCCAACGTTCTTCATCAGCTAACTCCTTCATGCTTTGAAGTTCTGTTATTGACTTATTCAACCTGTTGTCTCTCCAACTGATGTATCTTGGTTTCTCCTGGTTGAACAGAGTCCTTAACATGAGCTTTTGATCATAGTAAGCTAAGGACTTCTCAAACTTCTTGAAAAGCTCCTTATCAGCATATACTATCTCAAAGGCTTTTCTGACTTCAAATTTATCCTTGGACTTGACTTTGGGGGCAGGCAGTAAGATCTTTTTCTTGTCTTCTTCTTCATCCTTGCCTTCTCCAATCTTGATGCCACCTCCATGGACAGGTCCATAGGCATCAGTCTTGCTCTTTTCAATCACCATAGCCAGTTCAGCATCCTCAGCAGCTTTTCTTTCTGCTTCAGACATTCTTCTCCTGGCCTCATCCTTTTCAGCTTGAGCCTTACTTAGCTCTAGGGCTTTCTTTTCTTCCAACTCATCCTGTTTCCTCTGTTCAGCCTCCTCCCTTGCTTTCTTGTCAGCTTTGGAGACTTTCTTTTTCCTTAGCACAAATTTTCTTTTGCCTTTATCAGCAGGGGCTGGTCCAACAGATGATATGGGATCAGCAGCTATAGGATGTATGATTTGAACATCTGGATCTTCTTGAGGTTGAGCAGCCTCAGCAGTTGGTGCAGATTGAGTAATCTGTTGCTCATCAGCTTTATCAGCAGTAGAAGCTTCAACGGCTTCAACTGGTCTTTCAGCAGATTCTGGACTTGATCTCACCAAGTCCACTAACTCAGTCTCTTTCTCTATGAAGGTCATCTGCTTCCTTGCAGACGTCTTGGTTCTTCCTTCACGGTATCTAGAAGCAGCTGTATCTCTCTGTTGGCTTCTTGTTCTTTTAGAGATACCTTCAGCAGGCTTCTCTGCTGATGGAGTTCTTGATGGTGATGCAGGGGATCCAGTCCTTACATCAGCGATTATGTTTTCAATGATCTTTGTGGCTTCAGTAGCAGAAGTCACTTTCTCCATCTGCTTAGCTTCTTTCTTTTTAGGCTCAACTGCAGCCTTCCTCTTTTTAGTCTCAACAGCCAGGTTAGCTGTTTTGACTAATCTTCGTTGTCTTTTGGCAGGGACTTCCTTCTGTCCCTCATCATCAGCTTCCTCAGGCTCATCAGCCTTCCTCTTCAGAACTGGCAGGTATTTGTTCATGGCCTTAGACTTGTGAATCTCCTTGCCATTAGTCATAGTACACCCCAGTTTGGACAGCAGATAACTGATCATAATCCTGTGGTTGGTGTGAGGACCCTTTCCTTTCTTGTCATCCAGGAAATCAGCTAAGATGTACCATACTATGATGGACCAGTTGACTTCCATTCCATAGTAAATGGCAGCCATGATGCTGAATCTCTTCATCGTAACAGCATCCAGAGAAAAAGTGCAATTTTCAATCAGTTTTGACACCATATCAGCCATCCGCTGATATTCATCCCTCAGTTGCTTCTTCCTTATGTTTCCAGAAAACACTTCTCCCTCTTTGGCGCAGATCGCCCAGAACTGTTGGTGCTTGTCCTCCGTCAGTAAAGTGACGTCATGTCTTCCATGGTTAGGAAGCCCAAACGTCTCATGAAGAACAGCAGGAGTGATGGTGATAGATTTGTCTCCCACTGTAGCCTTGATCTCCAGTGAGTTGTAGTCAGCTTTCGCTGTGTTGTAGTATTCCATCACTTGGTCGGTCCAGATAACTCCTTCGTGGTATTCCATGAAGTTCACCAGCGAAGCAGCTTTGAACTTTTCGAGCAGTTCTTTCATCAGATCCGTACCGGATTGGTAGTAGGAACCATACACGAGATACATACCTTCAGCAGCCATTTCAAATCTGTAGGAGTTAGAAAGAAAAACGAAGAAAGTTTTTGCAGAAAATTGCTAAAAAATTCTCACAAGTACTTTTGAAGATTTAGGGTGCGTAAAGAACGACTCGACTAATCAGATGAGAATTTATAGAGTTGGGGTATGTCGGTTTCCGTGATATCCGCCAACCATTAGATTCGTTTTTCTGTCAGTGATGATCGTGCGGCTTCTGTTACGACCTTTCAAATTCAAAAGATATTTTAATGAAGAGCGGGAATATGTACCGCCCGACATTTATTTATAAAAGCGTGTTTTGAATAAAACGTTTTAAGTAGCTCGCTTTTATTTAAGTAATCAGATGAGTATAATAAACACTTATCTGATGGACTACTGTCCTGATGACAATGCTGTTATCAGAGAATGCCAATAGCTGATAACCTTCCTCAGCTGTTTGTCAATCCAGCTAGATAAAATAGTCTTGATCTTCTATAGTTGAGTCTTCTGTTGAAAACATAACTTCAACTAACTGTCATTAACAAATTTCATCTTTAATTCAGAAGTACCGCTAGTCTTACACGTTCCCCCTGAGTTTAAGAATTCATAAGTTAACTAGTCTGTTGAAAGTTAATCCTTGAAGATAAGTAAGATGAGTAAGCTGTTGAACTCTAGTCTTCTGATGAGTTCCCCCTCAGCTTATGCATCTAATTTCAATAATCCTAGTTCAGCTCTTAGAGTTGAAAACCTTGTCTCACTTAGAGGTTTTGTGAAGATGTCAGCAATCTGATTTTCAGTAAACACATATTCTATCATGACATTTCCTTTCTCCACATGATCTCTAATAAAATGATGTTTGATCTCAATATGTTTAGTCCTTGAATGACTTGTAGTATTCTGAGTGAGACTGATTGCACTTGTATTGTCACAGTAGATTGGTATTCCACTGATTTTGATATTGTAGTCTTCTAGTTGATGTTTCAACCATAAGATTTGTGCACAGCAAGCTCCAGCAGCTATATACTCAGCTTCAGCAGTAGATATGGATACTGAAGTCTGTTTCTTACTCATCCATGAGATCAGACGACTACCTAAGAACTGACAGGCACCTGTTGTGCTTTTTCTGTCAATTTTGCAGCCTGCAAGGTCAGAATCTGAATATCCAATAAGCTCAAATCCAGACTCTATAGGGTACCACAATCCCAATTCTTGAGTGCCCTTAATATATTTCAATATTCTCTTGGCAGCTAAGAGATGAGATTCTTTGGGATTTGATTGGAATCTTGCACAGACCCCAACAGAGTACATGATATCAGGTCTGCTGGCTGTTAGATATAACAGTGACCCTATGATGCCTCTGTATTTGGTTATGTCTACTGATTTTCCATCTTCATCTTTATCCAAACGAAGACTTGTAGACATTGGAATTGTAGCAGTAGAGCTAGTTTCCATACCAAATTTCTTGAACAGATCCTTTGTGTATTTTGCTTGGCTGATGAAAATTCCATCGGGCAACTGTCTAACTTGCAAACCAAGAAAATAGTTAAGTTCTCCCATCATGCTCATTTCAAACTTGTTCTGCATCAGCTTTGAGAACTTGTCACACATCTGTTGATTAGTTGAACCAAAAATAATATCGTCCACATAAATTTGCACAAGCAAAATATGTTCTTCCCATTCAATAGTGAACAAGGTCTTGTCAACTTTACCTTTGCGAAATCCTTTAATTAAAAGAAAGTCAGATAAAGTATCATACCATGCTCTTGGAGCCTGTTTCAGTCCATAAAGAGCTTTCTTCAGACGATATACTTTGTCCTCTTCTTGATAAACTTCAAATCCAGGAGGTTGTTCAACATAAACTTCTTCTTGCAATTCTCCATTGAGAAAAGTTGATTTCACATCCATCTGATAGACTGTGAAATTCTTGTGAGCAGCGTAGGCAAGAAAGAGTCTGATTGCCTCTAGTCTTGCTACAGGTGCAAACGTTTCATCAAAGTCAATGCCTTCTTCTTGGCAGTAACCTTTGGCCACTAGTCTTGCTTTGTTTCTGGTGACTTCACCATCTTCATTCATTTTATTCCTGAATACCCACTTAGTGCCAATGACTCTTTGATGACTTGGTCTAGGAACTAAGTACCAGACTTCATTCCTTTCAAATTGATTTAGCTCCTCCTGCATAGCTTCAATCCAGTTGGAGTCACTGAGAGCTTCTTCAATCTGTTTAGGCTCAATTTGAGATAGAAAACTAGCAAACATAGCATCTTGTGCAGCAGCTCTTCTTGTTTTCACTCTGTCTAAAGGATCACCAATCACTAACTCTGGTGGGTGATTTCTGAGCCATCTGAGATCAGGTTGCAAATCATAATGTTGTCCTTTGTCTTGATCTTGCAACACTACTGTTGGAGATACAGTAGTAGTCTGTTGAACATTTGCCGTCTGTTGAACAGTCTCTGGTCTATCAGCTGTTTGCAACTCGTCTGTTAGACAATCAGCTCTGTGATTTTGAACAGCACTTGAGTTATCAGCTGAGTTGAGATCAGGTAGTATGATGGGTATATATTCTTCATTCCTTCCAACATTCATCTTCTGTAAATAAGTAGACAGATCTTGATTAACATTTTGATTCTTTTCAGAAGATTGACTTGGCTCATCAAATACTACATGAATGGATTCTTCTATTAGTAATGTTCTTTTATTGAAAACTTTTTAAGCCTTACTAACAGATGAGTATCCTACAAAGACAGCTTCATCAGCCTTTTCTGCAAATGCAGTAAGGTGATTTTTACCATTATTTAAAACATAGCATTTACAACCAAATATCTTAAAGTAGTGAATGTTTGGCTTCCTAGTGTTCCAAACTTCATACGGTGTCTTGTTTTGGTGCTTGTTGATCATGCATCTGTTTTGGGTAAAACATGCTGTATTTGTTGCTTCTGCCCAAAATCTTTGTGGCAGCTTTGCTTCAGCTATCATGGTTCTGACAGCTTCCTTTAGTGTTCTGTTTCTCCTTTCAGCAACACCATTCTGTTGAGGGGTTCTGGCAGCAGAGTACTCATGATGTATTCCTTTGATATTACAATACTCTTCAACAGTAGAGTTTGTAAACTCTGTCCCTCTATCTGATCTGATCTTCAATATTTTGATACTCTTCTCATTTTGGATCAGTTCCATCAGATTTGTAAGATGTTCCTTGGTTTCACTTTTCTTCTTCATGAAAATCACCCAAGTATATCTTGAATAATCATCCACAACAGCTAGGCAGTATTTCTTTCCACCATTGCTGACTGGATCAATGGGTCCAAATAAGTCCATGTGTAGCAGCTCCAATATCCTTCCAGAAGATTGGTGCTTCTTGCTTTTGAACGATGACTTGATTTGTTTACCCTTCTGACAGGCGTCACAGAGCTTGTCTTTGCTCATGACTGTTTTAGGAATCCCTTCTACCTAATCATTCTTGATTAATCTGTTGATGGTCTTGAAGTTTAAATGATTCATTCTCTTGTGCCATAGCCAACTAACTTCACTTGGTGCAGATGCAACCAAACAAACGTTTGAATTCTTGTTAGCAGAATCCCAGTCGACTATGTAGATATTTCCTTGTCGTCTTCCAGATAAAATTACCTTCTTTGTACCAATCTGTTCAACATAACACTTATCTGTTGAGAAGATGACTGAATATCCCTTGTCACAAAATTGACTTATGCTCAGCAGATTATATTTGAGGCCTTTGACATATGAGACGTCAGATATCTCTATGTTTCCTCTGATTAATCTTCCTTTAGCTTTAATCTTGCCTTCTTTGCTGTCCCCAAAAGTAACATTTGGACCATCCACAGCAACTGCATCAGTCAGCTCATGTATGTTTCCACACATGTGTCTTGAACATCCACTGTCCAAGTACCAAATCTTCTCTACTTTACTCCTACTCCTAATCCTATCCTACAAAACAAAAATAAAATTGTTTTAGGTACCCTTATTGAGAGGGTCCTGAAGGATTAGTTCCACCTTTGACAACCCAAGATGTTGAACTCTTAGGCTTCTTAGGTTTCTGAGTTTTGACAGGAGCATGAACAGTTTTATTTTCATCATAATTATCAGATAAGTCATGTTGATGATCAGTATGATAAGAATAATGTTCATAAGCAGGGTAAGGTGCATGACAAGCAGGATATGCATGCATTGGATGAGCAGGATAAGGTGCATAGTAACTAGGAAATTGAGGTGCATGATACATAGGATGATATGCAGCAGGTTGCACATAATATGACTCATTTCCATACCAAGCATTTTGATTTTTCTTGTTCTTATGCTTCTTTGGTTTACTAACAGTTTGCTCATTAACAGACGACTTAGTTTTCTCACTAGTCTGATTAGTCTTAACCTTATCAGAAGACTTCCTAGGACTCTTCTGTTTGGGTTTACTAGTCTGTTTTCCTACACTAGGCTCTTTGCTCTTTTTAGCCTTAGGAGATTTCTTCTCCTTTACCACTTTCTCAGATGAGGTAGGTTTAGAAGTTTGAACATACAGAATGACCTTACTATTGTCAGCAGATATGAATTTTTCAGTATGATTCAATTCTAATTTATCCTTTTCTAAAGGTGTCTCCTGTTTACTAGATGTAGGCATGGATGCAACAGTTGACTTATCATGAGACTCGATAATTTTCTCAAGTTCCATGATTTTTCCTTTATAGACCTCACATTCAGCTTTCAGAGATTCATGCTCTTGCTCAAGCTGTTTATACTCAGCTGATTCTTTAGGCTTTTCAGCTTTAAGTTTCAGTGAGTTATTTTGCTCTTTTAGCAAGCTCATCTCTTCCTTAAGCTTAACAAATTCTCCAGCAATCGTAGTATTGTTCAACATCATTTGCTCTAGAGAATCAAACAGTTCATTATTTGGAGGAGTTACCTCATCCTCGGAGTCATCAGATTCCTTAGCCATCTGGCAGAGGAGAGCAGGTTTCTCTTCATCAGAAGATTCTTCATCAGACGTGTCTGAATCTGAATCAGATGAGTAGACAGCAGCAAGCTTTTCTGCTTCAGCTACCATTGCTTTTCCTCTTTGATGCTTTCTTTCCTTTCTGATTCTCTTCTCTTCCTCAGTGTATTTTTCTGCTTTTGGATATGGGCAGTCCCTGATGAAATGTCCCAATTTCCTGCAGTTATAACACATTAGTTTTGCTTTATAATCATCTTTTTCTTGAGAGGAAGAGTTAGGTTTAGAAGTAGAAGCAGCATGATTGTATTTGTTTTTCATCTTTCTCTTATAGAACTTCTTGAAGTTGTTCATCAATAATGCTACATCTCCAGCAGTGTACTCCTTCTTGTTGAGTAGAGATGCTTCATCAGATGAGTCCACATCTTGACTTCTATGTGCTGGTCTCCTGGTGTTTTCAGCAGCAACTAAGGCAGCTGTGGGTCCTGAAGTTGAGGTTTCTTCAATACCCATCCTAGGCAGTTTATACTCGAATGCCTTGAGTACAGAAAACAGCTCTGTAAGAGAAATCTTCCCCAGATCTCTTGATTCTTCCATAGCTGTCACTTTCATATTGAACTTGGGGGGCAGGGCCTTTAGAACTCTGACGGTGATCTCCTTGTCAGTAAAGGTCTTTCCCAGCTTTAGGACTTCATTCAACGTTCTGGTAAACCTGGTATCCATCTGATCAATGGTCTCTCCAGATTTCATCTTGAAGTTGTCCAGCTTCTCCAAGGCAACACTGAGCTGATGCTCTTTGATGGCGTCGTTTCCTTCACTCATGTCACGAACCTTGTCCCACATCTCCTTTGCAGTTTTGCAATGTTTGACCTTGTCAAACCGATCATTATCCAGGGCTTTGGTCATGATGAAACGGCCAATTTTATCCAGATTGTACAGCTTTATTTCTTCGGCTGTCATCTCTGTCAGATCTTTTTCCACCACCATTTCAGCTTCATCTACTATGATGGTCTTGGTGAATTTGAATGGACCTTTAATGATACATGTGTACATGTTGTCATTATAGGCTGCTAGAAAGATTTCCATTCTAATCTTCCAGTCCTCAAAGGACATACCAGCAATGTGGGGAACATGACTGATACAATCCATTTTTCAAAAAGTTTTGATTTTTCAAAAATATGCTCTTTTGAAAAAGTTTGAAAACCTTTGAAAAACACTTGGATCAAGCTCGTTAATCAGGCAGCTGATTCAAATGAACCACCCGCTCTGATACCACTTGTTGGTCCCAAGTGGTCAGAAGAGGTTTAGAGGGGGGGGGGGGGTGAATAAACCTCTTTAAAAATTTTCTTCAAATTTAACTTTAAAACTTTTGCTCTTAACTGAACAGACTAAGCTGATCAGATTAGTTAGTTACAGTTCTGTTCGCGAACAAATCTTTGAACAGCCTTGTTGACCACTCGTCTGATTATTACTTAGCTGATTTTGCTAAAATCAGTTTTAATACTTAGAGTACTTGCAGCGGATTTTCAAAGTGTTTTTCACAAGTAATCTTAGTAGTTTGAAAAATGTTTCCCCAGTTTTATAAACTCCTTTTTAACTCTTTTTCAAACAGTTAACTTAAATGTGTTTTTATGCAAACAGAAAATATGCAGATTTAAAGGCAATGTAAAAACACAAGTAATTTTTATAGTGGTTATATGGATTTGAATATCCTTTAGTCCACTCTTCCAAGTCACACAGATCTTGGGTTATACTATAATCACAAAGTTTACAGTATACTCTGCTTGCGTCGAACAACAAATGAAACGACCACAAGTTCGCAATAGGAAATCACACAGAAGACCTATTCTCTGAAGTTTGATCACTCACAAAGATGGATCACAACTCCGCACAACACTCTTGTTTACAAAATCACTCAGAAGATGTATTTTTCTTGATTCTTCAACTCTGCTTTCGTCAACAAATGACTCAGCTGATGAGTGAGCTGTTCTTGAGACTTAAAGAATTTTGCTTCGGAAATTTCTCTCAGAAAGTGTGTTGCTTGTTTCTTCTTCGTCTCTTTCAGCTATTTATACTTGAGGATAGAAAAATGTCCGTTGAAGAGAGACAAGATTCAAATTCCTCGAGTACTGGTCCTTAAAATCCGCGAACGGCTCTTTTGCAGTCTGTCCGTACTGTGAACAGTACTATTCTGCAGGCAGCATTAAATGCAGCATTAAATGCACCCAGCTGATGCGAATCATTTCTTCAATCATTTGTCTTTAATAACCTTGTACTTCAGCATTTATTACTCCAAGGGGCATTTATTACCGTTGGGAGCACTTCATGATCTTCTTTACTTGGCTGACGAAAGTACACGTCTGATGGCGAACTCGGTTGATCTCAAACTTGAACAAATATGATTTGAGTCGGCTGATCTTCATCAGTCTGATAACTTTACTTCAGCAGATCAGAAGTCTTGGACCTTGAAACTTTTGACTCTTCTGATATCTTCTTTACTTAGTCAAAATTTCTTCTAAGGGATCATCAGCTAAGTTACTCCATACTTAGCCAATCTTGAAGTTTTGGAATCCTTCAAAACCTCCCTTTACAAATTGTCTTCAGAGCCTTCATCTTCATCCTTATCCAACAGGAATCTTGGAAATTAAGTTGATACTAATATATTTGGAATTTATGTTTTGCACTTTTGCAATCTTAAATTGACTTTGAAATCGTTTAAATTGCTCGTAGGAATCTTGAAGTGGAGATCGGCATTTTATTTTTGTCTATAGTTTGTACTTTACCTTCTTATTTTGTAGAATGAAAATTAATTAGCAAAGTAAGGGTTAATCCCGTTCGATTGGGCTAAACTCGTAAAATAATCATGGATCAAAATTTTGGTTTTACTAACTACAAAATGGCCGGTCCGAGAATGTAAGGCTTTATCTCGATTGATTAAAATCATGGATCAAAATTTTCAACGTTTCTATTGAAAATATTTTTGAATCAATATAAATCAAATTATGGTGTATTTCCGAAATCAAAATATTTACCTTTGAACTTTCTCTTTTTCTACGTATCAAATCAATCTCTTTTTTAAAAGAGAGGTGTCAAATCAATGTTTTTATAGATTTCAAGAGTACATATTATGTATAAATTTGTGAATACGTTTATGCTGAGTTTCATTGGTCTGACTGACAAAAATTTATTTGGACCACCAGACCACAGAGAGCCTAAGTATTAGATCGGGTTTGGTCGAATTAAAAATATTTATTTGAACCAATATTAGCCTTCTAAGCAGATAACATGCATATTTGGATAAACTAGAAAAGTGCACGTACGTTGTACGTGCCTAGTTAATTTCATAAGTAAATTTTATAAATTATAACAAAATTAACTTTGTCATATAACAAAAAATAACACAAATTAATGACTAATATTCAATTTATTTATTATCAAAATTATTAATTCATAAAAAATGATGACTTTAAATTATAATAATCAAATATAATTTGATGATTGATTTGTTCATAAGATCTTGAAATTCTTTTTATTAAAATATGATCATTAAAAAATTATTTAGTTCATTCTTTTCACGGGTTTAACCCGTCTTTTCACCGATTTCATTCATTTGCATCGATTTAAAATATTTTTTCATCGGTTTATCCATTCTTTTATCGATTTACCTACTTTCATTATTTTCCATTTTACGTCGATTTCTTATGTTTTCTGGTGTAAACCTTGCATTTTCTATTGGTTTAACCTAGTTTTTGCTAGTTAAACTATTTTTTATTTTTAAAGATCTCACTCATTTTCAAACCTAATTCACACTTTTTTCATTGATTTACATTTTTTTCACCAATTTCACCTCACATCTCCTTGAATTCACATGTTTTCACCAACTTTACATTTTTTCCTGATTCAATGATTTCACCCATTTTCAACAATTTCATCTGTTTTTCACTAATTTCACCGATCTTGTCCGGTTTTCACGAAATTCATCCAAAGCTATTCAATTCCATATGCATTTATCAATTTTACATGAGCAATTTCGCCGGTTTTATTTGTTTTCACCAACTTTACCAGTGTTCATCCAAATTTTTATCATTTTCACATGCTTTAGCCGCCTTTTATCGTTTTACCAATTTTAATTAACAGATCTAATCTGTTTTCCATGAAAATTCGAGCACATATTTAATTCATATCATAAGTTTAATCCATTTTTTCAGGGGCTTAACCCGTCTTTTTACTAATTTCATTAACTTTTCATCGATTTATCATTTATTTGATCGGTTTTACCAACTTTAATTATTTTTTTTCCATTTTTCGTAGATTTCTTTTATTTTTTAGGTTTAAACCATTTTCTACCATTCCTTTTTTTGTTAAACTATTTTATTTTATTTTTATTTTTATAGATTTTATTCGTTTTCACTCACAAGTTTTTTCACTGATCTACATGTTTTTTCACCAATTTCATATCATATTTAATTGATTTAAAATGTTTTCATCGATTTTACTTATGTTCCCCGATTCACTGATCTCACTCATTTTAAACGATGTCATCCCTTTTTTTTTTACTAATTTCATCGATCTTATCCGATTTTTAAGAATTTCATCAAAAGTTATTCCAATGCATATATATTTATCGATTTCATAGGCTTCTTTTTACATGTTTCATCGTTTTTCACCAACTTTATCAGTGTTTACCAATTTGACCCAAAAAAATTTAACATCATTTTCGCATGTTTTAACCGACTTTTATCGATTTCAACCGCTTTCCATGGAAAGAGCTCCATGAAAATTTAAGTATCACTGACTGCACCAAAAATTTCATCGTTTTCACCAAAAATTTCATCTATTTCACTTGTATTTATTGAATCCACCTGTTCTTCATTCTTGATTATTCGCGGTTATGCATGTCTTGATACTTTTGGATATTGTTTATATTTGACTTCTTTAGCCAAACAAAAATTACGCACTTAGATTATAAATAAATTATAAAAGTTGATGTAAGAGATAATTTTATATGTTAGGAGTTTATGAGTTTATGTAGGAAATAAATATTATAATAAGACTTCATGTTTAATTATACCTCTGCATTTAGTTTTATATTGAAGTGTTCATATTGGAGTAGACTTCTTTTTCCGATTTTTTTTTCTTATTTTAATTAATTTAATTATCTTTTAAGTAGGAGTATATTAGTCTTTACAAAAAATTCAAGAAACTCTATTTTCTGAACTCGTACTTTTATTTGTATATAAATAAATAATATAATATAATATAATATAATATAAATAATATAGAATTTTTCCTAGTGTTTTAGAAGCGTTTACGAAAAATTTTCGAAATCTGTTCAATAATCCTCTAACCATGTTATACATCGAAAATGAAACTTTAATCCATAACTAAAACTAGATTTCTTCCCCTTTACTTCAACAATCCGTCCAAGATACAATATAATTTCCATGTTACAACTTTATAACATTCCAATTTTAGTAGAACATTACACCTCATGCATTTTCATTTATCACAATTTTGTTTCAATTCCTGAAGAAATTGATGGGTATCTTAATTAGAGTACTTATTAAGTTACAGAGATCTTGTTTTACTCTATGAAGGTTTCTTATATGATTGTAGCTAATATGGTCTGGATTTTTTGACAGAGTTGAGTTTTACTATTTCCTAGTATTATTTCGTAGTGTTTGATTCTTCCCCCTTAGGCTTTAATCTTTGGCTGTATGGCCAAATATCCAATTTAACTTTTCCTGGCTGTATAGCCAAATATCTTTACCGTTGTTGGAAGCTAAATTTTGTTCTTTGGAAAGTTAAATTTAACTTTAGGGTAAACACCATATTTGGTCCCTCTTATCATTAATTTTTTATAAAATGGTCCTCTTAAGTTTTTTTTTTCTAGTTTAGTCCCCACTATGTATTATTTATTTCATTTTAGTCTTTTTCAGGTGTTCCAAGGCGGTTTCGATAACATGTGATATGCTCATAAGGGCAATTTCGTCATTTCAAGTAAACTAACATGGATATTTTGGTCTTTCTAATCATTTGAAAAAAAAAACTAATGATTTAATCTCTTCGAAACTAGGCTTTCATTCCAGTCCAACTTAATAATCCATTTCGTTCCAAACTAAAGCTTTCTCCCAAAATCTTCTTCAAACACCAAAATTGTTCATCAATTAAACAATATCTCAAATGGTCTCAATAGCGAACGGACGAAAATGCCCTCAAAAATATTCATATGCATGTCACGTGTTATCAGAACCACTTGATAAGGACTAAAGTGAAACACATAATTCATAGAAGGGACTAAAGTGAAATAAATAATTCGTAATAGAGACTAAAGTGAAAAAAAAAATATAAGAGGAACCACTCTGTAAAAGGTTAATGATAAGAGAGACCAAAAGGGATATTTACCCGAAATAAAATTTAGGAGACAAAAACACATCACATAATCACAAATCAATTAATAAAGAGAATGACAAGAAGAAAATTGTCGTATAATGGACCGGATATGGACCCTTTGGATTGGTTATGGAAAGCGAGCTCTTCATGGATTGATTTTGGCCCACGACTAGTCCCTCGACTTGCCCTATTTAGAATGGGTCAAAACTTGATAGGTAAATAGTCTCACATAAAACTTTCCCAAACATAGGTCCTCTTCCACTCTTCAACACTCCAAAACCACTCAATGTTATGGATTCAATTTTATATCATACCTTAATTTTTATTAAAATTATTGATTTTTCATTTATTATTTAACTACTCTCTCAAAATTTCATCTAAACTCAATATATTTCTAGTCCTCCTACCTAAACGAAGCTAGGCTTACATTGAAGTATATGGACTGGAAAATAAATTGTGGCCCATTTTTTCAAGTTTGTTACCTTCATTTAGAAAAATGCAAAAAATTAATTAATTTGAATCTTGGATCATAATTTAAATAGATTTTCAATGCAAATATTGAGAAGTTTAGGCAAATTCCATTATTCATCCTGTATCTTTACCACTTTTCCACATTCAGTCCTACAAGTATTATGCTTATGCTACCTGATTTAATCCTATAACTCAGAAGTACTTTGTTGCCCACATTGTGGGTGATGTTTCTAAGAGGTATTCCTTCTTTAAAAAGATCATTAGGGATTTCCCTATAAAACTAAAACTAAGTGTTATTTGGATGATATTTTTCAGAAGAATTCGTTCTGAAAAATTCAGTATTGTCAAATTTCTTATAAAATGAACTTAATATTAATTTTGGTACATCTCATCTTAACACTTCTCGTTAATTCCTTCAAATCTAGAACCAAGTTGTTTCTTTCTTGAAAAAGATAAGTTTAGGTGTTCTTGCCGATGATATCTATCTATACTACTAATAAAAAGAAAGACATTTTTCTCTCACAAAACGGCAGTTTCTTCTATAAATTACACAAATGATCCTCAAAAGTAACTGCATTTAACCGACTTATACTCCAATTCAAGGGTCAAAATGGAAAAATGAGGGAAAATAACGGTTGTTGTTATACCAAAAAAGTGTTTTCCATTTTTACCCTTATCTACTCTACTTTACAATTATTCATCAATTGGGTTTAATGTAAATTTATTCCCACAACCGTAGTCCCACGACCCCCACTCTCTTTCTATATCACAAATCACTTTTACATTTTCAATTTTGAATTAACTGATCCCTTCCACCACCGTCTTCTCTTCACTCCATTTAATTCTTATTAATGTCTTATTACTATTTATCCATGTAAACATTCTATCTCTGTGTATAGTTAATTTGTTCCTATGTTGCTTTAATTCTCTCGGTATTTATATATTGCACTTACCGTTTTATTTTTGTGGTTGTTTGTAGTTTAATTACAAAACAAAAGGAGTGAGTTGTGATTATTGCTTCATCTTGGGAGTTTTGGTCCGAATAAGAAATTGATGTTGGGAAGTGCTGTAACTTCAACAAACGGTAGATTTAATGACTTGGCGTCCACCAATGTAAATGCTCTTGCGTTCTTCGTTCATAAATTTAGGATTTTTTTATCACTGACTTTGCAGTGGTTTATTCAAAGATGAATCTAACTGTGTGTTAGTTAAGTTCATTATTAAAAATGATGTCATTTATAATAAAAAGAACTATACTCTTAATTAATCAATCATTTTCAATTATATACATACACATCCATCTGTCTCTATTTTTTATGTAATTTTTTTGTTATTTCAAATGAAACGAAATACATTCAAATGAATTTATGCACACGATTACCGCGTGCCACAGCGGCTAGTGGATCTAAAAAGGATTAGTTTTAATTTAATCTTGTTTCTACCCAAAAAATCACCCTCGATTAATCGAGGAATAATGACTCGATGAGAAGCCAAAAATGGCAACTGATTCGAACCCAATCCCGATAAACGGATCGAATTGACTCGGATCCAATCTGACTCAAAAGCTGAATTAATTGGCCCACTCGACTAATAGGGCCATTAATTAATTAATTGGGTAATTAATCAAATGGGCAAACGATAAAACAAGACCAAAATGGCTCGACCCAAGGCCAAGCATGATCCGACCAGCCCGAGCCAACCACGGCCCAGCCCAGATCGGCCATGACCAAGTTGGTCGACCCACTCATGTGTTTTAGTTAATTTGATTGGGAATTTAATTATGAGAGAAGGATAAATGTTAATTTAGTTGGCTAATAACAAATTCCTTAATCTTCTCATAATTAGTTACCATGTCAAATTGGAATTCAAATTAAAACAAATCTTTAATATATTTTGATTAAACATAACTTACACGTAATACAAGTTACCTATACCAATAAGAAACATATGAATATCTTTAACTTTATTTATTCGCGAATTACATGAAACTAGTATATGTCCTGTGTTATGCACGGGTTATATTAAATTCATGTAATCTCGTGTCATGCACATAATCATACTAATTATTAAAATAATATTTTATATAGTTAGATTACTGAAAGTTTTGAAATATATTTATAAAAATTGGCAAAAGTAAAATTTTGCACTTATTATATTGCAATATATCGAGAGAAAAAAATGCATATAAAAAATTAAATAGTGAATACAAGTTACCTATACCAATAAGAAACATATGAATATCTTTAATATTATTTACTCGCGAATTACATGAAATTGGCTTTTAAAATATCTAATACTATAAAAAGAAAAAAAGAAAAAAAATAACGCGTCGCAAAATCTCCATTTACCTCCGAAAATTATGGGACGCATGGATTATTAGTTTTTAGTAGATAGGATGATTAATTCCTATTAAACAGGATCTAACAATAACATGGAAGCTTCTTAAACCAATCCTATTAACTTCTAGATTGTCTTCTCCCCTATATATTATTCACCCCCTGCATTGATAAGTAAATTTTTTTCTCATAAATTCACATATAAGGTTCTTTTTTCTTTGCTTCTTCCCTTCCAATTTTTCTTTTATAAAATCTCAATAAACCAAACTATCGTACGAGATACTATCGAAGATTGCCCGTTGAAGCACGATGTAGTCCAATATTTCGAGACTACTCTCCCTTATTAGACTTTGATAGGAATTTTCATGAGATGGAGGTTTAATTAATAATTAGTATTGATGTTGATTTTATTACAAATATTAAAATCAACATCAATTACAATCTTCCACATCATGAAAATTTCTATCCAAGATTAATTTGGGAAACTGGTCTCAAAATAATGGACTTTTTAGATTACTATTTTCTATTAAGGTTGGTGTGTATTCCTTTTTTTTTTTTTGTGAGAATTTTCAATTGTAAAAGAAGAGTAAACGATTCTTGATCTATATATACTAATCATTTGAGAATTAAAGTTCCTTGTTACATTTTTGTTTTCTTTCATTCAATTCTTGAGTTCTTGAATTGAATTCTTTTATTCAATTTTGTTTTCATTCAATTATTGAGTTTTCGGATATGAGAGTGTATATTTTGTATTATTCTAATATGAATCTTGAAAATTTGGTGTTTCGTTCCAATTGCGAGGCCACACACCCCCAATTTGGTGAGCGCGTGATGTTCACTATCGCAATTGAGTTTAAAAGTCTCAAAATTGCTTCGAATTTGTGACATATGGGTAAAATACCAAATTTGAATATTTTTTAGGTAAACTTGGTATCTGCCATTAATTATGAGGTTAGTATTACCTTTTCCCTTAATAGGGTTAAACAAATTTAAAGTACAAATTAAAGACATTGTAGCGGGTTAAGCAGATTTGTGAAAGATGCAATTATAAACAATTTTCTAATAAATTATGCCTTAGTTAATGTGATTTTTTCTCTCTCTAATTCAATCTTTTTAAATTAGACTAAAAATACATTTTATGTGAGAATCTTTTTCAATCCGAAATTCATGGACTAAGATTGACAAATTCAAATAGGCCAATGCATGTAAAAAAAGTTATGTTGTGAAGATTCATTGATTATTTCACGTGAGATAGAAAATTAAACCAAATTACTCTATATTTGACTCAAACTCATTTGATAAAGACTCTTGTTTGAATTCAATTTTGTCATTCATATTAAACATGCTTTTGGGTTAAAAAAAAAACTAGATTTGGTTACGACATTCCTACATAAATTAAATTGGGATTGCATTACCTTTTGTATTAAGGATGTAACAAAAAAACTTTATCCACCAAAAATTAGATATGAGAAATTCCAATTCATTTAAGATATAAAGAATGTGTTTTTTGGTAGTTTGATCAAGGCACTTAAAAAGATTCTGAAAAAAAAAAAAAAAAAAAAAAAGGAAAACGGTACGTGACAGAGGGTCACCAGTGGCGGAGCTAGACCAATTTTTTTGGGGGGGCGGATTTTTTTTTTTGGAGTAATGCACCAAATAAAGAAAATAATAAGGGAAATTGGTATATCAAGAATATTCGAAGATCGTATTTTGTTTTACAATTATTACAAAAGACATTTTTTGAAGAAATACACTAGAGAAAATAATACAAGGAAGAGTGAAAATATTTTACCATAAAGAAAATAAAAGATTTTATTCATTTTGCAATTAATAAGGATTTTTTTGGAGCAGTGGACTAAATAAAAAGAATTATATGAAGGAAATTGTATTATAAAAATATTAAAAGACCATAAAAGTTTTGAGGAGCAGTGGACTAATAAAAAGAATTATAAGAATGATATTGTACTAAAAAACATTAAAAGGAGGCACAAAAATGTTAAAGCCAAGCTTGTTGCACATGGAATTCGAACCCAGGTCAGCCCACTTACTCTTGCAACATCTCATCCAGTTGGTCTAAGCAATTTACTATATCAGATTTCACAACTAAATGTAATTATTTCTAATTTTCTTGGGGGGGCGGTCGCCCCCCCCAGTCTCTGCATAGCTCCGCCAGTGAGGGTCACCCTGTCGGATTCCTCTTTTCGGTTCCACAAATCTATCTTTTTTTTTTCCGGATGATGATGTATTAGTAAGTAGTAAATATATTTTTATTAGCAAAAGCTCTGTATGTTATTTTTTTATTAGCAACAAATCCAATTTAAAATTTGAATTCATAAATTATAAGGAGATTATTGTCAATTTTTTAAGTGAACATGAGGGTTATTGTTAATTTTTTTTTAATTGAATAGGGGTGTTTCTGCATATTTTAATTGGGATATAATTATTATTTTGGCTTATAGGATTTTTTTTTACTAATAAAAACTAAATATAAGATATTTTTCTAGTAAGGTAAAGCATAGGGGGTATCTTCAGGGGCGGACCTAGCGGCTTTTGGTAGGGGGGGCGAGAATTTTTAATAGTAAATTTTATATTTTGTTACTGAGATAAAATGACAACTTAATGAAAATAAGTAATTTTGTATATTTATCTAATAAAAGATGAAAAATATAGTAGTAATTTTTTTTAAAGAGTTTCATTCAACAAATGGTTCAAAATATTGAATAATCTTAAAACACATAAATATTTTTACAATATAAACCCAATTCTATAAAAAAAAAATTGCTATAAAAAGTACCAAAATTAATATTAGAACTTTTTTTTTTAATTGTAATGCATTTTATAAAATCAAATATTTTTATCATAAAATATGATGATTATAATTAAGACATTAATAAATTATTAACATAAAAATAATTACAATAATGTTTGTACACATGCAACATTAATATTTATAAATTGGTCCATATATTTATTATATAATAAAGTGGATGAAAGAAAGACAAATAGATTATAATTAAAAATATATCAACTAAGGAGCATCAAGAGAATCGAACCCTGGTCTGCTCATTGGGTATGTACTACACCATCCACTGCACTACTGCCTATATTTGTACATAATTGACAAATACATCTATATAAATAGTTTTTCCAGATTTTCTTGGGGGGGCGACCGCCCCCCCAGCCCCTAAAGCGGTCCGCCCCTGGGTATCTTTGCATTTTGTGGTTGCTTTTTTATTATATGTGCGGAAGGAAAAAAATTAGTGCATCCATGGTATGGAATTCGTGCATGGTACAACACAAGAAGTATATTAAATTCGTGCATGGTACAACACAAGAAGGTAATGCATTTATTAATTTGGTTAAATCTCTACCGTTTACGACACCACGTCATCCATGCAACCACTATACCAAATAATCTCTCGTGCGAAATATTACACTTTTATAATTTCCACATACATCCTTTCCGTAGAATATGGTTTTACATACATCGCTAATATTTTTTTTTTAGAAAATAAATACTAGCTTAAATCTAAAGCCAATTCTTATCCAAAATATCCTGTTATTAATCCTTATCCAAGAAAGATATGGGGCACATGCATTACGTAGTCTTAATCTCCCCTATAAATTCATTAATCTTCTATGTAATTTTCTCACATAATAAATTCATTGAAAGTCTATTTTTCCTTTGTTTTCTTCCTCTTCAATTTTCATTTTTAAAATTTCAATCACCCAAAATTAAGATTGCCATGACGTAGTCCATTGTTTTGAGACTATTCTCCCTTATTAGGCTTTAATAGGTATTAATTTTCGTGAAATGGAGGATAATCTGGATGATGATTTTATATATTAAAAAGTTTATATATATATATATATATATATATATATATATATATATATATATATATATATATATATATAATAAATGTGTATCAATTATGAATATTAATTATGTTCATCATCCAGTTACTATCCTCCATTATATGATAATTCCTATTCACGGTTAATTTGGGAAACTGGCCTCAAAACAAATCGACTTTTTTAGATTGTTTGATTCATTGAAGTTGGATGCTTATTCCTTGTTCTTGATTTAGGTAACAATTTTCAATTGTAATGTAAATTTAACAATTAATTCTTATTTCTTATTAAGTTTGAATTTTCTTGATTGAGTTCATGTGAATTAAATTCGTTTCTTGATTAATATTTTTCGGATATATAAGAGAATTTATTGTACATGCATCATCCTATAGGAATCTTGGAAATTAAGTTGATACTAATATATTTACCGTCTTAATCATATAAATTAAGCTCGAAATTTTTTTTTTATTTTTTTTATGTCTTCTATAGAATGAAAATTAATAAGTAATACACTAAATGATCATAGCAAGATTAAATGTTTGGAGTCCGCATGGGCAGCTCAACTGGTCTCAGAGGTGGAAGTTGGAACAAGTGACCAAGGATCGAACCTCACCAGCGGCAGTGTGGGAGCAACCTCTCAAAAAATGAGGGGGACTCCTTGTGCGCAGTGAGTACTGGTCCCAGCCTCTGTTGCCGGTTGAGTCACCATGATTTACCTCCTCTCACAATCCCGTCGGACAGGGGGTGAGGGGCGCCCGGGGTGAGCGATTTCACCTTTTGGAACAAGATTAAATGTTTGGTTTGACCAACTACAAAATGGCTGGTACGAAAAAGTAAAGCAAATCCCTTTATCTCTCTTGATTAAGATCATGGATCAAAATTTTCAACCTTTTTATCGAAATATTTATTGAATCAATAGAATTCAAAATAAGGTGTATTTCCGAAAGCAAAATATATGTCTTCAAATTTTCTTTTTTTATGAAATTAGTAATTTTATTTAAATAATTTTTCCTAGTGTTTTAGAAGCGTTTTTGAAAAGTTTTCGAAATCTTTTCAATAATTATCTAACCATGTTATACATCGAAAATGAAACTTTAATTCATAATTAAAACTGGACATCTTCCCCTTTACTTCAACAATCCGTCCAAGATACAATATAATTTCCATGTTACAACTTTATATATGACATTCCAATTTTAGTAGAAAATTACATCTCATGCCTTTTCATTTATCACAAATTCACAACTGCGATAAATTAAATAATTCTCCTCATATTTTATTTATCCATGAAAGTAATTCCTAATCCAACTCTAAGGAGCAATACACATGAGTTCACTTTTGACAATTTTCTTTTTATCTAATTTTGGTTCTTCGCATGTGATTTCATGAAAGTGAACTCAATAAAATAATATAATCAGGATCGATGTGAACCCATTATACGAAAATCGTGAAATGAAAATTATATTTTAAAGCGAGTTTATCGCCTTTTCTCATATTCTTTTAGGTTTGGTATTAAATATGTAAATGAAAAATATTCAAATTTAATAATCTTGGACAAAAACATGTGAACAAAAACTCCAGCCGTCCTATTTGTTTTGCTCATCCGATCAAACTTTTCAATCTTCAAAGTGACTTATCTTTTTTAATTCAAGAGGCAAGATCCACTGCCCCAAGGTGTGAGGCAAGCTGGGATGCGCTTGGCGTCCCAGCATCACACTTTATTTTTGTTTTTATATTTTTTGTTAGTTGGAAATTGCCTTTTTTTTTAAAAAATTTATTTATGTGAATAAGTTAATTTTAGTTTTAAATATATAACTTTTATTCAAGAAATTTAACATTAATTGTGTGAATTTTAATAACATTGTAAGAAACTTAAATTTGATTAACATTATTATTATAACCTTGATTTGTTTTAGATACGAATTATTAAATTTAATACAATATAACCCTAACATTTATATATTGAAACTTGAGACATCTAAATAAATATGATTACATATGGACAAATGCCGTTTAGATACGACCACTAGTTGGACCGTGTGTTGCCCATGCATGTTCGGCTGAGTCGGCTTAAAGTTGGCCATTGACCTCTACTGATCGTATCTGGTGACGACACAACATATAATCTTGTCCTATTCATCTCGTTCGTCCTCCACAATCATATTTTGAAGGACGATGCATATCAACATAATTTGAAGGTTTGTCTGGCAGTTCGATCAATCTCGACGGTTACATTAGCAACAATACTGGTGGCAATGACGATGACGGACATGATGCCTTTCCTTTTATGAGTTAATAATTGTTATAGTATTGGGTCCTAAAAAATGTTATAATTACACTGCTTGAGACCCTTTTCTTTCATGAGACAATTGTGAATATTCCGCTTTCACTAATATTAAATTAATTTAGAAGTATTCTAATTTTTCTTGCGTATTATTATTATTATTATTTTAATTTTTTTTAATATTATTAAGTGAGAGTAAGAAATTATTATTATTAAGGGAGAGTGGGGAAGATGAAGATTGAAATTAAATAGATGGATATATTGAGTCATTGGTGATGACTATGAAAACGAAAGGGGAAGCTTGATTTGAAATTTGAAGGGGAGGCTGGACTGAAGCTGGACTTAGGCTGAGGAGTCATTGGAGATGACATTATCATATTAAATTATTCACATTTGTGGTGTATTAAACCTTTTAAATATTAATATTTATGGTGTCATATTATATTATCAACTTATTAGTGAAGTATATTAATAATTAAATTATTTATTATAATTTTTATAAATTTAGTCAAATTGACAATTTACTGTAAAAAGAAAAGCGAAATAAAGGGGAAGGATGGAGTATTATTTTATATTGATGGACTAACTAAAAATTTTGGTCAAAATTTTAACCAAACATCAATTTTAATAATAGATCCAATTGTAATATTAGACACATTTGGTTCATTCCCGTTTGACAAACCCAAAAGAACATTAAACATGGTAGGGAAAAAAGCACCAAATCCAAGTACATTTTGAAAAATCTGCGCGAAACTCTTACGTGGTTTTTTTTTTTTTTTACATAGAATCAGAGGGAATTGCACTTTTCATATCAAACTTTTACCTACTTTATACATTTCATACCACACCTTTCAGAATGGCACATTTCATACCAAAATCGATCAACCTTTTTCAATTTTGGTACCACCGTTAAATATTGGATGGAAAGGACACACACGTGCGCCGCACATGTCTGTTAAGTCACAATTTTGAATTCTTTGGGGGGGGGGGGGATATTTGCAATTGGTCGGGGGGGATTTTGGCAATTACGCCGCCGGCGGAGGAGGTCGACCCACCGTCTAATACTTACCGCCGTTCATTCCCCTTGGTGTTGCGGTTCTTTTGCCACCAACCTCATCCATTTTCATCAAGTATTGAAGAAATCCCCAATTTTAAAATTTAGGTTACTATTCATCATCTTCTTCGCGAATTTTTTCCTTTTTTTTTTCCCTGAGAGTTAACGGACACGTGCGGCGCACGTGTCCTTTACATCCAATATTTAACGGTGGTACCAAAATTGAAAAAGGTTGATCGATTTTGGTATGAAATGTGTTATTCTGAAAGGTGTGGTATGAAATGTATAAAGTAGGTAAAAATTTGGTATGAAAAATGCAATTTCCTCCATAGAATCATTTTGTATTTTATAAAAAGTTGCATAAAATTTCTTATTTGTAGGACCTCAGGCGCTACCACTTGCCCCAAAACCAATTGGTGTTAGGGAATGCGCATACCCTTCCCTTATAGTGCATTCACGCAAGCGCCCACGATATTCGATTGTGGCTCCACCCGCACACTCAGTTTGGGTCTCCATCCGCACACTCAGTTTGGATGCCACAGGACAATTGCTGTCACCCGCACACTTAGTTTAGGTGCCCAACAATCTCCCCCTCAGCAATTGCTCCTGCTGGGAATCGAACACGTGACCTTGGCTCTGATACCACTTGTAGGACCTCAGGCGCTACCACTTGCCCCAAAACCAATTGGTGTTAGGGAATGCGCATACCCTTCCCTTATAGTGCATTCACGCAAGCGCCCACGATATTCGATTGTGGCTCCACCCGCACACTCAGTTTGGGTCTCCATCCGCACACTCAGTTTGGATGCCACAGGACAATTGCTGTCACCCGCACACTTAGTTTAGGTGCCCAACATTATTCGTCAAAAGTGATGAATAGTGTATTTCACTTGCGACTAATGAGACTGAAACTTAATTTCAATTCTAATTGAAAGATTTTATAGGGAAAAATGAATCAAATCCACCAGTATTTTGCTCAAAATTTCCTTTTGTTATTTTTTTTGTATAGAACCCCCTTATATTTTACAAACACTTGCAAGGAACCCCTTGCATATATAACACAGGGGTGTTTTGCGCATAATTTTCAAAATACAGTTGGATTTGGTGCATTTATCCCTACCATGTTTTGTGTTATTTTGGGTTTGTCAAACGGGAATGGACCAAATATGTCTAATATCACAATTGGATCTATTATTAAAAATGATATTTAATTATTAAATTGTAGTGTTACCACATAGACATCTAGCTTCGTGCAAGGGATACTGGTTCGTGAAATACCAAATAGTAATGTCCTATAATTTGTAAGGTGGAGTTGAACGTCGCTTGGACTATATATTTGGTTGTTGTAGATAAGCTTCTTTAGGGATATCCAACTTTTTCTAGGAATATCTAATGTATGTTTTGTGGTGCATTTTGATTAATTTTATCAGCGCAAGTAGCACTTGGTCGGCCTAGTCTATACTGCTTGCATTTCATATTACTTATTAATATTCTGCCTCTATAGAGTCATTGTGTCAATTGGGATTTGCCAATTCCATTTGTTCAAAGGAATATAATTGCTGAGTCAAGTCAGAGAAATTATTGTTATTTATATACTTTTAAGTGTACCAACATGTGATTGGTCTAGTGGAAGGGACTAGTCACTACAAAGTAGCGGACTTAAGTTCGAATTTCTGTTGGGAGACATTAATGTGACCAACCCGCCTCGAAAGGGATTAAACCCTTGGGAAACCAAAAAAAAAAAATATACTTTTAAGTGTGACCACATAGACCTTTCTTCTTCTAATTCATTCAAATTCAAAGAGACTATTATAGTCCTGGCAGAAACAATTAATAGTTAGCGGATGCATACAAATAATTGATTCATCATTTTGGTAGTACTTCAAGATTACTGGCTCAATTATTACATTTTAAGGGTGAGTTTGGCCTAGCGATTCGAAAAACAATTATAGAAGAATTAATTTTACTAAAATTGATTATGGTAATAATTGATTATGATAAAAATTAATTATAGAATAATTGCTTTTGTATAATTGTATTTGTAAAAGTAACACTTTAGTTGCTTCTAAAATAAGTTAATTTTTTGTTTCTCGAGATCCCAAAAGTGATTATGATCTTGGGGGCCAAACGCTATGAAAATCAAGATTGAACATGTAATTTTTATAATCAGGGCCAACACTTCAAAAATCACAATAGTGATGTAAAAGTAATTTTAAGAACTTCAATCGCTGGGCCAAACTCACCCTAAGAACCATGTTATCAGGAATATATATATACTTGGAATGTTTTTATTTCATGAGATGACAATTTTCTGAACATTGTTGGGGAAGAGGATGTGAAAAAAGTTTCTTAAAAAGTTCGCTTAAGATAAAAAGCTTTCCATTCTGATTCTGATATCGAGGGAAAATAAAGCCACTTTTTTTCAAAAAAATTGGCAGAAGATAAACTTGTGATGGGTTGAAGAACTCATTGAGGAGATAAATCAAGTTCTCTGGCCCAATAGACCAAATTTTACGTAATAAACTTAAAAAGGAGTTGTAGTTGAACGGCTGCAGTAAGTAGAGTGAATAGCAAATTAACTCTCTATGTTATTATAAATAGGCAATTTAACTCCATGTGATAAATAAAAGGGAAAAATACCTCCCTGTGATATCCTAAATAGGTAATTTAACTCCATGTGATAATTAAGAAAATGGCAAAACGTCTTCCTGTGTTTTTATAAAAAAAGCAAATTACCTCCCTCTAAATTACTCATTTATTCATATCACAGGGAGATAAATTGTTCATTATTTAGTTTCACAGGGAGATAAATTGTCTATTTTTATATTACAAAGAGATAAATTGCTCATTATTCATTTCATAGGGAATTAAATTGCCTATTTTTATTTCACAGGAAGGTAAATTGCCCATTATACATATCACAGGGAGTTAACTTGAAAAAAACCCGCTGCAGTATTATTTTATATGAAACATGAAGTCACCATGGAGGGATATGATATTGAAATCTTATACTTTTATTCTTTCAAGGTTTGTTTTGGGTGATTGTTAAGCAAATGTTTTTGAGAGGTTAATTTTATTGGGATTTCGATTAGGAAAATGACAAAGAAATCATTCTATCAAAAAAATAAATAAAGATTGGCAGAAAATAGGCCAACTTCTTCAATGGTCACTCGCATAGTTCAAAATTTTATGATTTCAGAAGACGATTTGATTCAATTAATGATAGTGCAAATTGGGAGAAAGTTTAGGTTTTAATTTTAAGGTTTTAGTTAGGTTTTAATTAAAAAACAAATTACTTAAAAATGGTAAATGTGTCTTTAAGAAAATAAATAGTTTAGATTTAATTTTTTAGGAGACAAGTGTCATCAAGTGAAGAGCTATCTCATATGCTCCCTTCCCCACAAAGTTTCATTTTAGACAAGTCCAACTATTTAACTTTTAAAGAGAGAATGTGCAACATTTAGTAAAACTAGGGGTGCATATGGTTTTCAAAACCGTACCGGACCGTCCCATACCGTACCGAACCGTACCAATGTTAGGTTTTTTTTCTCAAAACCGAAGGTCTTGGTATGAATGAAAACCGTACCGAGTATTTTGGTATGGTTTTGGTTTTAGACTTTTCATACCGTAAAAAACCGTACCGTACCGAAATTGAAAAGAAACATGAATTAACTATTCTTTTTTTTTAAATTTACAACTAAATTTTATAAATTTATAATTCAAATATTATTGAATACTATATTATTTATATATTATATTATAGTCCTTCATAGTTTATAATTACTACATTGCTATCGTACAATTAAAAAAATATATGCTCAAATTTAGCCCAAATTAAATTTGTTATATGTTGAAAACTTAATATGCAAAAATTCTAGACAACAAATACCAAATAATAAGTTTCTTCACATAATAAAAACAATGATCAAATAATTAATCAATTAATTTTATTCAATTAGGTCGAACTATAGCGTCAAATTTGTGAACATTTTCTTTTCCAATGCTTTATTTAATGTAAAAAAAATAGTTTATAAGATATTACATTATTAATTTCTTATATAATTGTCAACTATGTGATCAATTATATATAAAAAGTCGCACGAAAAAGTTTGTTCGAAAAAACCGCAAAACAGTACTGTACCGTACCGGAACCGCACAAAACCGAGTTTGTTGGTATGGTTCATAAAACTCTAGTTTGGTTTTGAGTTTTTAAAAACAGCACTAATTGGTACGGTACAAATTTTGTTAAAAATACCGCAGTACCGTACCATGTGCACCCCTATGTAAAACACAAAGGAATTATATGCAGAAATAATAATACAGGGAGATTTTGTTCAGATTTCGCAAAACACAGGTATGTATGTTTGATGCATTTTTCCAACATGGTAGGTCAGTTTAATTAATGTGATTTTTCTTACTAGTTCATGTTTTCCAATTACACTATAAATATGTTTAAGAGAAGCTCCCTTAAAATCTAAGATCCATGGACTAAGATTAACAAATTTAAGTTAAGTCGATGTCAAACAATTAATACTCGTTGTGAAAATTCATTGGCTATACATTATAGCTTATTTATTTATTTTTAAAATTTTTAATTTTTGAGAAAATTAATACTAGCTTAAATCTAAAGCCAATTCTTATCCGAAATATCCTGTTATTAGTCCTTATCCAAGAAAGATATGGGGCACATGCATTACGTAGTCTTAATCTCCCCTAACTAATTTTCTCACATAATAAATTCATTGAAGGTCTATTTTTCCTTTGTTTTCTTCCTCTTCAGTTTTCTTTTTTAAAATTTCAACCACCCAATATTAAGATTGCCATGACGTAGTCCTTTGTTTTGAGACTATTCTCCCTTATTAGGCTTTAATAGGTACTAATTTTCGTGAAATGGAGGATAATCTGGATGTTGATTTTATATATTAAAAAGTTTTTATATATATATAAATATAATAATTTTTTATTAATTATGAATATTAATTAAGATCATCATCCAGTTACTATCCTCCATTATACGATATTTCCTATTCACGGTTAATTTGGGAAACTTGCCTCAAAACAAATCGACTTCTTTAGATTGTTTGATTCATTGAAGATGGATGCTTTATTCCTTGTTCTTGGTTTAGGTAACAATTTTCAATTGTAATGTATAATTAACAATTCTTAATATTATTTCTTATTAAGTTTGTATTTTCTTGATTGATTTTTTGTGAATTAAATTCGTTTCTTGATTAATATTTTCGGATATATAAGAGAATTTATTGTACATGCATCATCCTATAGGAATCTTGGAAATTAAGTTAATACTAATATATTTGGAATTTATGTTTTGCACTTTTTGCAATCTTAAATTGACTTTTTCAATTGATCGTAGGAATCTTGAAGTGGAGATCGGCATTTTATATTTGTCTATAGTTTGTACTTTACCTTCGTATTTTGTAGAATGAAAATTAATTAGTAAGGGTTATTCCCGTTCGATTTGGCTAAACTCGTAAAATAATTATGGATCAAAATTTTGGTTTTACCAACTACAAAATGGCCGGTCCGAGAATGTAAGGCTTTATCTCGATTGATTAAAATCATGGATCAAAATTTTCAACGTTTCTATTGAAAATATTTTTCAAATCAATATAAATCAAAATAAGGTGTATTTCCGAAATCAAAATATTTACCTTTGAACTTTCTCTTTTTCTAAATTTAATATTTTTTTTAATAATTTTTCCTAGTGTTTTAGAAACATTCCCGAAAAGTTTTTAATAATCTTCTAACCAAATGTTATACATCAAAAACGAAATTTTGATACATAATTAAAAACATGTTATAACTTCCTATTATTTCAAGGGGTGTTTTGATTAAAGAGTTCAATTTTGACAAAAATTCTTTTTTCTCCTTTTTTTGAATTTATTTATTTATAAAAAATATCCAGTTTATCATATCCTTTATACGTTCTTTTAATTTACAAAAAAGTTTATAACTGTACCCCCTTTTTCTCTCTTTCTATAAACCATATATCCCACTACCTCGAATTGTTCGGAGCTACCTTCTAAGTAGTGCCTTCTGAACTTAGTGAACATGTGTCAAGTGGGGGATCATCAATATTCAATATATTAACTCAGAACTAATTAGAGACTAACATGTTGCTCATTAAAATCTTATACCATCAATAATCGCCTTTAGCTAGGTGGATTTTTCTAGGGTGCGGGCGGCCGAGTTACGCCCTCACATGCGGAAAGGTTAATTAGGCCGTTCATTTGGCTCATATTAATCTGGACCGTTGATTAGGTAACTTGGTCAAAGTCAATTGGTAACTATTGACTTTAATTAATTTACAATATACTTAATTTACCCTTTTAATTAAATTTATTTTTTAAAAAATCGGCCAGTATGAAATTACCACTTTACCCCATATTATTAATTGAGTTTGACAATTTTGCAAATTGACCCCAATGTTCCGCGATTTTACGAATTTAATTATTTAGCTTCTAAAAAAATATAAAAAAACCTCATTTCATATAAAAAGACCTCATTACCCCCAAATTTGATAATAATTGAGTTTGACAATTTTGCGAATTGACCCCTATGTTCCGCGTTTTTACGGATTGAATTATTTTGCTTCCAAAAAATATAAAGGCCACCTTGTTTCATATTAAAAGACCTCGTTACCCCCAAATTTGATAATAATTGAGTTTGACAATTTTGCGAATTGACCCCTATGTTCCGCGTTTTTACGGATTGAATTATTTTGCTTCTAAAAAATATAAAGGCCACCTTGTTTCATATTAAAAGACCTCGTTACCCCCAAATTTGATAGTAATTGAGTTTGACAAATTTTCAAATTGACCCCTATGTTCCGCGATTTTACAGATTGAATTATTTTGCTTCTACAAAATATAAAGGCCACCTTGTTTCATATAAAAAGGCCTCGTTACCCCCAAATTTGATAATAATTGAGTTTAACAATTTTGCAAATTGACCCCAATGTTCCGCGATTTTACAAATTGAATTATTTTGCTTCAAAAAAAATATAAAAAATCGTCTGTCATATAAAAAGACCGCTTTACCCCCAATTTTGATAATTATTGACTTTGCCAATTTTGCAAATTGACCCCTATGTTTTACGCTCTTTTCTTCAAAATTTCAAAATCATCAAATTACTTTCCTATCTTCTTCAAAGTTGTTCGCTCGCTTTTTCTCTCTCCATCGCCTCTCTCACTTCTCGGATACACAACTTCATCTCGTTGAAGAACAAAGACAAAATCGAATGCTCCAGAAATAAGTTTAATTTTCTTTTTTGATTCTCGTTCAAGAGCACAGAGAATTTTGAATCCTTCAAAAATAAGGAAAAGTGAATTTCGGCTTCGATTGGTAAGAAATCTCTCTTATTATGTCTCAGCTAGGATTTAGGAAACTTAAGTCCGATAGATTTCGATTTTGTTTCAGTTACAATCAGAATTAGGTTTTTAATATGATTTTAGGTATCTTTAATAGATTTTAATTTTGTTTCATTTACAATTAGAATTAGGTTGTTAATTTGATTTTAGGTATAATATTAATTAATTAGTTGTACCATTCCTGTTAACAAAATATTTCTTCAGATTATGTAGTGAAGATAGAGGTCATTGTGATTGTATAGGTATTTATTGATAGCTTAATCAGTCTTATACTCCTTTGTATGTAATATAAATAGAAACTGATGTAAATTTGATTAATCGATTGATTCTTTTCCATAGCTAGATTGCTGGCCTGTCAATTTTCGTCTGTGTATCTTTGGTTTCTGTAAAAGGATTGTAAGTGTATGTTACCGGTATACTTTAACTTTCACGCTTGTGAAGCAACTCAGTATATAACAGTTTACCTGGATCATTTTCTGTGGGCATTTATTTATATTGTGTGCCTTTTCTTCTCCAAATGTCTGATTAATTACTTGTTCTGATGGAAGTTTGATTATATTATGCTATGGATATTAGTTACATAAAAAGTAAAGTTAACTGATTTGTTTAGTTTTCCTGTCACTAAAAATTAGTGAGAACAGCAGTATCTTCAATCAATTAAGATATGAGTATCTAAATTAGGTGTTGAACCTACTTTGATAGCGCGTTGATTATGCCTTCTGCTTTTTAAATTGTCTTGTGGATTAGAATAGCTCTTTTTTGTTCTATCTACTTATCATATTCTCACTAATTTTTTTTTTCAAAATTCCCGGTTGAATTTTAGGTTTAGTGGTTCATTTAGCTCAATTCAACTCATTGGAGCTGGCACTTAGTTCAAAAGGCAAATATCAAGAGTTATATTATGTCATTAACTTTGATAGAAGGTCGAGTTTTGATTAATATGAGAGTATTAGTTCATTATCATAAAATAATACAGTTTATTTTACTTGGCCAAGATGTTATTTCTAGGATTAACCATTATTTACATAAATTTAATCCTTCAGGAATTGAATTGATTCTTGGAAATTAAAAGAAAGACAAAGCTGGATGAAATTGCCGAAGAGCATAGGCAACAAGAGAGGGAATTGGAGGAAAATAAAAGGCAAGAGAAATATGAGATCTTGGGCCGAGCCACTGCCGTGCCCTCAAGAGCAGAGCATTCTGCCATGGCTCCAATTGCTCCAGTTGCAGTTGCGTCCAGGGGTGTTGGTAAAATTATTATAATTGGAAGTTGCATTATTGGTCAAGTGAGTTTCTTATTGAGCTTAATTTGCTAATTGAAAAACCTGAAAAATGCAGGTTTATCTGTAAAGAATAAACAAGGAAAAACGCGTAACTTGGGACTCTACAAGAAGAAAAATGCAAATGAAAAACTCATAATTGATATACCAGAAGAGGTCAACAGAATTGTGGGTGTGAACAGCCAGTATGCTATAACAGAATCAGGTTGTTTGACGCGAAAAAACGCACCACTTCAGATGACCAAATGGGCCAAAATTGATGAGAATAAAAAGCTAGGTTTGCTGAGAGATTTCAAGGTAGGTTATCCCATTTTCTCCATCTATGATGAATTTTATTTGTGCCGTTATTTAAAATTAAAGGTTTACAAAAACGATTTTATTTGATATTGCAGTCTTCTTTCAGTTATGGAGAAAGTCATCGTTGTGAGAACAAAATTTTTGCTCAAATGAACATTCAATACAGGAATTATCGCCACAGACTTTACAAAAACTACTTCTTGAAGGGTTTAGTTCCACTAAACGTGGAAAAAGAAGATTGGGAATACCTCATCGATTATTTTGGCTCGGATGAATATCAAGTATTTATTATCTTCCTCCTCAAACGTAGGATAAAATCTTCAATAAATGTTTAATCATTTGCAATATCATTAAACATATATGTCTAGTTACATATGTTTACACTTAAAATTACAAATCTAAATTAGGACTTTAAGTGGTTAATATCAATGGCAAATACACATTTTATGATATGAAGTCCAAAAATGTTAGATAATTCTACAATGAGTAATTTTTTTCTATTACTTATGGTGCAGGCAATGAGTAGGGGCAACACTGAAAACAGAGCAAAAGCTAAGGATGATGCAAAACATATTGCTGGTACAAGATCATTCGCTCGAATCTGTAGGGAGAGGGTAAGTATTGAATTTATTTTTCAGCCAAAAATTGAAATATAACAATGACACTTATTTGTTTTCGTTTTTGTAGGAAGAGAAGAAGATGGATGTAGTGAAACAGATTGAGTTGTATAAGATAACTCACTGTAGATTCGATGATGAGTCTGAGGAAGGTTGTTGGGTTAATGAAGCTACAAAGGAGAATTATGTAAGGTTTCCTACTATTTCTTTAAAGTAAAATTGAGACTCTTTATTTATTAGTTCCAAATGTACTTAAAATCATATTTAACTTCAGTGCAGAATGTTGGAGATTAGGAACCAAAAAATTAATGAAGTTGAAGGTGAAGTTGAAGTGGACAAAGAGCAGATTTGCGGAGAAGTTTTAGGATTCAAATCAGGTTACATTCGTGGTAGAGGGGCTGGTCCAAAACCAAGTCGATCGTTGCTACATCGTAATTATGGAAAAGAGCTAGAAGAGGCCAATAAACACGCCAACTTAGCTCATGAAAGAGCTGAGAAAGCTGAGCAACAACTTACTGTATTATTTGAGCAACTGGAAAAGCAACAATCAGTCATTCAAGATTTAAAAGAAGGCTTAGCTGCAACCCAAAAAGCAATGGCGGAAAGTCATAAGTCAACGGCAGAGATGATGTTAGTATTTGGTCAATTTCGTCCAACAAATCAGTTTTCAGCTATGTCTCAATGGTACGCAATACTTTCCAAATTTATTGCATCCTTTGAATTCTTCTCAACTATTTAACCATTATTGTAATACGTTAGGTTCCCCACACCTCCGAATTATGCTCACCATAACATGCAATGCATGGATATTCTTCACAAAATATTCGAAACTCGAACACTGAATCTGATGAGTATGCTCATTTTTATGCCTTCTATTTCAGTCCTTCAGTATCATTACTTTAACTAATTTTTTCCTTCTATTTTGTGCTTTTGTTCATTCAGGTGAACCAGGGCTACGGGAATTAATTCATGAAGTGAGCAGGTAACCTAAATCTGCTCCATTTCAACAATAGAGGAGTTGATAATACACATTTCAGGTATTTTTGCTTGTGTGGTATTGTTGATTATGACACTTGACTGTATGTTTAGCTTGTTCAATTAATGGCTTATTGGTTATGTGGATATGTGATTTATTGGCGAGTTTGTGTATTAACTTAGTCAATTCATTAAGTCGATCGGCCTATTTTTTCTTTCCTGTGTTGTGTTGTAAAACGAATATGATGGTGATGTATAGTTTAAAAAACTAGGAAATTTAATAATACCACCTGAAAGTACCAGAGGTAGAAATAAACCAAGAAAAAAAAGACTAACTTATTAAATAAAATGCATGTTCATGATAATTATATTTGTTTCTGTTTATATGTTATTGTATTATAGAATGTATTATTATATGCTGATGATTGATCTGTGACATAGTTGGATTATAGAATGTATTATTATATGCTAATGATTGATTTGTGACATAGTTGGATTTTTGAATTTAAATTTTAGACATGTATGTTTGTGGAGTTATTAGAATTCTATATTGTTAATATTAGTATTTTTTATATGTATTTACTTATCGATCTTATTTCTATTATTCTCTAGCAGGTAGTATAGCGGCGACTGATATTTGCAAGTATAAAGATATGAAGAAACTACGTTTTTTGGATTGTTTTCTAAATATATACAAATAGTGTTGTTAAATGTCAAATTAGATGTTTCTTAGAAAAAACTATTGGATTATGTTGTTTAGAGGAAAACTCATGTACTCTTTTTTGTGATATTTCTGGCAATAAATAAATGATAGTGAATATTGTTCTTTTATACTTTTTTAATATTTTTTAGTAATATTTTTAATTGGATAATAAATATTGAATGTATTAGGGGAGACTGGGGAAAAAGAGGAAACACTAATGGAAAGCCAATGAGTGACAATGATTATACCGAATTTCGTCGTTGTTCTCAGGGGCGTTATTATCAGTATTGCCCTGTGAATCCTCAGACGTATTATGGGGGTTAGTTGTGTTACTCCTTGCCCCATTACGAGCGCTCTTCCTTGGGCGAGCCATATGTCGATCGAATAATTAACCTAGCCCCTCGGTGGGCGCCAACTGATTATACCGAATTTCGTCGGGTACGATTTAATCAGTAAGGTTTGTGATTAGGGGTTTTCAATATGAATTAAAGGGCTCTGTTACTTTATTCTGGATGAATCAATCTCACGGAAGAAACAATTGAATGGAACAATCGGTAATCAAGACAGTCAATGAATAAAATAGTATAGCAAAAGCTTTTCTATTCAATAATCTCAGATTGCTTTAGTATGCAAGCGTAAGTAGAGTACCTCAAAAAAGGGTCCGTAATACAATGATTAAACTAGGTATTTATATCACAATTAACCTAGTTTTACAAGGAAACATAATTCTAATAGGACTCGGCCCAGTTGTCCTTCTTGAGTCCGGATTGTAGCCTGGTCGTTGAGGAGGGTCGTATTCTACTGGGTCGATAGATGCTCCCGGATGGGCTAGTCTGGTCGAACCGATCCCATAACCCTTAGTCGATCCGAACATTATAAGGGGTGCGAAATAGCCCCCATCAGACAACTTTGAAGTTGTCAATATACCTCTTAATTCAGGACCACTTACAAGTTATCATTATATCTTTTTCAAATAAGTGACACCATTTAAGTTGTCAAAATAAGGTTCTAAAGTGACAATGCCCTAGAAGTTGTCACAAATAAGAATTAGCGACACGGAATTAGTGACAACGCAGTGACAATATATTCTTGTCAATAAATCTCATCAGTGACAACATCTCATGCTAATGTGACAACTTGTGTTGTCACTTAAGAGCTTTTTCCTTGTAGTGCTTTAATTTTATTTACTCGCGAATTACATGAAACTAGTATATGCCCAAATTAATGTAATCTCGTGTCGTGCATATAATCACACTAATTATTAAAATAATATTTTATATAGTTAGATGTATTTATTAAAATTTTACATTTTATTACTAAAAGTTCTGAAATATATTTATAAGAATTGGTAAAAGTAAAATTTTGCACTTATTATATTGCAATATAATCGAGAAAAAAAAATGCATTTAAAAAAATTAAATAGTGAATACAAGTTACCTATACCAATAAGAAACATATGCATATCTTTAATATTATATACTCGCGAATTACATGAAATTGGCTTTTAAAATATCTAATCCTATCCTACTTACTATTATTTCAAGGGTGCTTTTTGGTCAAAATACTTAATTTTGACTCAAATTCTCTTTTTCTAAAATTTACAATTATTTTTAAAAAATAAATGGTCACATTAAAAAATAATTCCATGCCCCACTATCCTATTCCCACGGCTGATGTACAAATGCCACATTAAAAAAAATTAAAAAGAATTCCATGAACCATTATGTAACTAACTTATGCCCACGTTCTATGTTTAAAAAAAATCATTATGTAAAACTTATCTGACTTCCCATTTTTATAACAGTTATCATCTTTTTTAAATTATATTTTCTCTCATCTTTTTTTCCATTTCCATTACGTTCCTCTATCTCCTTTCTCTTCCTTTTCTCAAGAATTATCAAGCTTTCTGAAAAATGATGAATTAAAAACGAGTTGACAAACAGGTATATTTCTATTAAATTTCGTTATATTTTCATATGTATATATAATTTAGATTTTCTCATATTCTTTTAAGTGATTCAAGCCCTTCAAAAGAGGTGAATTAATGTGCGTTAGCAGCGGCTATTCAGGTGTATATATGTTCCGCTCTTACAAATATTATATCAATTATTTTCATCGGTTTAATTTTTATCCGTCTTCTTCTATTATTGTTTGGCTCTCAAGACATGAGAAACTCCTACATAATCAGAGGGGACTGCATCCAAAATGATGTTGTAAAAGACTCCATCGACTTCAAAATGCAAGTCATGTGTAATGTGTTTGAGGAAATGCTCAACTAAGATTTGTGAGTTGCATATCTTATTTATACTTCAACATCTAACTTTTAACTTCTTTCACATGCTTTGGGAACCTATATTCTAATTTATATGAAATTCAATATAAATATTAACATGATCTAATGATCTGTCTTTAACAAACTGAGAATAAAAAGTATGTATCAATTCATCTATTCCTATTTTCTGTAAATGTATACATTGATGTATTAAATTACTTCTCTTGGTATGGGATATAGATGCATGGAGATATCAGTTTTGAAGGAAAAATGCAGACCTTATCAACTAACTAGATAGTTCAAACAAGCCACACCACAATGTTTTAATACTTTTAATGTGGAATAGAGTTATTAGACAAAGAAAAATCTAAGTGAAAAAGAAATTACGGTTTGGTTCTTTATTAAAGTGCCTGCAATGATTAATTTTGACAATTCCATTCCTAATTGTATTATAGAGTATGAATATATTATGTCATCCTACCAGTTGGTGCTAATTAAAGAAGTACAAGAGAAAGTTAAAGAAGTACCAGAGAAAGACGAAAATATGTTCTACATTGCTTGGTAATATGATTTTTGTAAGCATTTTTCACATAGTGATACGAATTTTTGTTATTTGCAAGAAGTACATTGCTCATGTTATTATTGTCCAAGTTGTCAAGATTACTCGGTGGTGGTGCAAAGATTTCTAAAGGTATTTGGATTCAATTTTTTCCAGTTTGTTAGATTTGAGTTTTTTTTCATTATATAGAGTGCATGTTAAGTGATAATGACCGTGTAATTGAGTATCTTATTCGTAATTTATTTTTTTGTTTGCCATTATTTTTTATATGGTTTTTTATGTCATTGGAATGATTGCTTGATCTTTTCCTATTAAAAACTAAATATTACTTTTGAGGGACTTGAATGAGACATGTTATTGATAGCAATTAATAAATACAGAGATGATGGATTTTTGTATTGATGAAGTTTGAGATTTTTCTTGCTTCACTTATCTCTTTTTATTTACCTTCTTCTCTTTGTAGTTATCATGACAATATATGCAGAATTACTCCTCTCAAATACAAGTGATATATAGGGCAAAAATTAGAGCAAATTCATTGTAAAACGTATTGAAGTTACTGACCGGAAAGTTATATGCACTTATAACAATGGATTAAAGCACAACATTGTTGATGGACATGACTGACCGGAAATTTATATGCACTCATAACAATGGATTAAAGCACAAATTTGTTGATGGACATGACATGGAGGCAAAATTAGCATGGTAAAGAAACAGGGTTGGATCCACAATATAAGAGCACTGATGACTTTTTATGTCTCTGGCCAATATGTTATTTTTGTTTCTTTATAAACTATTGTGTTACAATTGTGGAATACTATTATAGTCTTTAAACAATTTTATGTGATGGTCGGAACACTTATCCACCTAGCATTTGCTTGTGTTCAAATAAGTTCATACTTAGGTTTGATTATTACGTTTGATAAATTGTTATCATATTGCAATACACTCCTTAATTGTAGCAAATCGTCTAATTGGAATTTTGTTAAGATGTGTTTATGTGCGTATGTGCATACATAAATATTACCTTTTTGTTGAAGCATAGTGAAGACTTTCTCAATATGAAACATATAATTATTTTTTCGCCAATTGAATGGATGGTGAAATTAGATTTGTCATTCCATAAGATAGACTTGATAGATATATAGAAAATAGACTTTTTGATGATTACAAAACATAGACCGTGAGTAGAAGGTCACAAATTGAGAAAAGGATAACTCAAAATATTGTACAAACATGATTAGTCTTTTACCTTAATAGAAAAAATGGAATCCCTCAAAGAACCGTTAAGTAGTAAGTACATTATCTTTGTTTTAAATTCATGTTTATCTTCAAAACAAAGTGATAATGTTTGAAATTAACCTTTATTATCTCATTCGTTAATATGGGTTGTAGATAATTTTTTTTCATTTTCATATGTCAGATTACTAATTTGTCATATAATTAATTATACAAAATTATTTAATATAATTCCGTGCATAGCACGGGTTTAGGCTAGTACTATATAAAGAAAAAAAGAAAAAGAATAACGCGTCACAAAATCTCCATTTACTTCCGAAAATTATGGGATGCATGGATTATTAGTTTTTAGTAGATAGGATGATTAATTCCTATTAAATAGGATCTAACAATAACATGGAAGCTTCTTAAACCAATCCTATTAACTTCTAGATTGTCTTCTCCCCTATATATTATTCACCCCCTGCATTCATAAGTAAATTTTTTTCTCATAAATTCACATATAAGGTTCTTTTTTCTTTGCTTCTTCCCTTCCAATTTTTCTTTTATAAAATCTCGATAAACCAAAATATCGTACGAGATACTATCGAAGATTGCCCGTTGAAGCACGATGTAGTCCAATATTTCGAGACTACTCTCCCTTATTAGACTTTGATAGGAATTTTCATGAGATGGAGGTTTAATTAATAATTAGTTTTGATGTTGATTTTATTACAAATATTAAAATCAACATCAATTACAATCTTCCACATCATGAAAATTTCTATCCAAGATTAATTTGGGAAACTGGTCTCAAAATAATGGACTTTTTAGATTACTATTTTCTATTAAGGTTGGTGTGTATTCCTTTTTTTTGTGAGAAATTTCAATTGTAAAAGAAGAGTAAACGATTCTTGATCTATATATGCTAATCATTTGAGAATTAAAGTTCCTTGTTACATTTTTGTTTTCTTTCATTCAATTCTTGAGTTCTTGAATTGAATTCTTTTGTTCAATTTTGTTTTCATTCAATTATTGAGTTTTCGGATATGAGAGTGTATATTTTGTATTATTCTTATATGAATCTTGAAAATTTGGTAATTTGTTCCAATTGCGAGGCCACACACCTCCAATTTGAAATTAACTGGTGAGCGCGTGATGTTCACTATCGCAATTAAGTCGAAAAGTCTCAAAATTGCTTCGAATTTGTGACATATGGGTAAAAAATAGAGTCGAAAAGTCTCAAAATTGCTTCGAATTTGTGACATATGGGTAAAATACCAAATTTGAATATTTAATAGGGTTAAACAATATTATAACATTAAATTAAAGACATTGTAGCGGGTTTAGCAGATTTGTGAAAGATGCAATTATAAACAATTTTCTAATAAATTATGCCTTAGTTAATATAATTTTTTCTCTCTCTCTAATTCAATCTATTTAAATTAGACTAAAAATACATTTTACGAGAGAATCTCTTTCAATCCGAAATACATGGACTAAGATTGACGAATTCAAATTAGGCCAATGCATGTAAAAAAAGTTACGTTGTGAAGATTCATTGATTATATCATGTGAGATTGAAAATCAAACCAAATTACTCTATATTTGACTCAAACTCATTTAATAAGACTCTCATTTAAATTCGATTTCGTGATGCATATTAAACATGCTTTAACAACATTTTGTTGTGTAAAAAAAAACTAGATTTGGTTACGACATTCCTACATAAATTAAATTGGGATTGCATTATCTTTTGTATTAAGGATGTAAACAAAAAAAATTTATCCACCAAAAATTAGCTATGAGAAATTTCAATTCTTTTAAGGGTGAGTATGTCTTAGCGATTCGAAAATCAATTATAGGAGAATTGATTTTACTAAAATTGATTTTGGTAATAACTGATTATAATAAAAATTAATTATAGAATAATTGCTTTTGTGTAATAGCTTTTACAAAAGTAACACTTTAGCAGCTTTTAAAATAAGTTGATTTTTTGTTTCTTGAAATCCCAAAAGTGATTATGATCTCGGGGGCCAAACACCATGAAAATCACAATTGAGCAAAAGTAATTTTTATAATCTGGACTAAACACTTTAAAAATCACAGTACAGATCTAAAAGTGATTTTAAGAGCTTCAACCGCTAGGCCAAATTCACCCTAAGAAATTAAAGAAAGTGTTTTTTGGTAATTTGATCAAGGCACTTAAAATGATTCTGAAAAAAAAAAAAAAAAACGGCACGTGACAGAGGATCACCCTGTCGGATTCCTCTTTTCGGTTCCACAGATCTATTTTTTTTTTTGGGATGATGATGTAGTAGTAAATATATTGTACTCTAATTATGTGGAAATAAAATGTTGCCAAAATAATGAGTAAAAGGAATTTGAAAATTCTACACTTTTTTAAATCGAACTAAATGCCAAAAAAAAAAAAAAAGATCGCATGTGCTTAGTCTAATTGGCAAAAAACCTAGCAAAAACTCTGTTTTGTTTTTTATTAGCAACAAATTCAATTTAAAATTTCAATTCATAAATTATAAGGAGATTATTGTCAATTTTTTAAGTGAACATGATTTTAATTGAATAGGGGTGTTTCTAGAGATTTTAATTGGGATATACTTACCATTTTGGCTTATAGGATTTTTTTTTTAACTAATAAAAACTAAACATAAGATATTTTTCTAGTTAGGTAAAGGTATTTTTTGCATTTCGTGGTTGCTCTTCCATTATATGTGCGGAAGAAAAAGAATTAGTGCATGTGCATCCATGGTACAACATAAGAAGAAGATTAAATTCAGTTCCGAAATTTAAGGAAAAGTTGGCTTCATAATTTCATCTCCATGTAATTGGTATGCATATATTAATTTGATTAATCTCAACCGTTAACTACACCACATCATCCATGCAACGGCTATACCAAATAATCTCTCGTGCGAAAGATTACACTCTTATAATTTCCACATACATCCTTTCCGTATAATATGGTTCTACATATATGGGAAATTCTTATCCAAACCGGGTTTGGCCGAACCCAAACTAATTACGTGGCAAGTGTAATACACTTGCTTTATGATTGGATGTAACTTCCACGAAAATGACCAATCACAAAACAAGTGCAATACACTTGCTTGGTGATTGGATGGATTTGACCAAGCCAAGCTTGGACAATAATTTTCCTACATATATCGCTTAGTTTGTTTAATTTTTTTTTTGAGAAAATATTAGCTTATATCTGAAGCTAATTCTTATCCAAAATATCCTGTTATTAGTCCTTATCCAATATTTACCTCCGAAAAATATGGGGCACTCCCCTATAAATTCTTCACTCCATGCTTTCTCCGTAAGTAATTTTCTCACTAAAATTTTTCCTTCGTTTTCTTCCTCTTCAATTTTCTTTTTTAAAATTTCAACCACCCAAAATTAAGATTGCCATGACGTAGTCCATTGTTTTGAGACTATTCTCCCTTATTAGGCTTTAATAGGTATTAATTCTCGTGAAATGGAGGATATTCTGGATGTTGATTTTATATATTAAAAAGTTTTTATATATATAAATATAATAAATATGTATCAATTATGAATATTAATTAAGATCATCATCCAGTTACTATCCTCCATTAAATGATAATTCCTATTCACGGTTAATTTGGGAAATTGGCCTCCAAACAAATCGACTTTTTTAGATTGTTTGATTCATTGAACTTGGATGCTTATTCCTTGTTCTTGATTTAGGTAACAATTTTCAATTGTGATGTAAATTTAACAATTAATTCTTAATACTACTTCTTATTAAGTTTGTATTTTCTTGATTATATAAGAGAATTTATTTTACATTCATCATCCTATAGGAATCTTGGAAATTAAGTCGATACTAATATATTTGGAATTTATGTTTTGCACTTTTGCAATCTTAAATTGACTTTGAAATCGTTTCAATTGCTCGTAGGAATCTTGAAGTGGAGATCGGCATTTAATTTTTGTCTATAGTTTGTACTTTACCTTCTTATTTTGTAGAATGAAAATTAATTAGCAAAGTAAGGGTTAATCCCGTTCGATTGGGCTAAACTCGTAAAATAATCATGGATCAAAATTTTTGTTTTACTAACTACAAAATGGCCGGTCCGAGAATGTAAGGCTTTATCTCGATTGATTAAAATCATGGATCAAAATTTTCAACGTTTCTATTGAAAATATTTTTGAATCAATATAAATCAAAATAAGGTGTATTTCCGAAATCAAAATATTTACCTTTGAACTTTCTCTTTTTCTAAATTTAATATTTTTTTTAATAATTTTTCCTAGTGTTTTAGAAACGTTCCCGAAAAGTTTTAATAATCTTCTAGCCACATGTTATACATCGAAAACGAAAATTTGATACATAATTAAAAACATGTTACAACTTCCTATTATTTCAAGGGGTATTTTGGTTAAAGAGTTCAATTTTGACTGAAATTCTTTTTTCTCCTGTTTTTGAATTTATTTATTTATAAAAAATATCCAGTTTATCTGAAACAACTCCATCATATCCTTTATACGTTCTTTTAATTTTTTTGTACCCTTTTTTTCTCTCTTTCTATAAACCATATCTCCCACTACCTCGAATTGTTCAGAGCTACCTTCTAGATAGTGCCTTCTGGACTTAACAACATGTGCCAAATGAAGGATCATTAATATTTAATATATTAATTTAGAACTAATTAGAGACTAACACATATTGCTCATTAAAATCCAGAAGACATTTATATCATCAATATTCGCCTTTAGTTAGGTACTTTTACAAACTACACACATAGTTTTAATTTTTAAAAACATTTGAGCTTTTTGTCCTACAATTTTACAAAATTGAATTTTTCCTCCCAATGTTTAAAGCATATTGCTCTTATACCATAATATAGTATACTTATACAAGTTTTGTCTCATACGATGATTCAAGTTTTACATTGTTGGTCTCAAATGAAGCGCGGGACAACAAAACATAATATTTTAATTAATTAAAATCATTTCTAATTTTATCAAGTGTTTGACCTAAATTATTGTTGATTCAATCATATGTAACCAAAGTAACAAAAGTGAAGTTACAATTTTCTCTTACACGCATATCAAATGTTGTTTTACACATAACTAAAATATATGTAAACAGTCTTCTTAATTTTTTTTTTGATAACCCAGGTGTACAAGTTTACACTAGACTAATCCTGGACCCTCAGAACCCTTGCTCTAGAACCCTGAAGGATGTAAATCGCAGGATGTGCCTCCACCAAGCATCGGGATCCAACCATACTGCTGTACACTCTGCGCACAAAGGGGTCTTCACCACAAATGACCCTTAGATAGACCCATAAAAATGCTTCCATATTAATATTCTTAAAATAATGTATTATGTAAAATGACAATTTAATGTAATTCTGTGCATAGTACGGGAATAAGCTAGTCTACTACTAAAATTGATATATTAAAAAAAAAATGGTGAAGCTTACGTGATTTCACTAAAAAAAATGAATTCAGTGACAAAATATTAAGTGATGTTGTTGAAATTGTTACTTTTTGTATATATTTAGTGATAAAAATATTAGTTTTGTCACAATAATAATAGTTACAAGTGCAATAGTGACAAAATATATTTTTAAGTTGTCACTAATTGCTATTAGTGATAAGTGTATGGAACTTAAATTGTTACTATTTACAATTAGTGATACATTTTTATTGACAACCTAGTGACAATAAATATCGTCACAATAATTTAGTGACAACCTTTTAGTTGTCACTTTTGTGGTATCACTAAATGTTAATAGTGACAACTTTTTCACATTTTTTGTCACTAGTATATCTATATACATCATTTTAATGACAATATTTTAATTCTTGTCACTTTGTCATTTATTATTTTATCACTAAAATTTAAATTATTTTGTAGTGTTTCATGAAATTAAAAAATTGGGCGATCAAGTCTAGAAGAATATTATTGGTTATATGCATTAATAATTAATGGAGAGATAAAGTTGCCATCTGACGACCATAATTGATCCGCAGGTAACAGTAGTCTTACAAAATTCAAATAAAATACTACAATAATAAACTAAATTTCCATGCCCTTTTTTTTTTACTTAACTGTGTATTTACGGCTCGGACTAGTGTACATTAGATATAAGCCTTTCGCAATGTGGTGTCTTTAGTAGGATTTAAATTTGAGTTTCGCCTCTAAGAGTACGTCGCAAGTCATTACCACTTGACCCAATTACATCAGGAGATGGCATGCAGCTTAACTAATTATTGTAAAAAGTCAGACATTTAAGTAGTATAAACACCATGTACAAAATATTCTTGTAATTTTTAAAACTACAGAAAGTTCCTTGTAACATGACTAAACTTAATGAGGATTCGAGTTTAAATCACCCTTAATTTTTTATTATCAAAGTGCTCTTTAAAAGTCAAAGGTTCGACATGGAAACTGTAATACTTCAAAAACAAAAGCAAAACAAAAAATATATTGCTCTTCGTTGCTTGTAATAGTATAGAACATTGACGATTTAAACACTATTTGCATATCAATATTTCTAGGTTAATGTGTATTTCGACTGTTGATCAATAAATCATTTTGATATTCATATCTTTATCTTCTTAGTTACAGTTGCAACACACATACACACGCTTTGTTTCCACAACCAATATTGGTTCAACGTGTATTATGATTGACTTTCATCCAGAATTGCGTAGACACTAAATTGTCTAAGTTTTGCGGCCAGACAGACATAAAGAACCATCAAGAGGTAATAATTTGTATTACTCCATCAATCCCTTGGGCCTTGACTTAGTTAGATTTTCCATAGGTGCACTACTTGGTTACCAATTCCTGTAAATTACGTTGTACGTTATTCATCAAATGTATTGGCAAGCCCGCACATTAATTTTAGATCTACTGATCGTCAATATGTTGGAACCAGGGGAAATTTACTACCAATTAATACCAAATTTGAAAATCCAGTATTATATTTGAAAAGAAAAAAACTTGTACCAATAATAACATTGAATTACTTGTATTTTAACGTGTCTTAATTTTTCAAATTGAGTTGTTATTGTACACTAGTAAAAAATAGAGGTACATATCACTCCAAGGAATTAGAGTATTGACTACCATGTATTCATTATAGCTTATAATTAGTCGCAAAATACAAGTCATGGCTTGAAGTAGTGGTGGAAACATCCATCATCACTAAAGTCATGGTGGATATTTCTACCATGACTACAAGTTGTGGTGAATACATTCGCCACCTTTTCACAGACCACCCATGAAAAATGGTTGTGAAATCGTGATGGTTGAGTTTTGACAATGCCTTTGAGATTTTCATCACCGCTTTTAGCCGTGGTGAATAGTCTTATTCCTTATAGTGATTATTGAAGATTGATTTGATTTTTACATTGAGTTTGAGATGAAATTTGAACTTGGTTTTATTTTTACTAACTCAAATATGCTTTAGTTGAGTAAAAGTCAAATATCATGATACTTTTATATGTATTTTGTTACTTTTAAGATTGTTGATTTGAGGCCTTAAATTTCAAAAATTAATTTGATATGATATGTCAACAAACTGAACTCAGATAAGCTTTTATCGATCTACATCGAGTCGAATTTTGTCAAGATTTATGTAATTTTCATTCATACCAAGATAATACTAACATACTATTAAAATTGACATATTAAAAAAAAATGGTGAAGTTTTCGTGATTTTATGAAATTAAAAAAGATGAGATGAATTATGTATAGAATTATGACATTTCATATTGAAAATTAAAAATTGAGCGATGAAGAAAAATATTGATAATGTACATTAATAATTAATGGAGAGATAAAGTTGCGATCTGACGCAATAATTGGTGCACCGGTAATATTATTAGTCTTAAAAAATTCAAATAAAATACTACAACAATAAACTAAATTTTTATTTTTTTATCTATTAAACTGTGTATTTACGGCTCGGACCAGTGTATATTGGGTATAAATCTATTGAAACTAAATGTCCAACATTGGTTGAAAATAATAGTTAAGTCCATTTTATAAAGTTTCGAGCAATTCTCACCTTACAAGCTAGCTTTTGAAGTTGAGTTAGGCTCAAGCCATGTTAGTGGACTTCGCCCAATCCATGTGATGAATTCTAATGTGATATCATAGCCCAAATTAAATTGGGTCACCTTCTTTCGTGATAAACTCCTCCTTGTACGCAATATGGACTTCAATATCTACCCACACACTTATGTAGAAGCCAAAATCAAGCACCAGTTATCCGATTTTCTCAAACAACCCGACAACAAGTCTATCCATCAATTTCTTCCGGTGGATCCTAAGTTTTTGGATTTATTATCCTCAAAAACATATGTAGTCATGATTCAAATAACCGAATTCGATTGTGGTGGCATTGCCATTGGCTTGCACACTTCACACAAGATTATCGATGGATATTCACACACAATATTTCTCGCTGCTTGGGCAGCTGCAGCCCGTGGACCGACTTCTTCTAATTTAGAAGAAGAAATAATTCCTAGTTTCATTTCACCTTCTATTTTCCCATCCAACTCTGCGCTGCCCGAGAACAAAACATGGATGTCCTGGCTTCCGTCTTCAAAACAAAGTAAACATGTTACCAAACGGTTCCTATTTGGGTCTTCATCAATAATCAACTTGAAAAAGAGCGTAGACGCCCCAACCCGTGTAACAGCTGTAACTGGCCTTATTTGGAAATGCGTCATTGAGGCTTCTAGGCCTAAGAAAGATATCAGTAATAATTGCAAAAAACTTTGTATTTTGTTTGTCGTTGTCAATCTAAGGAAAAAAAGCTCACCACCAATGCCAAATTACTTGATTGGGAACATTATATGGAATGCTAGTACAACTATTACTCAAAGCAGATCAGATGATGATGATGATCACAATGATGGTTTGGAATTGGATGTCATCGTTCGACGCATAAAGAACACTATAGATGAAATTAACAGTGATTTTATTGAACAAATGAAAGAAAAGAGTGGTCTTTAAAAGTTGCGGAGCAATTGAATGAGATGCAAAGGTTTTCTCCTGCTGATGAAAATATTATATGTATGGCTGTATCCAGCCTATGTAATAGTGGGTTACATGAACTAGATTTTGGGTGGGGAAAGCCGATTTGGGCAAGTGCTGGTAATGCAGATGCATATAATCCTTTACTTAGTGGTTGTAATTTAATGTTTTTGATAGATACGAGGTCCGGAAAATGGATTGAAGCGTGGGTGACTTTACCCGAAGAAGTCACGACTGTTCTTGAGAAAGATCCTGAGTTACTTGCTTTCGCCTCCGTGAATCCTAGTCCTCTCGAAACAGGTGATTGATTGATTCTATAAATTAGCTACCGTACAAATTCCATGATTGTATGTTTGCTTGTCTTTCAATTCCAAAAATAATAGTTACCACTTTTCATGAGGGTTTATTTTGTCTCACTTGTTCTAGTTTCCATGTATTTTCTTCTATTTATGTGCAATATTTTCAGAATTATCATGAGTACTTGATAACTCCATATCTTGCATTACTATCCACATACTTTCCCAGCTATAGTTGTATTGTTTCCGAGAGTTTTGGGATTGATTCGAGTCGTTTCAAGCAGGGGCGGACCTAGAGGCTTTTGGTTGGGGGGGGGGGGGGGGCGAGATTTTTTAATAGCAAATTTGATATTTTCTGTTATTGAGATAAAATGACAACTTAATGAAAATAAATAATTTTGTATATTTATCTAATAAAAAGTGAAAAAATATATTAGTAATTTTTTTTAAATAGTTTCATTCAACAAATGATTCAAGATATTGAGTAATCTTAAAAAACATAAACATTTTTACAACATAAATCCATTCTGTCATCGATCACTGCTGGGTCGGTTGGTGAGTCACCAAAAAAAATAGTTAGCATGTATCTCCCTGGGTCATACTTGAGTATCACATCGTAGACCCCCACCCCAACTCTATCTTCCTTATCAGTGAATCGGAACATACCAATTCTGTAAAAAAAAATTGCTATAAGAAGTACAAAAATTAGTACTAGAATTTTTTTTTTTTACTATGGTGCATTTTATAAAATCAAATTTTTTTTATTATAAATATTATGATTATAACCAAGACACTAATAAATTATTAACATAAAAATATTTACAATAATGTATTACACATACCATGTTAATGTTTATAAATTAATCCATATATTTACAAGGGTGAAATATAGTTTCCTCCCTTAAAGTATGGGGTATCAGTTACCCCCTAAAATATCATTTGTAACACGAACCCCCCTATGTTATAGTTTTGTAGTTTTTATTCCAAAAATACCCCCGCCCCTTTCATAAATAAAAATATCTTTATTAATTTATACAAATAAAATTGTCTCTTTATACATTCATCCACCAGACAATATTATGTTTTGATTTCTTCATTTTTTTTTACCATACTTTTTTCAATCTCAAATTTCTTCTTCATTTTCATCTCATTTTTTTATAACCAAAAGAAGCAAAATAAATAAAGAAATTGAAATTTAATATTGTTTGGTAAATGGATATATTCATAATTAATAAAAAAAATTGATGAAGAAATGAAGAAATTAAAACATAATATTGCTTGATGTCAACCTTGAATTTTGCGAAAAGAATTCAAAGGAGAATTACTCAATATTTTTAATAATAATTCGTACCGAAAATAATGAGATAATTATCACCAAATAGAAACATAGAAAAATATAAAGAAAAAAATTGAAATAGAAATATAAAAAATTGAAACATAAAATAAAGAAAACAAATTGAAACATAAATCAAGAAAAAAAATGAGACGAAAATAAAGAAAAAGATTGAGACCATAAAACCGAAGGAAATCGAAGAAATGAAGAAATTGAAATATAATATTATTTGGTGGATGGATGAATTCATAATTAACATAATTTTTTTTGATAAATTAATAAAAAAATAATGTATTTGTTTCAAAAGGGATGGGGGTATATTTGGAATAAAATATTTAATAATATAACATAGGGGGGGTAAGTGTTACAATTGATACTCTAGGGGGGGTAAATGATGTCACCCCCATATTTTAAGGGGGGAAAGTGTATTTCATCCTATTTACAATAATCGGGAAGAATGAAAGAAAAATAGTTTATAACTGAAAAAGAATCACAAATGAAGCTTAGGAGAATCGAATCTGGGTCTCCAGGTTAAAAATGTAGTAAGCCAACCACTCTACTACTAATTCCATTTGAACATATTTGACAAATACATCTATAAATATATTTATTCCAGATTTTTTTGGGGGGCGACCGCCCCTGGTTTCTAGTCGGAACGGATTTCCTATCACATATCAGTGTCACACCTTTATGTCACACCAATGTATGAGTGACATTTGTCTCTTTCTTAAAAGTTGTTATGTATCAAATAACATATACCCGTACTTAATAGATTTTAAAACGTTAAAATAGGTTGTAAATGGCAAAAAAAAGGAAACAAAATCTCTAAATTTTTTTATGGTCAAGATTATGGCTCTTTCTTTTCCACCATTCTTTAAAAAATTTCAACCAAAGACACATGTTGTGCGAATTCTTCAACTGAAGAGCTTGCATTTTCCCCATAGATGAAATTATGTTGTGCGAGTTCTTCAAATTATTCTAAATTTAAGTTTTCGTAGAAAATATATGAGAATATTTTTGCATTACATAATCAAAAACAAAAGTGAGGGTATGAGAATATATTTGCAATACCTTAACATAATATTACTGATACACAAACACTTGGACATTCATATAAACTTTGGTTGATATTTTTAGAAGAAGGGAGGAGAAGAAGGAGCCATGGTGTGATGATCTACCATAAAAGAAAAGTGCAGGAATTTTCCTTTTCTATATTTAGGTCATCTCTTTCCTTGCTTGATTTACAACCTAATTTAATTACCTTCAATTATTAAATCTTAAGTGTTTATTTATGTTATTTGATACATAATAATTTTATGAGAAAGACACATGTCAATCACATATTGGTGTGACACAAATGTGTGACACCGATATGTGATAGGAAATCCGTTCCGGTTTCTAGTAGTTTTGCATATCATATGATGTAAATCAAAGAAACATTGGTAATTAGCCATATACTTCATGTTTATTACCACTTGGTTGAACCATTATCACTTTAGTTCCCATACTTTACAAATTATATTTTTGGTCCCCAATTGTTATAATATTGAACTTTTGCTTCCACACTTTATACAACACACTCTCACTTTTATTTCCATATAGAGCATTGTCGATCCCATAATTGAATCGACATTTGATGCTTTTGGCCCTACATGACTGTCTCAAGTTTTGATGAGATAAATTATTGAGAATTTAATCACGTGAGATAAGATTCATACAAACTAATTTCAAACAAAACTGAAAATCCAAAAAATTATTCATAAATTTTTTTGTAAAATTTACATATACAACACATAAAGCAAACCGTAAATCAACATTTTTCTTCCTATCTAAGGAGCTTTTACGCAAACTATTAATGTGACAATTCAGTAAATTAAAAATAATAAATGAGAATAAACTAAATCAGTGGTATAAGTCGGTTATGTATGCACTTACATAAATTATTTGGGTCGAAAAATTTATAGTTGTTTTAATTAAAATTCAAGTTAAATTCTTTTCTTTTGTTTCAGTTAAGCATTTTATCTTTAAATTTGAACCTCATTAAAGTCGTTGAATTTTAATAGATTTTTTTTTCAGCACCATTTGTTTTTCTACTCTGGATTTTGAAGTAAACTAAAAAAAAAATGTGTTGCAAAAAATGGTATCATATTTTGAAGGAAATAAAAAAAAAATGTGTAGTCATGCACGTTATATAGCATATGGGTATGCAAAACACATGCTTATTCGCACATAATTGAGAGCCATTAGCACTTTTAGTTAGGTACTTTTACAAAATACATACATAGTTTTAATTTTAAAAACATTTGAGCTTTTTGTCCTACAATTTACAAAATTGAATTTTTTCTCCCAATGTTTAAAGTATATTGCTCTTATACCATAATATAGTATATTTATAGAATTTTTGTCTCATACGATAATTCAAGTTTTGTGTTGGATGAAAATGAAGATCAGAAGACAAGTAATTAGAAGTTTGAAGGGAGGTTTTGATGATTTCCAAAACATCATAACCAGCTAAGTTAGGAAAGCTTAATTAAAAACCCTTGTTAGAATTTTGATTAAAGATTAAAAGAGTCATCTGGTAAATCAAAATTCAAGATGGTCCAAGAAGACTACTGATCTGCTGTTGAAGAAAGAAATCAGATTGGTGACGATCAGAAGACTCAAATCAGATTTGTTCAAGTTTGGGATCAGCTCTGTTCAATAATCAGACTGGTATTCTCATCATACGAGTGGAAAGGCTCAGAAAGTCTCTCCAACGGTAATAAATGCACTTGGAGTAATAAATGCTGAAGTCCGAGGGTATTAAAGACAAATGATTGAAGGAAAACCTCGTATCAGCTAGGTGCATTAAATGCTGTCGGACAGAAAGTACTATTTGCAGTACTGTCACTGTGTAGAGAGCCGTTCGCGGAAATTAAGGACCAGTACCCGAGGAATTTGAATCTTGTCTCTCTTCAACATACATTTTTCAAATCCTGGAGTATAAATAGTTCATGAGACGAAGAGAAGAACAAGAACACAATCTCTGAGAGAAAATCCGAAGCAAAATCTTTAAGTCTCAAGAGCAGCTCACTCACCAGCTTTGTCATTTGTTGACACAAGCAGAAGTTGAAGATCAAAGAAAAACATATTTTCTGAGTGAAAAACTGTTAGAGTGTTGTGCGAAGTGTAGATCCATCTTTGTGAGTGATCTAACTTCAGTGGATAGGTCTTCTAAGTGATTTCCTATTGTGAGCTAACGGCCAGATTCATTTGTTGTTTTTGCGTAAGTGTTGTATAATGTAAACTTTGTGATTATAGTATAACCCAAGATCTAAGTGACTTGGAAGAGTGGACTAAAGGATTTAAATCCATATAACCACTATAAAAATTCTGTGTGTTATTACTTTGCATTTTTACTTGTATATTTTCAAGATTGCATAAAAACACTTTATCAGAACTGTTGAAAGATTCTGTGAAAAGAACTTTATAAAACTGGGGATAAATCTTTCAAACTGTTAAGAGTTTACTTGTGAAAAACACTTTATAAAAATCCGCTGCAAGTACTCTGCTTTTAAAAGTTGTTTTCCTGAAATCAGCTAAGTAGTTTAAGGAAAAGTGGTTAACTGTGCTGTTCAAAGATTTGTTCACTGATCAGCCTAGTAAACTTACTGACCTCAACAACTTAGTCTGCTAACAGTCGAGTGAAAACTTTTTAAAGTGAAAATTTTTCAGAGGTCTATTCACCCCCCCTCTAGACCTCATCTGACCACTTGGGACCAACAAGTGGTATCAGAGTAGGTGGTTCATTAGAATCAGCTGTCTGATCAATGAGCTTGATCCGAGTGTTTTTCAAAGGTTTTCAAACTTTTTCAAAAGAGGATATTTTTGAAAAATCAAAATTTTTTGAAAATGGATTGTATCAGTCATGTTCCCCACATAGCCGGTATGAGCTTCGAAGACTGGAAGATCAGAATGGAGATCTTCTTAGCTGCTTACAATGATAACATGTACACATGTATCAAAAAAGGTCCATTCAAATTCACCAAGACTGTAAAGGTTGATGAAGTAGACATAGTAGTGGAGAAAGATTTAAATGAGATGACAGCTGAAGAAATCAAGCTGTACAATCTGGACAAAGTTGGCCATTTCATCATGACCAAAGCCCTGGACAATGATCGATTTGACAAAGTCAAGCATTGCAAGACTGCTAAAGAGATGTGGGATAAGGTTCGTGACATGAGCGAAGGAAACGATGAATCAAAGAGCATCAGCTGAGTGTTGCTCTAGAAAAGCTGGATAACTTCAAGATGAAGTCTGCGGAAACCATTGACCAGATGGATACAAAGTTCGCAAAGACATTAAAGTTCTCAAGCATGGAAAATCCTTCACAGACAAGGAGATAACCGTCATTGCTGAAGGCTCTGCCTCCAAAGTTCAACATGAAGGTGACAACCATGGAAGAGTCAAGAGATTTGGGGAAGATCTCACTCACCGAGCTGTTCTCAGTACTCAAGGCTTATGAGTATAAAGTGCTAAGAATGGGTGTTGAAGAAACCTCAACTTCAAGTCTCACAACTGCTTTGATTGCTGCTGAAAATCCAAGAAGACCAACATACAAAAGCAAAGATGTGGACTCATCTGATGAAGCCACAATACTCAACAAAAAGGAGTACACAGCTGGAGACGTTGCATTGCTGATGAACAACTTTAAGAAGTTCTACAAAAGAAAAATGAAGAACAAATACAACAATGCTTCCACTTCTAACCCTAACTAATGTGCTACAATTGCAGGAAATTGGGACATTTCATCAGAGACTGCCCATATCCTAAAGTTGAGAAGTATACAGAAGAGGAAAAGAGAATCAGAAAGGAAAGAAAACATCAGAAATGCAAAGTGCTGTTAGCAGAAGCAGAGAAGCTAGCTGCTATCTACTCATCTGATTCAGATTCAGACACTTCTGATGAAGAGTCTACTGAAGAAGAGAGTCCTGCACTCATCTGCCTGATGGACAAGGAATCTGATAACTCTGAGGATGATGAGGTAACTCCTCTTGAGAATGAATTATTCAATTCATTTGAGCAAATGGTAGCTAATAATACAAGTATTGTTGATGCATTTGCTAAGTTTAAGGAAGAGATGATATTGCTGAGAGAGCAAAACAGTTAACTGAAACTTAAGGTTGAAAAACCAAAAGAATCAGCTGAATATAAACTGCTTGAGCAAGAAGATGAATCTCTAAAAGCTGAATGTGAAGTTTATAAAGGTAAAATCATGGAACTTGAAAATATAATTGAGTCTCAGGAAAAATCATCTGTTGCATCAACTCATATCTCTATTAAACAGAAGATACCTGTAGAACAGGACAAGTTAGAACTGAACCATACTGAAAAATTTGTATCAGCTGACAACAGTAAGGTCATTCTGTATGTTCAGACTACTAAACATGCTTCACCTGAGAAAGAATTAAAGGAGAAGAAAGCTCCTAAGGCTAAAAAGAGCAAAGAGCCTAGTGTAGGAAAACAGACTGGTAAGACTAGACAACAGAGTCCTAAGAAGTCTGCTGATAAGGCTAAAACCAATCAGACTTGATCTTACGTGATTTCGTTTGTTCGATCAGGGGTGGATCGTGATGCAATGGTAACAATATTAAAATGAAAGCGAAGACCAATAGTAATTGTATTAGAATTAACTGAATACAAATACAAGGATTTTGGGTCCTACTCGAGCATTAATGGATGCCGTACAAGCTAGAGAGCGAAATACTTATGACCAAAACTATGCTATATTTCCCAAGTGAGTCCGAGCAGCAGTCTCTAAGCCAGAGCACCTGGGAAGTTGTGTCCGGTGTCATAAATGCATGGGGTATTTATAGCTGAAATCAGGGTCTAGGTAATCCATCCGCAGGCGTGCAATTCTCGGCCCATAAGTTTGGATCAAAGCTCGGCCCAACAGTTAAATTTGGATCCAGGGCCGTCTGTACTTATGGTACCCGGGCATCGGGATCGAACTCGGTCTTCCGAAATAAATACTGTTCGATCTCGCATGATTGTAGAAAAGGCAGAGCCTAAAATATCCCTCATCAATACTCCCCCACTTCTCGAGCGTAAAGTGAAGCTTGAGCTCGAAGAAGTATTCATAGCCCAGGACGATTAGGGGGATTAACCAATCACGGCATAAGCTTCGGGTATGCCTCATTAAAAACCTGACTCGGAAAAACCCTTTTGGGATAAAAAACGGGTCAGGGAAAAAGAGTGCATACTTAAGAAACCGTGTAATGATGCCGTACCCGACATTGTCCTTGTCGTTCGTTGTTGAAATAGGAATTTGTGATTTGGTTATTTCATCGCCATTCTATCTTATCAATCTCCTTATCCCGTGGACGGGTGTGAAAATACGGGGATAACGTTTCTTTGATGTATCGTTCGTTACGTGGGTCTTCAATTTAGGAATTCCGAAAAGTATTGGGGCCGCATGTGTAATTTTTCAAAAATATGATTTTAAGTTTACCTTGAGGGAGTTCAACCGTCGTGGTTACTCGGGGAGCGGTTTGCAATTTCCCATTTTGTCCCCGTATATATAGTTAGACGGAGGGTCGCTGTTTATCAAAGATTCTAAGGAGAAAACTCTAGATCGGAGCTGACAGATCGATAAGTGAATTCTAGCAATATTTTTCGAGCAATCTTCGTCTACTCATCATGTCGAGTTCAGTAGATTTGAAGGGAAAATCTTCTTTAGAGGAAAATGAGGCCGATAATCGAAAAGAGAAAGAAGTTGTAGAAGCTCGATCATCCGAGACCGAGAATCCGCGAAACTCGAGTTTCGCCTCTGAGTCCATTGGGGAGGGGCGGGAGTCGAATTCTGAACCGGAAGACAGCGAAGACGAAAATTCAGGTGAAGCGACAGTCTCTGACGAGGAAAATGTAGAGCATGGGGAACTTCCCTTGGGGAAAAACGAGCAGAAGAAGTATAGATTGAACCGTAATGTTGTGGTCACGATTTTTGACTGGGAAGAGCCTTCGACCAGCGCAGGTTTAAACATGACCGAAGAGAGGGCATATGAGATCGTCTGCTCTTATAAGGAAAAAGATCTGGACGAGTTGCAGGAAGAATTCGGCCCATATCTAGGCGCCGGTTTCTCGATTGTGCTTCCTACTTCTGATCAACGGGTTACCGACCCTCCCGTGGGCTGTCAAGCCTTTTATTCCAAACATTTCCATTATGGCCTACGCATCCCCTTCCCTCCTCTGATAGAAAATATTCTGGATGCTTTTGAGTTGACTCCTTGCCAGATTTTACCGAACTCTATCGGTTTAATTATAGCCTTTTGCGTGCTGATGAAGGCCAAAGGGAAAAAGACGGTCTCCCAGAACTTTTGGCGGATATTCCAGATGAGTGCTTCCACGTCTTCGAACGCGGGTTATGTATATTTTTCTCAGAGACCAAAGACTTCGATCTTATCAGCCAATGTCAGCAGCAATTTGAAAGGATGGAAGCACGAGTTCTTCTTTATCCGAGGGCCAGATTCTCCGCCTTCCGAGGACAACCCCGAGCCTACTCCGTATAATTGGCCTGGGGCGAGAACATGGATATATGGTAAACGCCGTCTTGTGGGAAGTATGAAAAGTGAGATATCAGATGAATTTCTGAAATCTCTCCGTGCTGACCCTCATCAGACAGCGTTGATGACACAGGAGGCGGTTTTGCGATTGGTCGGGCTTAGTAGTTGCTCTTTTCCTGCCGATGAGATTGATTTCGGGAAAGCCCGGATAGATCCTGCTAACGCTCCTTCCACGTTAGCCGAGATCGTAGACAAATTTCGAACATCAATAGCTGGTCGACATGTCGCTTCCTTTTCAAAGGGTAACAAGGGTCGGCCTCGTCCTCAAACATTGAAAACCTCTCGGAAGGCGACTGGATCTAAGGCCGGGGTTGGGGCCAATGCAACTTCTAACGCCTTACTGGTAATTCCTCAGACTACCGAAATAGGAAATTCTCGGGCTAGAGCTGAAGTGGAGGAGATTTCTAATCATCAAACTTCCGATACCCTTCGATCTGTTTTTCCGACCATTTCCTCCGACCCGAGCGACGAGGGGTATAGTAACTATACCCTCCTGGAGAATCGTGCCAGAGAGATTTTGCAGGCCAGGATGGCTCGCAAAAGAAGTGGTGATGTCCCTGAGTCCTCCAGGAGAGTTAAACCGTTTAGTCGAGGACCGAATCCTATAGTGTGTCGGGCCGGCCATTCCGAGCCAGATCTGGCCGATTTCATTGAAGATCATTTGCGAGGACCAAGGGCGGCTGGATACCCGGAGGGTGGGACTGTTGAATCTGACTTAGGCCCCGAGGGCGAGCACACGGTGGATAAATCTCTTCGGATGTTCCTGGCCGGGAGATTCAAAGATGACACTATCCAATCTTTTGTTAAGAAAGATTTTGAGATAGTAGGCGATTATGCTCATGCTCATCAAAGGGTATCAACTATTTCTGAAAGTTTTAACCTTTTTCTTATGGTTCTTGTATTGTGTTTTACATATCTTTTCCTTCGCAGGCCGGAGATCTGTTCACTCAAAATGCTCTTCGAGTGGCCGTTCTGGGCGAAGAATCTCAGGCAGCACAGAAGGCCCTGTACAATGTTCTGAAGAGCGAAGCTGCAAAAACCAGTCAGCTAGAGGATGCCAAAACTAGGTTGTCTGAGACCGAAATAGAACTTGAGGAGACTAAGAAGGAGCTGGAGGCGAAGAAAACCCTAGAGGGTGAAATGGAGAAATTAAAGCTGGAGCTTGAGCAAGCCAAAATGTCCGCCGAGCAATCTTATGAGCGAGGTCGAGCTGAGGCCAGGCTTCCTGCCATAAGGGAGTTTTTAGGGTCGCCTTTTCTTGATGCCTTGATTCGCTTGCGGTCAGGTGAAATTAATCAAGCCTTCTACTATAAAGGAGCCCAGCATCTCCTTACTGCTGCAAAGGTCGAAGGCGCCCTTGATGACTACCTTCCTTTCATGGATCCTTATAAGAATATTTTCGGGAAAGATTATAAGGTTTCTTCCCTTCCTCCCAAGCTCGAAAACATAACCGTTCATGAATTCGCTCCTTTTCTTGAGGAATTCGGAGTACCGATGCCAAATCCTGATGCGCTCGAAGCCCAATCTGAGGATGAAAATGTGGATATTGAAGGGGATTCCCGCGATCAGGGGGAACAAGGCACTCCTTCTTCTGGTTCGAGTGAATCTGCGACTGATGCGCAAAGTCATGATGGAGAAGAGAGCAGCTCGAGTAGTGACGATTCTGGCAGCTCGGAAAGCGATTCTAGTGAGAAGAAGGAACAAGAGCAATCGGACCATAGTTCTGGCGTAAAGGAATCCAGCCAGTAATGATTTCTGTGTAATAAGGCTCGATGAACCATTGTAATTGTACATTCGTTTTATAGACTCGTGCTTTTTCCTGTTTAGCGGATGCTCGGTTTTAATTTTTCCTTTGTGCCATGCTTAACCTTTTACTTATTTTACCATCTTGTTGAATTTATAACGTCATTCTTGCATACTCAGTTGCGTCATCGAATCTTTCTTGGGAGTAGCGACTCCTCAATTATTGCAATCCACCTGATGTCGTGTCTCTTATAAATACCAAGGCCGTTTTACGTTGGTTTCACAATAATATTGCTCACAGTGGTCGGAGCTTTTAGAAAATTATTTTGGTAGAACCTTTACCTGGAAATCAAGGAGATGAATAAAAATTCGAATGCTTTCGTGATTTCTCCCGCGCCTTTCTCCAAGCCAAGTGACGGCATAAATATAAGGAAAAGAAGTCGAACATCAATCAAGTCCATTAATTTCGATCAGCTAAACTCCTATGAAGGAAATAAACCTTCGACTATTGTTCTTTCTTCGTGCTTGAAATCCAGGGGTTCAAGCAAGAAAATTAAAAAGGTTTCTTTTGCGGATGATGTAATTGAGCGCACTCGTTTCCAATCCGTACCTTCATTGGTCGAAGAATCTTTTGATTCGTTGTTCCCTTCTGGCATTTCTTCATTTAAGAGAAACATAGCTCCTTTTGATACAATGTTACGTGAGAAATCCGATTCGACCCTTCTTCGGGCCAATGTCTCTATCTCCGAGGCGATTCTCTCGACTGGAGAATATTTCTCGTTCCTGTTCCAGTCTGGGTTGGAATCCCTTGCCCAGGTAATTTCTTCCTAACCTTTTTATCATGGTTTTCTAATTTCTTTATTTCTACCATGACGTATCTTTTATAAGTCTAGGCTGGCAAAGATTTTTCTAGGCTTTACGCGTTGGCCAAACATGAAATCGAACAACGGGCTTCTATTTCGCTTGAGCTGATCAGGAAAAAGACTGAGCTGGAACGCGCACTGGAAGCTAATAGATTTTTTAAGGAAAGATTGTCTCAGGATAAGTTAAGTTTGGAATTAGAGAGACTCAAAGATATTTACGAGCGTGAGAAAAGAAACTCCGAGCTTCGTGAGAGGGAAGCTTACACCCGCGGGTATGCTGATCGTAGTGCTGAAGTTCGAAAGGTCCTCTTCGAAAATAACTTCGTTCAGTAATACTGTGACTTTCCTTTGTATCATGACCTTGCTACGGTTTCTCTTTGTTGTAACACCATATTTGTAACAAATTTCCTTTCTTCTTGTAATACAATCTTTGTTGTAATGATAATGTTTGTAATGATAATGTAGCTGGAATGATGTTCCTCTCTTCTCCATTTTTTTTTTTTTTTTTTTTTTTTTTTTTTTTTTTTTTTTTTATGGTCGCAGTAACAACTTTTACTCGTTTGATGATTTCGATCTAAGGGGCATAGCGACGGCTTCACCCAATTAGTAATTTCAATCTAAGGGGCATAGCAACGGCTTTCACCCTTAGTCGTATCGGAGCGTTTTTAGCTCGAGGGTCATAGCAGAGGCTTTCACCCGTTTAGTAATTTCGATCTAAGGGGCATAGCAACGGCTTACACCCTTAGTCGTATCAGAGCATTTTTAGCTCGAGGGTCATAGCAGAGGCTTTCACCCGTTTAGTAATTTCGATCTAAGGGGCATAGCAACGGCTTTCACCCTTAGTCGTATCAGAGCATTTTTAGCTCGAGGGTCATAGCAGAGGCTTTCACCCGTTTAGTAATTTCGATCTAAGGGGCATAGCAACGACTTTCACCCTTAGTCGTATCAGAGCATTTTTAGCTCGAGGGTCATAGCAGAGACTTTCACCCGTTTAGTAATTTCGATCTAAGGGGCATAGCAACGGCTTTCACCCTTAGTCGTATCAGAGCATTTTTAGCTCGAGGGTCATAGCAGAGGCTTTCACCCGTTTAGTAATTTCGATCTAAGGGGCATAGCAACGGCTTTCACCTTTAGTCGTATCAGAGCATTTTTAGCTCGAGGGTCATAGAAGAGGCTTTCACCCGTTTAGTAATTTCGATCTAAGGGGCATAGCAACGACTTTCACCCTTAGTCGTATCAGAGCATTTTTAGCTCGAGGGTCATAGCAGAGGCTTTCACCCGTTTAGTAATTTCGATCTAAGGGGCATAGCAACGGCTTTCACCCTTAGTCGTATCAGAGCATTTTTAGCTCGAGGGTCATAGCAGAGGCTTTCACCCGTTTAGTAATTTCGATCTAAGGGGCATAGCAACGGCTTTCACCCTTAGTCGTATCAGAGCATTTTTAGCTCGAGGGTCATAGCAGAGGCTTTCACCCGTTTAGTAATTTCGATCTAAGGGGCATAGCAACGGCTTTCACCCTTAATCGTATCAGAGCATTTTTAGCTCGAGGGTCATAGCAGAGGCTTTCACCCGTTTATAATAAATGGAAATAGATAGAGACTGATAATAAATGAATATAGATTGAGAATATCCAGAATATGACGAATGAAACAAGAATTTAGGCGGAATAAACTTTCATTGAATAAATACTCAGTTGGCATAAACATTCCAGGTAAACAATTCAGTTGAAATAAATCTCTTTCAATCACGTAAATTACCAAATTACTAGAAACAGAGCAAGTTGACCAAATAACAACATCCTTGAATCTAACTATCTCCCATAATATTTTCTCAAATTAACAGCGTTCCATGCTCGAGGTAGTACCTCTCCATTAGGATGAGCAATCTTGTAAGAACCTTTTCTTCCCACTTCGACGACGACAAAAGGGCCTTCCCAATTAGGTTGGAGTTTTCCAACGTGCCTCGATACTTCCACTTTCTTTAGCACCAGATCCCCCACCTTAAATGTTCGGATTCGAACATTTTGATTATAAGATTTTTCCATACTAGACTTTGTGGATTGGATTTTCAACCTCTCACGGTCCCTTCGACTATCCGCGTGATCAACTTCCACTTCCCTTAGAGATTGGTTTTCTTCAGGATCGTAAAACTCGACCCTGGGAGAGGGTACGAGGTTCTCGACCGGAATCACAGCTTTTGATCCATAGACCAGACTGAATGGAGTTTCTCCTGTTGCAGCCTTGACTGTAGTTCTATAGGCCCACATTACCCCTGGTAGTTCATCAAGCCATTTTCCTTTTGCTTCAGATAGGCGCTTTTCCAGAGATCGAACGATCTCTCTATTCACAACTTCAGTTTGTCCATTTGCCTGAGGATGTCCCACTTAAGCGAATTTCTGCTGTATACCGAATTTTTCACACCATTCTGCGATCTTCTTCCCAGCGAACTGCGTTCCGTTATCAGATATCAAAATTCTGGGAATCCCGAATCTGCAAATAATATTTTTCCATAAGAAATTTATAACTTGGAACTGAGTGATCTTTGTTAGGGCGATGCATTCGACCCATTTGCTGAAATATTCGACCGCTACCAACACATAATTTTTCCGGGCTCTTGCTGTCGGAAAATGTCCCACGATATCGATGCCCCACTTGTCAAAAGGCCAACAGATCGGAATAGAGTGTAGGTGTTCGGCAGGTTGATGGATCAAGTTCGAATGAATTTGGCAATGGTGGCATTTCTTCACATAATCAACAGAATCAGAAAAAAGATTTGGCCAATAATAACCTGATCTTGAGCATTTAAGAGCTAATGCTCGAGCGCCGCAATGATTCCCTGCCTCACCCTCGTGAACTTCTTTTAAGATAGAATCGTAGTGTATTTCGGAGACGCATTTTAATAAAATTCCAGAAGAGGATCTCTTATAGAGTCGATTGTCAACCAGAGTGAACGAGGGCGCTCGGTATTTGATCCTTCGAGCCTCGTTTGAGTTTTCTGGAAGCTTCCCTTCTTTGAGATAAGCAACGATGGGGTCGATCCAGGAATTCTTAGGCTCATCGATTTCCATGATGTCGACTGAGGGGATCACATCTATTTCGATAGCAGATGTGTTTGATAATAACCATGTAATTATTCTTTCATTCTTCCCATCAGCAAGCCCTGTGAATTTTGACAATAGATCTGCCCAAATATTTTCCTCCCTTGGTATAGGCTGAATATCAAATTTGTTGAACTCGGAGATCAATTTCTTTGTTTTACTCAGGTACTTAATCATGTTGAATTCCCTGGCCTCGTAAGTGCCCTTCACCTGTCTATGAACAAGTTCAGAATCAGTTAATACCACAATTGATTTTACATTTGCCTTTATGGCCATCTCCAATCCCGCGATCAAAGCTTCATACTCCGCTTCGTTGTTAGTAACAACAAAGTCCAAAGTGATAGCATAACTCAGGTCCTCACCGTCGGGTCCTTGAAAATGAATTCCAGCTCCACCTCCTTCCCTGGTCGAGGAACCATCCACGTGCATTAACCATACCTTATCTTCTGCTTTTTCGACTATTTTTACCTCAGAGATTGCCCCTTCTTCCGTGTTCAGAATTCCTGTTGACTCGACTACGAAGTCGGCCAAAACCTGTGCCTTTATAGCAACCCGTGGTTGATATTCGATCTCGAATTGACCCAGCTCCACTGCCCATTTTATCAATCTGCCGGATGCTTCGGGCTTTGATAAGACCTGTTGATTTGTCAATACGATGATCTTGTATGTTTGAAAATAAGGCCTTAACCTCCGCGCAGCTACTACCAAGGCCAGCGCGAACTTCTCAATTTCCAAATAATTTTTTTCCGCACCCTGCAATAACTTGCTCAAGTAGTACACTGGCTTGTGCTCGGATTTATCAAGTTTTACCAAGACCGAGCTAATAGCCTCTTCTGATACAGCTATATACAAGTATAGAGGTTCTCCATCATATGGCTTGGCTAACATTGGTGGTGAGGTTAAGTATGCTTTCAGGTCTTCGAAAGCCTTATCGCATTCTTCATTCCACTCGAAATTCTTAGATTTGCGCAATAGTTTGAAGAATGGTAAACTCTTGTCAGCAGATCTCGAAATGAATCTATTTAATGAGATAATCTTCCCGATTAGGCTTTGAACATCCGAAAGCCTTCTTGGTGGATGCAGGTCGGTAATTGCCCTAATCTTTTCGGGATTGGCTTCGATGCCTCTTTCATGGACGAGATATCCAAGGAATTTTCCTGATCGCACGCCAAAAGTGCATTTAGCCGGGTTCAATTTCATTCCATATTTTCTCAAAATTCCAAAACATCGGTCCAGATGGTTGATGTGGTCTTCCTCCGTCATACTTTTCACGAGCATGTCATCTACATACACCTCCATGATTTCCCCGATCAAATCTTTAAACATCATATTGACTAACCTTTGGTAAGTTGCGCCTGCATTCCTTAAGCCAAAAGGCATAACTATGAAGCAGTAGATAGAATCCTTGGAAAGCATCCATCATACTGAAAAACACAAACCCCGCAGTCGAGTCTACAAGCATATCGATCCGAGGCAATGGGTACGGATCTCTTGGGCATAGTTTGTTTAGATCCGTAAAATCATTACACATTCTCCATTTGTTCTCGATTTTTTCACTCTTAGAAACCAGGACCACATTACATAGCCATTCTGTGAATTTTATTTCCCTGATCTGACCCGCTGCTAGTAATCTATCGACCTCGGCATTGATTATTTTGTCCTTTTCTCGACCGTGATTGCGCTTCTTTTGCCTTATCGGTTTTGCCTTTGGGTCGATATTTAATGAATGTGTTATCACTCGCGGGTCGATTCCAACTATATCGTCCGAGCTCCAGGCAAAAATGTCCACGTTTTTCCTTAAGAATTCGATGAGCATGGTTTCCATGCCTTCACTTAATTCCGTTCCGATTTTAGTGAATTTCTCAGGGGATCCCGGAACCAGAGTTACTTTTTTGTGGCCGGGCGCCTGCATACTCATGTCGATATTCTTTCCTTTCTTTCCTTGCAATTTCTCGCAGTCGGGAATTGCGGAGTCTATTCCCGGTTCCAATTCCGCTGCTCTTCTCTTAATTGGGAGTTCGGGTTCCATTTTCTTTTTAATGCTTAAGGATGAATTGTAGCATTCCCAAGCCATGTATTGGTCGTTCCTCATTTCCCCTACTCCTCCCTCGGTCGGGAACTTTATCTTTTGGTGATAGGTAGATACAACTGCTTTAAAAATGTTCAGTGCTGGTCTTCCTAATATTGCATTGTAAGCTAATGACGTATCTACCACTTGGAATTTGACCATCCTTGTTATGTTCTTTGGCTTGGTTCCTAAGGTCGTGCTCAAAAGAATGGTCCCCAGCGGGACGATCTCCGACCCCCCAAAACCGACCAAAGGAGTGGTTACCTTATCCAGCCGTGGATGGCAAAGGTTCATTCTTGTGAGGGCTTCTGAGGAGATAATATTTGCCGAGCTCCCATTGTCAACCAGTACTCTCTTGACCTCAAAATTGGCAATCTTCAATGTCAATACCATGGAAAAATCTGGATCGTCTTCGTTTACATCCCAGTTGACATCCGCAGGTCGATCGACTTCACTGAAACTTATGACTTGATTTTCCATGGAGGGAAATTCCAAAGATAGGATTTCCCTCTTTGTAGAGACCCCAGCCCTTATTGACCTCATCGTTCTCTTTCTAGCATTTCTGCTATCTCCCCCCGCTGGTCCTCCAGCGATCATGTTTATCACTCCGTTCGATCGCTCTTCGGTTTGATTTGGACCATGTTTCGGATGAGTAATAAACTTCCTGGGGCTTCTCGACCTATAACGATTGTTATAGTTGTTCCCCTTGACAAATTCCTTTAGTTTTCCTTGCGCAATTAATTTCTCGATCTCGACTTTCAATTGGTAACAATTCTCGGTGCTGTGCCCCCGAGCCGGTGATAGCGACAGTATTGGTCGTAACCCAACGTACCCGGCCTAGCCTGCGTGATTCTTTGAGCCTCAGGAATCAGATTTCCTTCTTCTAATACAGTTAATACTTCTTCCTTCGAACTGTTAAGTTCGGTAAACTGAATTTTTCCGGTTCTAGGATGCCGAGCACGTTCATAGGAATGCCCATAGGAGTTCGACCCTTGTGGTGGCATATGTGGTTTATAGGTGTTAATTCTTTGCCAAACGGAACCTCTGTTCGATCCTCCGTAATCACTGGGTTTTGGAACGGGGGCCCTATCCTGTTTCTTGTTTAAAGGAAGTTTTACAGCATTCGAGCTTTTCAACTTATTCATTTCCTCCTGAATCATGTATTTTTCAGCGATTTCCATAATTTTTTCAAAGGATTTCGGCTGCTTCCTACATAAGGCGTTTCCGAACTGAGTACTCCTTGTCAGCTCGAACATCAATGAGGACAGATATTCAATTTGTGGAGTATCAACTTTGAGAAGCTCGATACTGAATCTTGCTAACCATTGCCTCAAAGTTTCTCCCTCCAATTGTTTTACAGTTCCCAAATGATTAGCAGGTAATCTCGGCTTCCTCTGACTAGCAAGTTGATGTTTTAATTTATCACAAAATTCCTCGAAGGAAAATATAGAGTTAGGTGGCAACTTTCCAAACAAGTCGAGGGCAATTCCCTCAAAGGTAGTAACCATGATTTTGCAGCAAAAGTCCTCGGAATGCCCATATAAGTTCATCACATTAATAAAGCTGTTAATGTGCTCACCGGGGTCGGTAGTCCCGTTATACCGTGGGAGTCTGGTTGGTACTGTCTCCGCGTTTCGGGCTTCGCGTATTTCTTGACAAAATGGGGAACAACGCATAATACTGTTCGAAATCTCCCTGTCTCTTAGGCTCTCTCTATTCGGAATATTTCTCGTTCGCCTGTCGGCAACATTGCCGCGTGGAAATCCTATCAAAGTACCTTCTTTCTCCAGCTCCTTAGCCACTCTTTCTCGGACTATTTTTTCCAGTTCGACATCAGTAACCCTTTTGTAGGTCGATTTTTTGTCCTTGATCACACCAGAGGGGTGGCTCTCACCCACTATTGAATCTTCCACGTCATGTACTGACCTTGGCGGAACTCCTGATCGAGATGGTACACCCCGAGGAGGGTTCGTCATTGGCGCATGCGATATAGATCGCAGTACACTGTTTTCCCTCTGGATGTTCGAAGATGGTATTTCGGGTCTCACGTGAGCAGCAGGCTGATCTACAGGTGACTGATCAGCCCTTCCCCCATTCAGAAATTCTCGACACATCGTGCCTATGATGGACCTTAGATCTCCAACCGTCGTGTGAATTGGTGCGTTATCCTGTGGAATAATCGGTGGAATCTCCTGCTGCTGAGCCGCCCGCGACAAATTATCGGGCTCATTGTTGACCGAATTATGCGCTCCTGCTGGAACGGAAGGTTCCCCACGATTGTATGTATTTCTCCTCGTAGTAGGCATATTTCGGTCTAATACTCGAATAAGTGCCCCACGGTGGGCGCCAATTGATCTTACGTGATTTCGTTTGTTCGATCAGGGGTGGATCGTGATGCAATGGTAACAATATTAAAATGAAAGCGAAGACCAATAGTAATTGTATTAGAATTAACTGAGTACAAATACATGGATTTTGGGTCCTACTCGAGCATTAATGGATGCCGTACAAGCTAGAGAGCGAAATACATATGACCAAAACTATGCTATATTTCCCAAGTGAGTCCGAGCAGCAGTCTCTAAGCCAGAGCACCTGGGAAGTTGTGTCCGGTGTCATAAATGCATGGGGTATTTATAGCTGAAATCAGGGTCTAGGTAATCCATCCGCAGGCGTGCAATTCTCGGCCCATAAGTTTGGATCAAAGCTCGGCCCAACAGTTAAATTTGGATCCAGGGACGTCTGTACTTATGGTACCCGGGCATCGGGATCTAACTCGGTCTTCCGAAATAAATACTGTTCGATCTCGCATGATTGTAGAAAAGGCAGAGCCTAAAATATCCCTCATCAAGACTAGTAGTAAAACTAAGTCGTCTGTTAATGAGCAAGTACATAGTAAGCCAAAGAAGCATAAGAACAAGAAAAATCAAAATGCTTGGTATGGAAATGAGTCTTATTATGTGCAACCTGCATATCCTCCTATGTATCATGCACCTCAATTCCCAACTTACTATGCACCATATCCTGCTCATCCAATGCATGCATACCCTGCATATCATGCATCTTATTCTGCTTATGAGCATCATCCTTATCATACTGATTATCAACACAACAAATCTGATGGATATGATGAAGATAAATCTGCTCATGCTCCTGTTAAAACTCAGAAGCCTAAGAAGCATAAGACTTCAACATCTTGGGTTGTCAAAGTTGGAACTAATCCTTCAGGACCCTCTCAATAAGGGTACCTAAAATAATTTTTATTTTGTTTTGTAGGTTAGGATTAGAAGTAGGAGCAAAGTAAAGAAAATCTGGTACTTGGATAGTAGCTGTTCAAGGCACATGTGTGGAAGCATACATGAGTTGACTGATGCTGTTGCTGTGGATGGTCCTAAAGTTACTTTTGGAGAAATCAAGGAATGCAAGATTGTAGCTAATGGAAGATTAATCAAAGGCAACATTGAGATATCTGACGTCTCTTATGTTAAAGGCCTCAAATACAATTTGCTGAGCATAAGTCAATTTTGTGACAAGGGATTTTCAGTCATCTTCTCATCAAATAAGTGCTACGTTGAACAGATCGGTACAAAGAAGGTCATCTTATTTGGAAGACAACAAGGAAATGTCTACACAGTGGACTGGAATTCTGTTGACAAGAGTTCTAATGTTTGTTTGGCGGCATCAACACCAAGTGAAGTCAGTTGGCTGTGGCACAAAATAATGATTCATGTGAATTTCAAGACTATAAACAGACTTATCAAGAATGATTTAGTAGAAGGAATTTCAAAAACAGTCATGAGCAAAGATAAGCTCTGTGACGCCTGTCAGAAGGGTAAACAAATAAAGTCATCTTTCAAGAGCAAGAAGCACCAATCATCTGGAAGGATCTTGGAGCTGCTACACATGGACTTATTTGGACCCATTGATCGAATCAGCAATGGTGGAAAGAAGTACTGCCTAGCTGTTGTGGATTACTATTCAAGATATACTTGGGTGATTTTCATGAAAAAGAAAAGTGAAACCAAGGAGCATATTACAAATCTGATGGAGCTGATCCAAAATGAAAAGAGCATAAAGATATTGAAGATCAGATCAGATAGAGGGACTGAATTTATAAACTCAATTGTTGAAAAATATTGTAATGTCAGAGGAATCAGCCATGAGTACTCTGCTGCCAGAACCCCTCAACAGAATGGAGTTGCTGAAAGGAGAAACATAACTATAAAAGAAGCTACCAGGACTATGATAGCTGAAGCAAAGCTGCCCCAAAGATTCTAGGCAGAAGCCACAAATACATCATGCTTTACCCAAAATAGATGCATGATTAACAAGCACCAGAACAAGATTCCATATGAAGTTTGGAACAACAGGAAACCAAACATTCATTACTTCAGAATTTTCGGTTGTAAATGCTTTGTTTTAAACAATGGGAAAAATCACCTTACTGCTTTTGCAGAAAAAGGCTGATGAAGCTGTTTTTGTAGGATACTCTACAGTCAGTAAAGCCTATAGAGTCTTTAACAAAAGAACTTTACTTGTAGAAGAATCTATTCATGTAGTATTTGATGAATCAAATCAATCTTCTGAAAAGAATCAAAATACTGATCAAAATCTGTCTCCTGATTTTCAGAAATTGTGTGTTGAAAGAAATGAAGAGTATATACCCATCATACTACCTGATCTCAACTCAGCTGCTAACTCAAGTGCTGTTCAAAATCACAATGCTGATTGTCTAACAAAGAGTTGCAAACAGCTGACAGACCAGAGACTGTTCAACAGATAACTGCTGTTCAACAGACTACTACTGAAACTCCAACAGTAGTGTTGCAAGAACAAAACAGAGGACAACATTCAGACTTGCAACCTGATCTCAGATGGCTCAAGAATCACCCACCAGAGCTGGTAATTGGTGATCCTTTAGATAGAGTAATGACAAGGAGAGCTGCTGCTGCAAATGATGCAATGTTTGTCAGCTTCCTATCTCAAATAGAGCCTAAACAGATTGAAGAAGCTCTTAATGATTCAAATTGGATTGAAGCTATGCAAGAAGAGTTAAATCAATTTGAAAGGAATGAAGTCTGGTACTTAGTTCCTAGACCAAGTCATCAAAGGGTAATTGGCACTAAATGGGTATTCAGGAACAAAATGAATGAAGATGGTATTGTCACCAGAAATAAAGCAAGATTAGTGGCCAAAGGTTACTGCAAAGAAGAAGGCATTGACTTTGATGAAACTTTCGCACCAGTAGCAAGATTAGAGGCAATCAGATTGTTTCTCGCCTATGCTGCTCATAAAAATTTCACAGTCTATCAAATGGATGTGAAATCAGCTTTTCTCAATGGAGAATTGCAAAAAGAAGTTTATGTTGAACAACCACCTGGATTTGAAGCTTACAAAGGGGAAGACAAGGTGTATCGTCTGAAGAAAGCCCTATATGGACTGAAACAGACTCCAAGAGCATGGTATGATACCCTATCTGATTTTCTTTTAATTAAAGAATTTCGTAAATGTAAGGTAGATAAGACCTTGTTCACTGTTGAATGAGAAAATTATATATTGCTTGTGCAAATTTATGTGGAAAATATTATTTTTGGTTCAACAAATCAACAGATGTGTGACAAGTTCTCCAAGCTGATTCAAAACAAGTTTGAAATGAGCATAATTGGTGAACTAAATTATTTTCTTGGTTTGCAAGTAAGACAGTTGCCTGATGGAATATTCATTAACCAAGCAAAATACACAAATGATGTGTTCAAGAAATTTTGTATGGAAATTAGCTCTACTGTTAGTGTTCCTATGTCTACTGGACTTCGTTTGGATAAAGATGAAGATGACAAATTAGTGGATATAACCAAATACAGAGGAATTATTAGGTCACTGTTATACTTAACAGCTAGCAAACCTGATATCATGTACTCTGTTGGGGTGTTGGTCCCAAGTGGTCAGATGAGGTTTAGAGGGGGGGGGGGGTGAATAAAACTCTTTAAAATTTTCTTCCAATTTTAACTTTAAAACTTTTCTCTAACAGTGAGCAGACTAAGCTGATCAGAGTAGTAAGTTACAAGTCTGTTCGCGAACAAATCTTTGAACAGGTTTGATGACCACTCGTCTGATTATTACTTAGCTGATTTTGTTAAAATCAGTTTTAATACTTAGAGTACTTGCAGCGGATTTTTCAAAGTGTTTTTCACAAGTATTCTCAGTAGTTTGAAAAGTGTTTCCCCAGTTTTATAAACTCCTTTTAAAATCTTTTCAAACAGTTAAGTAAAGTGTTTTTATGCAATCAGAAAATATGCAAGTTTAAAAGCAATGTAAAAACACAAGTAATTTTTATAGTGGTTATATGGATGTAAATATCCTTTAATCCACTCGTCCAAGTCACAAAGATCTTGGGTTATACTAGAAACACAAAGTAACCAGTACACTCTGCTTACGCCGATCAACAAATGAACAGGCCGTAAGTGCGCAGTAAGAAATCACAAAGAAATCCTACTCTCTGAAGTAATATCACTCACTTAGACGGATATCTACTTCTCACAACACTCTGTTTACAAAATCACTCAGAAGATGTATTTATCTTTGTTCTTCAACTTCGCTTTTCGTCAACAAATGACTAAGCTGATGAGTGAGCTGTTCTTGAGACTTAAAGAATTTTGCTTCGAAAAATTTCTCAGAGATTGTGTTGCTTGTTTTCTCTTCGTCTCTTCCAGCTATTTATACTTGAGGTTTGAAAAATGTCCGTTGAAGAGAGACAAGATTCAAATTCCTCGAGTACTGGTCCTTAATTTCCGCGAACGGCTCTTTTGCAGTCTGTCCGTACTATAAACAGTACTATTCTGCAGGCAAGATTAAATGCACCCAGCTGATGCGAAGCATTTCTTCAATCATTTGTCTTTAATATCCTTGTACTTCAACATTTATTACTTCCAGTGGCATTTATTACCGTTGGGAAGACTTTATGATCCTTTCCACTTGGCTGTCGGAAGTGCAAGTCTGATGACAAACTAAGCTGAACCCAAACTTGAACAAATCTGATTTGAGTCGGCTGATCTTCATCAGTCTGATAACTTTCCTTCAGCAGATCAGAAGTCTTGGACCTTGAAAATTTTGACTCTTCTGATGTCTTCTTATACTTAGTCAAAATTTCTTCCAAAGGGATCATCAGCTAAGTTACTCCTTACTTAGCAGATTTTGAAGTTTTGGAATGCATCAAAACCTCCCTTCTAAATTTGTCTTCAGTGCCTTCATCTTCATCCTTATCCAACAATTTCCCCCTTTTTGATGATGACAAAACTTCAGCCAAGTACCTGTTAAAACTTAAGCTAAAGATTGTAATCCTCAAAATTTTCTAAGATAGAAAAAGTATATTGGATTGAACTTGTCTTTTTATTGATAATGAAAAAGAATTACAAGTACAAGTTCATCAGATGAGATGTCTGAAGAATGGATAAAATAAACTGATTACAAAGATTTTATAATTTCTAACTATCATCTTCTTCATCAGATTCTTCAAGCACTTCTTCGTATTCATAAGATGACTCCTCATCATCTTCTTCTTCATCTTCATCAGCTTCTTCACCTTGAAGGATGACTTCTTTAGCAGCTTCCATCTTCTCTTTAAGTTGCTGCTCTCTCAGAAGTTCCATCGCCTTCCTAGCTGATTCTGTATTTTTGTACTTGGTCAACGACTCTGATTGATCAGCAGTAGAGTCTTTGGATTCAGCCATTACTTCATCAGTTTTGGCTTTTTCTTTAGTCTCTTCTTCAGACTTGTTTGTGCCTTGTACCTTTCCAAGTTCTTCTTCAGCCGTCTTGGTCAGTTCAGTAGCTTCATCAGTCTTCTTGGCTTCAACAACAACAGAAGTTTCCTTGGTTGTTTCTTCCCCTTTATCTTCCCCCTTTTTGTCATCATCAGACTTGATGACTTCTTCAGGTTTAGCAGCAGGGTTGAGTGCAACTGTTGGAACTTTCAGTGCAGCACCTAAAGTCTTCAAATTATGATTCACTACATCATGACTGGCTGTTAGGTGATGAAGAGTTGTGCTGATGTTGTTAGTCTGATCATTGAAGCAGTCAATGTTGAGTTGCATGGTTGAAAGTTCTTCGTGAATAACATCTCCAGCTTTCTGAAGTTCCTGCAACAAACCAGGATTGATAAACTTCTCTTCTTCACTGACTTTGATGAAGGTTGCAGTTAAATCAGCGATCTTGTGCTCAGCTCTTTGTAAGGCAGCATGAAGGTGATTTACATCAGCATTCACATCTTCTACATTTCTGTTCATGTCATTCAAGCTGTGCACTAACTGCAAAGACTTGTCTTGAGGAATAGGAAAACTATCAACTTCTTTCTTGATGATCTTCTCTGTTGATTGTTGCATAGATTCCAGCTGAAGTTTATTGGACTCTGCCAATTCTACTTTAAGTTCATTCTTCAGCTCCTCTTTGACCTTCATCAGCTGCTGATTATGCTTCTCTTCCAGTTCCTTTACTGAATTCTCCATCAGCATCTGGAAAGCTTCCATCAGTGATGAGTGTTCATCATCTGATGAAGCAGAAGCAGCAGCTTCATCCTTTTCTTCAGTTTCCTGGTGGACAGGAACGTCTTCCATCTTAGTCTCCTGATGATCTTCAGAAGCCTTAGCATTCCACTCAATGGCTAAGGGCTTGTCAGCAGACTTGTCAGCAGCTTTTTGTTCATCAGTGACGTCGTCATAGAACATATCAGTGATGGTGCCATCATCATTGAATCAAGTTGTTTGTCTAATCTGCCTCACAATGATCCAAGGGTTGACAAAGGCGTTATTTCCCTTGGGCACTTCACTGTACTCCTTTACTTCCTTGCCAAAGATAATGTGCTGGATACTTGGCAGTTGGGGCAACTCACTTGAGTGACCCTGCTGATATCTTGACCTTTCTGCCCATCTCTTCAAGGCGGTCATAACAGCAATGTTGACTGCTCTTTCTTCAGCATTGTCAGACTTTCTTCTCTTGGCTGGCAGGGAGTTGTCTATTTTCTTGGCCTCCTCCAGTGCAAACTCCTTTGCATATTGATGCATGACATCTCTGACATAACTGGGATCCAGGGCCTTTTGAATGGAGTCTGTTCTTAGCCAATTAAGAACCCATTGTTCTTCATCAGCTAACTCCTTCAAGTTTTGAAGTTCTGTTATGGACAAGTTCAGCCTGTTGTCTCTCCATTTGATGTACCTTGGCTTTTCTTGATTGAACAGCGTCCTTAACATGAGCTTCTGATCATAGTAAGCTAAAGACTTCTCAAATCTCTTGAAAAGCTCTTTATCAGCATACACTACTTTGAAGGCTCTTCTGACTTCAAACTTTTCTTTGGGCTTGGGCTCAGCAGCAGGCATCTTTGGTTTTCTCTTCTTGTCTTCATCTTTGCCTTCGCCAATTTTGATGCCTCCACCATGGACAGGTCCATGAGCATCAGTCTTGCTAAGCTCAATGACCAAGGCCAATTCAGCAGCCTCAGCAGCTTGTCTTTCTGCCTCGAATATCTTCCTTCTGGCTTCATCCTTAGCAGCTTGAGCTTTGCTCAGCTCAAGAGCTTTCTTTTCCTCCAATTCATCCTGCTTTCTCTGTTCAGCTTGTTCCCTTGCTTTCTTATCAGCTTTGGAAATCTTTTTCCTCTTAAGGACAATCTTTCTTTTTCCTTTATCAGCTGGAGCAGGAGCTGGACCAGCAGATGATATGGGAGCAGCAGCTATATGATTGATGATCATGACATCTGGATCATCTTGAGGTTGAGAAGCCTCAGCTGTTGGTGCAGTTTGAGTCAACTGTTGCACATCAGCTTTGTCATCAACAGAAGTCCCAACAGCTTCAACGGGTCTTTCAGCAGACATTGGACTTTGTCTCACTAAGTTTTCTAACTCAGTAGATTCTTCAACAAAAGTCATCTGCTTCCTTGTAGTTTTCTTGGTTCTTCCTTCAACATATCTAGAAGCAGCAGTATCTTTCTGTTGACTTCTTGTCCTGTGAGCAACATTCTCACCAGGCATTTCAACAGATGGAGTTCTAGAAGGTGATGCAGGTGAAGCAGTCCTGACATCAGCAGTGACTTGATCAATAATCTTCGTGGCCTGATCAGCAGCAGTCACTGACTCCATTTTCCTTGAAGCCTTCTCCTTAGGCTTATTAGCAGCCTTTTTCTTTTTAGTCTCAACAGCCAAGTCAGCTGTTTTGACTAGTCTCCTTTGCCTTTTGGCAGGAAGGAACCTCCTTTGGTTCCTCATCTTCATCCTCTTCAGGCTCACCAGCCTTCCTCTTCATAACAGGCAAGTACTTGGACATTGCCTTAGACTTATGGATCTCTTTTCCATTCAGCATAACACAGCCCAGCTTTGACAGCAGATAACTGAGTGTGATTTTGTGGTTGGTGTAGGGGCCTTTTCCTTTCTTCACTTCAAGGAAATCAGCGAAGATGTACCATATTATGATGGACCAGTTGACTTCCAGCCCATAGTAGATAGCAGCCATGATGCTAAACCTTTTCATGGTAACATCATCCAGAGAAAAGGTACAGTTCTCTATCAGCTTAGAGACCATATCAGCCATCCTCTGATATTCGTCCTTCAGCTGTTTCTTCCTAATGTTGCCAGTCAACATTTCTCCTTCCTTGGCGCAGATCGCCCAGAATTGTTGGTGCTTTTCTTCAGTCAGCACAGTAACATCGTGTCTTCCTCTGTTTGGGAGACCAAACGTCTCGTGAAGAACAGTGGGTGTGATGACCACAGATTTGTCACCGACTGTAGCCTTGATTTCCATAGAGTTGTAATCAGCAGATGCCGTATTGTAATACTCCATAACCTGGTCAGTCCAGATTACGCCTTCGTTGTACTCCATGAAATTTACCAACTGTGCAGATTTGAACTTCTCCAACAGTTCCTTCATCAAATCCGTACCAGATTGATAGTAGGATTCATAATCTAGGAACATACCTTCAGCAGCCATTTTAATCTGTTGAAAGTTAGAGAAATAGGAAGAATTTTGCAGAAAATTGCAGGTAAGTTTTTCTCTCAAGTATGCTTTGAATATTTAGGGTTCGTAAAGAACTACACGACTGATCAGATTGGGATTTATAGAGTTAGGGTGTCTTGGATTCCGTGATACCAGCCAACCGTTAGATCCGTTTCTTGTCAGTGCTGATCGTGCGGCGTCAGTTACGACCTTTCAAATTCAAATCGCATTAAATGAGGAGCGGGAATTTGTACCCCCCTTCTGTCACTTGTAAAAGCGTATTTTAAAATAAAACGTTTTAAACAGTCAGCTTTTACATAAGCGATCAGACGAGTAAATTAAATACTTATATGATGGACTAATGTCCTGATGACACAGTTGTTATCAGAGAAAGCCAATAGCTGATAACCTTCCTCAGCTGTTTGTCAATCCAGCTAGATAAATAATCTTCATTCTTCAAGACTTTAATCTTCTGTTGAATACATAACTTCAACTAACTGACATTAACAGATTTCATCTTTTAATCAGAAGTACCGCTAGTCTTACACGTTCCCCCTGACTTTAAGAATTCATAAGTTAACTAGTCTGTTGAGAGTTAATCCTTGAAGATAAATAAGATGAGTAAGCTGTTGAACTTTTAGTCTTCTGATAAGTTCCCCCTCAGCTTATGCATCTAATTTTAACAAACCTAGTTCAGCTCTTAGAGTTGAAAACCTTGTCTCACTTAAAGGTTTTGTGAAGATGTCAGCAATTTGATTTTCAGTAAACACATACTCTATTTTGACATTTCCTTTCTCCACATGATCTCTAATAAAGTGATGCTTGATCTCAATATGCTTAGTCCTTGAATGACTTGTAGTGTTCTGAGTAAGGCTGATTGCACTTGTATTGTCACAGTAGATTGGTATTCCACTGATCTTGATATTGTAGTCTTCCAGTTGATGCTTCAACCATAAGATTTGTGCACAGCAAGCTCCAGCAGCTATGTATTCAGCTTCAGCAGTAGATATGGATACTGAAGTCTGTTTCTTACTCATCCATGAGATCAGACGACTACCTAAGAATTGATAGGCACCTGTTGTGCTTTTTCTATCAATCTTGCAGCCAGCAAGGTCAGAATCTGAATATCCAATAAGCTCAAATCCAGACTCTCTAGGATACCACAACCCCAAATCTTGAGTGCCCTTAATATATTTCAGTATTCTCTTGGCAGCTAAGAGATGAGATTCCTTGGGATTTGATTGGAATCTTGCACAGACCCCAACTGAGTACATAATATCAGGTCTGCTTGCAGTTAGATACAACAGTGACCCCATAATGCCTCTGTATTTGGTTATGTCCACTGATTTGCCATCTTCATCTTTATCCAAGCGAAGACTTGTAGACATTGGAATAGTAGCAGTAGAGCTAGTCTCCATACCAAATTTCTTGAACAGATCCTTTGTGTATTTTGCTTGGCTGATGAAAATTCCATCAGGCAACTGTCTAACTTGAAAACCAAGAAAATAATTAAGTTCTCCCATCATGCTCATTTCAAACTTGTTCTGCATCAGCTTTGAGAACTTGTCACACATCTGTTGGTTAGTTGAACCAAAAATAATATCGTCCACATAAATTTGCACTAGCAAAATATGTTCTTCCCATTCAATAGTGAACAAGGTTTTGTCAACTTTACCTTTGCGAAATCCTTTAATTAAAAGAAAATCAGATAAGGTATCATACCATGCTCTTGGAGCCTGTTTCAGTCCATAGAGGGCTTTCTTTAGACGATACACATTGTCTCCTTCTTGATAAACTTCAAATCCAGGTGGTTGTTCAACGTAAACTTCTTCTTGCAATTCTCCGTTGAGAAAAGCTGATTTCACATCCATCTGATAGACGGTGAAATTCTTGTGAGCAGCATAGACAAGAAAGAGTTTGATTGCCTCTAATCTTGCTACTGGTGCAAACGTTTCATCAAAGTCAATGCCTTCTTCTTGGCAGTAACCCTTGGCCACTAATCTTGCTTTGTTTCTGGTGACTTCACCATCTTTATTCATCTTATTTCTGAATACCCATTTAGTGCCAATGACTCTTTGATGACTTGGTCTAGGAACTAAGTACCAGACTTTATTCCTTTCAAATTGATTTAGCTCTTCTTGCATAGCTTCAATCCAGTTGGAATCACTAAGAGCTTCTTCAATCTGTTTAGGCTCAATTTGGGATGGGAAGCTGACGAACATTGCATCACTTGCAGCAGCTCTCCTAGTCTTTACTTTATCCAAAGGATCACCAATCACCAGTTCTGGTGGGTGATTCTTGAGCCATCTGAGATCAGGTTGCAAATCGTGATGTTGTCCTTTGTTTTGATCTTGCAACACTACTGTTGGAGATCCAGTAGTAGTCTGTTGAACAGTCTCTAGTCTATCAGCTGTTTGCAACTCGTCTGTTAGACAATCAGCACTGTGATTTTGAACAGCACTTGAGTTATCAGCTGGGTTGAGATCAGGTAGTATGATGGAACATATTCTTCATTCTTTCCAACATTCAACTTCTGTAAATCAGTAGACAGATCTTGATTAATATTTTGATTCTTTTCAGAAAATTGACTTGGTTCATCAAATACTACATGAATGGATTCCTCTATTAGTAATGTTCTTTTGTTAAAAACTCTATAAGCTTTACTAACAGTAGAGTATCCTACAAAGACAGCTTCATCAGCCTTATCTGCAAATGCAGTAAGGTGATTTTTACCATTATTTAAAACATAGCATTTACAACCAAATATCTTAAAGTAATGAATGTTTGGCTTTCTGTTGTTCCAAACTTCATATGGAGTCTTGTTTTGGTGCTTGTTGATCATGCATCTGTTTTGGGTAAAACATGTTGTGTTTGTTGCTTCTGCCCAAAATCTTTGAGGCAGTTTAGCTTCAGCTATCATGGTTCTGACAGCTTCCTTCAGTGTTCTGTTTCTCCTTTCAGCAACACCATTCTGTTGAGGGGTTCTAGCAGCTGAATACTCATGATGTATTCCTTTGATATTACAATACTCTTCAACAGTAGAGTTTGTAAACTCTGTCCCTCTATCTGATTTGATATTCAATATTTTTATGCTTAATTTTCTCATTTTGGATCAGCTCCATCAGATTAGTAAGATGTTCCTTGGTTTCACTTTTCTTTTTCATGAATATCACCCAAGTATATCTTGAATAGTCATCCACAACAGCTAGGCAGTATTTCTTTCCACCATTGCTGACTGGATCAATGGGTCCAAATAAGTCCATATGTAGCAGCTCCAATATTCTTCCAGAAGATTGATGCTTCTTGCTTTTGAATGATGACTTGATTTGTTTACCCTTCTGACAAGCGTCTCAAAGCTTATCTTTGCTCATGACTGTCTTTGGAATTCCTTCTACCAGATTATTCTTGATTAATCTGTTGATGGTCTTAAAATTCACATGATTCATTCTTTTGTGCCACAGCCAACTAACTTCACTTGGTGTTGATGCCACCAAACAAATGTTTGAATTCTTGTTAGCAGAATTCCAGTCAACTATGTAGACATTCCCTTGTCGTCTTCCAGATAAAATTACCTTCTTTGTACCAATCTGTTCAACATAGCACTTATCTGTTGAGAAGATGACTGAATATCCTTTATCACAAAATTGACTTATGCTCAGCAGGTTGTACTTTAGGCTTTTAACATATGAGACGTCAGATATCTCTATGTTTCCCTTGATTAAGCTTTCTTTTGCTACAATCTTGCCTTCTTTACTGTCTCCAAAAGTAACTTTTGGACCATCCACAGCAACAACATCAGTCAGTTCATGTATGCTTCCACACATGTGCCTTGAACAGCCACTGTCCAAGTACCAAATCTTCTCTACTTTACTCCTACTCCTAATCCTAACCTACAAAACAATATAAAATTGTTTTAGGTACCCTTATTGAGAGGGTCCTGACGGATTAGTTCCACCTTTGACAACCCAAGATGATGAAGTCTTAGGCTTCTTAGGTTTCTGAGTTTCAACAGGAGTATGAACAGCTTTGCCTTTACCACGTTCATCAGATTTGTCATATTGTTGATGATCAGCATGATAAGGATAATGTTCAAATGCAGAGTAAGATGCATGATAAGCAGGGTATGCATGCATTGGATGAGCAGGATATGGTGCATAGTAAGTTGGAAATTGAGGTGCATGATACATAGGATGATATGCAGCAGGTTGCACATAATAAGACTCATTTCCATACCAAGCATTTTGATTTTTCTTATTCTTATGCTTCTTTGGTTTACTACTTGCTTGCTCATTAACAGACGACTTAGTTTTATCACTAGTCTGATTAGTTTTAGCCTTATCAGAGGATTTCCTAGGACTCTTCTGTTTAGGCATACTAGTCTGTTTTCCTACACTAGGCTCTTTGCTCTTTTTAGCCTTAGGAGTTTTCGTCTCCTTTAATACTTTCTCAGGTGAAGCAGGTCTAGCAGTTTGAACATACAGGATGACCCTACTATTGTCAGCAGATATAAATTTCTCAGTATGATTCAATTTTTGCTTATCCTGTTCTAAAGGTGTCTTCTGTTTACTAGACATATGAATGGATGCAACAGATGACTTCTCATGAGACTCAATAACTTTCTCAAGTTCCATGATTTTTCCTTTATAAACTTCACATTCAGCTTTCAGAGATTCATGTTCTTGCTCAAGCTATTTATATTAAGCTGATTCTCTTGGCTTTTCAGCTGTGAGTTTCAGTGAACTATTTTGCTCTTTTAGCAATATCATCTCTTCCTTAAGCTTTTTATATGCTTCAGCAATAGTAGTATTGTTAAGCATCATTTGTTCAAATGAATTAAATAATTCATTATCAAGAGGAGTTACCTCACTATCCTCAGAGTCATCAGATTCCTTAGCCATCAGGCAGAGAAGGGCAGAGCTCTCTTCATCAGAAGACTCTTCATCAGAAGTGTCAGAATCTGAATCAGATGAGTAGACGGCAGCTGGCTTTTCTGCTTCTGCCACCATCGCCTTAGCTTTCTGATGCTTTCTTTCTTTTCTGATTCTCTTTTCTTCTTCAGTATACTTCTCAGCTTTAGGATATGGGCAGTCTCTGATTAAATGACCCAGTTTCCTGCAATTATAGCACATCATCTTAGATTTATAAGAATCCTTATCCTGAGAAGAAGAAGTAGGTTTAGAAGTAGAAGCATTGTTATATTTGTTCTTCATTTTTCGTCTGTAGAACTTTTTGAAGTTGTTCATCAGCAATGCAACGTCTCCAGCAGTGTACTCCTTTTTGTTGAGTAGTGTGGCTTCATAAGATGAGTCCACATCTTTGCTTTTGTGAGCTGGCCTTCTGGGATTTTCAGCAGCAACAAGTGCAGCTATGGGACTTGAAGTTGAGGTTTCTTCAACACCCATTCTTGGCAGTTTATACTCGTACGCCTTGAGTACTGAGAACAGCTCGGTGAGAGAAATCTTGCCCAGATCTCTTGACTCTTCCATGGCTGTCACCTTCATGTTGAACTTTGGAGGTAGAGCCTTGAGAACTCTGACGGTTATCTCCTTGTCCGTAAAGGTTTTTCCAAGCTTTAACACTTCATTCAACGTCCTTGTAAACCTTGTATCCATCTAGTCAATGGTTTCCGCAGACTTCATCTTGAAGTTGTCCAGCTTTTCCAGAGCAACACTCAGCTGATGCTCTTTTATGGCGTCGTTTCCTTCGCTCATGTCACGAACCTTGTCCCACATTTCCTTTGCAGTTTTGCAATGTTTGACTTTGTCAAACCGATCATTGTCCAGGGCTTTGGTCATGATGAAACGGCCAACTTTATCCAGATTGAACAGCTTTATTTCTTCGGCTGTCATATTTGTCAGATCTTTTTCCACCACCAGTTCAGCTTCGTCAACTATAATGGTCTTGGTGAATTTGAATGGACCTTTTATGATACATGTGTACATGTTATCATTATAGGCAGCTAAGAAGATCTCCATTCTGATCTTCCAGTCTTCAAAAGACATACCAGCAATGAGGGGAACATGGCTGATACAGTCCATTTTTCAAAAAATTTTGATTTTTCAAAAATATGCTCTTTTGAAAAGTTTTAAAACCTTTGAAAAATACTTGGGTCAAGCTCGTTGATCAGGCAGCTGATTCAAATGAACCACCTGCTCTGATACCACTTGTTGGTCCCAAGTGGTCAGATGAGGTTTAGAGGGGGGGTGAATAAACCTCTTTAAAATTTTCTTCCAATTTTAACTTTAAAACTTTTCTCTAACAGTGAGTAGACTAAGCTGATCAGAGTAGTAAGTTACAAGTCTGTTCGCGAACAAATCTTTGAACAGGTTTGATGACCATTCGTCTGATTATTACTTAGCTGATTTTGTTAAAATCAGTTTTAATACTTAGAGTACTTGCAGCGGATTTTTCAAAGTGTTTTTCACAAGTATTCTCAGTAGTTTGAAAAGTGTTTTCCCAGTTTTATAAACTCCTTTTAAAATCTTTTCAAACAGTTAAGTAAAGTGTTTTTATGCAATCAGAAAATATGCAAGTTTAAAAGCAATGTAAAAACACAAGTAATTTTTATAGTGGTTATATGGATGTAAATATCCTTTAATCCACTCGTCCAAGTCACAAAGATCTTGGGTTATACTAGAAACACAAAGTAACTAGTACACTCTGCTTACGCCGATCAACAAATGAACAGGCCGTAAGTGCGCAGTAAGAAATCACAAAGAAATCCTACTCTCTGAAGTAATATCACTCACTTAGACGGATATCTACTTCTCACAACACTCTGTTTACAAAATCACTCAGAAGATGTATTTATCTTTGTTCTTCAACTTCGCTTTTCGTCAACAAATGACTAAGCTGATGAGTGAGCTGTTCTTGAGACTTAAAGAGTTCTGCTTCGAAAATTCTCTCAGAAAGTGTGTTGCTTGTATTCTCTTCGTCTCTTTCAGCTATTTATACTTGAGGTTTGAAAAATGTCCGTTGAAGAGAGACAAGATTCAAATTCCTCGAGTACTGGTCCTTAAAATCCGCGAACGGCTCTTTTGCAGTCTGTACTGTCAACAGTACTATTCTGCAGGCAGCATTAAATGCACCCAGCTGATGCGAAGCATTTCTTCAATCATTTGTCTTTAATATCCTTGTACTTCAGCATTTATTACTTACAGGGGCATTTATTACCGTTGGGAAGACTTTATGATCCTTTCCACTTGGCTGTCGGAGGTGCAAGTCTGATGACAAGCAAAGCTGATCCCAAACTTGAACAAATCTGATTTGAGTCGGCTGATCTTCATCTGTCTGATAACTTTCCTTCAGCAGATCAAAAGTCTTGGACCTTGAAATTTTGACTCTTCTGATGTCTTCTTTTACTTAGTCAAAGTTTCTTCAAAGGGGATCATCAGCTAAGTTACTCCATACTTAGCAGATTTTGAAGTTTTGGAATGCATCAAAACCTCCCTTCTAAATTTGTCTTCAGTGCCTTCATCTTCATCCTT
>CM064878.1:28623718-28741849 GCA_003313485.2 Penstemon barbatus | reverse complement strand
AATGAAGTCTGGTACTTAGTTCCTAGACCAAGTCATCAAAGGTAATTGGCACTAAATGGGTATTCAGGAACAAAATGAATGAAGATGGTATTGTCACCAGAAATAAAGCAAGATTAGTGGCCAAAGGTTACTGCAAAGAAGAAGGCATTGACTTTGATGAAACTTTCGCACCAGTAGCAAGATTAGAGGCAATCAGATTGTTTCTCGCCTATGCTGCTCATAAAAATTTCACAGTCTATCAAATGGATGTGAAATCAGCTTTTCTCAATGGAGAATTGCAAAAAGAAGTTTATGTTGAACAACCACCTGGATTGAAGCTTACAAAGGGGAAGACAAGGTGTATCGTCTGAAGAAAGCCCTATATGGACTGAAACAGACTCCAAGAGCATGGTATGATACCCTATCTGATTTTCTTTTAATTAAAGAATTTCGTAAATGTAAGGTAGATAAGACCTTGTTCACTGTTGAATGAGAAAATTATATATTGCTTGTGCAAATTTATGTGGAAAATATTATTTTTGGTTCAACAAATCAACAGATGTGTGACAAGTTCTCCAAGCTGATTCAAAACAAGTTTGAAATGAGCATAATTGGTGAACTAAATTATTTTCTTGGTTTGCAAGTAAGACAGTTGCCTGATGGAATATTCATTAACCAAGCAAAATACACAAATGATGTGTTCAAGAAATTTTGTATGGAAATTAGCTCTACTGTTAGTGTTCCTATGTCTACTGGACTTCGTTTGGATAAAGATGAAGATGACAAATTAGTGGATATAACCAAATACAGAGGAATTATTAGGTCACTGTTATACTTAACAGCTAGCAAACCTGATATCATGTACTCTGTTGGGGTGTTGGTCCCAAGTGGTCAGATGAGGTTTAGAGGGGGGGGGGGGGTGAATAAAACTCTTTAAAATTTTCTTCCAATTTTAACTTTAAAACTTTTCTCTAACAGTGAGCAGACTAAGCTGATCAGAGTAGTAAGTTACAAGTCTGTTCGCGAACAAATCTTTGAACAGGTTTGATGACCACTCGTCTGATTATTACTTAGCTGATTTTGTTAAAATCAGTTTTAATACTTAGAGTACTTGCAGCGGATTTTTCAAAGTGTTTTTCACAAGTATTCTCAGTAGTTTGAAAAGTGTTTCCCCAGTTTTATAAACTCCTTTTAAAATCTTTTCAAACAGTTAAGTAAAGTGTTTTTATGCAATCAGAAAATATGCAAGTTTAAAAGCAATGTAAAAACACAAGTAATTTTTATAGTGGTTATATGGATGTAAATATCCTTTAATCCACTCGTCCAAGTCACAAAGATCTTGGGTTATACTAGAAACACAAAGTAACCAGTACACTCTGCTTACGCCGATCAACAAATGAACAGGCCGTAAGTGCGCAGTAAGAAATCACAAAGAAATCCTACTCTCTGAAGTAATATCACTCACTTAGACGGATATCTACTTCTCACAACACTCTGTTTACAAAATCACTCAGAAGATGTATTTATCTTTGTTCTTCAACTTCGCTTTTCGTCAACAAATGACTAAGCTGATGAGTGAGCTGTTCTTGAGACTTAAAGAATTTTGCTTCGAAAAATTTCTCAGAGATTGTGTTGCTTGTTTTCTCTTCGTCTCTTCCAGCTATTTATACTTGAGGTTTGAAAAATGTCCGTTGAAGAGAGACAAGATTCAAATTCCTCGAGTACTGGTCCTTAATTTCCGCGAACGGCTCTTTTGCAGTCTGTCCGTACTATAAACAGTACTATTCTGCAGGCAAGATTAAATGCACCCAGCTGATGCGAAGCATTTCTTCAATCATTTGTCTTTAATATCCTTGTACTTCAACATTTATTACTTCCAGTGGCATTTATTACCGTTGGGAAGACTTTATGATCCTTTCCACTTGGCTGTCGGAAGTGCAAGTCTGATGACAAACTAAGCTGAACCCAAACTTGAACAAATCTGATTTGAGTCGGCTGATCTTCATCAGTCTGATAACTTTCCTTCAGCAGATCAGAAGTCTTGGACCTTGAAAATTTTGACTCTTCTGATGTCTTCTTATACTTAGTCAAAATTTCTTCCAAAGGGATCATCAGCTAAGTTACTCCTTACTTAGCAGATTTTGAAGTTTTGGAATGCATCAAAACCTCCCTTCTAAATTTGTCTTCAGTGCCTTCATCTTCATCCTTATCCAACAATTTCCCCCTTTTTGATGATGACAAAACTTCAGCCAAGTACCTGTTAAAACTTAAGCTAAAGATTGTAATCCTCAAAATTTTCTAAGATAGAAAAAGTATATTGGATTGAACTTGTCTTTTTATTGATAATGAAAAAGAATTACAAGTACAAGTTCATCAGATGAGATGTCTGAAGAATGGATAAAATAAACTGATTACAAAGATTTTATAATTTCTAACTATCATCTTCTTCATCAGATTCTTCAAGCACTTCTTCGTATTCATAAGATGACTCCTCATCATCTTCTTCTTCATCTTCATCAGCTTCTTCACCTTGAAGGATGACTTCTTTAGCAGCTTCCATCTTCTCTTTAAGTTGCTGCTCTCTCAGAAGTTCCATCGCCTTCCTAGCTGATTCTGTATTTTTGTACTTGGTCAACGACTCTGATTGATCAGCAGTAGAGTCTTTGGATTCAGCCATTACTTCATCAGTTTTGGCTTTTTCTTTAGTCTCTTCTTCAGACTTGTTTGTGCCTTGTACCTTTCCAAGTTCTTCTTCAGCCGTCTTGGTCAGTTCAGTAGCTTCATCAGTCTTCTTGGCTTCAACAACAACAGAAGTTTCCTTGGTTGTTTCTTCCCCTTTATCTTCCCCCTTTTTGTCATCATCAGACTTGATGACTTCTTCAGGTTTAGCAGCAGGGTTGAGTGCAACTGTTGGAACTTTCAGTGCAGCACCTAAAGTCTTCAAATTATGATTCACTACATCATGACTGGCTGTTAGGTGATGAAGAGTTGTGCTGATGTTGTTAGTCTGATCATTGAAGCAGTCAATGTTGAGTTGCATGGTTGAAAGTTCTTCGTGAATAACATCTCCAGCTTTCTGAAGTTCCTGCAACAAACCAGGATTGATAAACTTCTCTTCTTCACTGACTTTGATGAAGGTTGCAGTTAAATCAGCGATCTTGTGCTCAGCTCTTTGTAAGGCAGCATGAAGGTGATTTACATCAGCATTCACATCTTCTACATTTCTGTTCATGTCATTCAAGCTGTGCACTAACTGCAAAGACTTGTCTTGAGGAATAGGAAAACTATCAACTTCTTTCTTGATGATCTTCTCTGTTGATTGTTGCATAGATTCCAGCTGAAGTTTATTGGACTCTGCCAATTCTACTTTAAGTTCATTCTTCAGCTCCTCTTTGACCTTCATCAGCTGCTGATTATGCTTCTCTTCCAGTTCCTTTACTGAATTCTCCATCAGCATCTGGAAAGCTTCCATCAGTGATGAGTGTTCATCATCTGATGAAGCAGAAGCAGCAGCTTCATCCTTTTCTTCAGTTTCCTGGTGGACAGGAACGTCTTCCATCTTAGTCTCCTGATGATCTTCAGAAGCCTTAGCATTCCACTCAATGGCTAAGGGCTTGTCAGCAGACTTGTCAGCAGCTTTTTGTTCATCAGTGACGTCGTCATAGAACATATCAGTGATGGTGCCATCATCATTGAATCAAGTTGTTTGTCTAATCTGCCTCACAATGATCCAAGGGTTGACAAAGGCGTTATTTCCCTTGGGCACTTCACTGTACTCCTTTACTTCCTTGCCAAAGATAATGTGCTGGATACTTGGCAGTTGGGGCAACTCACTTGAGTGACCCTGCTGATATCTTGACCTTTCTGCCCATCTCTTCAAGGCGGTCATAACAGCAATGTTGACTGCTCTTTCTTCAGCATTGTCAGACTTTCTTCTCTTGGCTGGCAGGGAGTTGTCTATTTTCTTGGCCTCCTCCAGTGCAAACTCCTTTGCATATTGATGCATGACATCTCTGACATAACTGGGATCCAGGGCCTTTTGAATGGAGTCTGTTCTTAGCCAATTAAGAACCCATTGTTCTTCATCAGCTAACTCCTTCAAGTTTTGAAGTTCTGTTATGGACAAGTTCAGCCTGTTGTCTCTCCATTTGATGTACCTTGGCTTTTCTTGATTGAACAGCGTCCTTAACATGAGCTTCTGATCATAGTAAGCTAAAGACTTCTCAAATCTCTTGAAAAGCTCTTTATCAGCATACACTACTTTGAAGGCTCTTCTGACTTCAAACTTTTCTTTGGGCTTGGGCTCAGCAGCAGGCATCTTTGGTTTTCTCTTCTTGTCTTCATCTTTGCCTTCGCCAATTTTGATGCCTCCACCATGGACAGGTCCATGAGCATCAGTCTTGCTAAGCTCAATGACCAAGGCCAATTCAGCAGCCTCAGCAGCTTGTCTTTCTGCCTCGAATATCTTCCTTCTGGCTTCATCCTTAGCAGCTTGAGCTTTGCTCAGCTCAAGAGCTTTCTTTTCCTCCAATTCATCCTGCTTTCTCTGTTCAGCTTGTTCCCTTGCTTTCTTATCAGCTTTGGAAATCTTTTTCCTCTTAAGGACAATCTTTCTTTTTCCTTTATCAGCTGGAGCAGGAGCTGGACCAGCAGATGATATGGGAGCAGCAGCTATATGATTGATGATCATGACATCTGGATCATCTTGAGGTTGAGAAGCCTCAGCTGTTGGTGCAGTTTGAGTCAACTGTTGCACATCAGCTTTGTCATCAACAGAAGTCCCAACAGCTTCAACGGGTCTTTCAGCAGACATTGGACTTTGTCTCACTAAGTTTTCTAACTCAGTAGATTCTTCAACAAAAGTCATCTGCTTCCTTGTAGTTTTCTTGGTTCTTCCTTCAACATATCTAGAAGCAGCAGTATCTTTCTGTTGACTTCTTGTCCTGTGAGCAACATTCTCACCAGGCATTTCAACAGATGGAGTTCTAGAAGGTGATGCAGGTGAAGCAGTCCTGACATCAGCAGTGACTTGATCAATAATCTTCGTGGCCTGATCAGCAGCAGTCACTGACTCCATTTTCCTTGAAGCCTTCTCCTTAGGCTTATTAGCAGCCTTTTTCTTTTTAGTCTCAACAGCCAAGTCAGCTGTTTTGACTAGTCTCCTTTGCCTTTTGGCAGGAAGGAACCTCCTTTGGTTCCTCATCTTCATCCTCTTCAGGCTCACCAGCCTTCCTCTTCATAACAGGCAAGTACTTGGACATTGCCTTAGACTTATGGATCTCTTTTCCATTCAGCATAACACAGCCCAGCTTTGACAGCAGATAACTGAGTGTGATTTTGTGGTTGGTGTAGGGGCCTTTTCCTTTCTTCACTTCAAGGAAATCAGCGAAGATGTACCATATTATGATGGACCAGTTGACTTCCAGCCCATAGTAGATAGCAGCCATGATGCTAAACCTTTTCATGGTAACATCATCCAGAGAAAAGGTACAGTTCTCTATCAGCTTAGAGACCATATCAGCCATCCTCTGATATTCGTCCTTCAGCTGTTTCTTCCTAATGTTGCCAGTCAACATTTCTCCTTCCTTGGCGCAGATCGCCCAGAATTGTTGGTGCTTTTCTTCAGTCAGCACAGTAACATCGTGTCTTCCTCTGTTTGGGAGACCAAACGTCTCGTGAAGAACAGTGGGTGTGATGACCACAGATTTGTCACCGACTGTAGCCTTGATTTCCATAGAGTTGTAATCAGCAGATGCCGTATTGTAATACTCCATAACCTGGTCAGTCCAGATTACGCCTTCGTTGTACTCCATGAAATTTACCAACTGTGCAGATTTGAACTTCTCCAACAGTTCCTTCATCAAATCCGTACCAGATTGATAGTAGGATTCATAATCTAGGAACATACCTTCAGCAGCCATTTTAATCTGTTGAAAGTTAGAGAAATAGGAAGAATTTTGCAGAAAATTGCAGGTAAGTTTTTCTCTCAAGTATGCTTTGAATATTTAGGGTTCGTAAAGAACTACACGACTGATCAGATTGGGATTTATAGAGTTAGGGTGTCTTGGATTCCGTGATACCAGCCAACCGTTAGATCCGTTTCTTGTCAGTGCTGATCGTGCGGCGTCAGTTACGACCTTTCAAATTCAAATCGCATTAAATGAGGAGCGGGAATTTGTACCCCCCTTCTGTCACTTGTAAAAGCGTATTTTAAAATAAAACGTTTTAAACAGTCAGCTTTTACATAAGCGATCAGACGAGTAAATTAAATACTTATATGATGGACTAATGTCCTGATGACACAGTTGTTATCAGAGAAAGCCAATAGCTGATAACCTTCCTCAGCTGTTTGTCAATCCAGCTAGATAAATAATCTTCATTCTTCAAGACTTTAATCTTCTGTTGAATACATAACTTCAACTAACTGACATTAACAGATTTCATCTTTTAATCAGAAGTACCGCTAGTCTTACACGTTCCCCCTGACTTTAAGAATTCATAAGTTAACTAGTCTGTTGAGAGTTAATCCTTGAAGATAAATAAGATGAGTAAGCTGTTGAACTTTTAGTCTTCTGATAAGTTCCCCCTCAGCTTATGCATCTAATTTTAACAAACCTAGTTCAGCTCTTAGAGTTGAAAACCTTGTCTCACTTAAAGGTTTTGTGAAGATGTCAGCAATTTGATTTTCAGTAAACACATACTCTATTTTGACATTTCCTTTCTCCACATGATCTCTAATAAAGTGATGCTTGATCTCAATATGCTTAGTCCTTGAATGACTTGTAGTGTTCTGAGTAAGGCTGATTGCACTTGTATTGTCACAGTAGATTGGTATTCCACTGATCTTGATATTGTAGTCTTCCAGTTGATGCTTCAACCATAAGATTTGTGCACAGCAAGCTCCAGCAGCTATGTATTCAGCTTCAGCAGTAGATATGGATACTGAAGTCTGTTTCTTACTCATCCATGAGATCAGACGACTACCTAAGAATTGATAGGCACCTGTTGTGCTTTTTCTATCAATCTTGCAGCCAGCAAGGTCAGAATCTGAATATCCAATAAGCTCAAATCCAGACTCTCTAGGATACCACAACCCCAAATCTTGAGTGCCCTTAATATATTTCAGTATTCTCTTGGCAGCTAAGAGATGAGATTCCTTGGGATTTGATTGGAATCTTGCACAGACCCCAACTGAGTACATAATATCAGGTCTGCTTGCAGTTAGATACAACAGTGACCCCATAATGCCTCTGTATTTGGTTATGTCCACTGATTTGCCATCTTCATCTTTATCCAAGCGAAGACTTGTAGACATTGGAATAGTAGCAGTAGAGCTAGTCTCCATACCAAATTTCTTGAACAGATCCTTTGTGTATTTTGCTTGGCTGATGAAAATTCCATCAGGCAACTGTCTAACTTGAAAACCAAGAAAATAATTAAGTTCTCCCATCATGCTCATTTCAAACTTGTTCTGCATCAGCTTTGAGAACTTGTCACACATCTGTTGGTTAGTTGAACCAAAAATAATATCGTCCACATAAATTTGCACTAGCAAAATATGTTCTTCCCATTCAATAGTGAACAAGGTTTTGTCAACTTTACCTTTGCGAAATCCTTTAATTAAAAGAAAATCAGATAAGGTATCATACCATGCTCTTGGAGCCTGTTTCAGTCCATAGAGGGCTTTCTTTAGACGATACACATTGTCTCCTTCTTGATAAACTTCAAATCCAGGTGGTTGTTCAACGTAAACTTCTTCTTGCAATTCTCCGTTGAGAAAAGCTGATTTCACATCCATCTGATAGACGGTGAAATTCTTGTGAGCAGCATAGACAAGAAAGAGTTTGATTGCCTCTAATCTTGCTACTGGTGCAAACGTTTCATCAAAGTCAATGCCTTCTTCTTGGCAGTAACCCTTGGCCACTAATCTTGCTTTGTTTCTGGTGACTTCACCATCTTTATTCATCTTATTTCTGAATACCCATTTAGTGCCAATGACTCTTTGATGACTTGGTCTAGGAACTAAGTACCAGACTTTATTCCTTTCAAATTGATTTAGCTCTTCTTGCATAGCTTCAATCCAGTTGGAATCACTAAGAGCTTCTTCAATCTGTTTAGGCTCAATTTGGGATGGGAAGCTGACGAACATTGCATCACTTGCAGCAGCTCTCCTAGTCTTTACTTTATCCAAAGGATCACCAATCACCAGTTCTGGTGGGTGATTCTTGAGCCATCTGAGATCAGGTTGCAAATCGTGATGTTGTCCTTTGTTTTGATCTTGCAACACTACTGTTGGAGATCCAGTAGTAGTCTGTTGAACAGTCTCTAGTCTATCAGCTGTTTGCAACTCGTCTGTTAGACAATCAGCACTGTGATTTTGAACAGCACTTGAGTTATCAGCTGGGTTGAGATCAGGTAGTATGATGGAACATATTCTTCATTCTTTCCAACATTCAACTTCTGTAAATCAGTAGACAGATCTTGATTAATATTTTGATTCTTTTCAGAAAATTGACTTGGTTCATCAAATACTACATGAATGGATTCCTCTATTAGTAATGTTCTTTTGTTAAAAACTCTATAAGCTTTACTAACAGTAGAGTATCCTACAAAGACAGCTTCATCAGCCTTATCTGCAAATGCAGTAAGGTGATTTTTACCATTATTTAAAACATAGCATTTACAACCAAATATCTTAAAGTAATGAATGTTTGGCTTTCTGTTGTTCCAAACTTCATATGGAGTCTTGTTTTGGTGCTTGTTGATCATGCATCTGTTTTGGGTAAAACATGTTGTGTTTGTTGCTTCTGCCCAAAATCTTTGAGGCAGTTTAGCTTCAGCTATCATGGTTCTGACAGCTTCCTTCAGTGTTCTGTTTCTCCTTTCAGCAACACCATTCTGTTGAGGGGTTCTAGCAGCTGAATACTCATGATGTATTCCTTTGATATTACAATACTCTTCAACAGTAGAGTTTGTAAACTCTGTCCCTCTATCTGATTTGATATTCAATATTTTTATGCTTAATTTTCTCATTTTGGATCAGCTCCATCAGATTAGTAAGATGTTCCTTGGTTTCACTTTTCTTTTTCATGAATATCACCCAAGTATATCTTGAATAGTCATCCACAACAGCTAGGCAGTATTTCTTTCCACCATTGCTGACTGGATCAATGGGTCCAAATAAGTCCATATGTAGCAGCTCCAATATTCTTCCAGAAGATTGATGCTTCTTGCTTTTGAATGATGACTTGATTTGTTTACCCTTCTGACAAGCGTCTCAAAGCTTATCTTTGCTCATGACTGTCTTTGGAATTCCTTCTACCAGATTATTCTTGATTAATCTGTTGATGGTCTTAAAATTCACATGATTCATTCTTTTGTGCCACAGCCAACTAACTTCACTTGGTGTTGATGCCACCAAACAAATGTTTGAATTCTTGTTAGCAGAATTCCAGTCAACTATGTAGACATTCCCTTGTCGTCTTCCAGATAAAATTACCTTCTTTGTACCAATCTGTTCAACATAGCACTTATCTGTTGAGAAGATGACTGAATATCCTTTATCACAAAATTGACTTATGCTCAGCAGGTTGTACTTTAGGCTTTTAACATATGAGACGTCAGATATCTCTATGTTTCCCTTGATTAAGCTTTCTTTTGCTACAATCTTGCCTTCTTTACTGTCTCCAAAAGTAACTTTTGGACCATCCACAGCAACAACATCAGTCAGTTCATGTATGCTTCCACACATGTGCCTTGAACAGCCACTGTCCAAGTACCAAATCTTCTCTACTTTACTCCTACTCCTAATCCTAACCTACAAAACAATATAAAATTGTTTTAGGTACCCTTATTGAGAGGGTCCTGACGGATTAGTTCCACCTTTGACAACCCAAGATGATGAAGTCTTAGGCTTCTTAGGTTTCTGAGTTTCAACAGGAGTATGAACAGCTTTGCCTTTACCACGTTCATCAGATTTGTCATATTGTTGATGATCAGCATGATAAGGATAATGTTCAAATGCAGAGTAAGATGCATGATAAGCAGGGTATGCATGCATTGGATGAGCAGGATATGGTGCATAGTAAGTTGGAAATTGAGGTGCATGATACATAGGATGATATGCAGCAGGTTGCACATAATAAGACTCATTTCCATACCAAGCATTTTGATTTTTCTTATTCTTATGCTTCTTTGGTTTACTACTTGCTTGCTCATTAACAGACGACTTAGTTTTATCACTAGTCTGATTAGTTTTAGCCTTATCAGAGGATTTCCTAGGACTCTTCTGTTTAGGCATACTAGTCTGTTTTCCTACACTAGGCTCTTTGCTCTTTTTAGCCTTAGGAGTTTTCGTCTCCTTTAATACTTTCTCAGGTGAAGCAGGTCTAGCAGTTTGAACATACAGGATGACCCTACTATTGTCAGCAGATATAAATTTCTCAGTATGATTCAATTTTTGCTTATCCTGTTCTAAAGGTGTCTTCTGTTTACTAGACATATGAATGGATGCAACAGATGACTTCTCATGAGACTCAATAACTTTCTCAAGTTCCATGATTTTTCCTTTATAAACTTCACATTCAGCTTTCAGAGATTCATGTTCTTGCTCAAGCTATTTATATTAAGCTGATTCTCTTGGCTTTTCAGCTGTGAGTTTCAGTGAACTATTTTGCTCTTTTAGCAATATCATCTCTTCCTTAAGCTTTTTATATGCTTCAGCAATAGTAGTATTGTTAAGCATCATTTGTTCAAATGAATTAAATAATTCATTATCAAGAGGAGTTACCTCACTATCCTCAGAGTCATCAGATTCCTTAGCCATCAGGCAGAGAAGGGCAGAGCTCTCTTCATCAGAAGACTCTTCATCAGAAGTGTCAGAATCTGAATCAGATGAGTAGACGGCAGCTGGCTTTTCTGCTTCTGCCACCATCGCCTTAGCTTTCTGATGCTTTCTTTCTTTTCTGATTCTCTTTTCTTCTTCAGTATACTTCTCAGCTTTAGGATATGGGCAGTCTCTGATTAAATGACCCAGTTTCCTGCAATTATAGCACATCATCTTAGATTTATAAGAATCCTTATCCTGAGAAGAAGAAGTAGGTTTAGAAGTAGAAGCATTGTTATATTTGTTCTTCATTTTTCGTCTGTAGAACTTTTTGAAGTTGTTCATCAGCAATGCAACGTCTCCAGCAGTGTACTCCTTTTTGTTGAGTAGTGTGGCTTCATAAGATGAGTCCACATCTTTGCTTTTGTGAGCTGGCCTTCTGGGATTTTCAGCAGCAACAAGTGCAGCTATGGGACTTGAAGTTGAGGTTTCTTCAACACCCATTCTTGGCAGTTTATACTCGTACGCCTTGAGTACTGAGAACAGCTCGGTGAGAGAAATCTTGCCCAGATCTCTTGACTCTTCCATGGCTGTCACCTTCATGTTGAACTTTGGAGGTAGAGCCTTGAGAACTCTGACGGTTATCTCCTTGTCCGTAAAGGTTTTTCCAAGCTTTAACACTTCATTCAACGTCCTTGTAAACCTTGTATCCATCTAGTCAATGGTTTCCGCAGACTTCATCTTGAAGTTGTCCAGCTTTTCCAGAGCAACACTCAGCTGATGCTCTTTTATGGCGTCGTTTCCTTCGCTCATGTCACGAACCTTGTCCCACATTTCCTTTGCAGTTTTGCAATGTTTGACTTTGTCAAACCGATCATTGTCCAGGGCTTTGGTCATGATGAAACGGCCAACTTTATCCAGATTGAACAGCTTTATTTCTTCGGCTGTCATATTTGTCAGATCTTTTTCCACCACCAGTTCAGCTTCGTCAACTATAATGGTCTTGGTGAATTTGAATGGACCTTTTATGATACATGTGTACATGTTATCATTATAGGCAGCTAAGAAGATCTCCATTCTGATCTTCCAGTCTTCAAAAGACATACCAGCAATGAGGGGAACATGGCTGATACAGTCCATTTTTCAAAAAATTTTGATTTTTCAAAAATATGCTCTTTTGAAAAGTTTTAAAACCTTTGAAAAATACTTGGGTCAAGCTCGTTGATCAGGCAGCTGATTCAAATGAACCACCTGCTCTGATACCACTTGTTGGTCCCAAGTGGTCAGATGAGGTTTAGAGGGGGGGTGAATAAACCTCTTTAAAATTTTCTTCCAATTTTAACTTTAAAACTTTTCTCTAACAGTGAGTAGACTAAGCTGATCAGAGTAGTAAGTTACAAGTCTGTTCGCGAACAAATCTTTGAACAGGTTTGATGACCATTCGTCTGATTATTACTTAGCTGATTTTGTTAAAATCAGTTTTAATACTTAGAGTACTTGCAGCGGATTTTTCAAAGTGTTTTTCACAAGTATTCTCAGTAGTTTGAAAAGTGTTTTCCCAGTTTTATAAACTCCTTTTAAAATCTTTTCAAACAGTTAAGTAAAGTGTTTTTATGCAATCAGAAAATATGCAAGTTTAAAAGCAATGTAAAAACACAAGTAATTTTTATAGTGGTTATATGGATGTAAATATCCTTTAATCCACTCGTCCAAGTCACAAAGATCTTGGGTTATACTAGAAACACAAAGTAACTAGTACACTCTGCTTACGCCGATCAACAAATGAACAGGCCGTAAGTGCGCAGTAAGAAATCACAAAGAAATCCTACTCTCTGAAGTAATATCACTCACTTAGACGGATATCTACTTCTCACAACACTCTGTTTACAAAATCACTCAGAAGATGTATTTATCTTTGTTCTTCAACTTCGCTTTTCGTCAACAAATGACTAAGCTGATGAGTGAGCTGTTCTTGAGACTTAAAGAGTTCTGCTTCGAAAATTCTCTCAGAAAGTGTGTTGCTTGTATTCTCTTCGTCTCTTTCAGCTATTTATACTTGAGGTTTGAAAAATGTCCGTTGAAGAGAGACAAGATTCAAATTCCTCGAGTACTGGTCCTTAAAATCCGCGAACGGCTCTTTTGCAGTCTGTACTGTCAACAGTACTATTCTGCAGGCAGCATTAAATGCACCCAGCTGATGCGAAGCATTTCTTCAATCATTTGTCTTTAATATCCTTGTACTTCAGCATTTATTACTTACAGGGGCATTTATTACCGTTGGGAAGACTTTATGATCCTTTCCACTTGGCTGTCGGAGGTGCAAGTCTGATGACAAGCAAAGCTGATCCCAAACTTGAACAAATCTGATTTGAGTCGGCTGATCTTCATCTGTCTGATAACTTTCCTTCAGCAGATCAAAAGTCTTGGACCTTGAAATTTTGACTCTTCTGATGTCTTCTTTTACTTAGTCAAAGTTTCTTCAAAGGGGATCATCAGCTAAGTTACTCCATACTTAGCAGATTTTGAAGTTTTGGAATGCATCAAAACCTCCCTTCTAAATTTGTCTTTAGTGCCTTCATCTTCATCCTTATCCAACATGGGGTTTGTGCGAGATATCAATCAACTCCTAAGGAATCTCATATTCTAGCTGCCAAAAGAATACTTAGATATCTCAAAGGCACTCAAGATTTGGGATTATGGTACCCTAGAGAATCTAGTTTTGAACTTATTGGATATTCAGATTCTGACTTTGCTGGTTGCAAGATTGATAGGAAGAGCACAACAGGTGCCTGTCAATTCTTAGGTAGTCGCCTGATCTCATGGATGAGTAAGAAACAGACTTCAGTATCTATCTCTACTGCTGAAGCTGAGAACATAGCTACTGAAGCTTGCTGTGCACAAATACTTTGGTTGAAGCATCAACTAGAAGATTACAACATCAAAATCAGTGGAATACCTATCTACTGTGACAATACAAGTGCAATATCTCTTACTCAGAACACTACAAGTCATTCAAGGACTAAGCATATAGAGATCAAACATCACTTCATAAGAGATCACGTGGAAAAAGGAAATGTCATGATAGAATATGTTCATACTGAAAATCAGATCGCTGATATTTTCACAAAACCTCTAAGTGATGCAAGGTTTCCAACTTTGAGAGCTGAACTAGGCCTACTGAATTTAGATGCATAAGCTGAGGGGGAACTCAACAGAAGACTGAAGTTTATCAGCTTACTTATCTTATTATCTTCAAGGTTAACTCTCAACATACTAGTTAACTTATGGAATCTTAAAGTAAGGGGGAACGTGTAAGACTAGCGGTACTTCTGATTAAAAGATGAAATTCGTTGATGAAAGTTAGTTGAAGTTATGTTTTCAACAGAAGATCTTAATTCTTGAAGACTGAAGATTAGTTATCTAGCTGGATTGACAAACAACCTAGGAAGATTACTAGCTATTGGCTTTCACTAGTAATAATCTGTCATCAGGACACTCGTCCCATCAGATAAGTATATTAGTTTACTCGTCTGATCACTTATGTAAAAGCCCTGTCGTTTAAAAACGCTTTATCTAAAACCCGCTTTTACTAGTCGACTAAGGCGGTTCGTATTCCCGCCAGTCAATAAGTGCTTTTTGAATTTTGAACTGCATAACTGACACCGCACGATCAATGCTGACACAAAACAGATTTAACGGTTAGCGTGTAACACGGAAACCGACGCACTTAAACCTTTTAAAACTAGATATGATCATCTCACTGATCCTTTACGCACCCAAATACTTTCAAAAGCATTCTGAGAATTTCTGCTTCCAAATTTTTGCAAAAATTCTCTCCTGTTCACTAACCTTTCCAGAATCATCATGACTCCCCAACAATAAGCAAAGGCAGAAGGTATGTATCTTGTTTATGATACATATCATCACTCTGGTACTGACGAAATGAAGGCGATCCTTGAGAAGTTCAAAGCTGCTACTCTAGTGAACTTTATGGAAGTTCACGATGAGATGGTGTACAAGGATCAAGTCCTGGAGTATTACAATGCCAAGGATGTTGTTGATTTCAACAAGCTTGAGATCAAGGCTACCGTCGGAGAAAAGGACATAGTCATCACCCCTGCCCTGCTCCATGAAAAGTTCGGATTGTCCAACCAAGGAAGAACTGATGTGACTACAATGTCAGAAAAAAAAATGCATGAATTCTGGAGTATCTGTGCCCAGGAAGGGGAAGTTCTTTCAGGTAACATCAAGAAGAAACAGCTCAGAGATGAATATCAGCGCATGGCTGATATGGTATCTAAGCTGATAGAAAACTGTACTTTCTCCTTAGATAGTGTTACCATGAAACGATACTTTATGATGATGGCCATTTACTATCATAAAGAAGACCAGTGATGAAGTCTTGGAGATATTAGTTGGTTCTCCTTCAAGGACAGTGTCAGAAGAAAGAGTTGCTGAAAATGTTGCAAAAAGGAATAGAAGTCAGTTGAGAGACACTGCAGCTTCTAAGCCTGTTAAAGAAAAAGTTGCAACAAAGAAGTCTGCTAAGAGGAAGTTGGTCTTTGAACCATCTCCTGCTAAATCTGAGAATTTAGTCAGAGAAGGCCTTCAATCAGCTGAGAGGCCAGTTGAAGCTGATAAACCTGCTGATGCTGCTGCTGTTAAGATGACTTCTGATGATGATGCAACAGCTGCCCAACAGCAAGCCTCAACAGCTGAGGTTTCTGAACCTCAAAATGATCCAGAAGTAAGGATCATTGAACCAAAAGCAACCATTCCTATCTCATCTGCTACTCCTAAGCCTGCTGCTGCTGCTGATAAAATTAAGAAGAAAAAGATTGTCAAGAGAAAGATATTTGCAGCTGAAAAGAAAAGAAGGAAGAATGCCCTTGAGGAAAAGAAACTAAAGGAGGAACTTGCTGAAGCTATCAGGCTTAGCAAGATTCAAGCCGAAAAAGAGAAAAGAAGAACGAATATGACAGCTGCTGAGCGCCAGGCTGAGAAGAAGCTGAGTTGGCTATGGTTCTTGAAATGAGCAAGAAGGATGCTCATGGGCCTCGCCATGCTGGTGGTATAAGGATTGGAGAATCCTTAAAGGGAAGAAAGATTCTACAACCAGGAATGAGAGTGGAGAAGTTCCCCTTTACTGTCAAATGGGCTATGAATATTGTCAATGGACATTCTGGTGCCTTTGCCAGATTTGAAGTTGCCTTACAAGAATTTGACAGACAATTCCAGCAGACCACTCTGTTCGTCCAGGAGAAAACTAGATACAATAAGTGGAGAACTTACAGAGTTGATAAATCTTTTGCGGAGCTGAAGGCTTGGAAAGAGTTTGAAGCTGAAGAGAAGTGGGTGCTAGACTTCTTTCAAACTGATTCCATCTCATACGCCTTAGATCCTGATCACATTAGGGATGTCTTCCACAACCTCACAAGAGGAATTGTCTATAAGGAGACAAAGAAGATTGAGAAGTCCCTACCTGCCAAGAGGAGAAAAAGTGATGACCTTATTCCCAGGGCTGTCAAAATTGCTGTCTACCAGGCCTTGGAGAAATGGTCTGAACTTTCAAGATACTTCAAAGGATCTCCAAGTGATCTGCCTTCACTGCCTAGTGTTCAGCAGATTACTTTTGGTGTTGAAGTCAGTGATTACAAAGAGGAAGTGATTAAGGCACCTACTCAGAGTTTCTTGCCAAAAATCACTCAGGTAATCCATCAAACTACTAAAATATCTGATAATGGAATGCCTGAAACTGTTAAGGTAGAGGAATAGTCAACTGTTCAACAAGTTGCTGCCAAGCTTGATGAAGAAAAGGCTCCAGAAGATGCTCAAGTAGAAGCTGGCGCAATTGTTGTTCATCCAACTGTTCAGGAGCCTGCTGAGACTGAACGAAATGAAGAAAAGACTGAAGAAAACTTAGCAGATATTGAAGTCTACCAAGTTGAGCCATCAGCTTCCACCTCCATTCCAAAAGCTGATAAACATTCAAGTCTGATGGAGTCTATTCAGCTGTTGCTGGAACAGACCTTGGATGACAGAATTGGGAAGCTGACATATGAGATTAAGGAAATAAATGAGGAAAACCACCAGACTCAAGAGGAAAACAGGAGATTACTGGAAGAAAACAAGAAAATGATCAAGGACGTTGTTGATAATCTGCCTGCTGACAATTTTGTTCAACTGATCAAATTTCTGACTGGCATAAATGGAAACATTGAAGACGTGAAGGCTGATATGAATCATCTTCATACAGCTCTCAAACGTAATGAAGCTGATATTGCAAATGCCATCAGATCCATCACCAAACTTGCTGATGCTGAAATGGAACTCAAAAGGGAATGGGCGGCATAGTTGGATGGGATTGCATCAAAGGTCAATAATGAAGTTGCCACTCTGCAACTGAACATGGACTACTTAAATGATCAGACAAGCAATCAAGGATCAACACTTAGTCAACTATCATCAAAGCTGGATAACTTGGATGCGAACATACAAAGGATCTGCACTGCTGTAAATCTACAAGTTACTGATTCTCTCCATGTGGATGATGACAAAAAAAGGAGAAGAGAAGACAGTTTCTGAAAAAGAAGAAGCCGCTCCAGAACCTGAAACTGATCAAGTACTTGAAGACTCTGCTGTTGAAAAAGATACTGATGAAAAGCAAACAGAGCAAGTACTTGAACCAGCTAAGGAGACTGAATAGGAGGCTGAAGCTGAAAAAGATGCAAAAGCTGCTGAAGAAAAGGCTGCTGATGCAAAAGAAGAAGAACCTAAGGAACCAGTCAAGTCTGATAAAGAATTGGCTACAACTAAGGACTCATCAGAAGAGCAACTAGATCCTGAGCTGAAGAAACAGAACTTAGAACGCATCAAGAAGAAGCTTGAGGAAGCTGAAGCAGCTGAGGCAGAAAGACTTAGAAAAATGGAAGCTGCTCAAAAGAATCTTCTGGCTGATGAAGCTGATGATGATGATGATGAAGTGGAAGATGAAGATGATGAAGAGTTGTTTGAAATTGAAGAAGAAGTGACTGATGAAGAATCGGATCACTAGCACTTAAACTTCTTGTAATCTGCTTTTCCAAAATTACTTGTATTTTCTTCTATCTGTCTGAAAACTTGTAACTTGTACTCACAAATCTGATATCTATAAAAGTTCAACTTTTATCATCCAATACATCATTTCTATCTCAGAAAGTTTTTAGGACAAAAACTTTAGTCTAGGTACAGGTACTTAGCTGTTAGGTTTTGTCATCATCAAAAAGGGGGAAATTGTTGGATGAAGATGAAGATCAGAAGACAAGTAATTAGAAGTTTGAAGGGAGGTTTTGATGATTTTCAAAACATCATAACCAGCTAAGTTAGGAAATCTTGGTTAAAAACCCTTGTTAGAATTTTGATTAATTAAAGATTAAAAGAGTCATCAGGTAAATCAAAATTCAAGATGGTCCAAGAAGACTACTGATCTGCTGTTGAAGAAAGAAATCGAATTGGTGAAGATCAGAAGACTCAAATCAGATTTGTTCAAGTTTGGGATCAACTCTGTTCAATCATCAGACTGGTATTCTCATCAGCCGAGTGGAAAGGATCAGAAAGTCTCTCGAATGGTAATAAATGCACTTGGAGTAATAAATGCTGAAGTCCGAGGGTATTAAAGACAAATGATTGAAGGAAAACCTCGTATCAGCTAGGTGCATTAAATGCTGTCTGACAGAAAGTACTGTTTGCAGTACTGTCACAGTGCAAAGAGCCGTTCGCGGAAATTAAGGACCATTACCCGAGGAATTTGAATCTTGTCTCTCTTCAACGGACATTTCTCAAATCCTGAAGTATAAATAGTTCATGAGACGAAGAGAAGAACAAGAACACGATCTCTGAGAGAAAATCCGAAGCAAAATCTTTAAGTCTCAAGAACAGCTCACTCATCAGCTTTGTCATTTGTTGACACAAGCAGAAGTTGAAGATCAAAGAAAAACACATTTTATGAGTGAAAAACTATTAGAGTGTTGTGCGAAGTGTAGATCCATCTTTGTGAGTGATCTAACTTCAGTGCATAGGTCTTCTAAGTGATTTCCTATTGTGAGCTTACGGCCAGATTCATTTGTTGTTTTGGCGTAAGTGTTGTGTGCTGTAAACTTTGTGATCATAGTATAACCCAAGATCTAACTGACTTGGAAGAGTGGACTATAGGATTTAAATCCATATAACCACTATAAAATTCTGTGTGTTTTTACTATGCATTTTTACTTGTATATTTTCAAGATTGCATTAAAACACTTTACCAGAACTGTTGAAAGATTCTGTGAAAAGAACTTTATAAAAATGGGGATAAATCTTCCAAACTGTTAAGAGTTTACTTGTGAAAAACACTTTATAAAAATCCGCTGCAAGTACTCTGCTTTTAAAAGTTGTTTTACTGAAATCAGCTAAGTAGTTTAAAGAAAAGTGGTTAACTGTGCTGTTCAAATATTTGTTCACTGATCAGCCTAGTAAACTTACTGACCTCAACAGCTTAGTCTGGTAACAGTCGAGTGAAAAATTTTCAGAGGTCTATTCACCCCTCCCCCCTCTAGACCTCATCTGACTACTTTGGACCAACATTTTGCATTGTTGGTCTCAAATGAAGCGCGGGACAACAAAACATAATATTTTAATTAATTAAAATCACATCTAATTTTATTAAGTGTTGGACCAAAACTATTGTTGATTCAATCATATGTAGCCAAAGTCAAGTTGCAATTTCTCTTACAAGCATATCAAATGTTGTTTTACACGTAATTAAAATATATATAAACAGTCTTGTTAATTTTTCACTTTGCTTAGTTGAGGTTTAAATAACTGATCATATTAATATTCTTATAAAAAATATATTATGTAAAATGGCAATTTAGTGTAATTTTGTGCGTAGCAAGAAAATAAACTAATATACTATTAAAATTGACATATTAAAAAAATGGTGAAGCTTACGTGATTTCATGAAATTAAAAAATGGTGAAGCTTACGTGATATCATGAAATTAAAAAATGGTAAAGCTTACGTGATTTCAAGAAATTAAAAAATTGGGCGATCAAGTCTAGAAGAAAAATATTGATTATATGCATTAATAATTAATGGAGAGATAAAATTGCAATCTGACGACCATAATTGATGCACAGGTAATAGTAGTCTTACAAATTTCAAATAAAATATTACAATAATAAACTAAATTTCCATATGTTTTTTCATATATTTACTAAACTGTGTATTTACGGTTCGGACTAGTGTACATTTGGTATAATTCTTTCGCAATGTAATGTCTTCAGTAGGATTCAGATTTGGTTTTGCCTATGAGAGTCACAAGTCACTACCATTTGATTGGAATATGACATACATCTAATTATTGTAAAAAGTCAGACATTTAAGTAGTATATAGTTAGGCTGGCAAACCGTCGTTATCACAAACTCATGTTGAAAATTACATAATCAAATTTGGTAGATTATTACCTAGCATTTCCCCGAGGTTTAATAGAGTCAAAGTCTATTAAACCTCGGAGAGATAAAGTTGCGATCTAACGCAATAATTGGTGCATCGGTAATATTATTAGTCTTACAAAATTCAAATAAAATACTACAATAGTAAACTAAATTTTCATTTTTTTTATCTACTAAACTGTTCTGAAACTTTTTTTCTTCCCTTCCGCTAACCCAGTTCTTTCTGGCTGAGACTAAATGTCCCACATTGGTTGAAAACAATAGTTAAGTCCACTTTATAAGGTTTTGAGAAATCATTACCTTACAAGCTAGCTTTCGAGGTTGAGTTAGGCCCAAGCCATGTAAGTGGACTTAGTCTAATCCATGTGATGAATTCTAATGTGGTATTAGAGCCCAGGTTAAATTGGGTCAGCTTCTTCTGTGATGTGCTCCTCCTTGTACGCGTTATGGGCTTCAACATCTACCCACACACTTCGTCCAAATAACAAAGACATGGGTTGTCATTATTCCTCCAGAGGGTTCACCCACATATCGCAAATTCACAGGATTGGGCTTTCATATGTCACGTGTTGAGCTTGTTTCACCCACACATTCTGCCCTCCCACACGTGAAGGGGGAGTATTGAGACTAAATGTCTCACATTGGTTGAAACAATAGTTAAGTCCACCTTATAAGGTCTTGAGCAATCATCACCTTACAAGCTAGCTTTTAAGGTTGAGTTAGGCACAAGTCATGTAAGTGGACTTAGCCCAATCCATGTGAGGAATTCTAATAGTGATTTGTAGTGTGGTGTCTTCAGTAAGATTCAGATTTGAGTTTCGCCTCTGAGAATCACAAGCCACTGCCACTTGAACCAACCACGTTAAGGGTGAGTTTGGCCTAGCGATTCGAAAAGCAATTATAGGATAATTAATTTTACTAAAATTGATTTTTGTAATAATTGATTATGATAATAATTAATTATAGAATAATTGTTTTTGTATAATAGCTTTTGTAAAAGTTACACTTTAGTTGCTTCTAAAATAAGTTGATTTTTTGCTTATGAGGATCCCAAAAATGATTATGATCTTGGGGGCCAAACACCATGAAAATCACGATTGAACAGAAGTAATTTTTATAATCGGGGCCAAACACTTCAAAAATCACAATAGATATGTAAAAGTGATTTTAAGAGCTCCAATCGCTGGGCCAAACTCACCCTGAAGAGTTTTATCTGATGAAGATCCATGAAAATTTTGGGAATTTAAGATTCCAAATACTTGATAAGATGGCATGCAGCTTTAATTAATTATTGTAAAAAGTCAGACGTTTAAGTAGTATAGTTAGGCTGGCACACCGTCGTTATAACAAACTCATGTTGAAATTAAATAATCAAATTTGGTAGATTATTACTTTGCATTCCCTTTAGGTTTAGTCATGTTATAAGTAACTCCATGTAGTTTTAAAAATTACAAGAACATTCCCTATGATTTAATAAGTCTTACAAGGTTACCCCCTACAATTTATAAAAATATTTACAAAAAGTCAAAGAAATTTTTTATAATGCTTATAGGGAATTTCTTGTAAAAGGACTAAATTTTAGGGGGTGTGAATGTAAATTACCCTTAATTTTTTATTATCAAATTGCTCTTTAAAAGTCAAAGGTTCCACGTTCAAGTTGTAATACTGCAAAAACAAAACAAAAAAAAAAATGAAATTGCTATTCATTGCTTGTAAGGAAACAAAATATGAGAGGATTGTCATCATCAATATTCATACTGCGGCGTCGTTTGATGCCCTCACCGCCGCGCATGAGTATTCTGTCTCATTCACGCAATTTTTTGCTTACATCAATAGTGTGGGGAAGAAGAAATCGCATCTAAATCCAAATAATTTAAGTAATCTTCCTAATTTCCTTGGTTTATTCGCCAATCACAATTTTGCTAGCTTCTCCAGCTGTACTCTAAGGTAAGTCCTTTTATTTCAAAAGGGTAACGGCAAAATACTCCATTGTGCTGCAAGAAACTATCCTATAAAAGTTTTATTGCACCAAACTTCTTTATACTTTCAAAAACCTTGCAAAAAATATTCAATTTGTATAAATAGGTCGTTTTGTTTCGACATATTTCAAGAAATAATTTTAAAAATTTATCATGTGAAGTTGTAGGGACCAAAACAGCCTGTTTTTTACAAGTTGAGTGTTTTTTGCAGGATTTTTTAAAGTACAAGAAAGTGTGGCGCAATAAAAATTTCACAAGAAAGTAAATTAGATCTGCAAATTTATCCTCTTCAGTTAGTATCACTAACACATCAAATTACCATGTTTCCCTCATTATTTAACCTTATTTACATAGTATTAAATAATTTAATTGTATATATTCAAAAATTCAAAATTAAAATAAAATATAAAAAATATTTTGCTTATAGATTTATTAAAAATATATTAGAAAAATTTACATAGACACCCTATAGCTATTACCCTAATTACAGGATTTTACCCTTTTTTCAAATATTACAAATACACCCCCTTGACCAAAATTATATTACAAGGACGCTCTTGCTACCGCTCCAAAATTACAATTTTTTATTTGCCAAAATTAAGTTGTGGCTTTTGTTTCTCTCATCAATACGAGTTCATAGATACCAACCTTATCAAATTTTATCGAGTATATTGGGAGAAATGGTGATCATGATTGAAATTCCGGATCTATATATGGTTCTTCGTGAACCAAACTTTGAACAACGATTTCTCTCAAATTACTCGATAAAATTTGATAAGGTTGGTGTCTCTTTTTTTCTCTCATCAAGAAGAGTTCACATACACTAACCTTGTCAAATTTCAACGAGTAATTTGGGAAAAATTATTATTCAAAATTAAGGAACTTAAAGATTTTCCTTAACTTTTTACCCAATTATTTTTGTTAAAACTAATAAGTTAAATATTTTTACCTTTCATTCAGCAACACTGGGAATAATGAGACGATGGAAAAGATAACGCAAGTTGAGATCATATCCGAGGAAAATATAAAACCTTCAACTCCGACTCCTGATCACCTGAGGACGTACGAGGTTTCGTTCCTAGACCAACTACATTCTAATATATACATGTCTTTTGTTTACTTCTATTCAAACAACCATCAAACCAATCTAAAATTTAGTAGAAGACAACTTTTGAAGCAATCATTGTCAGAAACCTTGAAAATTTTCTATCCACTAGCTGGTAAAGTTAAGGATAGTCGACATATTGATTGTAACGACAATGGGGTCTATTATGTAGAAGCCAAAATCAAGCACCAGTTATCCGATTTTCTCAAACAACCCGACAACAAGTCTGTCCATCAATTTCTTCCGGTGGATCCTAAGTCTTTGGATTTATTATCCTCAAAAACATATGTAATTATGATTCAAGTAACCGAATTTGATTGTGGTGGCATTGCCATTGGCTTACACACTTCACACAAGCTTATCGATGGATATTAACACGCAACATTTCTCGCTGCTTGGGCAGCCGCAACCCGTGGAACGACTTCTTCTAATTCAGAAGAAGAAATAATTCCTAGTTTCATTTCACCTTCAATTTTCCCATCCAACTCTGCGCTGCCCGAGAACACAACGTGGTTGTCCATGCTTCCGTCTTTAAAACACAGCAAAAGTGTTACCAAACGGTTCCTATTTGGGTCTTCATCAATAATCAACTTGAAAAAGAGCGCAGACGCCCCAACCCGTGTAACAGCTGTAACCGGCACTACAAGAAAAATGGTTTTTAGTGACAAAATATTAAATGACATTATTGAAATTGTCACTTTTTGCATATATTTAATGACAAAAATATTAGTTTTGTCACAATAACAATAGTGACAAGTGCAATAGTGACAAAATATATTTTTAAATTGTCACTAATGGCTATTAGTGACAAGTATATGAAACTTAAGTTGTCACTATTGACAATTAGTGACACCCTTTCCGTGACAACCTAGTCACAATAAATATTGTCACTATAATTTAGTGACAACTAAAAAGTTGTCACTTTTGGGGTATCACTAAATATCAATAGTGACAACTTTTTCACATTTCTTATCACTAGTATGTCTATATACATCATTTTAGTGACAATATATAAATTTTTGTCACTTCGTTATTTACTATTTTGTCACTAAAATTCAAATTTTTTGTAGTGCGGCCTTATTTGGAAATGCGTCATTACGGCTTCTAGGCCTAAGAAAGATATCAGTAATAATTGCAAAAAACCTTGTATTTTGTTGGTCATGGTCAATATAAGGAACAAAAGCTCACCACCAATGCCAAATTATTTAATCGGGAACATCATGTGGAATGCTAGTTCAATTATTACTCAGAGCAGATCAGATGATGATGATGATCACAACGATGGTTTGGAATTGGATGTCATCGTTCGACGCATAAAGAAGACTATAGATGAAATTAATAGTGATTTTATTAAACAGATGAAAGAAGAAGAGTGGTCTTTAAAAGTTGTGGAGCAATTGAATGAGATGCAAAGGTTTTCTACTGATGAAGAAAATATTATATATATGACTATATCCAGCCTATGTAATAGTGGGTTACATGAACTAGATTTTGGGTGGGGAAAGCCGATTTGGGCAAGTGTTGGTAATGCAGATGCAGATAATCCTATACTTAGTGGTGGTAATTTAATGTTTTTGATAGATACGAGATCCGGAAAAGGGATTGAAGCGTGGGTGACTTTACCCGAAGAAGTCATGACAGTTCTTGAGAAAGATCCTGAGTTACTTGCTTTCGCCTCCGTGAATCCTAGTCCTCTCGAAACAGATGATTGATTGAAATACTAAGATATACTAATTCCATGCATGTATGTTTGTATGTCTTTCAATCCCAACAATAATAATTACCTCTTTTCATGAGTGTGTAATATCGGTGAATTCTTGTCTTAGTGGTTCTAGTTTCCATGTATTTTCTTCTATTTCTTGTGCAATATTTTCATAATTATCATGAGTACTTGATAACTCCATATCTTGCATTACTATTCACATACTTTCCAAGCTATAGTTGTGTTGTTTCCGAGAGTTTTCGGATTGATTCGAGTCATTTCAAGTAGTTTTGCATATCATGGATAGCTAGGGTCAGAAACTCGAGAGATAAGGTCCATATCATATGACATTCCATTGGAGTAGTCTCAGCAAAGTACTGAGTCATGTCCTTTAGAAGTTCGTTGTGAATTCATTGTTAACTTGCATTTTAGGGCTGTCAATTGCTTGATTGCTTATTTGCTTTAACTATGATCCACTTCACATGGATACAACGACATACATATTATATGGGAGTTTCGACTCCAACCTCGCTTTACAAGTCAATCACTCCCTCCTTGCATGATTTCTCCCTTACCTTGTTCACTTTTGGTTCAACAAAATGTTCTATCGATTGGATCAACATATCATTCAAGCGATGAAATACTAATCTGGACTAGGGAAAGAACTAAGGCTCAACATAAGACAATCGGTTCACGGCTAGAGTTGATCCAAGAACTAGTGTTTTGATAGAGAAAATGATGCATCTGAGATTTTTAGTACATAAAAGTGTTGTAACACGAGGAACATAATTATGTAAATAACCATACTTATGTGAGGCTTTCTATGGTTCAATTAACTTGTACATGTGGAACCTTTTAATACCTCAATCTCCTCCATTCAGTAAATGAAAGATTACCTACAGGTGATTGGTCTAGTGGAAGAGACTAGTCACTTCAAAGTAGCGAGTCCAGGTTCGAATCCCTGTTGGGAGAGATACCCACTTAATGTGTCCAATCCGTCTCGAAAGGGATTATCATTGGGAAACAAACAAAAATAGTAAATAAAAGATTATATTTGCACCTTACATATAAGTACGAAGAGAGTATCCAAATTTTTTAACCAGAACCATTACATACCAAAACAAAACTACTTCATACCAACTGTGTACACTATTTTAATTACCAAATTAACCCCCATAAAATCAGTGGTCATTTCGAATTTCGAATTTTCACATGTATATAGATTTTTGCTCCCTCTTCTTTCTCCCTTTTCATCTTTTGAACTTCCTCAGTCCAGATAATGTTGCTGCGTTGCCGTGGAAGAAATCGTGGACCAAAAAAAGAAGGATGTGGTCGTGAGGGGAATATTCTGGAGTGCAAAAAACTACTATACTTTTGCTTATATAATTTAATACTATGCAAGACTGTTCTATATAGATGATTCACCGATGCTCAAGCATCTTCTCTCTATTTGGGACATCATATGTTAATTAGAAGGATCTTACAACGCTGCATCGTCCAGATTTGCATCTTGGACTAAAGGTAATCGTTTGATTTTGTCTCAGGCGTAAGACTATTTGCGTGCAAAAGGTACAAAGCAAATATGGGCTTCTACAATCTGGAATTCTTATGTTACTCCGAAGCATGCCTTCATCACCTCGCTTTCTTCCAAAGGCAAGCTTCCGACTAAAGATAGGATGCAATTCATGGATATTGACAAGCAATGTCTGCTATGCCAAAGATTGGATGAATCAAACCGTAACTTATTTTTCGAGTGCACATTCTTATCTGCGGTTTAGAGACTGGTTGGGCATCTCACGTGCCCTGACTACACTTGCTAGTGCACTCAAATGGTTCAAGAAAGTGGCTAGAGGGTCGGGATGGATGAGTAAAGCGAATAGGATTGCTCTTGCTTGCACTGTTTACAACATTTGGGCTGCTCGCAACCGTAAAACTTTTGAGGATCTGGTACCTAATATTGATGCTACATGTTTTAAGATTAAAAATCATGTGTTCATGATCCTTTATTCTTTATACCCGTTTGAGTTGTTCCTTTTATGGGGACTTTTTGACTTTCTAGGTTTGTCCAGTTATTGTACATAACTTTTGGTATATATATATTTACATGTTATAAAAAAAAAATTATCCAAATTATGCAAAAAAAAAAAAAATACACTTTAATTTCTTCATTTTTCATCAATCAAAGAATTTCATATCAAATCAATTAATTGAAATCCAATTCATGTTTTCAGAATCCATTCTCATAAGTTAAACTAACTAAAAAAAAAAAAAAGTATCCGCTAATTCTCTTCAAGAGACCCAATGCTTAAGTACAAGATAAGTGAAACAGAGAAAGATGAGAATGAGAATTAAGGTGGAGAGAAGGGGATGGGATGGAGGGGGAGAGACGGGGTTTAATACTGAAAGACACGTAGAGAGATAAATAAATAAATAAAAAGGGCAAAGTTGTCATTTCACCTACCAATAAGTGGTTTTTAATACTAAAAGAAATGTAGAGAGACAAATAAATAAAAAGGGCAAGGTTGTCATTTCACCTACCAATAAGTGGTTTTTAACTGCTTATTTGGCATTTCATCCGACGTTTTACCAATTTTCTGAGGGCACGCAGTTTAATTGGAGGGTTATATCCCATAGGTACAAGCCAATGAAAGCGAAGCCCCTAATTATATACTTTCTTCCTTCCATTTTTCTTTATCCTTTGTACAATTGATCAGTCAACTTAACTAAATTTATAAAAATTATTATAATTAATATATTTCACTAATAAATTGATAATAAATATTCTATGACATCATATAAATTAAGATTTAAAAGGTTTAATATACCACAAATTTGAATAATTTAACATAATAAATCACTTAAAAGATTGAAAAATTTGACCGAATACGGTAACCATTAAAGTAAAAATAATGGGACGGAGAAAGTACTGATTAATCTAGTTGAATTGATCCACCACTTTTATACAATGAGATCGTGGGGATTGAATCCGCTTACTGGGAATAGTTCGTAAACCAGATACGTCCATAGCCAAGGAGTTTCAGGCTGACTAGCATCTGATCGTGAATTGTGAAGATTCAAACCTGAGTATGCCACAACAAAAATAGCTAACACTCATTGTTCCTCCTCGCCATAAAACGAATAACAATGTTCTGGCAGGAGTAAGGAGAAGAGCGCTTTTCAATATTCCTTTCTTCATGATTTTCTTGCCTATATTATTGTTTTCTTACTGTTTTGGATCAATTTACACTTCAACAATAATACCACCTTGTCAAACATCAATGGACCTTGAAAATCGTATTACACTCACAAATTATTTATTTGATTTAGCTCATCCATAATCAGACCTGAAATAACTAAAAATGATTTAGCTCATCTTTCATTCGTACGGGCGGGGAGTGTATTGGCTGGAGAATACCCTGGTGCACTTGGAGAGTATCCCGCACTATGGCTACAACAAAGCAAAAAGGTAAAACAAAAACAAATCAGGACCAAACAAGTTGGGTGATATATAGTGTTGCACTTACCTGTTAACTGGGGAGCTAGGACTGTAGTCACTACAAGAAAAACAGCTTTTTCCGACGGATTTTCCCACCGATTTCGAGCAAAATCCGTCGGAAAATGGATTTTCCGACGGATTTCCCTCGTCGGAAAAAGTGGCCTGGGAAAATTTCCGACAGATTTTCCCACGGAATTTCCGACGGAAAATATCCATCGGAAAATCTGTCGGAAATTTTCCGGCAGCCCCTGAACGGCGTTTTTTCGTGCATTTTTCCGACGGATTAATTCCATCGGAAATTGTATTTTTCCGACGGAATTATTCCGTCGGAAATATTTTTAAATTATATTTTTTCCGATGGATTAATTCCGTCGGAAATAATAACAGTTTTTATTTTTTTCGACGGAAAAGTTCCGTCGGAAATTTATACGTCTTTTTTTTTATATTTTCCGACGAAATATTTTCCTGGGAAAAATTAAAATTCAAAATTTCAAAATTATCCAAACCTGCTAATTAAAAACATAATCAATTAAGAATCCTAAATTATTTACGATTCCATCATCATCCTAAAAAATAGTAGATGCATAAACCGTCACAAAATCCAATAGTAGATACATAAACAGTTAAAAAATCACATAGTATATACATAATACATAAACCGTCAAGAAATCACATAATAGATACATAAACCGTCAAAAAATCACATAATAGATACATAAACTGTCAAAAAATCACTAAGTATTAAACTTACGAGAAAATATAACAACATTCAACATGTTTCAATCTGACGATTCCTCATCGTCCTCATCAGATTCAGATTCAGATTCAGATTCGGACAGTTGTTGTTTCTTGGCCGGGTACATGGGCGGTTTTGATTTCTTTCTTTTCCTCAAAAGTCCTTCAACCAAGCGCTCAACTTTACCTAACCTTTCTTGAGCTGCGGCATATAGTTCTTCAGTTTTGGCCAATTTATCTTTGAATTGTTGCTCTTGTTGTATTTTTTCCTGTACGGTTTGTTCCAGGGTTTGAATTCTCGAAGAAAGCTCTGGATCGACTGATGAACTGGGTCTAAAATGTGACGATGAACTAGGCCTAACCCGAGCAGCCTCAGAACCTAAACCATAAATATTGCCCTTCTTTCCAATACCTACGGTATCTGCCCATGTCTAAATAACAAAAGAAAACAATAATTAGATTATAAATTTATTTTAAATAAACTAAATCATTTTGTTAACCCATGTTGTTACCTTCAACTTAACATCAGGTGAGATCGGAATTGTTTCACCAGTTTCCGAGGTTTGGATAGAAGCTAATTTTTCTGCGAAGTTTTTCTAGCATACACGAATATTTAAGTTAGTTAATAAAACATAACAAATGTCATTCAACTAATTTATGGGTTATTCCTTACATATGTTCTCCCCGCACGTTCATCGACCCACTTAAGCCTTTGTCCATTGACATCGTATTGTGAATGTGTACGCATAAATAATTTTGCCTGAGTTACCACCTCTCCTCTTTCGGCCTTAAAAAAAAAAAAAGTCATAAAAACACCCACATCGTATTAAACACGTCAAACAAAATATTTGAGCTTAGCAAAAACATTTCTTACTTGACCATAAAGATTTAGTCAAACTCACCATTCTACGACCGTGCTCTGAACGCGGAATACTACCACCCGTGTGGTTTGCCGGTCCCTCGCCACCACAATCGGATGCCCGGTTCCTTTTGTTTTTTGTACTTTTGTTTAAAAACTCGGGACTTGACCAATAGGCTTGTAACAATTTGTAATCTTGGTCATTTACAAAATCAGGCTTTTGATTCATCATTCGATAGTACCTGAATTTGTCACTGATCGATTTTGAGCCGACATGATCAAATATTTTTCTAATCATATAATCATGAGCAGTCGTCCAACGATATTTGAGCTGCAAGTGATTAAAATTAAACATGTTATAAGTAGAAAGTTAAACATGAATAATTGAACTACAATTAATTTGTACTAATATATATACATGATTCGAATTTAGTTCAATACCTGAAACTCTCGAAAAAATGTGTCTCTTAGTGTTTTAGGAACATCCTTGTACGAATGATATCCTCCTTCCCACTTTCTACATATTGTTTCACCAATGGCTTGAATGACTTTCCAACTATATTCTTGAAACCTACGTCCAAACATTCTCTACATTTAAAAAATTGTATACTAAATTAACATTTATAAAATAATTAAAATAAGTACGTACTCATTTTTATAGGTAAAAGAGGGAGAAATCCACTGCCTAGTATCATGCTCTGTACTAGGACCAACACCGACATTAGTACTCGAAGCAGCACCAGCACTCGAACTAGCACCTACATGGCTAGGACCCGATGAAGAATTATCTAAGCGGTGATAACCGGGGGGGCTGCGAGTGGTAGAGGAACCAGGGGTAGGAATGAGAGTGGGACTAGGAGAAAGTGTGGAAGTGGGAGTCCTAATCGTAGTGGGTGCATGGTCGGTTATAGGCATAAATGAATGTGACCCAGATAAGCGGTCAGTCCTATCTTTGGCTTCCTTTTTCTTCGTCTTTCCCATCTACAAAAAAAAAATGCAACACAATATAATACAACAAATTCATAACTTAGACAAAATTATCAAGAATTTCAACATTTATAATTATATGTGAATACTACAAATAATCCTACAACGACAAGTTCTACATTGGAAAAAAATATCATTCTTCGTCGTAGTCGTCTTCTTCTTCACCATGGTCTTCTTCTTCTTCTTCCTCCTCCACCTCCTCCTCCTCCTCCATATTCTCTTCGTTCTCTGCTCCTTCTCTTTCACATTCTTCAGCAACATATAAATCCATTGCTAAGTCGGTATCAACAATTGAACTTAGCATTGTAGGTGGTTCTTGCAAAGCTTCTTCACCTACATTATAACTATCATCCACTCTACTTCTCGGTCTCGTGTTTATTACAACATGCCAATTAATCTTATCTTTCTTCTTACCCGGGTAGGGGACAAAGTATACTTGAGATGCACATCGAGCAAGTATGAACGGGTCAAATTTTGGATATTTTCGACGTACATTGATCTCAACAATTCCATATTGAGGGTGTATCTTAATTCCTCTTGGCGTAACTGAGTCATACCACATGCATTGAAACAGTAAAACTTTGTTTTGGTCACCACCTGGATACTGTAATTCAATTATATCTTCAAGTATACCATAGAAATTGGTTGACTCCTCACCCTTTACACATACACCCGCATTATAAGTTTTCCGATTTGCGGCCAGATCATGTGTATGGAACGTGTATCCGATTTGAGAGGAAGAAGGAGAAAGGGGAAGTGGAGGAGTGGTGGTGGCAACGGAGGGGATTTTCCGGCGCTGCTGCGGCTGAGGAAATAAGGACAGGGCGGAGAAGAGGGATTGGGGCGGTGGATGTTTAATTTTGAAATGAAAAGGGAGAGTGAAATGAATTGGGCGGATGTTTAATCTAGGGTTAAATGTGCATTTTCCGGAAATATTTAATTTTTTTTTTTGAAATTCAAAATTTTATTTGTAAATTATTATTCATGTTATTTATAATTTAAATTGCTATATTTTCTTACTTTTTAATTCAAAATTATTCGAAATTAAAATTTGTAACTTTAATTGATCAAAATCGAAATTATTGATCATATGGTTATATACATTAAGATATATTGTTATGTACATTGAAGATTATTCGAAATTAGATGTCTCGATTCTCAAATCATAACGTTAATTGATCAAAATCGAAACTATTGACCACAGGATTATGTACATTGAGGTTATTCGAAATCAAATTGATCAATTCTTGATTTTTAACGTTAATTGACCAATATCGAAATTATTGACCATAGGGTTAAGTACACTGAGGTTATTCGAAATAAAATTGATCGATTCTCGATTTTTAACATTAATTCACCAAAAATGAAATTATTGACCATATGGTTATATATATATATATATATATATACACATTGAGGTTATTCGATCAGATTGATCGATTCTTGGATTATTCTCACATTCATGATATTATTCGCAATCATGTACATTAATGACAAATTGTTGACCTTAGAGATATGTACATTGAGGTTATTCAAAATCAATTTCTTACTTGGCTCGAAAATTTAATTAAAATTGTAGGTTATATATATATATATATATATATATATATATATATATATATATATATGTACATTGAGCTAGGTTACTTGCATCAGATCAATTAACCAAAATTCAGTCCATATTGAATTTTTAGTTAAAAAAAGATTTTTTAGAACCAAATGCAAAATAAAAATTAAAGATTGAATTGTTTAATAAGATAATTTAGAATCACGTACAAACTCAAGTAAATTTTAGAGTTGAACTCACATAACCTAATAAGAATTATATGATTACGTACTGATTTAATTTGTTGAATACATGTACATTGAGGTTATTCAAAATCAATCAAAGATCTAAACGGTAGACTAACTTATTCATAACCACTAACCCCTACATATATAAATCAAAGCTTAGGGGAAATTATGTTGAAATTTCGTCAATTGAAGATCAAAATGAGAGACTGAGTTGTACAAGACCACTGAGTGGTTTATTGCAAAAAAGTTGTTTAAATCGATCAAAATTTATAAAAAAACAAGTCAAGTCAACGAAATTTGAAATAATGTGGATGAAAATATTTTTATATTATGTATTTATTATTATTATTTTGCATAGAAAATAATTAATTTATTATTTTTAAAGAAAATAATTTAAATTTTATTTTTTAATTATTTTCCGACGAAATTTTTCCGTGGGAAAATATTAAATATTTTTTAATTAATTTCCGACGGCTAAATTCTATCGGAAAAAAACAAAATATTAATATTTTCCGACGGATATAAATCCGTCGGAAAAGAAGGTTTTTTATTTTTTTTAAATTTTTTTTCCGACGGATAAATCAGTCGGAAATGAGTAAAAAAATATTTCTTGTTTTGTTTTTAAATATTTTCCGACGGGAATGTATTCCCGTCGGAAAATAATTAATTTTCTATTTTTTTTTATTAACTTTTCCGGCGACTTTACTGTCTTGTCGGAAAGTTAGTCGGAAATTTCCGACGGATATTAACCCGTCGGAAATTCCGTCAGAAATTCCGGCGAATATTTGTCCACCGGAAATTTCATCGGAAATTTCCGACGGAATATATTCCGTCGGAAAATTTCCGTTGGAAAATGCTGTTTTTTTGTAGTGAGTCAGGGTTCTCACCATGGCTGAAAAGTCATAACACAGTAATTGAAATAAAAACAAAACGCAACAAACAATTTTCAAAGGTAAAGATATTTGTTTCGAAATAGCACCAAGGGGCAAGGGTGAATGCTGAGACTAAATATCTCACATTGATTGAAAATAATAGTTAAGTCTATCTTATAAGGTTTTGATCAATCTTCACCTTATAAGCTAGCTTTTGAGGTTGAGTTAGACACAAGTCGTGTAAGTGAACTTAGCCCATTCCATGCGAGAAATTCTAATAGTAATTTGCAACGTGGTGTCTTCAGAAAGATTCAGATTTGAATTTCGCCTCTGAGAATTACAAGTCACTGTCACTTAATCCAACCACATTAGGACATAACAGACACCTCCTATGATTTAATAAGTCTTACAAAGTTACCCCAGACAATTTCTAAAAATGTTTACAAAAAATACCCTGTAAGAGCATCCTTAGTATTTTTAAAATTATAGAGAATTCCTTGTAAAAAGACTAAGGACCTGTTTGTTTGGCATTTTCCAAAAAGTTTTCTATTTTATGAAATGCCAAACAAACATGTTTTCTATATTCTCAAATAAATTTTTTATCTCTTAATTTTCTCAAACCACCCTCTCAAAAGCCAAACAAACAACAATTTTCAAACAAAACCTATACAAAGTCGACTCTGATTTGACATAAAGTAATCTGTTACTTACACTATTCATCTCACATAACAAACATGATTTGACATAAAGTGTTAGACATCTTACACCTACAACTTCACTCTTCCAAAAAAACCAACACCTATTTTTTTTCTCAAATCAATCTCTCAAAATCAAACAAATAATATTATGCAAATCGAGATTATTTCACAAACATTCACTACTCTCCCAAACTACTTTTCAAAATACCTAAATCTCAGGAGGGTCTGACCGTAAATAACCTTTAATTTTTTTATTATCAAATTGCTCTTTAAAAATCAAAGGTTGCACATTTTATTATCAAATTGCTCTTTAAAAGTCAAAGATTCCACATGCAAATTGAAATACTGCAAAAACAAAAACAACAACAAAAACAAACAAAAAGGAAATTGCTCTTCATTGCTTGTAATAAAGAATATGAGAGGATTGTCATCAACAATATTCATACTGCGGCGTCGTTTGATGCCCTCACCGCCGCGCATGAGTATTCTGTCTCATTCACGCAATTTTTTGCCTACACCAATGGTGCCGAAGAAGAAATTGCATCTAAATCCAAATAATTTATGTAATATTCCTAATTTCCTTGGTTTATTCGCCAATCACAATTTTGCTAGCTTCTCCAGTACTCTAAGGTAAGTCCTTAATTTCAAAAGGATAACTGCAAAATACTCCGCTGTGTTATGTTAAATCTGTAAGAAATTATATTTTCAAAACTTCTTATACTTTCAAAAGCCAGCAAAACATACCTAATTTGTAAAAATAGGTCGTTTTGGATCAGCATATTTTAAGAAAAAATTTTAAAAATTTATCATATGAAATTGTAGGGATCAAGTTGGAGTATTTTAAAAATGGTGTTATCCAAAACGACCTATGTTTTACAAGTTGAGTGTTTTTTACATGTTTTTGAAAGTATAAAAAAGTTTGATGAAATAAAAGATCTGCAAATTTATCCTCTTCAGTTAGTATTGCTAACACATCAAATTACCATGTTTCCCTCATCATTTAACCTTATTTACATATTGTTAAAATAATTTAATTGTATATATTAAAAAATTCAAAATTAAAATAAAATATAAAAAATATTTTGCTTATAAATTTATTAAAAATATATTAGAAAAATTTACATAGACAGCCCCTGGTTATTACCCTAATTATAGGATTTTACCCTCTTGTTTTTTTTTTTTTTTTTTTTTATCCAATTTTACTCTCTTGTTTTAAATATTACAAACACACCATTTGACCAAAATCATATTACAAGGACACTCCTGCTACCGATCAAAAATTACAATCTTTTATTTGCCAAAATTAAGTTGTGACTTTTGTTCCTCTCATCAAGACGAGTCCATAGACACCAACCTTATCAAATTTTATCAAGTATATTAGGAAAAATGGTGATCAAGATTGAAATTCCGGATCTATGGTTCTTTGTGAACCAAACTTTGAACAACGATTTCTCTCAAATTGCTCGACAAAACATGATAAGGTTGGTGTATTTTTTTTCCTCTCATCAAGACAAGTTCACATACATTAACCTTATCAAATTTCATCGAGTAATTTGGGATAAATCGTTATTCAAAAGTAAGGAACTTAAAGGTTTTCCTCAACTTTTTACCCGATTATTTTTGTTAAAACTAATAAGTTAAATATTTTTTTACCTTTCATCCAGAAACACTGGGAATAATGAGACGATGGAATTAACGCAAGTTGAGATCATATCTGAAGAAAATATAAAACCTTCATCTCCGACTCCTGATCACCTGAGGACGTACGAGGTTTCGTTCCTAGACCAACTACAGTCTAATATATACATGTCTTTTGTTTACTTCTATTCAAACAACCATCAAAACAATCAAAAATATAGTAGAAGACAACTTTTGAAGCAATCATTGTCAAAAACTTTGAAAAATTTCTATCCACTAGCTGGTAAAGTTAAGGATAGACATATTGATTGTAACGACGATGGGGTCTATTATGTAGAAGCCAAAATCAATCACCAATTATCCGATTTTCTCAAACAACCTGACAATAAGTCTATCCATCAATTTCTTCCGGTGGATCCTAAGTCTTTGGATTTATTATCCTCAAAAACATATGTAGTTATGATTCAAGTAACCGAATTCGATTGTGGTGGCATTGCCATTGGCTTACAGACTTCACACAAGATTATCGATGGATATTCACACGCGACATTTCTCGCTGCTTGGGCAGCTGCAGCCCGTGGAACGACTTCTTCTAATTCAGAAGAAGAAATAATTCCTAGTTTCATTTCACCGTCTATTTTCCCATCCAACTCTGCGCTGCCCGAGAACACTACGTGGTTGTCCTTGCTTCCGACTTTAACACACAGCAAACGTGTTACCAAACGGTTCTTATTTGGGTCTTCATCAATAATCAACTTGAAAAAGAGCGCAAACGCCCCAACCCGTGTAACAGCTGTAACTGGCCTTATTTGGAAATGCGTCATTGCGGCTTCTAGGCCTAAGAAAGATATCAGTAACAATTGCAAAAAACCTTGTATTTTGTTTGTCATGGTCAATCTAAGGAACAAAAGCTCACCACCAATGCCAAATTATTTAATCGGGAACATCATTTGGAATGTTAGTACAACTATTCCTCAGAGCAGATCAAAAGATGATGATGATGATCACAATTATGCTTTGGAATTGGATGTCATCGTTCGACGCATAAAGAACACTATAGATGAAATTAACAATGATTTTATTGAACAAATGAAAGAAGAAGAGTGGTCTTTAAAAGTTGTGGAGCAATTTAATGAGATGCAAAGGTTTCCTCTTGATTATGAAAATATTATACATATGATTGTATCCAGCCTATGTAATAGTGGGTTACATGAACTAGATTTTGGGTGGGGAAAGCCGATTTGGGCAAGTGTTGGTAATGCAGATGCTTATAATCCTTTACTTAGTGGTAGTAATTTAATGTTTTTGATAGATACGAGGTCCGGAAAAGGGATTGAAGCTTGGGTGACTTTACCCGAAGAAGTCATGACAGTTCTTGAGAAAAATTCAGAGTTACTTGCTTTCGCTTCCGTGAATCCTAGTCCTCTCGAAACAGATGATTGATTGATACTATAAATTAGCTACCATACTGATTGAGATAATTAATTTCACTTTTGATATCATAATTGTACTTACTTTAGGGATTTGATACCACAAGTATTTCTGTTGATACAATTGGTATCATATTTCAATTTCACTTTACAGATTTGATACTTCCGTCAAATTAATGACGGAATTAACACGTGATTCTCACATGCTCGTTAAATCTTATTATATATTGAGTCTCCCCCCAAATTTAATTCGGTAGAATTTCACTTTTGGTATCACAAGTAACCCTACTTTAAGGTTACGATACCATAACTTAAAAAAAATAAACATGTATTTGGTACCATATGTTAACTGTTCTCAACACATTTGGTACTTCCGTCAAATTTTGTATGAAAAATTCAATTTTAGACTGAAAATTGATGAAAATTTTACAGAATTGGTCCTATAGTTATAGATCGTTGACAAACTTTGCCTCACATATTTTATGGCCGACAAATTTACACCACAATTCACAAGTTTGAAGCATTCCAGTCCCAATTGCAAATATAATTAATTAATCCTAGTTATAAATTTTATATACTATGATTATAAAATCTCTTATACTAATTAGATTTTATATATAATATATAAAAACTAAATAATTTAGATTTTATATATAATATATATAAACTAAATAATATTTTATATAAAATCCAAAAAAAAAATATCAATAATTTTTTTAAACTAATTAGATTTTACATATAACAAATATAAAATAAATAATATTTTATATAAAATACATATAACAAATATAAAATAAATAATATTTTATATAAAATTTGAAAAATAAATATCAATTAAACTTATTAATTTTTTTAAATTGAAAAAATTCTTTTAAACTAATCAGATAATAATATATACAAATTAAATAGTATTTATTATAAAATCTTGGAAAAATCTTTTTAAAATTATATAAATAATAATAATTTTAATTAAAAATTTATTATAATTAAAAAAAACCCTAATTTATTCGAAAAGATTTTTTTTTAATTTTAAAATTTAATAAGTATATTTATTTTTCATATTAAAATATTATTTAATTTATATATATTATATGTAAAATCTAATTATGTTGAAAGATTATTTTTTGAAAATAAAAAATTCTAATAAATTTAATTTATATTTATCAGATTTATATAAAATATTATTTAGTTTATATATATTATAATTAGATTAAGAAATTTAATAATAATAATATGTAAAATTTGTTAAACTTGTGAATTTTGGGGTAAATTTATCTGCCAGAAAATATGTGGGACAAACTTTGGCACTAATTTATACCTATAGGACTAATTATGCAAATTTTTCATTAACTTTCCGTTCGAAATTGTCTTTTCGGTCCAAAAACTGACGGACATATCAAATGTGTCGAGGATAGTTAATATGTGGTACCAAATGTGTATGTTTTTAAAGTTATGGTACCGTAACCTTAAAGTAAGGTTACTTGTGGTACCAAAAGTGAAATTCTCTCAATTCAGATTTAACAAGCACGTGAGAATCACGTGTCAATTCCGTTATTAATTTGACGAAAGTATCAAATCTGTAAAGTGGAATTGAAATATGGTAACAAATGTGTCGACAAAAATAGTTATGGTACCAAATCCCTAAAGTAAGTATAATTATGGTATCAAAAGTGAAATTCTCTCTAATTCCATGCATGTATGTTTTCTTGTCTTTCAATTCCAAAAATAATAATTACCACTTTTCATGAGGATGTATTAATTACTTGATAACTCCATATCTTGCATTACTGTTCACATACTTTCCCAGCTATAATTGTGCCATTTCCCAGAGTTTTGGGATCGATTCGAGTCGTTTCGAGTAGTTTTGCGTAGCATGTATAGCTAGGGTCAGGAACTCAAGAGATAAGATCTATATTATAAGACATTACATCGGAGTAGTCTCATCAATGAGTCATGTCCTTAAGTTCGTTGCGAATACATGCTTGCAGTCTTTGGGCTGTCAAATGCCACATTGCTCTAATAGGGTTCACAAAATTTGATGAAAATGTGAGAGTTTTTTTCCTATATAGGCTATTACACAAAAGTATTTCCCAAAATAACCTAAACTGAAAAGTATTTCCCTAAATGTACCTCTTTGTTAAAATCGTTATTGCCAGTGTCGATTTTACCTAAAATCGATGTTGCCAATAGCGATTTATCAGGCATCTCCGAAAATTAAAAAAAAAAATTTTAATTAAAATCGATACTAGCAACGTCGATTCTTACTAATTAAATTAATTACCAACTAATTAATCACTAATTGATCAAGGGTAAAATCGATACTACCAGTATCGATTTTATGTAAGAATCGCTATTAGTAATAGCGATTTTATGCCCTAATATATTATCCCAATCCCCCCTAATTAATTTACACATTCTCTTTTCATCCAAATTATACCGTTCGATTACCCTCTGCCCGAACCCGAAGCCAACCTCCACCGCCTCTGTCCGCCGCCGCCGCCTCCCTCTCTGTCTCCGTCCGCCGCCTCCGCCTCGGTCTCCTTTCGCCGCCTCCGTCGCCTTTGTAGTTACTCCGTCTCCGTCCGCTGCCTCCAAATTAGCTCGTTTTGCCTGGTTAGTCCCTAATTAATTTTTTGTTCCTTTTGTTGTTGACTAGATAGATAGCATGCTAATGTTAACTTTTCACATGTAAGTAACGATTGATGAGTTTCACTTCATCAAAACTGAAAGTATTCAAAATGAATAGAAGCTCTGCTTTTCCTTGATGAAATTCTGAAGGATATGAATGTTACTTCATTAAGTAATTTTTTCCTAATATTTGACTTTTGTTACTGAATGAAAAATGAAGAAAGAGTCAAGTCTAGCAGCCCACCATTCTCGGACTAATTGTTTATCCATGTATATTTCGAGCCACCTTAAGAATCATATGAGTTTTGATCCCGGTAAATATGGCTTTCAGTGTGTGGAGATTAACAGAAGTGTTTGTTTGCTTATTTTGATCCTTCAATTCATGGGACTAATTGATTATCCTATTATATTTCAAGCGTCACTAAGAAACATATAAATTTTAATCCCGGTAAATATGGCTTTTAATTTGTGGAGATAAAAATAAGTATTTTATTGTTCATGTTTGTTTCACAATTCGCAATTCGTGGAGATTAACAGAAGTGTTTGTTTGCTTATTTTGATCCTTCAATTCATGGGACTAATTGATTATCCTATTATATTTCAAGCGTCACTAAGAAACATATAAATTTTAATCCCGGTAAATATGGCTTTTAATTTGTGGAGATAAAAATAAGTATTTTATTGTTCATGTTTGTTTCACAATTCGTAGACTAGCAGCCTGCAATTCACAGACTAACTTTCCCTTATATGTGTTCTTGTAGCATGAATGTATTTACCATAAAAATTTTAATTTAAGGGACAGGTGGCTACATGGTAAATTACATGTGTATGTCTAAATAGTGAATTATGGCTGAACTGATATGTCATATGTAAGATAATAAAGAAAAGCAGTGTTGTCATTTGCTTAGAATTAGCATCCTGGAATATAAATGGGGAAAATTGCACCTGATGTATTGAGAATGTTAGCGTATTTCTTTAATTCCCCAACCTTTTGTTTTAAGGTAGAAGCTCCTATTGATTGTACTTTTGTGACTGGGCTTCTAAAATCATAAGATATGATAATCTCTTTATACTAAATCTGGAAGCTATCGCCATGAACTGGATTTGATTGACTTTAATTTGATGAATATATATAATATTTATATTTAGTCTCCCTTGCTACAACCACTACCTTATGATTTCATAGTTGATGATAAAATTGTTGTGGTCAAATATTTATTGTTTAATTGGTTAAAATAAAAGAGACAGTTACTGTTTGGAGGAGATGCAATGCAACATAATTAATTTTGGTGTTACTGCACAAAACTATCTCATAATATATCTATCCATAATTTCTGTCTTATTGCTTGTGTTGTGAATGTTGGGCCTATTGATTCACACATACTGTAAATATATTTTTAGCAGAGATGGACGCCGATCAGTTCACAGATATTGTACATCCTGGGCCTATTGATTCGTCGGTTCTTACTCAGCAGGATCAGCACCGGTCTACCAAGATTTGGCAAGGGGAAGATCTTGCGGTACTAAAGTGTCGTCGTGGGGATGGATCCATTCCTTGGTCGTCGATTGACCAAAGAGTGGTGCCTTATTTGATTAAAGCTGGATTTTACGGTATTTATCGTATTGGGGCAATCAAGTACGATTGGGCATTGATTAATGCATTGGTCGAGCGGTGGCGTGTGGAAACTCATACATTCCATCTACCTATCGGCGAAGCCACCATTTCCTTACAAAATGTAGAAGTATTACTTGGTCTACCAATTGAAGGGGATATTATTAGTGGAATTGATTCAACCTATTCCACGGAAGAATGGCAAGAAATTTGCGGCAACTTATTCGGTGTTGTGCCCCCCTCTAATCAATTTACTGGTAGAATGTTGAATTTGAAATGGTTGATGGAACATGTTCATCCACTACCTGATTATGCTACTGATGTATCAGTGCAATATTATGCGAGAGCGCTTATTTTAGCAATGATTGGCGGTATTGTCATGCCTAATTTAACAAGGAATAAGGTAGATTTGAAATATTTAGTCTTTCTACAAGATTTGGACATGATTGGCAACTTAAGTTGGGGTAGTGCGGCTCTAGCATACTTGTATCGTGAACTATGTCGGGCCACTAACCCAAATAATATTCAGATTGGTGGGTGTTTGACGTTATTACAGGTATATACACCATCCAAATGACTTTAGTTTAAGTTGTAATTATGACTATATAAGTTTCATCGTATTATCAATTTGAAATATATTGTTATTTAACTTGACTTAATTTGAATTTGTGTGTGTTATGCATGTAACAATGTTAACGTAATTTAGATTATGTTATTGAGTTGTTCTTGATTGTTTTAGATAATATGTTAATAGTTTTGCGTTTTGGTTGAGATGATGTGTTGAATTCCTAATGTCGACACTGCCAATAAAATCGACACTGCTAATGTCGACTTTACATAAAATCGACATTAGCAATGTCGATTCTACATAAAATCGACATTACCAATGTCGATTCTACATAAAATCGACATTACCAATGTCGATTCTAATGGCGAGTTAAAGGCAGAAAGTTTCTGCCTTAAAAACCGACACTGCTAATGTCGATTTTATACTTAAATTTTTTTTTTTAATTGTGAATTACCTCTATCTTATTTTTTATGAACGAACCTCGATTTGTATAACTCAAACAATCAATAACAACTCAATAACATAATCTCAATTTTTTTTCATAACATTGTTATATGCATAACAAGTTCAATACATAAAAATGTCTCAACAATATTATCTCAATTACAATAACATCTATAAAACTATGTTCTATTATTCGTGCATTTGCGACGCGTATGTCCTTCCTTCCCACAAGTAGAACAATGAATCACCCGTTTGTCGGTTTGAAAATCCATTTCATTGCGAATGCGTCTTGATTTTGGTCGACCTTTTTCCCGTTCAAGCTTGTAGTTTGGTTTGAACACCGGACCATAATACTCGTTCCAATAATACTCATTATCCAATGGTTCAAATCTACCACTCCATGTCCTCGAATAATTATCAACGGTATAAAATGATGATACAAAAGATAAAGGATCAACATTTTGGTTACTACAACAAGCAAGAACGTGGGAACAAGGAACATGATAGGCTACCCACTTACCACAGGTGCATGTCCTTTCGCCAATGCGCACAGTTTGAACATTACCTCCCTTCGTCATGCGACGACCTGTGATAACAGAATAAACTCCACCGCCCAACCTATTGTTGAAGATTGTTACATGCATACCCCCAAACTTCGAGGTGTTGTGGAGGAGCATTTGGTAAACCTTGGGGCTAAATCGATTTTGGGGTTCGGTGTTTGGTAGGCCAATATTTTCACGAGCAAGTTCAGCAATACAAAGTCTAGATTGAAAGTAATAAACACAATGATAAAATGAAGTCTCAATAATTGCTGTAATAGGCATACCACGAGCACCTTTCATCACGCCATTGAAAACTTCTGAAATGTTCGTTGTCATTAGGCCATATCTATAACCACCATCATGTGCAATCGTCCATTTGTTTTTCGGGAGTTTATCCAACCACTTTCGAGCATCAGGATTTAATAGCTCAATTTGATCCATAACATTTTGAAACTTGCGATCCTGGTGTGAGCAACCCGCCTTCCACACTAGCCTTTTTAAATTATCAGCCTTATAGATTTTGAAGAAATTAGAACGCACATGCCTCAAACAATACCGATGTTCTATATTTTCCCATTTCCTTGCTTTGATTGATGCCAATATACCGTTTTGGCGATCAGAAATCAAACATATATGACGCCCCTTCACAACATGTTCTTGCACAAGGTTCAAGAACCAATCCCAAGTTTTATAGGACTCGCTTTTTACAATAGCAAAGGCAAGTGGCAATATACTATCATTTGCATCACATCCCATCGCAATTAGTAAAACTCCCTTGTATTTTCCGTGAAGAAAAGTACCATCAATGCTAACAACTGGACAACAGTGCGTGAACGCTTCAATACAAGGCCCAAATGCCCAAAAAACACGACGAAATTTATCCATTTGACCGGGTGGTGGAGGTTTATAGTACTCAACAATTGTCTCAGGGTTGTATTGTTTGATAGCTGCAAGTACTTTTGGCAACCTTTGATAAGATTCATCCCAGTCTCCATAGATATGTGCAACAGCTTTTTGTTTTCCACTCCATGCTTTTTTATATGATATTTCTTTAGTAAAGCTATTCTTCACATATTCAATAATGACACGGATTTTCAAATCTGGATCTACCTTAACAAGATTTAGGATATCCCAAGCAATTAACTTAGAGTCCAGATGAAAATGATCTTGGCCTATTCCTGCAGATAAACAAGTATGTGGTCCCACATAACGTGTCACTTCCCACAATGCATTCTTCCTGATCAATAAACTACCACGGAGATAGAAGTTGCACGGATACTCTTTTTTATAACAACATATTACCCATGTTTTATCAGTGCTCTTCTGTACCTTGTACCGCCAATTCTTTGTTATATGATATTTCTTCACAGCACACTGCATATCATTTTTCGACTTAAAGAGCAAGCCTATACCTAACTCGTCACTCTCAGACAATTGAACTTGACTTGCACGAATATCTGTGACATATGATCCTTCACCAATTTCCCTATAAAATTGGCAACCATTGACATCCATAATGTTATCCCCAATATCAGTTTCCTCATTGTCACTGCTATCACTGCTACTTCCATTGTCCTCATTCGTTAGTCTGTGATCAAACCATTCTTCATCATCTTCGGAATCAGTCTCCAAATCTTGGTTTAATATGTTTACATTTTGAGGCTTAGGAGGACTAACATTTGTGTGTGCTATGTGCGTAGTTGTACCAGCATCTGACTGAAAAGTTAATGGAACCGCATTACCCAAATCATGGTAAGAAGTTGAGTAATTTAGATTACCTTGGTCCAAATGTGAGTCAATTGTGTCACCAACGTAATGACCTCCAATATCTGTGTCACCTACGTAATGACCTCCAACTTCTGTATCACCAACGCAAGGACCTCCAACTTCTGTGTCATTAGCAAACTCTTGACTATCTATCGGAATTATCTCCAAGTATAACTGTAAACTTCCTATCCCCGAAAAATGAGTAAATACATCAAACATAGCTTCAACACCACTATTATCATTAACGGGAAGTGCAATATAATTAGCAGTGACACGATCAAATGAAATAGGATATCTGCATATCACTCCCAACCTAAAGTCCCGTTTGTTTAGTCCGGTAACTTTGTACAATTCTGTTAGTAACTTCTGATAACTCCATCTGCTATTTGCCCTAAGGGGCCGTTTTGGTGGAATATCATACTCACATCCATTAGACGGGTTTAATATATTTCCTCCCCAATAGCACAAAAACGTAACCGGTAAGCTATCCATTACAAACCTGAGATAATTTAAAAAAAAATTAAATTACCTTTTGAACAATTTTAGTGAATTGTCAACTTTATAAGTTTAACATAAAAAGAACACTAAAATAAAAAAATGAACTCTAAAGATAACACCATTTATACTTGTTATTGTTGGCATTAATTTAAAAATAACACCATTTATCTATAGCATAAATTAATTAATTAAACTAAATTCACAACCAAATTAGCTCAATCATGGACAAAATCAAGAGAGTTATACGAGACTAAAAGTGTTGAAAACATAAAAATACTATGGAACCAAATGTAAAATGTTTCAAAAAATCACATACAAATACTTCTTGATCACACAACATTTATTCAAGATAAGCATATTATATAGACATGTAAGTCCTCATCGTTTGAATTCATAACTATAATATAAAGAGCACAAAAAGTGAAAACAATAAAGTAATACATACCCCTTGAATATGAAAAATATTGTTAGGGCTTCAAGGGGAAGAATTGAGCAATTGACGAATTTGATGGAGACTTTGTGATATTTGCTGAAAGAGAAGAAATCTCGTGCTGCGTTTTTTTTTTTTTTTTTTGGCTGAAATAGCTGCTGCTTTGAACGGTCGTGTGAAATGAAGCTGAGGGATTATATTAGGGCATAAAATCGCTACTAGTAATAGCGATTCTTCCCATAAAATCGATACTGGTAGTATCGATTTTACCCTTGATCAATTAGTGATTAATTAGTTGGTAATTAATTTAATTAGTAAGAATCGACGTTGCTAGTATCGATTTTAATTAAAAATATTTTTTTTTTAATTTTCGGAGACGGCTGATAAATCGCTATTGGCAACATCGATTTTAGGTAAAATCGACACTGCCAATAGCGATTTTAACAAAGAGGTACATTCAGGGAAATACTTTTCAGTTTAGGTTATTTTGGGAAATGCTTCTGTGTAATAGCCTATATAGGAGAAAAAACCAAAATGTGAAGTCATTCACGTTATAGCCTATGGGTATGCAAAACACATGCTTATTCCCACATTATTGAGAGCCATTAGCACTTTTAGTTAGGTACTTTTGCAATCTACATACATAGTTTTAATTTTTAAAAACATTTGAGCTTTTTGTCCTACAATTTACATAATTGAATTTTTCCCCCCAATATTTAAATTATATTTCACCTATACCATAATATAGTATATTTATAGAAATTTTGTCTCACACGATGATTCCAGTTTTACGTTGTTAGTCTCAAATGAAACGCGGGAAAACAAATCATAATATTTTAATTAATTAAAATCGCTTCAAATTTTATTAAGTGTTGGACCAAAACTATTGTTGATTCAATCATATGTAACCAAAGTCAAGTTACAATTTTCTCTTACAAGCAAATCAAATGTTGTGTTACACATAATTAAAATATATGTAAACAGTCTTCTTAATTTTTCACTTTGCTTATAGTTGAGGTTTAAATAACTCATATTAATATTCTTATAAAAAATGTATTATGTAAAATGATAATTTCATTTTGTGCATAGTAAGGGAATAAGCTAAATATACTATTAAAATTAACATATTAAAAAAAATGGTGAAGCTTAGGTGATTTCATGAAATTAAAAAATTGGGCGATCAAGTCTAGAAGAAAAATATTGATTATATGCATTACTAAGGTGTGTGTGGATGGGTTTTGGTCCGGTCTCGCGGGTCTCGTGAGATCGAGCCAAAACTCTTTCAAATAAATGGAGAGATAAAGTTGGCGATCTGATGACCATAATTGATCCACAGGTAACAGTAGTCTTACAAAATTCAAATAAAATACTACAATAATAAACTAAATTTTCATGCTTTTTTTTTTATATACTCCCTGCGTCCCGTTATTTTTACTCTATTGGCTACAGTACTCGATCAAACTTTTCAATCTTTCAAATGACTTTTATGTTAAATTAAACGCATTTGTGGTGTATTGAACATTTTAAATATTAATATATATGGTGTCATATAATATTATTAAATTATTAGTGAAATATAATTAATTAAATTATTTATTATAATTTTTATAAATTTAGTCATGTTGACTGGTCAAAGGTACCAATGGATAAAAAAAATTGGGACGGAGGAAGTATTTACTAAATATGTGTATTTACGGTTCGGATTAGTGTACACTACACAAAAAAATTGAATTTTAGTGACAAAATAGTAAATGACAAAGTGACAAAAATTTTAATATTGTCGCTAAACTGATGTATATAGACACACCAGTGACAAGAAATGTGAAATAGTTGTCACTATTAACATTTAGTGATAGCCCAATAGTGACAACTAAAAAGTTATCACTAAATTATAGTGACAATATTTATTGTCACTAAGTTGTCACTGAAAGGGTGTCACTAATTGTCAATAGTGACAATTAAAAATATTTTTTGTCACTACTGCACTTGTCACTATTATTATTATGACAAAACTAATATTCTTATCACTAAATATATTAATGTCACTTAATATTTTGTCAATAAAATTCATTTTTCTTTTAGTGACGTACATTGGGTATAAATCTTTCGCAATGTGGTGTCTTCAGTAGGATTCAAATTTGAGTTTCGCCTCTAAGAGTAGCAAGTCACTACCGCAGTACCTCTTGACCCAACAGCTGGGAGATGACATGCAACTTTTAATTATTGTAAAAAGTTTGACATTTAAGTAGTATATAGTTTGGCTGGCACACCGACGTCGTTATCACAAACTCATGTTGAAAATTAAGTAATCAAATTTGGTAGATTATTAGCTTGCATTTCCCTCAGGTTTAGTCATATACAATGAACCCCCTATAATTTCAAAAATTATAAGAACACATATTTTGCTTGAATAAGTCTTACAAAGACACTCCCCACAATTTGTTGTAAAAATGTTTACAAAAAATACCATATAAGAAAAATTCTCGTGATTTTTAAAACTACAGAAAGTTCCTTGTAATATGACTAAACCTCAGGAGAATTTGAGTGTAAATTAGCCTTAATTTTTTATTATCAAATAGCTCTTTAAAAGTCAAAGGTTCCACATGCAAATTGTAATACTTCAAAAACAAAAGCAAAACAAAAAATAAATTGCTCTTCATTGCTTATAATAGTATAGAACATTGACGATTTAAACACTGTTTGCATATCAATTTTTCTAGGTTTATGTGTATTTCGTCTGTTGATCAATAAATCATTTTGGTATTCATATCTTAATCATTTTCAGTTACATTTGCAACACACACATACACACACTTCGTTTTCACAACCAACACTGGTTCAACGTGTATTATGATTGCCCCCATCCAAAATTGCGTAGACACTAAATTGTCTAAGTCTTGCGGTCAGACAGGCATAAAGAACTATCAAGGGTAATAATTTGGATTACTCCATCAATTCCTTGACTTAGTTAGATTTTCCATAGGTGCATTCCTTGGTTACCAATTTTCATTAATTACGTTGTATGTTATTTGTCAAATGTACTGGCAAGCCCGCACATAAATTTTAGATCTATTGATCGTCAATATATAGGAAGCAGGGGAAATTTACTACCAAATAATACCAAATTTGAAAATCCAGTATAATATCCACATCAGAGATCAGACATTATCATATTTGAAAAGAAAAAAAATTATACCAATAATAACATTGAATTACTTGTATTTTAACGTGTCTTGATTTTTCACAATCTATTTTTCAAGGTCAATTGATTTGTTACTGTACACTAGTAAAAAATAGAGGTACATAAGAATCAAATAGAGCTGAACAAAACACTCACTTCAAGGAATTACAGTATTGACGTCTACCATGTATTCATCATGGCTTATGATTAGTCGCAGAATACAAGTTATGGCTAGAAGCAGTGGTGGAAACATCCACCATCACTAAAGCCATGGTGGATATTTCTACCATGACTACAAGTCGTGGTGAATACTATCGCCACCTTTCCATAGACCACCCATGAAAAATAGTTGTGGAGTCGTGGAGGTTGAGTTTTGACAATGCCTTTGAGATTTTCATCACCGTTTTTTACCGTGGTGAATATTCTTATTATTTATAGTGATTATTGAAGATTGATTTGATTTTTACATTGAGTTTGAGATTAAATTTGAACTTGATTTATTTTTACTAACTCAAACATGCTTTAATTGAGTCAAAGTCAAATATCATAATAATTTTACATGTATTTTGTTACATTTAAGATTGTTGACTTGAGGCCTAAATTTCAAAAAATAAATTGATATGATATGTCAACAAATTGAACATCCACATCGAGTCGAATTTTGATAAGATTTATGTAATTTTCAGTCATACCAAGATATTACTAACATACTATTAAAATTGACATATTAAAAAAAATGGTGAAGCTTTCGTGATTTCATGAAATTAAAAAAGATGAGATGAATTATGTATAGAATCATGACATTTCAATTGAAAATTACAAATTGGGCGATGAAGAAAAATATTGATTATGTACATTAATAATTAATGGAGAGATAAAGTTGCGATCTAACGCAATAATTGGTGCACCGGTAATATTATTAGTCTTACAAAATTCAAATAAAATACTACAATAATAAACTAAATTTTCATTTTTTTATCTACTAAACTGTTCTGAAACTTTTTTTCTTCCCTTCCGCTAACCCAGTTCTTTCTGGCTGAGGCTAAATGTCCCACATTGGTTGAAAACAATAGTTAAGTCCACTTTATAAGGTTTTGAGAAATCATTACCTTATAAGCTAGCTTTCGAGGTTGAGTTAGGCCCAAGCCATGTAAGTGGACTTAGTCTAATCCATGTGATGAATTCTAATGTGGTATTAGAGCCCAGGTTAAATTGGGCCACCTTCTTCTGTGATGTGCTCTTCCTTGTACGCGTTAGGGGCTTCAACATCTACCCACACACTTCGTCCAAATAACAAAGACCTGGGTTGTCATTATTCCTCCAGTTAATCAATGCTTGGAGTATCATTATTCCTTCGGTTAACAAAGGTCTGGTGTGTCATTATTCTTTTTTTATCTACTAGACTGTATATTTACAGCTCGGACCGAAGAGTGCAAAGGGTATAGGTCCTCCCCAGTGTGGTGTCTCCAGTAGGATTCGAACTTGAGTCACGCCTCTTGAGGTCACAAGTCACTAACACTTGGTCCAACCACCTTGGGTACGATGTGTCATTCGTGTGTTGGGTTCACCCACATATCGCAAATTCACAGGATTGGGCTTTCATATGTCACGTGTTGAGCTTGTTTCACCCACACATTCTGCCCTCCCACACGTGAAGGGAGAGTATTGAGACTAAATGTCTCACATTGGTTGAAACAATAGTTAAGTCCACCTTATAAGGTCTTGAGCAATCATCACCTTACAAGCTAGCTTTTAAGGTTGAGTTAGGCACAAGTCATGTAAGTGGACTTAGCCCAATCCATGTGAGGAATTCTAATAGTGATTTGTAGTGTGGTGTCTTCAGTAAGATTCAGATTTGAGTTTCGCCTCTGAGAATCACAAGCCACTGCCACTTGAACCAACCACGTTAAGGGTGAGTTTGGCCTAGCGATTCGAAAAGCAATTATAGGATAATTAATTTTACTAAAATTGATTTTGGTAATAATTGATTATGATAATAATTAATTATAGAATAATTGTTTTTGTATAATAGCTTTTGTAAAAGTTACACTTTAGTTGCTTCTAAAATAAGTTGATTTTTTGCTTCTGAGGATCCCAAAAATGATTATGATCTTGGTGGCCAAACACCATGAAAATCACGATTGAACAGAAGTAATTTTTATAATCGGGGCCAAACACTTCAAAAATCACAATAGATATGTAAAAGTGATTTTAAGAGCTCCAATCGCTGGGCCAAACTCACCCTGAAGAGTCTTATCTGATGAAGATCAATGAAAATTTTGGGAATTCAAGATTCAAAATACTTGATAAGATGGCATGCAGCTTAATTAATTATTGTAAAAAGTCAGACGTTTAAGTAGTATAGTTAGGCTGACACAGCGTCGTTATCACAAACTCATGTTGAAATTAAATAATCAAATTTGGTAGATTATTACTTTGCATTCCCTTTAGGTTTAGTCATGTTATAAGTAACTCCATGTAATTTTAAAAATTACAAGGACATCCCCTATAATTTAATAAGTCTTACAAGGTTACCCCTATAATTTGTAAAAATATTTACAAAAAGTCAAAGAAATTTTTTATAATGCTTATAGGGAATTTCTTGTAAAAAAACTAAATTTCAGGGGGTGTGAGTGTAAATCACCCTTAATTTTTTATTATCAAATTGCTCTTTAAAAGTCAAAGGTTCCACGTTCAAGTTGTAATACTGCAAAAACAAAACCAAAAAAAAAAAAAAAAAGAAAGAAATTGCTATTCATTGCTTGTAAGGAAACAAAATATGAGAGGATTGTCATAGGATTGTCATCATCAATATTCTTACTGCGGCGTCGTTTGATGCCCTCACCGCCGCGCATGAGTAGTCTGTCTCATTCACGCAATTTTTTGCTTACATCAATAGTGGCGAAGAAGAAATCGCATCTAAATCCAAATAATTTATGTAATCTTCCTAATTTCCTTGGTTTATTCGACAATCACAATTTTGCTAGCTTCTCCAGCTGTACTCTAAGGTAAGTCCTTTAATTTCAAAAAGGTAACGGCAAAATACTCCATTGTGCGGCAAGAAACTATCCTTAAAGAAGTTTTATTGCACCAAACTTCTTTATACTTTCAAAAATCCTGCAAAAAATATTCAATTTGTAAAAATAGGTCATTTTGTATCGACATATTTCAAGAAATAATTTTAAAAATTTATCATGTGAAGTTGTACGGACCAAAACAACCTGTTTTTTACAAGTTGAGTGTTTTTTGCAGGATTTTTTAAAGTACAAGAAAGTGTGGCGCAAATAAAAATTTCACAAGAAAGTAAATTAGATTTGCAAATTTATCCTCTTCAGTTAGTATCACTAACACATCAAATTACCATGTTTCCCTCATCATTTAACCTTATTTACATATTATTAAATAATTTAATTGTATATATTCAAAAATTCAAAATTATAATAAAATATAAAAAATATTTTGTTTATAGATTTATTAATAATATATTAGGAAAATTTACATAGACACCCCATAGCTATTACCCTTATTACAGAATTTTACACTTTTTTCAAATATTACAAATACACCCCCTTGACCAAAATTATATTACAAGGACACCCTGCTACCCCTTAAAAATTACAATTTTTTATTTGCCAAAATTAAGTTGTGGCTTTTGTTTCTCTCATCAATACGAGTTCATAGATACCAACCTTGTCAAATTTTATCGAGTATATTGGGAGAAATGGTGATAAAGATTGAAATTCCGGATCTATGGTTCTCCGTGAACCAAACTTTGAACAACGATTTCTCTCAAATTACTCGATAAAATTTGATAAGGTTGGTGTCTTTTTTTTCCTCTCATCAAGGCGATTTCACATACACTAACCTTGTCAAATTTCAACGAGTAATTTGGGAAAAATTATTATTCAAACTTAAGGAACTTAAAGATTTTCCTTAACTTTTTACCCAATTTTTTGTTAAAACTAATAAGTTAAATATTTTTACCTTTCATTCGGCAACACTGGGAATAATGAGACGATGGAAAAGATAACGCAAGTTGAGATCATATCCGAAGAAAATATAAAACCTTCAACTCCGACTCCTGATCACCTGAGGACGTACGAGGTTTCGTTCCTAGACCAACTACATTCTAATATATACATGTCTTTTGTTTACTTCTATTCAAACAACCATCAAACCAATCTAAAATTTAGTAGAAGACAACTTTTGAAGCAATCATTGTCAGAAACCTTGAAAATTTTCTATCCACTAGCTGGTAAAGTTAAGGATAGTCGACATATTGATTGTAACGACGGTGGGGTCTATTATGTAGAAGCCAAAATCAAGCACCAGTTATCCGATTTTCTCAAACAACCCGACAACAAGTCTATCCATCAATTTCTTCCGGTGGATCCTAAGTCTTTGGATTTATTATCCTCAAAAACATAGGTAATTATGATTCAAGTAACCGAATTCGATTGTGGTGGCATTGCCATTGGCTTACACACTTCACACAAGCTTATCGATGGATATTCACACGCAACATTTCTCGCTGCTTGGGCAACCGCAACCCGTGGAACGACTTCTTCTAATTCAGAGGAAGAAATAATTCCTAGTTTCATTTCACCTTCAATTTTCCCATCCAACTATGCGCTGCCCGAGAACACAATGTGGTTGTCCATGCTTCCGTCTTTAAAACACAGCAAAAGTGTTACCAAACGGTTCCTATTTGGGTCTTCATCAATAATCAACTTGAAAAAGAGCGCAGACGCCCCACCCCGTGTAACAGCTGTAACCGGCCTTATTTGGAAATGCGTCATTACCGCTTCTAGGCCTAAGAAATATATCAGTAATAATAGCAAAAAACCTTGTATTTTGTTGGTCATGGTCAATATAAGGAACAAAAGCTCACCACCAATGCCAAATTATTTAATCGGGAACATCATGTGGAATGCTAGTTCAATTATTACTCAAAGCAGATCAGATGATGATGATGATCACACCGATGGTTTGGAATTGGATGTCATCGTTCGACGCATAAAGAACACTATAGATGAAATTAATAGTGATTTTATTGAACAGATGAAAGAAGAAGAGTGGTCTTTAAAAGTTGTGGAGCAATTGAATGAGATGCAAAGCTTTTCTACTGATGAAGAAAATATTATATATATGACTGTATCCAGCCTATGTAATAGTGGGTTACATGAACTAGATTTTGGGTGGGGAAAACCGATTTGGGCAAGTGTTGGTAATGCAGATGCAGATAATCCTATACTTAGTGGTGGTAATTTAATGTTTTTGATAGATACGAGATCCGGAAAAGGGATTGAAGCGTGGGTGACTTTACCCGAAGAAGTCATGACAGTTCTTGAGAAAGATCCTGAGTTACTTGATTTCGCCTCCGTGAATCCTAGTCCTCTCGAAACAGATGATTGATTGATATACTGAGATATACTAATTCCATGCATGTATGTTTGTATGTCTTTCAATCCCAACAATAATAATTACCTCTTTTCATGAGTGTGTACTATCGGTGAATTCTTGTCTTAGTGGTTCTAGTTTCCATGTATTTTCTTCTATTTCTTGTGCAATATTTTCATAATTATCATGAGTACTTGATAACTCCATATCTTGCATTACTATTCACATACTTTCCAAGCTATAGTTGTGTTGTTTCCGAGAGTTTTCGGATTGATTCGAGTCATTTCAAGTAGTTTTGCATATCATGGATAGCTAGGGTCAGGAACTCGAGAGATAAGGTCCATATCATATGACATTCCATTGGAGTAGTCTCAGCAAAGTACTGAGTCATGTCCTTTAGAAGTTCGTTGTGAATTCATTGTTAACTTGCATTCTTAGGGCTGTCAATTGCTTGATTGCTTATTTGCTTTAACTATGATCCACTTCACATGGATACAACGACATACATATTATATGGGAGTTTCGACTCCAACCTCAGTTTACAAGTCAATCACTCCCTCATTGCATGATTTCTCCCTTACCTTGTTCACTTTTGGTTCAACAAAATGTTCTATCGATTGGATCAACATATCATTCAAGCGATGAAATACTAATCTGGACTAGGGAAAGAACTAAGGCTCAACATAAGACAATCGGTTCATGGCTAGAGTTGATCCAAGAACCAGTGTTTTGATAGAGAAAATGATGCATCTGAGATTTTCAGTACATAAAAGTGTTGTAACACGAGGAACATAATTATGTAAATAACCATACTTATGTGAGGCTTTCTATGGTTCAATTAACTTGTACATGTGGAACATTTTAATACCTCAATCTCCTCCATTCAGTAAATGAAAGATTACCTACAGGTGATTGGTCTAGTGGAAGAGACTAGTCACTACAAAATAGCGGATCCAGGTTCGAATCCCTGTTGGGAGAGATACCCACTTAATGTGTCCAATCCGTCTCGAAAGGGACTATCATTGGGAAACAAACAAAAATAGTAAATGAAAGATTAGATTTGCACCTTACATATAAGTACGAAGAGAGTATCCAAAATTTTTAACCAGAACCATTACATACCAAAACAAAACTACTTCATACCAACTGTGTACACTATTTTACCAAATTAACCCCCATAAAATCAGTGGTCATTTCGAATTTCGAATTTTCACATGTATATAGATTTTTGCTCCCTCTTCTTTCTCCCTTTTCATCTTTTGAACTTCCTCGGTCCAGATAATGTTGTTGCGTTGCCGTGGAAGAAATCGTGGACCAAAAAAAGAAGGATGTGGTCGTGAGGGGAATATTCTGGAGTGCAAAAAACTACTATACTTTTGCTTATATAATTTAATACTATGCAAGACTGTTCTATATAGATGATTCACTTATGCTCAAGCGTCTTCTCTCTATTTGGGACATCATATGTTAATTAGAAGGATCTTCCAACGCTGCATCGTCCAGATTTGCATCTTGGACTAAAGGTAATCGTTTGATTTTGTCTCAGGCGTAAGACTATTTCCGTGCAAAAGGTACAAAGCAAATATGGGCTTCTACAATCTGGAATTCTTATGTTACTCCGAAGCATGCCTTCATCACCTCGCTTTCTTCCAAAGGCAAGCTTCCGACTAAAGATAGGATGCAATTCATGGATATTGACAAGCAATGTCTGCTATGCCAGAGATTGGATGAATCAAACCGTCACTTATTTTTCGAGTGCACATTCTCATCTGCCATTTAGAGACTGGTTGGGCATCTCACGTGCCCTGACTACACTTGCTAGTGCACTCAAATGGTTCAAGAAAGAGGCTAGAGGGTCGGGATGGATGAGTAAAGCGAATAGGATTGCTCTTGCTTGCACTATTTACAACATTTGGGTTGCTCGCAACCGTAAAACTTTTGAGGATCTGGCACCTAATATTGATGCTACATGTTTTAAGATTAAAAATCATGTGTTCATGATCCTTTATTCTTTATACCCGTTTGAGTTGATCCTTTTATGGGGACTTTTTGGTCTAATTGTTTTGACCTTGTCTCTTTTGTGACTTTCTAGGTTTGTCCAGTTATTGTACATAACTTTTGGTATATATATATTTACATGTTATAAAAAAAAATTATCCAAATTATGAAAAAAAAAATACACTTTAATTTCTTCATTTTTCATCAATCAAAGAATTTCATATCAAATCAATTAATTGAAATCCAATTCATGTTTCCAGAATCCATTCTCATAAGTTAAACTAACTAAAAAAAAAGTATCCGCTAATTCTCTTCAAGAGACCCAATGCTTAAGTACAAGATAAGTGAAACAGAGAAAGATGAGAATGAGAATTAAGGTGGAGAGAAGGGGATGGGATGGAGGGGGAGAGACGGGGTTTAATACTGAAAGACATGTAGAGAGATAAATAAATAAAAAGGGCAAAGTTGTCATTTCACCTACCTATAAGTGGTTTTTAATACTAAAAGAAATGTAGAGAGACAAATAAATAAAAAGGGCAAGGTTGTCATTTCACCTATCAATAAGTGGTTTTTAACCGCTTATTTGGCATTTCATCCGACGTTTTACCAATTTACTAAGGGCATGCAGTTTAATTGGAGGGTTATATCCCATAGGTACAATGCCAATGGAAGCGAAGCCCCTAATTATATACTTTCTTCCTTCCATTTTTCTTTATCCTTTGTACAATTGATCAGTCAACTTAACTAAATTTATAAAAATTATTATAATTAATATATTTCACTAATAAATTGATAATAAATATCATATGACATCATATATATTAAGATTTAAAAGGTTAATATACCACAAATTTGAATAATTTAACATAATAAATCACTTAAAAGATTGAAAAATTTGACCGAATACGGTAACCATTGAAGTAAAAATAATCGGACGGAGAAAGTACTGATTAATCTAGTTGAATTGATCCACCACTTTCATACAATGAGATCGTGGGGATTGAATCCGCTTACTGGGAATAGTTCGTAAACCAGATACGTCCATAGCCTAGGAGTTTCAAGCTGACTAGCATCTGATCGTGAATTGTGAAGATTCAAACATGAGTATGCCACAACAAAAATAGCTAACACTCATTGTTCCTCCTTGCCATAAAACGAATAACAATGTTCTGGCAGGAGTAAGGAGAAGAGCGCTTTTCAATATTCCTTTCTTCATGATTTTCTTGCCTATATTATTATTTTCTTATTGTTTTGGATCAATTTACACTTCAACAATAATACCACCTTGTCAAACATCAATGGACCTTGAAAATCGTATTACACTCACAAATTATTTATTTGATTTAGCTCATCCATAATCAGCCATGAAATAACTAAAACTGATTTAGCTCATCTTCCATTCGTACGGGCGGGGAGTGTATTGGCTGGAGAATACCCTGGTGCACTTGGAGAGTATCCCGCGCTAGGGCTACAACAAAGCAAAAGGTAAAACTGTTGGTATTTTACCCAATCGGACCACGAACAATTCGATCCAATTGAATAAAACAGGATCGAACTTATTCGAACCAATTGCGGAATTCGGTGGGTTTTATGTTTTCAATATATTTCAAAAATACTTTACATAAAACATGAGGATCACATAACAAATATTATTTTAATTTATGCAAAAGAGAGAGAAAGCAAATCATACCAAAAGCTTCCTGTCCTTCGTCTTTTCGGTTGAACTTTGGTGTTAGGATGAGATCAACAAACTTTCTCGATCTTTTTAACCCTTGATCTTCAACCCCGTTTCTCCTTCTACTAGTGGGTGGGCACTAACCTATTAAGTTTGGATAATTGAACTCTTGGAATTGGAAGAACAAATTTCTCCTAATTTCTTAGGTGATGGGCGATTTTTGGTGTTCAGAAAAAGAGAGAGATTTTCTTGCTTTGTTACAAAATTGTATCTTGTAAAAACGTGTATGTTTAGGAAGAGATATATCTTATATATATAGATATGTCATACATAGCCTCTTCCCTTATTTTTCTCAACCACCTTCTCCTAACTTAATTAGGATTCCACCTCCTTCCTTCTAGATAAATGCATTATTTGTATAAATATTATATTATGAGTATATCATATATAATCATAAAATGCATTTTCCCATTAAGGAAATTCCTGCACAAATTTAATTCTATAATTAAATCTGATTTAATCAATTGTCATTTAATTGATTAATTCACAATTCATCAATTAAATATCACAATTAATTCATCATGTATATTTTAGAAAATAAAATTTCCCAAAATATATCGAGAGTTTAATCATTCTTACTATAGGTTCAAGCGTAGAATAATAGGAGCCGGGATTGGGACCTATGGACATGTAATTTCAAGCTCCAATAAATTAAATAATTAATTAAACTCATTAATTAATATATTCAATTTATTAATTCCAAGTGACTCCACTAAAGACTTGGAATTGCACTCTTGTCCTTACATTCTATTTTACTCGAAAGATCAGAGTGTCCATTGATATAATCATTACATATGATTTAACCCTCCAAGAATTGATTCATAATTAAAGCTAGGCGAAATTACCGTTTTGCCCCTATAATTATTTCTTAATCCTTAAGTTCCATTAATTCACTAGTGAACAGTTTGGTTTATAAACATTTTCACAAATCAGAGTACTCGAACTGTTCAGTTCCAGAATTAACACTTAAGGGAATCAATTAACTCAGCTTTCCGCAGAAAGAGTTGGATTCCATATCTGTAGTGCACATTCCCAGCCATTTATCTCAACGGACCTCCAAGACATAAGTGTGTGACTTGATTAACAAACAAGTCACTACCTATGAGTCAAAAGGACTCGCTGACATAAACAGGAGTTTATGCCTACTCAGGATTTAGATTAATTCATATATGATCATCGTGTGACATGTATTGAAATCTAAAGTTAACGGTATCTTATAATAGATTTCAATTCACGTCTGGTCCAGTCCTATGTAATCATATTACATAAAGCACCTCCACCTTTAATGTCACAACATCAATGATCCGGATCGAAATCATTGAATTCTTAATTTTCAGTGGACCGTACTAGTAGTAATTAGTTAAAGATCTCAACTTCAACTTACTACGGACTATTTAGTCTATTGTTTATAACTTTAATCCTCTTGTACATCCTTATATATACAAAAGTCATATTTAATAAATAGATATGGAATTTTCTGATAATTATATTATACTAAATAAAAAGCATAATCGAATCGAATATATGAAATCCAAAAAACCAAACAATTTATTTATTTTCAATTAATAATGTTCATCAAACGCTTTATGAGCACTATTCCTAACAAAAACAAAAACGAAAACGAATCAGGATCAAACAAGTTGGGTGATAAAAAGCAATATGTCAGTCTGAAGTCAAATTCTTTAATGAGATCTGAACAGAGAGCAATGCATATAAAATAGAGATTTTCTGAAACATCTCATTTTTGGTCCAAAATCTGATATAAAAAAAAAAAAGGTAAAGCAACTAATAAAAAACATTGAAAAAACAAGACTATCATTCCTGGTCCTGTAAAAATAATGAGAGCAATGGAAGTTGAGCATGTGCCTAGCAGCACTATCATTTCTCTTGAAATAATTTTTTCTGCAAACTAAGTCAAATTATCAGCGAATGTGAACCAGCTCTTTATAACAACTCATGCACTTTGGTAATTTCTTTAATCATTTCAAATTATCATAGGTCAATCGGTTGCAGTCACAAAGAGCAAATACTGCAAGAAAATATGTGAAAATTACCTGTAACTTGGAGATGCAGGATTGTATGGACTAGAAGGAGTGATCTTTGGACTTGTAGGTGAATAGGCAAGAGAGGGGTTGTATCTTGCTGAAGTGTTGTAACTTGGAGATGTAGGACTGTAACTTGGTGATGTTGGGCTATAATTAGGCGAAGTCGGGCTATAAGCAGGTGAGGTTGGAAAATATGATGGCGAAGTCGGGTGGTAAGATGGAGAGGTGGGACTATAGGAAGGAGAGGTTGGGCTGTAGGATGGTGAAGTTGGGCTGTAAGGGCATCTCCAAGAGGTTTGCTAAAACTCAAATTTTAAGAGTTTTACTAAAAAAATGATGAAAAGTGCTCTCCAAGAGAGCTTTTATAATTTAAAAGTTGCTAAAATTTATAACTTTGGGTTGCCAAATACCCATGGCCAAACTAAAAATGTTAATTTTGTACTTTCCTGCAAATGGAGTAAATTTTATCTGATATAATTAAATTTCACTAGATAAATCCCCAAAGCTAGTCTTTATTTTATCTGATATAATTAAATTTTATCTGATAAAGTCTCTATTTAGTGATAATATTTTGATTATTATTTTTGGGGCATCGTTAAATGTCAATAATAAAAATTAATCTTTTTTTAAAAAAGTTATTTTTTTACTATGAAATAAAATCAATTAAAATTACAAATATATCATTATTATATGTATAAAATAAATAAAGTTACTTATTAAAATATAGACTAGCTGTTGGAGTAAAATTGTATAGTTGTTAAAAAGTAGTCTCTTAAAATATAAACTAGCTGTTGGAAAGCAGAGTAGAAAATGGAAGTGTATAACACTGTTCATTAGTTATATTTTAAGATAAGAGGCTGAAATTTAAGAGTGCTGTTGAAGATGACCTAAGAGGGTGAAGCTGGGGTGTATGCAGGAGACGTCGGGCTATAACTTGGAGAGGTAGGACTATAACTTGGTGATGTCGGACTATAGCTAGGAGAAGTTGGGCTGTAAGTAGGAGAAGTAGGTGAATAAGACGGGCTGGTAGGAGAATATGCAGGGCTTGTTGGGCTGTACCCAGGAGAACTAGGACTATAGGTAGGGATGTGGGGCTATAACAAGGACACCAGTTGACCAAAATTATATTACAAACAAAACGCAACAAACAATTTTCAAAGGTAAAGATATTTGTTTCGAAAATATTGAGACTAAATATCCCACATTGATTGAAAATAATAGTTGAGCCTATATTATAAGATATTGATCAATCTTCACCTTACAAGCTACCTTTTAAAGTTGAGTTAGACACAAGTCATGTAAGTGAACTTAGCCCATTCCATGCGAGAAATTCTAATAGTAATTTGCAACGTGGTGTCTTCTGTAAGATTCAGATTTGAATTTCTCCTTTGAGAATTACAAGTCACTGTCACTTGATCCAACCATATTAGGACATATCATTCAGCTTAATTAATTATTGTAAAAAGTCGTTTAGGTAGTATAGTTACGCTGACAAACCCTCGTTATCACAAACTCATGTTGAAAATTAAAAAATCAAATTTGGTATCATTCAGCTTAATTAATTATTGTAAAAAGTCAGACGTTTAAGTAGTATACTTAGGTTGACAAACCCTCGTTATCACAAACCCATGTTGAAAATTAAATAATCAAATTTAGTAGATTAATACGCATTCCCCTGATATTTATTCATGTTATAAGGAACCCCATATAGTTTTAAAAATTATAAGGACAACCCTATGATTTAATAACATGTTATAAGGAATCCATATAGTTTTCAAAATTATAAGAACACCCTCTATGATTTAATAAGTCTTACAAAGTTACCCCCTACAATTTCTAAAAATGTTTACAAAATATACCCTGTAAAGAGCATCCTTAGAATTTTTAAAATTATAGGGGATTCCTTGTAAAAAGACTAAGGACTTGTTTGTTTGGCATTTCCCAAAGAATTTTCTTTTTTTGGGAAATGCCAAACAAACATATTTTTCTACATTCTCAAATAAATTTTTTATTTCTCAATTTTCTCAAACCATTCTCTCAAAAGCCAAACAAACAACAATTTTCAAACAAAACATATACAAACTCTACTCTGATTTGACATAAAGTCTTACACATCTTAAACCTACAACCTCACTCTTCAAAAAAAAAAAAACCTACACCTATTTTATTTCTCAAACCACTCTCTCAAAATTCAAACAAACAACATTATGCAAATCGAGATTATTTCACAAACATTCACTACCCTGAGTACTCTCTCAAACTACTTTCCAAAACACCAAACAAACATGTCCTAAACCCCATGAGGATTTGACTGTAAATAAATCTTAATTTTTTTATTATCAAATTGTTTTCTAAAAGTCAAAGGTTCCACATTTTATTATCAAATTGCTCTTTAAAAGTCAAAGGTTCCACATGCAAATTGTAACACTGCAAAAACAAAAACGAAACAAAAAGAAATTGCTCTTCATTGCTTGTAAGGAAACAAAATATGAGAGGATTGTCATCATCAATATTCATACTGCGGCGTCGTTTGATGCCCTCACCGCCGCGCATGAGTATTCTGTCTCATTCACGCAAATTTTTGCTTACATCAATGGTGGGGAAGAAGAAATCGCATCTAAATCCAAATAATTTAAGTAATTTTCCTAATTTCTTTGGTTTATTCGCCAATCAAAATTTAGCTAGCTTCTCCACCGGTACTCCAAGGTAAGTCCTTTTAATTTCAAAAGGGTAACTGCAAAATACTTCCAGTATTATGTTAAACCTGCAAGACATTATCCTGTAAAACTTTTATTTCACCAAACTTCCTTATACTTTCAAAAACTCTCTTAAAAAATATACAATTTGTAAAAATAGGTTATTTTGAAGGATTTTTGCACTTTGCACCCTCGAAACATGGAAAATAGGCACTTTGCACCTCCGAAACTTAGATTTAGCACTTTACACCCTTAAAATATGAAAAATACAGCAATTTGCACCCTCTTTTATTTTCAAGCAAAAACTCAAGGGCAAAAATAGGTAATTCTATTGTAAATCTTTGGCTCTTTGCACCCCCAAAATAAAATTAGCACTTAACACTCCCTAATTAAGAACAAATCAACAACTTGCACCCCCGAAACACAATAAATGAACACTTTGCACCCCAAAACACAAAATTAACACTTAACACCGTCAAATTAAAAAAAAAAACTCAAATCCCTCGTTTTTTCCAGCAAAGATGACCATTAAGGTGAAAAAAGTTTAGGGCAAAATAGGTAATAATTTATGGGTCTTTGATATTTTGAAGTAGACAATGAGTCTTCGAGAATCTTCGAGAAATTTACTTGTACTTTATTTAGTTATTTATGGTTATATTGTTGAAAAGAAAGATGGGGTGCAAATTGCCCATTGATTGTGTTTTGAGGGTGAAAGTTGCTTATTTGTTCTTAATTAGAGGTTGTTAAGTACTAATTCTATTTTGGGGGTACAAAGTGCGAAATTCTCAAGTTTTGAGGGTGCAAAGTGCCAATACTATTGAATTACCTATTTTGCCCTTGAATTTTTGCTTGAAAATAAAAGAGGGTGCAAAGTGCTACATTTTTCATATTTCAAGGGTGCAAAGTGCTAAATCTAAGTTTCGGGGGTGCAAAGTGCCTATTTCCTATGTTTCGGAGGTGTAAAGTGCAAATAACCCTATTTTGAATTGTCATATTTTAAGAAATTATTTTTTAAAAAATTTATCATATAAAGTTATAGGGACCAAGTTGAAGTATTTTAAAAATGGTGTTGATCCTGAAGTATTTTAAAAATGGTGTTGATCCAAATGACCTTATTTTTTACAAGTTGAGTATTTTTTGTAGGATTTTTGAAAGTACAAGAAAGTTTAACGCAATAAAAATTTCACAAGAAAATAAATTAGATCTGCAAATTTATCCACTTTAGCTAATATGACTAACACATCAAATTACCATGTTTCCCTCATCATTTAACCTTATTTACATATTATTAAAATAATTTAATTGTATATATCAAAAAATTCAAAATTAAAATAAAATATAAAAAATAGTTTGCTTATAGATTAAAAAAATTTATTAAGAATACTTACATAGACATCCCCTGATTATTACCCTAATTACAGGATTTTACCCTCTTATTTTAAATATTACAAAGACACCAGTTGACCAAAATTATATTACAAGGACGCTCTTGCTACCGCTCAAAAATTTCAATTTTTATTTGCCAAAATTAAGTTGTGGCTTTTGTTCCTCTTATCAAGACGAGTTCATAGACACCAACCTTATCAAATTTTATCTAGTATATTAGGAAAAATGGTGATCAAGATTGAAATTCCGGATCTATGGTTCTTCGTGAACCAAACATTGAACAATGATTTCACTCAAATTACTCGACAAAACTTGCTAAGGTTGGTGTCTTTTTTCCTCTCATCAAGACGAGATCACATACATTAACCTTGTCAAATTTCATTGATTAATTTGGGAGAAATCGTTATTCAAAATTAAGGAACTTAAAGATTTTCCTCAACTTTTTACCCAATTATTTTTGTTAAAACTAATAAGTTAAATATTTTTTTAACTTTCATTCAGCAACACTGGGAATAATGAGACGACGGAATTAACGCAAGTTGAGATCATATCTGAAGAAAATATAAAACCTTCATCTCCGACTCCTGATCACTTGATGACGTATGAGGTTTCGTTCCTAGACCAACTACAGTCTAATATGTACATGTCTTCTGTTTACTTCTTTTCAAACAACCATCAAACCAATTTAAAATATAGTAGAAGACAACTTTTGAAGCAATCATTGTCAGAAACCTTGAAAAAATTCTATCCCCTAGCTGGGTAAAGTTAAGGACAGTCGACATATTGATTGTAACGACGAGGGGGTCTATTATGTAGAAGCCAAAATCAAGCACCAGTTATCCGATTTTCTCAAACAACCCGACAACAAGTCTATCCATCAATTTCTTCCTGTGGATCCTAAGTCTTTGGATTTATTATCCTCAAAAACATATGTAACTATGATTCAAGTGACCGAATTCGATTGTGGTGGCATTGCCATTGGCTTACAGACTTCACACAAGATTATTGATGGATATTCACGCGCAACATTTCTCGCTGCTTGGGCAGCCACAACCCGTGGAACGACTTCTTCTAATTCAGAAGAAGAAATAATTCCTAGTTTCATTTCCCCTTCTATTTTCCCATCCAACTCTGTGCTGCCCGAGAACACAACGTGGTTGTCCTTGCTTCCGACTTTAAAACACAGCAAACGTGTTACCAAAAGGTTCCGATTTGGGTCTTCGTCAATAATCAACTTTAAAAAGAGGACAGACGCCCCAACCCGTGTAACAGCTGTAACTGGCCTTATTTGGAAATGCGTCATTGCGGCTTCTAAGCCTAAAAAAGATATCAGTAATAATTGCAAAAAACTTTGTATTTTGTTTGCCCTTGTCAATCCAAGGAACAAAAGCTCACCACCAATGCCAAATTATTTAATCGGGAACATCATTTGGTATGCTAGTACAACTATTCCTCATAGCAGATTAGAAGAAGAAGATGATGATGATCACAATGATGGTTTGGAATTGGATGTCATCGTTCAACGCATAAAGAACAGTATGGATGGAATTAACAATGATTTTATTGAACAAATGAAAGAAGAAGAGTGGTCTTTAAAAGTTGTGGAGAAATTTAAGGAGGTGCAAAGGTTTCCTCCTGGTGATGAAAATATTATATATATGATTGTATCTAGCCTATGTAATATTGGGTTACATGGACTAGATTTTGGGTGGGGAAAGCCGATTTGGGCAAGTGTTGGTAATGCAGATGCTTATGATCCTTTACTTAGTGGTAGAAATTTTATGTTTTTATTAGATACGAAGTCCGGAAAAGGGATTGAAGCGTGGGTGACTTTACCCGAAGAAGTCATGACAGTTCTTGAGAAAGATCGAGAGTTACTTGCTTTTGACACCGTGAATCCTAGTCCTCTCGAAACAGACGATTGATTGATACTATAAATTAGCTACCATACTAATTCTATGCATGTATGTTTGCTCGTCTTTCAATTCCAAAAATAATAATTACCACTTTTCATGAGGGTGTATTACTTGATAACTCCATATCTTGCATTATTGTTCACATACTTTCCCAGCTATATTGTGTCGTTTTCGAGAGTTTTGGGATTGATTCGAGTTGTTTCGAGTAGTTTTGCATATCATGGATAGCTAGGATCAGGAACTCAGGAGATAAGATCCATATTATAAGACATTCCATCGAAGTAGTCTCATCAATGAGTCATGTCCTAAGAAGTTCGTTGCCAATTTATTGTTAGCTTGCAGTCTTTGGGCTGTCAAATGCAGATTGCTCGAACTATGATCCACTTCACATGGATACAACATTACATGATATGGGGCAGTGTAGCTACCTTATACCTATTCCTTTGATCACTTAAAATAGCCTCTCGGTTCTCTTGGAAATTTCGAATCCAACCTCAGTTTACAAGTCGATCACTCTCTCATTGCATGATTTCTCCCTTACCTTGTTCACTTTTGGTTCAACGAAATGTTTTATCGATTGGATCACCATATCATTCAAGCGATGAAATATTATTGGTGACTTGGGAAAGAACTAAGACTCAACAGAAGAATCGGTTCACGGCTAGAGTTGATCCAAGAACCATTGTTTTGATAGAGAAAATGATGCATCTGAGATTTTCAATACATAAAAGTGTTGTAATCCGAGGAACATAATTATGTAAATAACCATACTAATGTGAGGCTTTCTACGGTTCAATTAACTTGTACATATGGAACCTTTTAATACACCCAATCTCCTCTATTCAGTAAATGAAAATTTATCAATAGGTGATTGGTTTATTGAAAGGTACTAGTCATTACAAAGTAACGGAAAGGTTCGAATCCCTGTTGGGAGAGTACCCACTTAATGTGCCAAACTCGTCTCGAAATGGATTAAATCCGAAACAAAAAAAAATAAAAGATTAGAATTGCACCTTACATATAAGTACGAAGAGTGTATCCAATTTTTTTAACTAAAATCATTTCATAACGTGTACACTACTTTAATTACCAAATTAACCCCCATAAAATCAGTGATCATGTCGAATTTTCACATGTATATAGTTTTTTGCTCTCTCTTCTTTCTCCCCTTTCATCTTCTGAATTTCCTCAGTCCAAATTATACCTTTGCTGATATAATTTATTACTTTGCAAGACTGTTCTATGTCACATACTAACATTTATCCAAATTATGCAAAGAAAATACGCTTTAATTTCTTCATTTTCATCAATCATAGAATTTCATATCAAATCAATTAATTAAAATCCAATTCATGTCTACAGAATCACATAAATTATTTATTTGATTTAGCTCATCCATAATCAGACATGAAATAACTAAAACTGATTTAGCTCATCTTCCATTCGTACGGGCAGGGAGTGTATTGGCTGGAGAATACCCTGGTGCACTTGGAGAGTATCCCGCACTAGGGCTACAACAAAGCAATAAGGTAAAACAAAAACAAATCAGGACCAAACAAGTTGGGTGATATCTAGTGTTGCACTTACCTGTGCTGGGGAGCTAGGACTGTAGTCAGGAATCTCACCATGGCTGAAAAGTCATAACACAGTAAGTGAAATAAAAACAAAACACAACAAACAATTTTCAAAGGTAAAGATATTCATTTCGAAATAGCACCAAGGGGCAAAGGGGTGCCTATCATTTGCGAAAAATACTTAGCTATCTATCTATACAGGACTGAACATCCTTTCTTTTGGTGTATTTCTTACTCAACTAGTCTTACAAAGAGGGCCAACGAGCGGGGTTTGGGTGTCAATATCAAATCAAACCACAAAATCAAGAGTCAACTGACTAGGAATACAAAATGACGGCAACAAGCATAAACCTGCAATTTCAAAACAAATTGAACGAAAAAATATCGTATGAGAACCTTAATTGAGAAAATGGCACAACTAATTTACCTGCTTGGACTATAACTTGGACTAGATGGAGAATATGAATTGGATGTTGGGCTGCCAAGCAAAGGGTAAAAAGCAATATGTCAGTCTGAAGTCAAATTCTTTAATGAGATCTGAACAGAGAGCAATGCATATAAAATAGAGAATTTCTGAACATCTCATTTTTGGTCCAAAATCTGATTAAAAAAAAAAAACAGGTAAAGCAACTAATCAAAAACTTTGAAAAAACAAGACTATCATTCCTGGTCCTGTGAAAATAATGAGAGCAATGGAAGTTGAGCATGTGCCTAGCAGCACTATCATTTCTCTTGAAATAATTTTTTCTGCAAACTAAGTCAAATTATCAGCGAATGTGAACCAGCTCTTTATAACAACTCATGCACTTTGGTAATTTCTTTAATCATTTCAAATTATCATAGGTCAATCGGTTGCAGTCACAAAGAGCAAATACTGCAAGAAAATATTGCGAAAATTACCTGTAACTTGGAGATGCAGGATTGTATGGACTAGAAGGAGTGATCTTTGGACTTGTAGGTGAATAGGCAAGAGAGGGGTTGTATCTTGCTGAAGTGTTGTAACTTGGAGATGTAGGACTGTAGTTTGGCGATGTAGGACTGTAGCTTGGCGATGTTGGGCTATAACCAGGCGAAGTCGGGCTATAGGCAGGTGAGGTTGGAAAGTATGATGGCGAAGTCGGATGGTAAGATAGAGAGGTGGGACTATAGGAAGGAGAGGTCGGGCTGTAAGTTGGAGAGGTTGGGCTGTAGGATGGTGAAGTTGGGCTGTAAGAGGGTGAAGCTGGGGTGTATGCAGGAGAAGTTGGGCTATAGCTAGGAGACGTCGGACTATAACTTGGAGAGGTAGGACTATAACTTGGTGATGTCGGACTATAGCTAGGAGAAGTTGGGCTGTAAGTAGGAGAAGTAGGTGAATAGCACGGGCTGGTAGGAGAATATGCAGGGCTTGTTGGGCTGTACCCAGGAGAACTAGGACTATAGGTAGGGGATGTGGGGCTATAACCAGGGGAAGTCGGGCTGTATCCAGGAGAGGTCGGGCTGTATCCAGGAGATGACGGACTGTATCCAGGAGATGATGTAGGAGAAAAGGCCATTCCGCCTGCGTAAGGAGAAAATCGTGCATCTGATACAGGAGATAACCGGAGATTTGGACTGAGCAAATAACTTGGTGACATCATGCCATCATGATATGGGGTTCCTGTCATTGGTAAATGGCCAGGAGTCATGCCGAAATCCAGTCCTCCTTCCATGTAACTGGGTAAAGAAATCTCAACAGCTTGTTTCAACATCTCCTCATTTAATAACAAGGCACAGTCTCCTGTGCCAATTGGTGCAAGCTGACCCAACATGATGTTTTCAGAGACACCCCTGAGGGGATCAGTTTCTGCAAAGACAGCAGCATCAAGCAGAATGTCTACTGTTTCCTCAAATGAGCATCTCATCATGGGACCAGTATCATTGCGATTAATCCCATGACGAGTAATTGCCATCAAGTGACCACGATAGGTCATGGTATCGCACAATATTGCCAAATGCCTATAGTTCACATAAGATCCATCAAAGGATATGACAACACGTAACTCATCCAGCAAGGCTTTACGAACTGCCTCAATTCCCAGAACTTCGATAACCTCAATCAAGTGATTGCTAGTAGTCCTCCTTGAATCAACATCTTCATGACACATTACAGCTAGTAGATTAACACCTTCTGTATCAAGCATCCACTCATTCTCTGCCTTAAATCCTTCACTTTCATCAAATTTATTCACCTTGCTGTTCTTTATGAACACCTTATTGATATCTGGTATGCCTCGAAGAGCCATTTCTGTAAGCATGTTACCCGCAATCTTTTTGAGGAATACATCATCCTCTTCTGATTCGTCATTCAATTCTCCTTTAGGGGCTTCAAAATTCATGATACGAATACGCAGAATCAATTTCTCAGCATTGTCATCATTAAATATACATGTCAGATCATCAGCAAATTCATGATTTATCTTCTCTGCAATATCAGCCATGCTGAGTTTTTTATCCACCATCATTTCTCGGTTTAACTCTATACGAAGCAACCAAGGTGATATCTTGTAGGGGTCAATCTCTTCGTCGGGCATCTCGTAATACGACTTCACAAATTCGACATCTTCCTTAATAATCGTGTTCATAGGATCTGGATCATACCATACCTCTGTGGCCTGTGTCACACTTCGAAGAGTAGTGTATTCCAGAGCACACTGGACTCTTTTAGCCATTTCCTTGGTTTTACTCATATCAGGCTTCAAGTATACAGAAAGAGAGGGCGTTTTAATTTTTTTAGCAACATTTATGATTTCCCTTAACCTGGGAACACCTAAAGTAACATTCTTCGCACTGACACCAGCATAATGGAAAGTATTAAGAGTCATCTGTGTAGCAGGCTCACCAATAGATTGTGCAGCAACACACCCTATCATTTCCCCAGGTGCCACAAGTGACTGCAGAAAACGAGATTCTATCTCACCAATAACCCATTCAAAAGCTTCACGAGTCAGTCTGTATTCCTTCAAAACCCTTTTACTTGCTAAAGCACTGCGAAGCAATATATTGAAGAAAAGGGTAGCATTCCTTTGGGCTTCCATACTAAGATAATCATCACCGACAACCACCTTAAGCCTTTCTTGCAACTTGTCAACAGCTTCCACAATTTCCATTGGGTGCATATCAGAAGGCCTTCGGAAATCAACCTTAAAGGTCTTTTGTGCATTTAAGACAAGCCTCCTGATGTTAACAGGCAGGGGCCAAAAGTTGTCACCTGTTGTCGCAATCTCTGTCCCAAGTTGGTATCTATCAGCTTCAAGTTTCTGAACTTCAGCATCAAATACACTGCTAATGTCGCGAATAGTTTTTAGATCTTCCAAAGCTTCAGAAAACATGTAATTAGGATTCCAGCTTGGATTGTGAATCTCATATTTGTACATGTTATTGAAGTCTGACTTCTTCAGCTTCAAAGATTCTAGGGGTTGTGACTCAATCCAAACTGAATCCATGCCATCTTCCCCATAGAGAAACTGAATCACATCTCCTAAAGAATTCCTGACAGTTCCATCATACTTAACCATGATATCCTCCATAGCCTTCACCAATCTCCTTTGGATGTATCCAGTCTCAGAAGTTTTCACTGCTGTATCAATAAGACCTTCCCTACCACCCATAGCATGGAAGAAGAACTCTTGAGGAGTCAAACCCCTAAGATATGAGTTCTCTACAAAGCCACGACTCTCAGGGCCAAAATCATCTTTGGTGAAGTGTGGTAGTGTACGATCTATGAAACCAAAAGGAATTCGCTTGCCTTCAACATTCTGCTGCCCTACACAAGCAGTCATCTGGGATATGTTAATAAAACTCCCCTTAGATCCTGCAGTAACCATAGCCTTCAGATTGTTACTCTCTGACAAGCTCTTTTGTGCACTGCTTCCAGCATCATCACGGGCTTTGTTCAACACCTAAAGACGCACATAACCCATCAGCTTCATCAAACTATAGAAAGTGAAGTAAAAATTTTCACATACCTGATTCACTCTGTTTTCAAAAGAATCCATCATGGTTCGACCAGGTTCAGCTTCCAATTGCTTTTCTTGGGCAGCCCTAATAAGTTCTTTTACCTCATTCTTTGCATTTAAAATAGTTTCATTGATTTTTTCCATGGTTGAAGCATCAGCAATCGTATCACCAATTCCAATGCTAAAACCATTCTGCAAAAGCCAATAATTGACAAGCCATTGTGTATGTCCCAAAAATTTGCGGGCTGAATCAGGGCCAACCTCTTCCCTGAATGTGTTATTACCCATTAATAAATATATAGACAAAAAAAGAAGCATCTTGATGGCTAGCATCCAGAAGTTCCAATTTATTAAGTATTACAGAAAGTTTGATACCTTGTACAACAATGCAATATAAGCAATTTACGGCTATCACAAGACTGCACCCAACAGTACTAGTAGGATGATTGAACATGAAACTGAGTAACTTTTTATCCCCTGTATTATGGCTCATATCCAACCTCTTAAAAAAATACTATGCAAAGCCCATGTGTCATGCAAAGTGTACACCAAACTTCATCAATGTTGGTCTTGGTTATACCAAGTAACAAGCCACATATAACAACACCTGTAGATATTCATTCATCAACATCTTGGCAAAAATACTTTAAACCTTTTGGCTGGCACAAATATATATATATGGATGCACAGATGCTTTCTAAATGGAGGAAAATAAACTGTTCTATGTATAGTTAAGAGAAATAAACATTTTCCCACAAGACTTCAAGAGTTTTCAGTAAAATTATGCTTCTCACATGTTCATGTTTTTGCTAAGAAATGAAGAACTTTCATTCACTACCCATTTCCTTTTCATGGTCAAAGTGATTACCTATAAAACAAGATCCCTTAATTAATCAAATATCTGCAGAACACATGAAATAAAGCCCAGTTACATACCAAATAACATGTATTAAGCTTCCAGTTGATGTCCCAAGTGTCTTTTTGCATAGAGTGCCAGCTAATAACTCTCCTTTTTCTATCCTAACTTGAGTATCACCAGGAGTAATAAATCCTTTTTCACTTTCTTGATGCCATGCTGAATATCTCAATAGATTTATCGGTTTTGGTATGATTAAACTGAATACTTGTTTTCCAGTCCACAAAGGCCTAGGTTTCAGAATAGCTGGAGCAGGTACTTTGCCATCAAAATCCTCCCACCACATCAGAATATTCATGAAAACATCCTGCATATGACAAGGAAATAAAGTTGCACATGAACAAGCTGAAAAGGGGGGGGGGGGGGGGGGGGTATATAGAGAAAAAAGAGCTGGATATTACCTTCTCAATAAATGTATCTCTTTTAGTAATTTTGCGACTACCTAAAAGTGTATCCTGGACTATACCCATCACAGGCCGATTCGATTGAGGTGACACAATGCATTTTGGAACCAACATGAGTTCCATCACTTCAGCTCTAGTTTCAAATGACTGGGGGACGTGCATATTCATTTCATCCCCGTCAAAGTCAGCATTGTAGGGTGAGGTTACGGACAAGTTCAAGCGGAAGGTAGAGTAAGGCATAATTTTGATTCTATGTCCCATTATTGACATTTTATGGAGACTTGGTTGCCTATTGAACAGGACAAAGTCTCCATCAATTAAGTGCCGCTCCACCTGCAACATTAATGAAAAAAGTTTGGGCACTACATATAAAACTATATATTTTAATTGATATCTCTTAAAGAACAAGTAATGGTACCTTATATCCAAGTTCTAAATGCTGATCACTGCTTTTCTTCAAGTATCGGAGATCAAGTCTTTGGCCGTCATCCCTTATTATATATTTGGCACCAGTTTTACCAGGAGGAGGATGAGGTCCATATTCCACAAGCTCTTTCAACCTGCTTTCAAGCAATGAGTTTTATGCCTAATAACCAAACCAGAAGGCATATATAACAGACAAACCTTTCAATGTTATACGGAGTCACAGTTTCTGGATATGTAAGATTTAGTGCAATACTCCAAGGCACTCCAAGTTCATCAATATTGATGGTTGGATCAGGTGTAATAACTGTCCGAGCAGAGAAATCTACTCTCTTACCCATCAAGTTGCCTCTGATCCTACCTTCTTTTGCTTTGAGCCTGCTACATATTGATTTGATTGGTCTACCAGATCTTTGGGTAGCCTAGATTGCATGAAGGTAATTCACTGATTTGAAAGGTAATCAAGAGCTTCAATGATTGATTCAAAGTATGGAAAAGGATAACTACCCTTGGCTGTCCTGGCAATTCGTTATCAAAGTATGTGGCTATATGAAATTGCAGCAACTGTGCAAACTCAGATATGATGTGTGCAGGAGCTCCATTCTGCTCATGATGCCTCAGGTTATCATTGTGCCTAATGATCATGGCCAGCTGATGAGTTAAATCATCCTGCATAAAGGGAATTGAGAATTAGATTTCTCCATAATTTGAAAACAGTATTACAAGAGAAAAGATAGAGAGAAGTGCTAAGTTATCTTAATAATGAACCATGGAGGGGTATTTATACAAAGGGATAAGACACCACAAATACCAAAATACCCTTAAACCTAAACCTAATACTTCCAACATGCTATAACTCTAACAAACAGCAATAGAACATGCGCTAAAATATGTGATTTTTTCATAGAACGGATAATTATTGGAAAACCAAAAGCAATTTATAATTCAAGACATAAGCTGGAATAGGCAAGGTTTACCTCACTCCTAGAAGAAGTATCCATCGTTACAGAAGGTCTAACAGGAGGAGGAGGTATTGGAAAAGCTTGAAGTATCATCCAGTGAGGGCGGGCATATTTTGGGTTGAAGCCCAACAATTGACAATCTTCAATAGTTACCCTTTCGAGAATGCTAAGAACCTGAAAAGAAAAGCAATCAGAAGTTATTATCAATTAACCTCATATTTCAAACTGAAAGCATGAACAGACTTCCATATATTTGGAAGGGAAATTTTTTTCTCATTGGAGGTTAGATAGTTTGATTGACATTTTCCATGCAAAATAAGATACCTTCTCCGCGGAAAGAAGTTGTTTCCGTTCAACTAATTCAGGCAACTGCTCCTGGTCATCATTTTTTTTCTTTTGAATCTTGTACTCGGCAACCATTTTAATACCATCAATAGAAATTTTTGGCTGTTGAGCACCACATCCACCCCTACTCTTCTTCCCAGGATCTTGACCTTGCACATCAATATCATCACCTCCTTCACACTTGGTTTTGTTTTTGCATGCATCTACTATCTTCCTTAGCCTATTTTTAGGATTTGTTATTCTCATGGCTTGCTTGAATTTGGGATCCTCCTGGGATGGATTCAAAAATGTAAAATTAATGGTGTAAAGACAAATTACCTTCGTGAAATTTAATCATATCTTCTCTTTCAAGGGGATAATTTCATTAGTTCATGGAAGCCAAAGGAATCAATGATTGTTATAGAAATCACATAGCAATCAGAATATGAAAAAAATTAAATTATCACGATTCGCGTGAAGCACTAGATCATACAACATATGTGGAACACAGAAATATACTTTATCAAACAGCTTCACATTTATTACCATACATTTCATCATTTCCATATAAATATAAAAGACCTGGATTAAAGGAATAAACATGATTCGAAATTGGTTATCTAGTGTTTTGTTGTCATTATTATTCACAATTCCTTATAAGATCATTTTAATGAGGATCCATTAATAATATTCATTACAACAGATGTACATTTGATAGCGAAAGCAGCGCCTCACCAATAAGTATATATATGTTAAATATATTAGAATATGAAAATGTGGCATATTATAACAAACAGCACAATTTTCTAGACCGTTGTGATACACAAAAGCACTAGATCTCCTTTTCCAACTATCGCTCAGGTCCCAAGGCAACGGTATCATAATTGAACTTCAACACAGCAGGGACTATAGGCAAAAACAGTTCCTAGGACAAATGATCGAAAATTTTATACCTTTATCAATTATTCCGTCTCCGCTATCTCCCATAAAACATCCAGTCTTTCTTACCTAGTCTTAAAATAGACAGGAACCAATTTTACATGTAACATGACCTTTCTCCATTAAATCTTGCGTTTGCAAGAAGCTATACTCGCAATTCAATTAATACTGCAAAATTGGGGTCCCTAGCAACCAACTTAGTTCAAAAAGCACCACGGTTCATTTCACATTATCCCAAAATTACCAATTTCAAACAATTACGCGTGCAACATCAAATAATGTATACCTCATCAGCCAAGATCTTGGAGCAATTAAAGCAAACACACCGGAGAACACTGAGCACAGTCTTCATAAATCCAATATGAAACATGGGTTTCGCAAGCTCAATATGACCAAAATGCCCCGGACACTCGGCCATATTAGCCATACAAGTCTCACACCTAATCTTCCTATCAATAATCCCCAACAGCGGATCACTTAAACCCCCTGGCTTCGGCTTACCCCTTTCGGTAGTCTCACTGTGTTTAATATGCAACACGGAACCACGCCTCTGCCAACAAAAAAATTAACAGAAAATGAACACGGATGTATAATTATTGAAACAATTCAGTAAATTACTCAAACAAAAGTGAGGAAATTACGATTTCATCGGGATCGAGGACGCTAAATTGGAGGAACCGGACTTTGGCGAGCTCCGCCGAAGAATAAGGGAAGAGCGAGTCCATGAAGACGGCGGCGGCGCTGAATTAATTAGGAATTATTGTAGAAGGGGCATAGCTTTAAGACTTAGCAATGGCAATGTATAAACGCAGTAGAAGAAGACCTAGGGAGAAAGAAGAAGTTTTGAAAATTACGAATACAAAACTAGTATTTATACCAATCTTCTTAGGGAAAAATGCATATTAAGTCCCTCAAGTTTAACTCTAGTCGTACAATGGTCACCCTAATTTCATGAATGACACATATAGTCACCCAATTTACAAATAGTGACACAATACATCATTAAATAGGTTGTAGTAGATGGAGAGATAACGAAAGTCCCACTTCATCAATATTAATCACATTTTTCAATTTTACATCATCTAAAAGACTAAAACCTTAAGATCACTCCAAATGTAATTTTTAATTTTATTGTGAAAGTGCAATGGCATTGACAATTATAGTATGTGCTAGGTTAATAAACTTCACTTCAAGAATTGTTGATTTTATATTGTCCTAATTTTTGGACTAAATTACACTAATTATCGCGCAAGTTTAAGCATTCAACACTTTTGTTTTTCGTGTGAAAATATCAAAGCACTGATATTCCTATTATAAAATATTGTTACATGGATTTTATCTCTAATAATTTTCTGCCAAAATGACTTTATGTGCTATTTACATGAATTTTAAGATGATAATTCGGATACTTCTATTCTTGAATTACATTTACCCAAATTCAAAGCTCACAACAAAAAATTGTGTATATTCAAACTGGGGAAGATTTTTAGTAATGTCTTTCTTTGCCAATTAAACCTAACTAATTCATTTAAACCCCTTATATATTTACATAACTTATACTATATATTTATTAACAACTTATTTTTTATAACAATAAATTAAACAAAATTTCATTAATATTATTTTATAAATAAAAGAATTGTATTTACACATTTAATTAAATTAATTAGTTTTATAATGTATTAATAAACCTAATATTTAAAAAAGTAATACGAAAATTTAAAATTACAATATTTTTTTAGTTTACTTTTTATGTTTATAATAATAAAATTAATTAAATTTTATTATAAACATAACAAATAATTTATTGAGTATTTGTAAATAAATTTCTTATATTTATTAAACATAATTAATAAAAAAATGTTTATTTTTATTTAAAAAATAAATTGTTAATAAATATGTAAAAATAATAATATTTTTGAAACTTATACGCAATTAAGGTGCAGAGTGCCAAAACATAGGGGCAAGGGGGGGCTATAGCACCCCCTGGATTTTTTTTTTTTTTTTTAATATACTAGTGTTGTATTTTGTTTTAAAAAAAAATTCAATAAATTAGCCCAATATAAAATTTTCAACCCAAATATAAGTTACTTCTTTTTGTTCTAAGCAAGAAATTGGAATCCCTCCAATTAGTAATGTCTATGTTCCATATGGGAGGCCGTAGCGTAGGATTGAACAAGTTACTATCGAGCATCATTACAAAATTGAGAGATTCAATTCGGTGATAGATAGACAATTTCAAGAGATTCATTATTTGTGTTGCATGCTTAAACTCATCCAATCACTTTGAAGCTTTTGACAAAGGAAAACTTGTTCGTCTGGCCGAACTTTATCCAAATGATGACTTCTCTTTTCTTGAGCTATTGGCCCTTCCAATCAACTTGAAATTTATATTAGGGATGTTCAATCAAGTGATGATTTTTCTAGATTGAAAGGGATTTATGATCTTGCTAAGAAGATGGTTGCAACTAAAAGAGTTGTCGCATTCTCGATGGTTTACAAACTTGTGACATTGGCGTTTATTCTACCCGTTGCAACATCATCAGTGGAGAGAGCTTTTTCGACTATGAAGATAGTAAAGAATCGACTTCGTAAAAGATTGGGCGATCAATGACTAAATGATAGTTTAGTTGTCTTTATAGAGAGGGAGAGACATATTTAGTAGTATTTCAAACGATGCTATCATGGACCCATTTCAAAAGATGAAAAACCGTTGTGGTCAATTATCAAAGTAAATATGTAGATATTTTGAGTTCTTTTGGGACTATAATGGGGTATTATATATAATTAAAATATCTCGTGGGGTTTATTTTTGTCAAACACCACCTCCCCATTTTTGTATGACGTTATATAATTTCTCGTGAATAATATAATCTTTAAGTTTAATTGTTTGATATATTTTCTTTTTATAAGTTTAGCCCCCCAGACCAAAAATTATGGATTCGCCCCTGCCCCTAATTTTACCCTTCTAAATGAATTTTCTCACCAAAACACACAGTACTATGATGCAAAGTGAGAATACATTATATTTTCAAAATACACCGTGCTAAAACTTTTGAATCAGAATGCAAAGTGCCACAACCCCACAACCCTACCTATGTGACGATGATTCGTCTCCTATAATTTCGCCAAATAACTTTTCGTTGAGCTTAAATTTAAACCATGAAAGTTTCAGATTCTTTATATTACCTACCTATGTGACGATGATTCGTCTCCTATAATTTCGCCAAATAACTTTTCGTTGATTATGGCTATACATATGGCCATGGATCAAAATTTCGGTTCAAATGTATGTTTCGTTTAGTCAAATATTGGAATCTTTTCGAGACTATTCGGAAATGTTTCGAAAACACTAAGGAAAATTTGTAAAAAAAGTTACTAAATTTAGGAAAATAACAGAGTTTAAGGCAGATAAATAGTTTCGAAATTACATCTTGTTTTTGTTTCGCCTGATTAAAAAACGGAAACTTTTCGATATTTCGATGGAAAAGATGGAAATTTTGATCCATGCATATTGCTTAAATTTAAACTATGAAAGTTTCAGATTCTTTATATTAAGTTAATGTCAATTTATCCTCAGTCATATGCACAGTTTTTAATTCATGTATTATGATTTAAAAAACAGCACTTTATCCCAATATAATCTTATAAAAGTTTAATTTTGCAATGCATTAAAAAATAAAAAAAATTGACAAAACTATTCCTCTTATATATTATATTTTTCAGTCAACTTATAAATATGACACTGGTACCCTGTGTTATTATAAATGTGACAGTTTACTCATGTGATATGATAAATATGACAAAGTATCCCATTGTATTATGATAAATGTGACATCTACCCTATAATATCTCGGCCTGGCAAAATAATATTTTGATAGCATTGTCAACTAGTATATAAGTTATGTCACTAATTTTGTAATAATTGAAATTGACTTAACGACCACATCACCAATTTGACGGTGATTTTCAAATTACGTTAACGGTGATACCAAATGTGAAACGAACTTCTAAATTATGGTACCAAATATATTGATCACTTTTGAATGATATCAAAAGTAGAACTTCACATAACATTCGAAACCAAAAATACAATTCTCTCAATATTTTTTTTTTTTTAATAAATTATGCCTTAGTTATTGTGATTTCTTTTCTCTAATTCAACCTTTTTTAATTAGACTATATAAATACATTTTACGAGAGCCCTTTCAATCCGGCCAAAATCCATGGACTAAGTTTGACGAATTCAAATTAATTAGGCCGATGTCAAACAAGTCCTTTTGTTAAGATTCATTGACATCTTTGAGACTTTGACATAAATATGTTCTAATTATTTCACATTTCATTGAAAATCAAATTTAAATTACTCAATATCTAACTCAAATTCATTTGACAAAGACTCGTTTGAATTTAATTTCGTTATACGAATTAAACAAACTTAAACAACTTTTATTGTTTGATAATTTTAAAAATCGATTAAAATTCAATTCGATAAACTAAAGTTTAACAACACATATTTTATATTATCTTGAAGTTAGTTTACATAGAGATAGCTTTCAGTTTATTTGAACTTATCTTTAATATAGTGAATTTTCCTTCTATTTACGAGTTACAATACTTTATAATATAACTAATTCATTATTCATAATACATCCTATGAACAATACATAATCTGTCATAATACTTTAAAATTTAATAAACTGTTTTTAATTACTACTAAATTAAGTCTGAATTTAATTTTCTTTCCTATATATTAGGAAAAAAAATGACAAGTTGCCAAATCCCCAACCGTCTCCGAAAAATATGGGACATGCTTAACTCAAGACGGTTAATACCAATCTAGATCAACAAATATAATATTTTGTTGTGTTATTTAACAAACTTCTAAAAAATCAAACAATTATAATTATTATAACATATATATACAAATGCACTTCTCCCTATAAATTCTTGACCCAAAAAGAGAAATTCTTCCTCAAAAAATTAAATCCTTTCCTAATTTCTCTAATTAATCAGAAGATCGATCGGGGAGGCTTGATATAATCCATTGTTTCAAGACGATTCTTCCCTATTAGGCGTTAATCGGGATTTTCATGAATCGAGTACTGATAATTTGTAATGATTGTAATATTCTTAAAATTAGAATATTACATGAGTCAATACCAATTATCAATACCTCATATCAAGAAAATTCTGATTTACGTTTGATAAGGAAAAAAGTCTTAAAATAATTGATTTTTTAGAATATTTGGATATGGTTTCTTATGAAATCAAGTACTTTCATCCAAGGTATGTTTTTTCATTTTCTTACTATTTTATTTAAGATACTAAAAATAATATGATATTCTACTTAGTTTAGAAGACGGTCAATTATTTGTGATGTATGTATGGGTCAAAATTTCCATCTTTTTCATCGAAATTTTTTGTTTTTGAGTCAGACCAAACGAAAATAAGATGTAATTTCGAAACTATTTATTTGCCTTAAACTCTATTATTTTTCTAAATTTAGTAATTTTTTTTTTTGCAATTTTTCCTTAGTGTTTTCGAAACATTTTCGAATAGTCTCAATTTTTTTTTAATATTTAGTTGACCGAAACATACATTTGAAACGAAATTTTGATCCATAGATGTATGTATTCTTTTAATTTTTGTTTGGGGTAATTAATTTAGACGATGTTGTTTCAATGGATTGGACGCTAATGGCAATGGATAATGTTCAACGGGGACTCTTGTATTTTGTTTTTCCTTCTTTTGTGGATAATGATTAATAGTAGTGTAAACAATTTGGAAAACTCACTTGGATTTGTACATAGTACCCTAATTATGTGGAAATAAAATGTTGCCAAAAAAATAGCTTTGGAAATTTCACACTTTTTTTCTCTAGCTAAATGCAAAAAATATCCCCTGTATTTTTCTAATTGGCAAATAATTCCCTGTATATTATTGTTAGCAAAAAAAAAAAAAAAAAAGAATCCAATGTTATTTTTTTATTAGTAAAAAATTCTCATTTGAAATTCTTTCATTAATCATAGGGAGACTGTTGTCATTTTTTAGGTGAACATGAGATTATTGTCAATTTTTTAAATTAAAAAAGGGATTATTGCCAAATGTTTAAGTGAATATGGGTGTTTTCACATTTTTCAGTTGGGTATAATTATGAGTCCGACTTTGAGGGATTTTTTTCTAGTAAAAAAAAAAAGAACACATGAAATTTTTTTATAATAAAATTAACACGCCATAAACTTTTGCTAATTAAACAAAACATAAGGAATATTTTTGCATTTCACTCCTCTTATGTACGGAAGATTGGTCTCTTATAATTTCTACAAATATATGGCTAAACATATTTATATTGCTTAAATAACAACAAAATTTCGATGAAAATTTCGACGGAATTTTCATAAAATTCGTCGAAATTTACAAATTTCGACCGAAATAGGTCGTCGAAAAAAGTGTCGTCGAAATCAAAATTTTCGATGGATATATTTTCGATAGAAATTTCAACGGAAAATATTTTCCATTGAAATCAAAAATTTCGACGGAATTATATATATTCCCTCGAAAATTCTGAGATTTCGACGGAAAACTAATTCCGTAGAAAATTCTAAGATTTCTACGGAAATAAATTCAGTCGAAATATCATAAATTTCGACGGAAAATAATTCCGTTGAAATTTTCAATTTTTTTTAATTTTTTTTATATTATATATGCACTAATTAATTATACCTAAATTATATATTCGACAAACAATAATTTAACATTCAAAAACATTTTAATAAACATAATTCAATATTCAAAACATACATTAATTAATTCATTAAACATCCAACTAAGTACGACATTCCAAATCCAAATACTATCACTAATTAAAGTAAATAACTCCAATTACTACAAATTCAAATACTACGTAACAATCATTCATTAATCTAGAATATCTTGTTCTTAGACCTTATCCAATATTTCATCTTGATCTATTTAAAATCTACTTATATTATATTTAAGACCAATCTGATAACTGCCACGTGCTAATTTAATTTGACTCAATTATATTTTGTTGGAATTTAGAATTTCTTTATTCTTGAAAAATATTGAATATAATTTTAACTGTCTTTGTGGCTTTCACACTGGAGTTTCATACACAATATTACTCAATATACTTCGAAAAATTTGTAAATTTCACACCTGGAGTTCCATAAATTTGTAAACTGAAAATCCGCGCTTGATCAGTTTCGGGTGAATGGATATTCTGAGATAGAGCGAGAAAAATTGAATTTTATTATTCCACTTATAAGACTTTGAAACAATTAGAAAATTACAAAAATAAAACGATTTAACATATTTTGTAAATGTATATTTAACACCGATTTTTTTCTTGTTCTTTTTAATAAAATGGATATTGTGTAATTTTCACGTTCTTTATATATATTATAACCATAATATTTAATATGAACTGCTACATAAATAGGTGTATACTAATATTATAAATATGGCGTCACTATTTGTACTCTTATTTTAAAAGTATTCATGGCTATGCCCATGCATATGGTTCGAAGACTTATGTGATCAATGAGATTCAACAAAATACCAAATTCAAATTGCGGGTTATCAGACAAGAAGCTTTATTTCATTGTTTTTTTTTTTTTTTTTGAAATTATTTTCATTATTACGGAATGCTAAAATGTCGATTTAAATTATGAAAGTTTCAAATTCTTCATTTTTGATTTAATGTTAATTTACTCTTTCTCATATATATGCATAATATTCAGTTTACCCTTGTGATTTGAAAAATAATATTTTACCCCGCTATAGTTTTATAAAAAATTTACACTGCCTTTCTAAATTTTTAAACTAAAAGAAAAATTATATTATCTCTTAGTCTTGTTTTGTGTGTTAAGTGATATATATATTAAATGATTTCTTTAATTTTAAGGATTGAACAACATGATATGGAAATCTATATCATGATATATATTCAATGATATTAGTTAGAAACGCGGGATGAGAATGACCTAGATGAGATAAAGAAAAGTGATCGGCAAGCGGAAATTTAGTTGATAGGTAATGATTAGTCGGTGCCATTGAAGGAGAAATCGTGGATAAAATGTCATCAAAAGAAGATGGAGAGTTAGTTGAATTATCAATATGAGAAAATGTAATACTGAATTAAAGTATATATCATTTTAACGATCAACTATATGTTGAAGTATAGTCTCATTAGAAGTCATATTGATAGTGTAGTGTAGTCAAAAGTTCCATCATCGTCGATTGGAGTAATGATAACATTTTGAAACCTAAGAATTCAAACATTTACCTTTCAATATTCAAACATTATAAATTCCATGTAAACCCTCCGGGTAAGTGGGTCAAAACAAAACATCGGGCTATATTATTAGATTGCCTTGACAATTTTAAATTCGTTTCCATATTCCCCTACAATATTATAGCTTTTCAAAATTCGAATAACCAGACCCATAAAGCTCATGTTCGAGTTTTAAAATAATAGGACAGAACGGATTCGGGTTACCCGAACCCAATGTTCGCTCCTACTTTTAACTCATCAATTCAAGTATGAATGCATGTGTGAATGAGTCGAGTAGTTTGGAACACTATATTGTTCAAGTTTGATTTGAATTTTCTGTCAAACTTGGAATTTTGGTTGAGTTTAATTTGATTGTTAGTTCAAATGAGTTCGAACGAGCTTTTGACGGACATGCTTGAGTTGAATATTGAGTAGCTTTGTATTTTTGCATATGATTAGTCAATATTTATCTTATTGAGCCGAACTTCAAAAAGTTATCAAACAAAAATGTTTTTCAAGTTTGTTTCATTTGCATTTCAAACAAAGCTCATACAAAATTTAATCGAACGAAGTCAAGTCGAATATCAAGTGTATTAATTTGATTTTGGTAGTATACTACATTTAATCTGCAACTTCAATCACGTTAATATTAGCCCAATTTATCACAAGTGGTTTCCATAGTAGCCCAATCTGTCTAATCTTTTACCTTTGTTTTAACCAAGTCCAAGTCGAACTAATTAAAACATGCTTAAAAATCATTTGTCAAAAATTTAATTTTTTCAATCGAAAACATCCAACATTTTAGCTCAACAAATGAATACAAATGAATACGAAAATAAGATGTAGTTTTGAAACTTTTTATTTCCCTTCACTCTCTTATTTTTCATATATTAGTAAATTTCTAATAAATATTTTTCTTAAAATTAATAAATGTTGATCCATTCCAACAACAACAAATTAAGGCCCGAATTAATAAATGAAAGGGCTCAGATAAAAAAAAGCAAACAAACCTCCCCCCCCCCCCCCTCCTTTTTTTTTTCAGTTTGTTAGTTAATTAAGATTTAAAACCAATTCAAAGATTTCTAAATTTCTGAATCAGTTCCAAATTTATCAAAATTACTAAAATCTTCAATTTGTTACAATATATATATATATATATAGAAATCTAACAAACTTTTATATATCAATTGTCATATGGATAACGTTGAAGCCTTTTAAACCTATCATATTAATTACTTTCTAGAATGTCTTCTCCCCTATAAATATTTCACCCCATGCATTCTCCTTAATTATTTTTCTCACACAAATTCATTCAAGGTCCAATTTTTTCGTAGTTTTCTTCCCCTTCAATTTTTCTTTTTTTATATTTTAATCAGCCAAAAGATTGCAAGAGGATAATAAATCTCGATGTAGTCCATTGTTTCGAAACTATTCTCCCTTATTAGGCTTTAATAGGCATTTTCGTGAAATGGAGGCTAGTATGGATGTTGAATTGTTGATTATTAAAAAATATTTTCTTGAAATTTAATATTTATCAAGAATATTAAGATCATCATCCAGTTACTATCCTCCATTGTATGATCATTCCTATTCATGGTTAATTTGGGAAACTGGTCTTAAAACAATCGACTTTTTATGAAGTTGGATATGCTTATTCCTTGTTCTTGGTTTTATTTAACGATTATATATATATATACTATATGATAAATATTATTTCTTGTTAATTTTGTATTTTTCTTGATTGAATTCTTGTGTTCTTGTGAGTTAAATTAGTTTCTTGATTAATATTTTCGGATAAGACAATGTATTGAACAATGAACATGCATAATTCATCATCCTATAGGAATCTTGGAAATTAAGTTGATACTAATATATTTGAACTTGAACTTTTGTCAATCTTAATTTTGACTTTGAAATTGTTTCAATCGCTTGTGGGAAACTTGAAGTGGAGATCGGCCATGTTATTTATGTCCATAGATTGGTTTGTGTTGTAGAATGAAAACTAATAAAATAATACAATGAGGGATGAGGGATACTTCTCCTCGTACTTTATTTGTCCATGAAAGTAAATCCGGATCCAACTTTAGTATGTAGGGATTGTCTATCGTTCCTCGAGAGTGTACTTTGAGGAATCGTTTCGTCTAATTAAATTATAACACATGCTCACATATATGTACAACACCCATACTTAATTTAAAAAGACAATTTTACCCTTTTTAATAGTTTTACTTTAACTAATTAAATTTTGATTCCTTCAGCTATCACAACTTTTCCCATGTTCATCGATGTTTCTAAAGTCTAAACCCTTCTCCAGTTCCATCCTTTCTCCAAAATTCCAATTCATTTTCCTTCATAGCCCCCTGTTTCACTCAAATTTGTACCCGTAATGGTCGACCTCTTCATCTGTCCAATTTTCATCTATTAATTACAGCTAATTCTAATTTCATCTATTGATTATATCTAATTGTTAGGGTTTATTTCTTTTTACAAAGTTAAGATGAACTCAACTCCTTGTGTTCCAAACACAAGTACTCCCTTCAAACAAGAAAAAAAAAAAAGGTAATTAATCATTTTTTTTAATCACAAAACTCAACTAGAAGAAGTCGATTAGAGGGCAATATTGCAAAAGAAGAGCAATAACGTGATTGAAAAATAAAGCATCTGTAGAATAAAGGTATCGGCGTAACTCAAGCAATAGTACAAAAAAAAATGATACATTTCTCTTGAGCGGCAGGGGTGATACATTTCTCTTGAGCGGCAGGGGTGTTGCTTTTATCCTGCACGAACGGAAAAACAACACTAGCAATGAAGTCATCTGAGTGGAATTTGTTACTTGCTCAGCCACCCTGCCCTTGAGATATAGCAATGAAATAATTTGGTACTTCTTCACCAAATATCAAAATTTGAAGGGTTTTTTGCACTTTTTACCCCCGAAATATGGGAAATAGGCACTTTGCACCCCCGAAACTTAGATTTAGCACTTTGCACCCTCTTTTATTTTCAAGCAAAAACTCAAGGGCAAAATAGGTAATTCTATTGTAAATCTTTGGCACTTTGCACCCCCAAAATAATATTAGCACTTAACACTCCCTAATTAAGAACAAATCAACAACTTGCACCCCCGAAACACAATAAATGAACACTTTGCACCCCAAAACACAAAATTAACACTTAACACCCTCAAATTAAAAAGAAAAAAAACTCAAACCCCTCATTTTTTCCGGCAAAGATGACCATTAAGGTGAAAAATTTAAGGCAAAATAGGTAATAATTTATGGATCTTTGATATTTTGAAGTAGACAATGAGTCTTCGAGAATCTTCGAGAAGTTTACTTGTACTTTATTTAGTTATTTATGGTTATATTGTTGAAAAGAAATATGGAGAGAGAAATGAGTATTCGAGTATTTATAATTGTATTTTGCAAAATTTAAGGAAAAAAAAATGAATTACCTATTTTGCTAGATTTTTTTCACTCCAATAGTCAACTTTGACGAAAAAAATGAGGGGTTTGAGTTTTTTTAATTTGAGGGTGTTAAATGTTAATTTTATATTTCGGGATGCAAATTGCCCATTTATTGTGTTTCGGGGGTGAAAGTTGCTTATTTGTTCTTAATTAGAGGGTGTTAAGTGTTAATTCTATTTTGGAGGTACAAAGTGCGAAATTTTTCAAGTTTTGAGGGTGCAAAGTGCCAATACTATTGAATTACCTATTTTGCCCTTGAATTTTTTCTTGAAAATAAAAGAGGGTGCAAAGTGCTATATTTTTCATATTTCGAGGGTGCAAAGTGCTAAATCTAAGTTTCCAGGGTGCAAAGTGCCTATTTCCCATATTTCGGGGGTGCAAAGTGTAAAAAACCCAAATTTGAAACTTTTCTTGATGAAATTTGTGATTGAACAGAATTTGGTTAGAATATTTTTTCAAAGAAAACTCTTCCGTTTTGATGTGAAAATTCTGGAAATGAAGGATTCTATTTTGAAATAGATTCTCCGGCGCTGTTTTGAGAGGAATATCGTCGTTTGAAATCGTCCGGAGAGACCGAGAGAGAAAAAAAATTGGAGAGAGGGGTTTGAAATGGGAAAGGGTTAATTTTCAACTTAGTTAATTCAAGGATGTAATAGTAATTTTGATAGTGTACAATGTCTAATATATAAAGTATGATATCAACCATCATGTTATACTCTATAATTTTTACTTAACTTACTATTGTACACTCTTGTACAATATTGAATGGTTTAGATTGAAGATTTTAAATTTCTAATGGCTTTGATCATACATGAAATGGTTCCTCAAGTACACCCTCGAGGAACCGTAGACAAACCCTAGTATGTATTGGACGAGTATTTAAGTATCAAGTACATATTCGATACTGCACCGTATATAATTTATATATAATTTGAAGTATCCCCGTGCAACCTAGGGTATTATATATGTGATTGATGGATATTTATTCTTATTAATTTTGAACAAAAACATGTGAACCAAACATCCCTTTGAAGTATGTGATTGTCTATAGGGAAATTATTTTTAGTAATCGATTTAATAGTGGTATTAGAAACAATAAGCAATTTGGTTCAATATTGTTGGACGAACCGAACGGCAAGGGTTAAAGAAATTAAAGAACACAAAACATGGTAGGCGGGTTTAATTAGTCTAATTAATCTTTTCAATTAGATTACAAATACATTTTACGAGAAAATCCCTTTGGAATCCAAGATATACATGGACTAAGGTTGACAAATATAAATTAGATGTGGTCAAACAAGACTCGTGAAAAATTCATTGGCATCTTAGGCTGGTTCGGATTGGGTTATTAGTAATAGCCCAAATTGTAATATTGGGCTACTTAATAGTCCAATTCCCATAATAATTGGGTGTTCGGTATATTATTAATAGGATGATTAATATTTGGGCTGACAATATATTCTCGGTTTGGATAGCCCAATAAATCCAGCAATTCTTGAATTCCCCATAATACCCCTGATCTTATAAAATTGATTTAATCTCGTCCGTTGCTTGGTGATTGATCTCAACCGTCGAAATCAAGGTATAATAACCTCGATTGAAACCCTAATCTCACTCATTCGCTCACTACACTTTTCTCTCTCATCCGCGGCGCTAAGGGTTGAATTGTTGAGGTCTTCAGGTGTGAAATTGAGGAAGAACCTTGAACAAACGGTGATTGCGATTACGGTGGCCATATTCTATACGGTTTCAACAATCTCTCACGGTTTCAAGGTAAAATGTATTACGGTATCAATTTCTAGGTTTTTTTTCTTAATTTGCAAAGTGATACATGTTTTCGTAATATGTGGAATAGGTTTTTTTTGTTACATTGGGCTTTCTTTTTCATGCTCCTCGCTGCATTCAAGTAGGTGATATATTTTTCTGGAATATTGCATTGTAAAAGATTGTTTATGAAGAATTTTGACTTGGGTGATATTTGTTATGAAGTGTGATAATTAGCTATGTACAGAGGTGATAATTAGAATAATTTTTCTTGCCTCTGTTAAAAATACTGACTTATATAGTTTTAAGTGCATTTCTAGCATGTAGGAATTAATTTCAATTGTTTTAAATTGTTTTATGCTAATCAGTTTTCATAAATATATGTAGGTTTGTATGTTCTGGTGATTTGAAATCTAAAATTGAATTGTAAGGGGTAAATATGATTGAAATTGAATTCTAACAAGGGTAGTTGGACTATTTTATATTTGTAGTAATCTGTTTGCATTTTATATTTTCAAAAATAATAATTATTTCTGATTTAAATAACGAACAGATCAAGGTTCAAACTTCGTGGACCAAGGGTAACCCTGGCCGTCGGTTTGCCCGTTGTGGTGGATTAGAGGTAAGCATCCGTCCCATTATTGTGTTTCAATATTCTTTGGTAATCTTTTGAGGGGGTTATATCATGCCATTGTATACAGATTGTAGCCCACTTTCATGAACCCAATCTGAATTAATGTGTGTGCCTGCTTGTTGGTTCTTATGATTTAAAAGTTGATAGCAATTACGTTGTTGTCACAGGGGGGCCGATGTGGCTATTTTCAGTGGGTTGATCCACCCATGTGTGATAGGTCCAAATTGATAATTCCTGGTTTGTTACGTCGGGTTAATCGGGTTGAGGCAGAAAGGACCCGCAGGGAGCATGAATTGAAATCTGAAATTGAGTTGCTTATTAGTTCTATGTCCACACTTGAGAAGGAAAATATGGCATTGCGTCGTAAACTGAAGTTTACGATGATCTGTGTCATCCTTCTTCTTGTGTGGATAATTTACTTTATTATGTGAATCGGACTAACGTGTTTATAGTCTAATGTTTTGTTTTGCGTGTAATGTATGTCATGACTTGTTCTCCATTTGGGCAATGTATATTGTAAACTTGTTTTTCTCTACCTTATTACCAGTTTGGGCAATGTATTATGTCTAATTTGTGTACGTAGTTGGTTTATGTCTACCTTATTACCAGTTTGGGCAATGTATATTGTAAACTTGTTTTTGTTGGTATAAGGAGAAGTGAACTGTGATTGTACTGTTTAAATCATTTCATATGTGCTGCATTTATTCTTAATGTGGATACTCTATATTGTGTTTCTAGTTTTTTGAAACTGAATTTGATGTAATGTAGGTATCATATGTGACTGCTACTAAATAATCCAGGGGGTTATTTCCTAGTCTAATGTTGTATCTATAAATATGTTTGTGTTAAATAGTTGGCCTGATTGAGTAATTTATTGTTGTTATTGTATATGAATGGAAAATGACAGTAGTTGATGAAAGAAAATTAATGATTCATTGACTCTTTGACTGCCTCACTTTTGAAAATACTCATTAATGCATATCTACCCTACATCAATTCAACATTAATGATGGAGGCTGAGTGGTTGTTCAACCTTTCTATAAATTGACTTCAACATTACCAAAAGGTTAACATATCTGAAATTCGTACCTTCTACCATGTAAGTATTTTTCTTCCTTTTTACATATTTGGGTATGTTTGTTCATCTATCCTTATCAAAATATTAAAGTCTGTCTTTTTGGATAATGTTTGTTCATTCTCTTTATAGCATATTATTTTATAACATTCTCTTTAACAAGACCTTTGTGTAATAATTCTAAGCATAATTCTACTTATGGGGTTGTTCATCTATGCATTTTATATGTATGAGTAATATAATCATGTTTTATATAATTCTGTTTAATATAATCATGTTTTATATAATTATGTTTTACCTTACTTTTTCTGTTTTATAAATACTCTGATTTGAGCTTTGTTCACCTATTATGTTGTATATATATATATATATATATATATATATATATTTTAATCTTCAAACCAATATGTAATATGATATTGTACTTCATGTGTATCATTCCGGTGTTTGCAAACATATGGCAAAACAAGGATCACCAGTCCAAAAGGAAGTAAGGAACACTGCAGATGGCTGGACATTTAACGAGAACTGGCGGTTCATGGCAAATATGACCCATGAGGCTAAGAACGCCAACCTGAACGACTTGGCTGTTCTCAATGATTCCTGCAAAGTAATTCAAGATAAAATGGAGGCACATTTTGGACGTCACTATACCAAAAAGGCCATCAAGATGAAGGTTGAACAGATGCGTGCGAGGCACAGTAGTTTCAAGAGGTTTCTATCCACTCCTGGCGTTGTATATGACATGGAAAACATTGACACAACCGTGACTGCTGAGTATTGGAAGAAATTTACACATGAGGTAATTTCTGGACTTTTATTGTTTAATGTTTGAAAAACTGAATTTTTATTAGTGTTTGTTCTGTTTAGTGTTTACTAATGCAATCTGGTACTTGTTAGGCTGAGCCAGAGATGTTCAAGCAGTTCAGAAAGAATGGTAACCCACTTCACTACATGCTTATCGAGACTTTTGACGAGGAAGGCGTTGCTACCTTTCCGAAAGACCTAAGCGGCAGCCCAGGATGGCATATTCACGTTCGAGACTCGGACGAAGATGAAAAGGCCCTGGTTCCAGCAGATGACTTAAGTGGCATGGAGATTCCAATGATGGGTGAAGCAGAGGATGTGCATCTTATCAAAGGTTGTTGTCACCATGTTGTATCAACTGATTTGGCAACTGTGGAGGATAGTGAGGAGGACATTGTTGGTGGCTCCAACTGGGTGGACTTGGACTAGTGCTTGGGTACTTGTTTAATTACTGACTTTTTACTATGTTTTATCAAGGATAATATCTATGTTTGTTTAAGGATAATTTGCTATATGGCTTGTTTATTTTGGTGTAATTTATTAGTTTGAATGTGGCTGGATGTTGATTAACTTTGTAGACATTAATCACTTTATCTATGGTACTGATAAGTTTTAATTATTGGTTAAGTTACTCAGTAATGGATGTGTTTTGATAAACTGTTTTTACATCATATAGTATGCAATGCTTTTTGTTTATTTGTTATTATAAGCTCATTTTCCAGTATCAATTACCTTTCCAGATTTCAGATTTTTCAGTTTATTATAAGTTCATGGCTTTTAACTCCATCATTTCCAAAGTTTCACATGAACCTATTGTAGCCTATAAAGAAAAAGTTATTCAAAAGTTGGTGCATTAAAGCCTCGTTATTTGCTGACTTCTACCAGCTTTCTTAAAAAGCTTTTATGCCTATCCATCCAAATATCAATTATGCAGCAAATGAGGACAAAAATTGAATAAGTCATCCGTCCAATTATCATGTATGCAGCAAGATGAGGACAAAAACTGAATAATAGGCATGTCCAAAGACCTATATGTAAATTGTAGACCTATATGTACAAGTAGTACAAAATCTCACATAAATAATTTGGAAGATATTGTACACAAGAATAAAATCTACTCCAATGCCTATGAAGAAATTTTTTAGAGCAGGACATATATCAAATCATATGGTCAATAATCGCACCTTAGACCCCCATTACTTATTAATATTATTTGCAACCCATGCAATAAAGTGCTATAAATAGGGAATGTGCATGGGGTTTCAATGTAGGCATTTTTTTACATTTTATGCAATCACATTTTTTGTATAACAACATGACACTCTTCAACCCTCGTCCCCAATCATCGTTTTTTTACAATGCAAGATGGTCCAAAGAAGTAGACGATTATTTCATTGAATTTTAGTCTAATGAGGCTTACTTCCAAAATGCTATTTTCATTCATAGTTTTAGTGACGCACTAAAGGTTGCTCGGGATGACTTAAATGTTTATTTTGGAACATCGTACACCTTGATAGAGATAACGGGAAAAATTATGAAACTTAAGCGTAGGCATGCCGCCTTCAAGTATTTGCGAAATCTTTCCGGTTATTCTTTAATTGGTAACGTTGGTGGGCATGATGGTTTCGAGGTTGTAAGACATTTGTGCATGGTATAGGTTCGTAATCTTGTAGTATTAATTTTTTAGTCTACTTTTTTTTGTAAAACTATAATTTTTTATTTAAAACATGTGTAATATATTTTTACAGGAAAAACCATTTTATGAAGCCTACGCCCTAAACGGAGAACCAAAGTGGGTTGATTTGTGCTCAATTTTCGGTCACGATGAAACCGAAATCCCCGTTCCTCCTCTCCCGGAATCTCCCATCAATCATCAGTGGTTTGAACTCGACGATGGCCCAGATGATGTGGCAGGAACCCCAGTTCCACCACGAGAAACTTTCTCACCTTGGGACAATGAAGAATTTTGGAATGACTTGGGTTATTACAACAACACAATGGACCATGATGAGGTTGTTGAGGTTCCGAAGACCACAAGTGTCGCCAAAACTATATTAATTGAGACTGAAAATTAAATCAAGCTACTCAATTCAACTCCAATTTGTTTGACAAAAAATATTTGGGTTTGGTTTGTTAATTAACAGGAAAATTTGAATAATATTTTTCGTTTGATAATTTTAAACTTCGATTTAAGCTCTACTCCATAAGGTAAAATTTAACATTATTTTATATCTTAAAGGTAGTTTATATAGAAGTATCTTTTAGTTTATTTTATATAGTTAATTTTCTTTTTATTTACGAGTTATTATCACTATATTATCTTGAAATTAGTTTATATGGAATTATCTTTTTAGTTTATTTGAACTTATCTTTATATATCCAGACAAAGCTTATTTTTTATAATATAGTTAATTTTCCTTTTGATCTACAAGTTATTATCACATTATAGCTAGATTCATCGAAATATAACTATTCATAATACAAGTGTAAGTATTTATAATACTTTGATCCTTCGAGCAAGAAAATTACTAATAATAACAGAACATGTTATGTTTTTTAAATCTACTTATAATAATAGAGCAGGAATGAAATTAAAAAAAAAATTAACAATCGAGTTATTGCAATAATATCCTAAAAGGAAAATAAAAGTTACATTACTATAACAAGGGCAAATTTTGACAGAAATTTCATAAATTCGGTCAAAATTTACATATTTCGACGAAAAAAGTGTCGTCCAAATTTCAATTTCGACGGAATTTCAACAAAAATTGTTGGATAAAGATGAAGATGAAATGCACTGAAGTGTATTTAGTTAAGGGAGGTTTTGATGATTTCCAAAACTTCAAATCAGCTAAGTAAAGACAACTTAGTTGAAATCCCTTAGAAGAATTTTGACCAAGTAAGAAGACTTATCAGACGGGTCAAATATTCAAGGTCCAAAAGACTACTGATCTGCTGAAGGAAAGAAATCAGACTGGTGAAGATCAGCCGACTCAAATCAGATTTGTTCAAGTTTGGGATCAGCTCTGTTCATCATCAGACTTGCGCTTTCATCAGCCAAGTGGAAAGACCAAGAAGTCGTCCCAACGGTAATAAATGCCACTGGAGTAATAAATGCTGAAGTCTAAGGTTATTAATGACAAATGATTGAAGAAAAGACTCATATCAGCTCGGTGCATTTAAGGCTGTCTGACAGAAAGTACAATTCGCAGTACTGTCACTGTGCAGAGAGCCGTTCGCGGAAATTAAGGACCAGAAATCAAGAAATTTGAATTGTGTCTCTCTTCAACGGACATAATTCAAAAAGTGACTATAAATAGCTGAAGAGACGAAGAAAGAAAAGGAACACAACTTCTGAGAGATTGAATTCAAAGCAAAATATTTTCTAAGTCTCAAAGCTCAAGAACAGCTCACTCGTCTGCTGAAAGTCATTTGTTGACAGAAGCCATTGAAGTTCAAGAAAACATTTTCTGAGTGAATCTGTAAGAGAGAAAAGTTGTGAGAAGTAGATATCCATCTTAGTGAGTGATATTACTTCGGAGAGTAGGAGTTTCTTTGTGATTTCCTATTGCGAACTTGTGAGTTGTGGCTGATCATTTGTTGTGAAGCACAAGCAGAGTGTACTAATTACTTTGTGTTCTTAGTATAACCCAAGATCTGTGTGACTTGGAAGAGTGGATTAAAGGATATTTAAATTCATATAACCACTATAAAAATTCTTGTGTTTTTACATTGCTTTTACGTGCATATTTTCAGATCTGCATAAACACATCATAAAACTGTTTGAAAATTAATTTAAAGGAGTTTACAAAACTGGGGACAAAATTTTCAAACTACCAAGTTTACTTGTGAAAAACACTTTAAAAATCTGCTGCAAGTATTCTGGTATTAAAACTGATTTTCATCAAAATCAGCTAAGTAACTATCAGATTAGTGGTCAGCAAAGCTGTTCAAAGATTTGTTCGCGATCAGCCTTGTAAACATACTGTTCTGTAATAGCTTAGTCTGTTTAAGTTTGAGCAACAGTTTTAAAGTTAAAATTTGATTAAAAATTTTCAGAGGTCTATTCACCCCCCTCCCCCTCTAGACCTCATCTGACCACTTGTGACCAACAGAAATGTCAACGAAAAAAAATTCTGTTGAAAAATTCAGATTTCGATGGATAATAATTCCGTTGAAATATTTGACATTTTGACGGAAATGTTTTATGTCGAAATTGTTGAATTTTGACGAAAGTTTTTATGTCGAAATTCAAAATTTCGACGAAAAATGTTTTTCGTCGAAATTTTTAAATAATTTGAGATTTTTCGACCGAACAATTTTCCGTCGAAATGTTGGTTTTTTTTTCACATGTTAATTATACATTCGACATACAATAATATAACTAGGGCTGAAAATCAAACCAATCTATTCGATACTCGGCTCGAGCTCGTTCGATAGAAGCTCGTTTGAGCTCGGTTCGTCAAACAAATCAAACAAGCTTGAACAAGATTTCCCGTTTGATAAATTTTAGAGCTCGGCTCGAGCTCGACTCGATAAAAGCTCGTTTTAGTTCGGTTCGTTAACATCCAAAAACATTTTAATAAACATGATTCAATATTCAAAACATCTTAACATTGATCAAAGAATCCATCCAAATTCGAAATTCCAAATCCATATACCTTAATATTACAACACAATCACAAATCCAACTAATTAATAAATTCGAGTACTACAAAACAATCACAAATTTTCAATCAAACAACTAATCATCTGATGTTTCGGTAACACAAGTGTCATTTGCTCCATGAGACTGGCCTTGTTGAGACGGTTGTGGATATGTATGGGGTATATTAAAAAACATTGGGAAAGTATTTGGTCCCAAAATTTGTGGAAAATATGAATATATCATACCCGACTGAGATGTACCTGCTTGATGCTGAAAAACTACATGATTCATAAAGTTGAAAAACGGTTGTGAACTTTGAGATGTTCCCGCATGATTTTGAAGTGCTCCTGATAACATGTTGGCGTACTTCAACTTTTGCATTTTAATCTCAACTCTCTGGATTTCTATCTCAGCTTTCTGTAGTTTCATCTCGGCTTTATGCCTTTCTATCTATCTCGTCTTTATGTTGTTCCTTAATTGTCTCCATTGAATTCAAGACCGTTGCCAAATGTGTTTCTAAAGTCGAAATCGCCAAAGGTTTCTGGATCAGTCGTAATAGTAATAGAGGTATGTGTAGAACGCGTGGGACGTACTTGGGAAGCCCAACTTGAAAGTCCGTAAACACTAAACAGTTCCCTTCTTTGACACACCTTGTGTCTCCGCCCATATCTGAAAGTATAAAAACAATGTTATTCAAGTATTAACAAGAATACAATACTAGAAAAAGGGCAAATTTCGACGAATTTTTCAATTACACCTTCAACTGAAAATCAAGTGGCGAAAATATGATTTTTCTCCATATGAATTCGATATTTGAATACTCTCGTTCTACATATAATTAAAGAAGTTTGTTTAAAATATCTCCAAGTACGTAGGTGAAACAAAACTTATTCAAATTGTGACACTTACGTAAGCAGTCTCTGCCTTTCGATTCGCCCATTCTTGTAATTTCCCATCTGCATTCTTTTTTACATATTGAGTGAAGAAAACTTCGTCTTGTCAAGGGTCACGGCATAATTTTTTCCGCTGAAAAGGAAAAATAGGAGTAAATATTTAATGTGTCCAAGTGATGTTAAAAAAAAAAGAAAATTTCTCTAACTTACCAATTCAAGTCTCATACGAGATTTAGCCTTACTGAAATGACTTATACTTTCATCACTCTTTGCCGCTCGATTTTGCTTGGCTTTTCGGCTTATTTCCTGGAATGCATTTGTCGCCCACTTCTCAGTCAATGCGTTATGCTCATCTACATTCATATAAGGTTGCTTCTTTTCTAGCCTTCGAACTCCATACATTTTTTGTGAAAATGCCCTTGATATACGAGATTTATATATCTTCTTAATTTGGCTTTCATCGGCAGCATTCCAACGAAAACATCTCTACGAGTTTATGTTATTCGAACATAAGATAGGGTTAAACATGTATAAAATACTAATTAAACCATACCTTTAATTTCTCAAACCACATCTCCTTAACATAGACCTCGATCTCGGTATAGGTCGAGGCATAGCCGGTATATTTTGCACTAATAATTTCTCCAATTTTCTTGATTGCTGGCCGATTATTTCCACTGGACCAAAATTGTATGCGAGAAAAAAATTATACATCAACTCAATCATAACAAATTAATGGGAAATTTTTTTGCGAATAAACAAACACATATTCAAAGGACTCACTCTGCCTCAACGGTAGGAAATATGTATAACCTATTGTCAAATGGTGTTTTCCTGGTTGCCTCTTTATTAGGTGCACTAGGCCTTCATCAGAATAAGGCCGGGAAGAACTAGAACCATGTCCGACAGGTCGGGTGATAGAACATAGACTGAGACCAACACTTGGGGATGATATAGGGCACACATTCCTCCGTCCGACACGCCCAACCCTATATAATCCCCAGGTGTTGGGTAGAAAAGTTACGGATAATTTGACTTGGATTACAAACCGCGCAACCCAATTTGAAATCAGGTATTTCACCTCCTATAATAGTATCAAATATACATTTCAAATTACTCAACTACTCGTGTGTTACACTTTTAGTATGATTCAACATAAACATTGAATGGTCTTTGCTAGGATCAATTTCGACAAGTCCTAATAATATTTTTTTCCAGTACACTCATTTGCTAGCTAGGAATGTTGATCGATTTCATTGATCAAAACGTCATTCCAATGTGAGACCTACATGTAAAATATAATACCTATTAAAGATCATTTGTCCCTTTGGTTAATATGCATTGCAATATTTGTTTATATGAAAATATATGGTCAAGAACAAACAAATTAAAGTTGATCATAGTTAAAATTAAAAATGAGGCAAAAATTCAATTTTCATTCCATAGAACAAACCAAAGTCCATTTTTCATGTCAATCGAACGAAAATCATACTTCCGTTTCAAGTCAACTTAACGGACACGTGGCACTTCGGTTAAAAAACTAACGAAAGTTTGGCTTGGTATGATTTTCGTTCGATTAGAATGAAAAATGGACTTTGGTCTATTCGATTATGAAAATTGAATTTTTGCCTTTTTGTTTCCAAAGAACCCTATGTGATAATTATTTATTACCAAAAAAATCCTCCTAGCAAAAATAACAATTTTACCCCTTTCAAATAATGCAAAAATACCCCTATTAACCTAAAAATTTGGCATCTCATGTTAACTTTAAGATTTTGCAATGACCCCCTTATTGATTTAAAAATTCACAATACTCTCCCTATTCGTGGGGAAAAACAACCTTGCAACTCATACATTGGCCAGACTTTCAATCATAAACCTATTAATGATCATGGCGAAACTCTAAACCTCTTGTGCTTTGTTTAGTTATATGAATCCTCACGTGTTATTTTTGTTACCAAAAAATCCTATGGATTAATTTTTTAATAGAAAAATTTTATTCACAAATTAAAATGACAATTATACCCCATCTAATGATACAAAAATACCTCTATTCACCTAAAAAATTGGAAATAATCACTATGGTAACTTTGTAAATGGACAATAACCCCTTAAAAAAAATTGACAGTTACATCCCTATGATATATGAAGTAATTTCACATGTTTTCTTTTCTTTTTAATTATAATAAAAGAAGAACAAAGGGAGTTTTGTTCATAAAAATAGCACAAAGTTCTTCTAAATAATTAGGCAGAGTATATGGGTATTTTTGCATTTAGTTCTAAATTTGATGGTTAGGATTCTTAGAAATATTGTAAATTTACAAGAATCAAATCTCTTTATTTCTCTATAAAAAAACACCTAAAATTATTGATTTCAATGATGCAAACAAATTTCATTTATTTAATAGTATTCCGGTTGAAAGTTTAGCCAATCTATTTTACTTACATTTTGACATCTCTTCCCATTCTATAAAGACCGAAATCAAGTTCTACAATTTGGTCCAACACACAGATTTTAACTTTTTTGGTGCTTAAGACAATACATCATAGATCTAAGCAAAATGGCTAGTTAAACTAAACCTTTATGTACAAGTTAAGACAACCCTAACTTTGTTCAAACAAAAAGAGGCACAAACTAAGTTTTTACAACACAAATAGCCGGTTCAAATCTAAAAATCATTCCATCTTAAAGCATACTTTGCTTCTTTAATTCAGTGAGAGCAACAAAAGCCCTTTATCAATATACACTAACAAAATTATTAAAAAAAACTAAAAATAAATCCTCAATTAGTCCTCGGAAATGCCCGTCTCTCGATGTTGCCAAATCTTCTAGCAACACCAAATACGAGTGTCTTAGTGAAGAATCCTCAATAAGCAAAAGTCTCGTTCGATGTTCTTGACCGCTCCCCACATACATTGATGCACACCAAATTTTGTGATATCCCAAGGGATGCCCATGTCTTCATGATGCAAAATGTTAACCTCACACGCAGATAATTGTCCGTTTCCTTGTTTTGCCTTCATCACTAGGCGTACTAGTATCTCCGACTCCAAGGTATAGTCATATTTGAGGTTATGCGTTGTGACGCCCCGCTCCCTGGGTCAGGTCCTATGTGGCCCATCTCCGAGTTCGGGATCGTTCGGCACGGGATAACACATCAGAGTTGCTAATTTTTTTTTTTAAACTTGATGGCATAAATAAAACATGCGATAAATCCATATTAAAAATTCAAAAGGCCCACTAGCTCCGTTATATACGGAGAAGGGCAAATATACAGTCATACGGGTAACCCCGTAAGCCTACGAAAAACATAAACATAATATTCAAAATACATCATTCAGCCTTAGAAGAAGGCGATAACAAAAGTTGTAGATATGCGAAAGCAAGTAAGACAAAAAAGGGACAATCCCTCATTATACAGGCTCTCCTATCAGCTGGAATCAAGTATGGGTATAATTTGCACTTTGCCCCCCGAAGTTTTAGAAAAGTGCATTTTTGCCCAAAAAATTATTTATTTTGCACTATTAAGTCCAAATATTTTTCAAAAGAGGTATACTATTATTTTAAACTATTTTTGAATTTCGAAATCATTTAAATGTTAATAAGGACATAGGAGATAATTAAATTGTACATTTTAACCCAAAGTAACACTTAATTTTAAAAAATAAGATATAACACATAAAAATTGGATTAAAAATTCAATAAAATACAATTGAAAATGTCCGAAATTTATGGAGCGTTACATGCGTGGTGCAATGGTCAGCATTTGGTCGGGTGTTTGGCCATTCATTCTCACATTTTTGCACTTCTCGCGATAAAACCCTTGATCATGAAGCGATACTTGTCACAATAAACCAATACTTCATTTTAAAATGTTATTCTCAAACCATATTTAATAGTATATTAACGGCATCTGCAGTAAACATATCACAAACTCCCCCATCTTCATCACTCTCTATTGTACACATCCAAAAGGCTAACGATTCGACAAATAACCCAGCTACCCACAATCCATTTTTGTGTCTCAAGTAATCGTTTATAACAGTACAAACCACTGGAATAATTACTAGGTTTGAGACCTTGAAACAACACTTTATCCACTCACTAAATAAGTTGTTCTTCTCCTTCTCCTTCATTTCATCGCACCCATCCATCAATCATTTAATGAAGTTAAGGTATAAAATTGAAATAACATAAAGCAGAAAAGAAAACCCAGACATGAAAAAATGAAACCCCAAAATTGAAAAATTAACTTAGAATTTATGCGACTTTCCGTGACTACACGCATAATTGAGTAAGTAATCCTCATTCTTCTTATTTTCATATAACTCATATTTAAATGCGTAGGATAATATGAAGACAGTATTTGCAGCAACATATAGAAAGAAAGAAATTGAACCTAACCAAAAAAATTTAGGCCTCAAAAGATCCTTGGGAAAATTCTGAAGATCCTTAAATGACGGCATGTCGTAGTGCAAGAAGAAATCTGGGTTTAAGGAATAATGTAGTAGTGCGAGAAGAAACTGGGTTTAAGGACTGAGGTCATATATTTTTTTTTCCTGGGATATGGACCATGGATTGGATGATTGATAATGCATTATGTTAATTAACTCAATAATATCAAGGGATAATTATTTAAACTATTTTTCAATTTTAGTGTAATTATATTAATCACCCTTTAAATTTGAGGAATTAATAAAACTACCCCTTATGTATTGGATTCATTACATTAATTATCCTATTATGGTGTTAATTTATGATGACACGTGTTGATGTCGTGAGCAATTTTTTTTCCTAGAAATACCCATGATATAATCTATTAATTATTTAAAATTTATCAAACTATCCCTCAGGTTTAGTGTAATTATGTTAACCGTATTTTAACTTTTGAGAAATTACTCAAATTGTCTCGTATGTAATATTTATATAGTCATTGGACTAGTTAATTTGGTTGAGATCCGATATGATATACTCCATCAATGGATAGTTTTAACTTTTAAGCATGAATCAAATTTTTATTTTAGGCCCATAAAATTTGAAGTAGGAATGTGAAATATGGAAGAAAATAAGAATGGTATAAGATGACTTTAAAATAATTTATCGCTATCAAACTTGAATGTAAATGAGGATTTGTCCTATTTATATAATAATTATCTTCTCAAAATGACGGTCAAGATCAACCTGATCTAAAGATTATGATAATCTATAAACTTTTATATATTTTATTGATTTATCTAGAAAGTACTACTATAATTGATAGTATCATTGTTTCTATTTTATTGCAGCTTAGTATTTTGGTAAAACTGTTTATGATAGTGTAATTTTGTTACATTGAATTTAAGATTTGGAGGCCCCAGAGTTACACAAAGGTGCCAATTTTTTTTTTCCTTTTCTTATTCTAGTACTTATGGTAAACTTAAAAATTGGGGTTTATATGTGAGTTTGGATCAAACTACATATTTCAAAATTAATTTACATGAAACTTACAAAAAAAGACCCAAAATCACACTTTTAGGGTTTTTGATACCAAAGCGAACCGAATTGTTTGGTATGACATTTGGTATAAGTTCTGAAATTAGCGAAACAATATAGATACCAAAAATTGACACAGTTCAATTTATTGAAGAGCCCCTTTTGTAACATAGTTGTGATATTCTACCTTTATGTTTTAGTTTATCTATTTATTAATTTTGACAAGTAAAGTTAGCTCTACTAATGTACATTAGTTATATATTCACAATATATTATAGTATTTTTTTTCTTTCTAAGAAGAGTTTTATATTAGATGTTATAAAAACATATTACCAATTATGTCTTATTTTTTTGGAAAAAAAATTGATTTGATTTGTCATTTTATCTATTCTATAACAAATATGTTAGAGAAAAATCATGTAAATAGTTAATAAATTATTTTACAAATTTTTTTTTTGAGAAACCACTGAATAACAATCATCAAGATTGTTCAAGAGTTACAATAGTAGCAATAGAATCAGGAAGAGCAGAAGAGAAATTAAAATCATTAGCAGCAAGCTTGGCTAGTCTATGAGCAATACTATTTAACTTCCTAACAACATGGAGAGCTTGGAAATATTGTAACCCGATAGCAAGTCTTCTAATGTCTTCATAAATAGGACCATGAATGCACAAAGAAGAAGAGGCATTTCAGATACCTTGGATAACAGATAAACAGTCCCCTTCGATAATAAGATTATTCCTACCTAGAGCGAGTCCCATCTCCATCGCCTTAGGGGCTGCAAGAGCTTCAGCTGATTCCGGGCTAAGTGGTAGTCGAAGTGTTTTAGTACTCCAATCAATGCATTCACCAACTGAATTTCTTGCAATAAGACCAATTCCAACTACTTCCCCATTACTACTGAAAGCTGCGTCCATGTTGATTTTGCAAAAACCAATAGGGGGTGGAATCCAGCTAGGAGAAGAGAAACTAGGGGGCTGAGAAGAGATCCGTGACCTTGAATCTTGAAATCTCGCAAAGAAGTTAGAAGCTAACATACAAAGGTGAGGAGACTGTAAATCCGAATTCTCTCAAACCCACTTGTTACGGCTGAACCAAATCCACCAGCAGAATGTAGCAAAGCGGGCGAACTCTTTTGCATCTGTTTTCGAACGAACGAAATTGAACCAAGGTTCAATGTCATTGAGATCACTATTATACGTTGCAAAAGGAATCCCGGAAAGAGCCCAAACCTGCCTAGCATACGAGCATTTAAGAATGCAGTGGATGATTGATTCGGACACATACCCGCATCGAGGACAACTGCCATCAACAGCTACTCGACGCTGCCGGAGACGATCAAATACTGGCAGCGAATTAGAGCAGCAAAGCCAGATAAACATTTTAACTTTTGGAGGCGCCAGGACTTTCCAAATCCAACTCCAGTCGCGAGATTCTCTAGTACTCGGTCCACTCGTATGTGATTCAACCAAAACAGCCTTCATATCTTGATGAAGTCGATATGCTGATTTGACAGTAAATAAACCAGATCGCTCATACTGCCATATCAAAGTATCTTTGTTCAACCGACTATCGAGGGAAATTGATAGAATACACTTAGCCTCTTCTTCCCAAAAGATTGTATCAACTAGTTCTCTATTCCAAGTGCTCAAATCTTCATCAATAAGACAGCTTACATTAGCATCACAAGAGATCATAGAAGGAGGAGACGAGATTCCAAAGCCTCTAGAATTCGGAATCCATTTGTCTTTCCAGATTTTGATAGTACGCCCATCCCCCACTCTCCATCTAAGACCCGATTGCAACACTTTCTTCGAGCCCCAAATACCCCTCCAAGTCAATGATGGTCTCGATCCTAGATGTGCCTCTGGAAACCCGCAACGAGGAAAGTATTTTGCTTTGAATATTCTGCTGATCAGGGAGTTCGGATACATCAGAATCCGCCAACCCTGTTTAGCTAGAAGAGCCGTATTGAAAGAATCTAGGTCCCGAAATCCCAAACCGCCATCTCTCTTACTTTGACACAAGGAACCCCAATTCACCCAGTGAATTTTCTTCTTATTTGCTTCGTCCCACCAGAAATTTGCACTCAATTTCGTGGATGAGGTAACCCGGTAATTTGAAGCAGCTCATGATATAAGAAGGAATGGCCTGAATAACGGATTTAATAAGAACTTCACGACCCGCTTTTGATAAAAATTTAACTCTTAGTCCCTTCACCCGGTTCCAAAGTCGCTCCCGAACAAAATCAAATACCTTGTTGGAAGAATTTATTAACTCAAGAACAGCTAAGTGATCTTATCAGTTGAGTTAAATAAGTTAGTTAAAGGTTTTGATGATAACAAAAATGTGTCATCAACTATGTTACGTGAAGCTTAGTAAGCCTTTGAATATTGGATACTTGGTCTAAAAGAAAATCATTTAAGAACACAAGTATTCAAGAAATGAAGATTCAATCTTATGATAAGAGTGAAAATCAGATTAGTGAAAGATTGAAAATCAGATTAGTAAAAATCAGCTTAGTGGAAATGAGATCATCAGATGACTGATCATGAGATGACTAGTGCATCAGCTTAGTGCATCAGACTAGTGCATCAGCTTAGTGCATCAGATTAGTGCATCAGACTTGTGCATCAGACTAGTGCATCAGACTAGTGATCATCAGCGGAGTGGATCCCATCAGCTAAGTAAAATCGGTCAGTAAGCTCTCCAACGGTAACAAGCTAAGTGCATTAAATGCTGCTGACAGAAAGTACAGCAGAGTGTACAGTAAACAGTGCAGAAAGTACAGCAGAGTGTACAGTGAACAGTGCAACAGTCTGCAAAAGTTACCATTCAAATTATGACCGTTGCTCAAGGACTAAAATGCAATTTTGCCAACCTTCAACAGGCAAAATTACAAATCCAAGAGTATAAATAGATGGTTAACTGAAGATTCAAATGAGACTTGCACACTTTCAAGATCAAATCTTTAGAGCAAGAATCCATCAGTTGAGTCATCTTTTCATAAGCTTAGTCATCTTATGACGAAGCTGATTGTTGAAGAACAAGATTAAACCCTTGTATATCTGAGGGATATTCAACTGAGTGTTGTGAGGAGTAGATATCCATCTTTGTGAGTGATATTACTTCGGAGAGTAGGAGTTTCTTTGTGATTTCCTATTGCGATCTTGTGGCTGATCATTTGTTGTGAAGCACAAGCAGAGTGTACTAATTACTTTGTATTCTTAGTATAACCCAAGATCTAAGTGACTTGGAAGAGTGGATTAAGAGGATTTGTTCCTGTATAACCACTATAAAAATTCCTTGTGTTATTTACTTTATTTGTCTTGCATTGCATATTTCATAAGCTAAGTAAATACTTTAAAAGAAGAGTCTTTTAAATTGAGGAATTTCCAACTTGGGGTAAAACTTTCTTTGAGCTTTAAAAGTTTAATTGAGTTGAAAACATTGTTTGAAAAACACATATACATTATCCGCTGCATCATTGTTTGAAACTCTGATTATATAAGTTTGATGAGCAAAATCAGCATAGTAGTCTACTTTACTGAATAAGCTAAGTGCTAAATCAGCATAGTAGTCTCACGAATAAGATCAGCTTACTCTGCTGATAAGCTGAGTGCAAAATCAGCTCAGTCATCTTATTTTGCTGATGAGCGAACTCTACTTATAGAAGAAAAGTTTAAGAAATTTTTTAAAGTCATGAGGTCTATTCACCCCCCCTCTCTAGACCTCAACTAACCACTTGGGACCAACAAGTGGTATCAGAGCGGGTGATTCATTAGAATCAGCTGCCTGATCAACGAGCTTGATCCTAGTATTTTTCAAAGGTTTTCAAACTTTTTCAAAAGAGCATATTTTGAAAAACAAAACTTTTTGAAAATGGAGTGCATAAGCCATGTTCCTCACATTTGCTATATGGACTTTGAAGATTGGAAAATCAGAATGGAAATACTTCTTGCTGCTTATAATGATAACATGTTTACATGTATTACACGAGGACCATTCAGGTTTAAGAAGACTGTAAAGGTTGCTGACCTGCCTGATCAGATCGTTGACAAAAAGCTGGATGAACTAACTCCCGAAGAAGTCATATTAGTCAATCTAGACAAGGTGGCTAAGTTCATAATGTTCAAAGCTCTAGATGAAGACAGATTCCAGAAGGTCAAGCATCTCAAAACAGCCAAGGAGATGTGGGATAAAGTTTGTGAGCTGAGCGAAGGAAACGACGCTATCAAAGAACATAAGCTTAGTGTGGTTCTTGAGGAGTTTGAAAATTTCAAGATGAAGTCTGGTGAAATGATTGATCAAATGGATACCAGATTTACCAAAACTTTGAATGAAGTTCTAAGACTTGGTAAAAAGTTTTCAGACAAGGAGATCACCATGAAGGTTCTCAAGGCTCTTTCACCTAAATTCAACATGAAGGTGACAGCCATGGAATAATCAAGGGACTTAGGGAAGATTTCCCTCTCTGAACTGTTCTCGTCACTCAAAGCTTATGAGTTTAAGATGCCTAGAATGGGAATAGATGAGTCATCTGGTTCAGACCCTACTGTTGCTCTTATCGCGTCAGACAAGTCAAGAAAATCAGCGGACAAGTTCGAAGAAAAGACTCTGCTGAATTCAGAAAAAGCATACACTGCTAACGACGTTGCCCTACTTCTGAATGATTTCAAGAAGTTCTATAAAAATAAAATGAAATTAAAATATGAAAATGCCATTTCATCTTCTTCTGATCATTTTCAGGAAAACAGGGATTCCTCAAAAGCAAAACTTGGAGACCAAAATTGCAAGGAGTATGGACTCTTCACCAAAAACTGTCCACATCTAATCTCTCAAAAGTTTGCTAACAAGGAAAAATGTGCCAAAAAGGAGTATAAGCCAAGTAAGAGCAAAGCAAAGTTAGCTGAGGCAGCAAAGCTAACAAACGCCGGCATATCTTATTCAAACAACCAGTCGTCTGATAAAGAATTTGAAGAAGTACCCGAAACTCTATGCTTAATGGCCAAGGAATCTGATGATTCTGAAACTGAGGTAACTTCAACAAATTAATGAACTTGCATTATTTGAATCGTTTGAACAAATGTTAATTTCAAATTCAAATATTGTTGGTGTATTTGCCAAGCTTAAGGAAGAGATGACTCTGCTAAAAGGAGCAAAACAGATCACTGAAACTTTAGGTTGAAAAACCTCAAGAATCAGCTGACTACAAAAAGCTTGAGCATGAGAATGACACTCTAAAAGCTGAGTATGCAATTCGTATAGAAAATATAAATGAACTTGAAAGAAGCAATTGCATCATTCTCTAAAAAGAAATCAGAGGCTAAAGAGAAGAAGCCTACTGAAGCTCAAAAGGTTAAGAAACCTAGTAAGCAACCTAAGACTAAACAGACTAGTAAAACTCATCAGCTTAGTAAGCTGAAAGATGCTGCTGATAGGAGTGAAATTAAAAATGTTAAGTCTGCTGGATCTATAGGAGAGTTATTAGTTAACTCAGCTTATCACTTACTTCATGCTTCTTACCTTGCTTATGAGCACTGTTTTCATCATGAAAATTATTACCATGCTAAATTTACTGAAATTCATGATAAAACTGAGTCACATAATCATCACATGTTAAAGGTTATACTAACCATGCAGGACCCAATATAAGGGGTACCAAAAACATCAATCTGTTTTGTAGGAAAAATGCATGTGTGATGACAAAGGTGAGTTGACTGCCCTTGCTGATTTCAACAAGTTCAACAAGTGGTTTTACTATCGAGTGGGAGAATATCAACAATTGGTATCCAGTACTGTATCAACATGTGATATCAACCAACAAGTGGTAGCCGCGTTGTTTGGACATAACAAGGAAAGCAAGATTGTTGGAAAATTGAAGTTTATCAAGTGAATCAACGTTTGTATCCAATAAGTGGTATAGTCAATCATGTGACAACAATCTTTCAGCTCTCAAGAGTTGAAAATGGGTTTGTTGAATTTGGATTCATGAGCTGAGGGGGAACATATCAGAAAAATCATCTCAATAGCTTATTGGAATTCAACGGCTGAGTATCTTTCGAGAATGACTCTCATAAGACTACTTGACCACAGATTCTTGAACTCAGGGGGAACGTGTACGACGAGCGGTATTCCTGATTAGAGATGATGTTCTCAATAAGTCAAATGAAGTTATCAGAAGACTGCTTCTCATCAGCCGACTGAAACTCAACAACCAAGTGACATTCAAGAATACACTTCAAAAAGGGTGAAGGAAGTAACTAACAAGTGGTATCAATTCTTGAAGTCAGGGGGAGCAGTTATTCTAACTGGAGTGATAAACAGCAAAGAAGACTACAAACTGCTGGCTTGCGTATAAAGAAGAATTAATTAACAGCCAACTACCCCGAACAACTAAGTATTCACCTACTTGTCTTCAACATACTAAGTTTTGGTGTTGATGACAAAAAGGGGGAAAAGTGAGATGCAACTAAGAACTCTCAAAGGTTGCATTGGATCTAATGATTTTAATCCTAGAGTATGAAGACTAAACTGAAGACTTGGAAGACGTTCTTAGTTGAAGGTTTTGTCATCATCAAAAAGGGGGAAATTATTGGAAGAATTTATTAACTCAAGAACAGCTAAGTGATCTTATCAGTTGAGTTAAATAAGTTAGTTAAAGGTTTTGATGATAACAAAAAGGTGTCATCAACTAAGTTATTGAAGCTTAGTAAACCTTTGAAGATTGGATACTTGGTTTAAAAGAAAATCATTCAAGAACAGAAGTATTCAAGAAATGAAGATTCAATCTTATGAGAAGAGTGAAAATCAGATTAGTGAAATATTGAAAATCAGATTAGTAAAAATCAGCTTAGTGGAAATGAGATCATCAGATGACTGATCATGAGATGACTAGTGCATCAGCTTAGTGCATCAGACTAGTGCCTCAACTTTCTGCATCAGACTAGTGCATCAGCTTTCTGCATCAGACTTGTGCATCAGCTTTGTGCATCAGACTAGTGCATCAGACTAGTGATCATCAGCGGAGTGGATCCCATCAGCTAAGTAAAATCGGTCAGTAAGCTCTCCAACGGTAACAAGCTAAGTGCATTAAATGCTGCTGACAGAAAGTACAGCAGAGTGTACTGTTGGATGAAGATGAAGATGAAGATGAAGTGCAAAGAAGACAAGTAATTAAGGGAAGGTTTTGATGATTTCCAAAACATCATAATCAGCTAAGTATGGAAGCTTAGTTCCCTTAGAAGAATTTTGAACAAGTAAGAGAAGACATCAGAAGAGTTCAAAGTTCAAAGCCCAGAAGACTAGTGATCTCATGCTGAAACAGCGAACAGAAGGGTAGGTCATCAGCCGAGTCAAATCAGATTAGTTCAGTATTTGATCAGCAGAGTGCCTATCAGATGAGTCGTTTTGACTAGCAGAGTATAAGAGATCAAGAGATTAGTTCAACGGTAATAAATGCCCCAAGTGTAATAAATGCTGGAAGAGAAGGGTAGTAATGGCAAATGATTGGAATTAACTCTCGGATCAGCAGAGTGCATTTAATGCAGCTACAGGAAAGTACAGCAGAAAAGGTACTGTAGCAGGTTACCGTTCTAATTTCGGGCTAAAGCTATGGATTTGAAGATTTGATTTCCTTCAACGGTCTTATTTTCAAATTCAAGTATAAAAGGAGCTGATTTCAACGAGCGAAAAACATAACAACATCTGAGATCTCGCATTCAAAGCAGAAAAATTCTAAGTCTCAAGAAGCTCGAATAGCTCACTCGTCTGGTGGAAGTCATCTGTTGACAGAAACCCAGTTGAAGAAAACAGAAAAACATTATCTGAGTGATTTTGTAATAGCTGAGTGTTGTACGAAGTTAGAATCCATCTTTGTGAGTGATTCTACTTTAGAGGATAGGATTTCTGAGTGATTTCCTATTGTGAGCTTATAGCCTTTTCATTTGTTGTCTAGGTGTAAGTGGAGAAATATTGTAATCTTTGTGATTATAGTATAACCCAGAATCTAAGTGATCTGGAAGAGTGGACTAAAGGATTTCTATCCATATAACCACTATAAAAATTCTTTGTGTTATCTTGCATTTAAGTTTTCTTGCATATTTAAAGTTTGCATATTTAAACACTTTGAATTATTTAAAGGATTTTAAAAGGAGTTTATAAAACTGGGGATAAAATCTTTTTAATAACTTAGTCTACTTGTGAAAAACACTTTCAAATATCCGCTGCAAGTATACTCTTTGAAAAACTGTTCTGTTGAAAAACAGCTAAGTATTTATAAGAAGAGTGGTCACTCTGCTGTTCTAGACTTGTTCTTGATCAGCGAAGTAATCCTACTGTTCTTCATCAGCTTAGTCTGCTGACATAAGACAGAAAAGTTTTTAAGTTCAAAAATTTTCAGAGGTCTATTCACCCCCCCCTCTAGACCTCATCTGACCACTTGGGACCAACAAGTGGTATCAGAGCAGGTGGTTCATTAGAATCAGCTGCCTGATCAACGAGCTTGATCCGAGTGTTTTTCAAAGGTTTTCAAAACTTTTTCAAAAGAGCATTTTTTTTTGAAAAATTAAAACTTTTTGAAAAATGGATTGTATCAGCCATGTTCCCCACATTGCTGGTATGTCTTTTGAAGACTGTAAGATTAGAATGGAAATCTTTCTAGCAGCCTATAATGACAACATGTACACATGTATCATTAAAGGTCCATTCAGATTCACAAAGACCATAAAGATAAATGAAGTTGACACGGTTGTGGAAAAGGACCTCCATGAGATGACTCCAGAAGAAATCAAGCTTTACAATTTAGATAAAGTTGGGAGATTCATCATGACTAAAGCCCTGGACAATGATCGGTTTGACAAGGTCAAACATTGCAAGACTGCAAAAGAAATGTGGGACAAAGTCAGAGATATGAGCGAAGGGAACGACGCCATAAAAGAGCATCAGCTGAGTGTTGCTCTAGAAAAGCTGGATAACTTCAAGATGAAATCCTCTGAAACCATTGATCAGATGGATACAAGGTTTACAAGAATATTAAATGAAGTATTGAAGCTTGGAAAAACCTTCACAGACAAGGAGATAACCATCAGAGTACTGAAGGCCTTACCTCCTAAGTTCAACATGAAGGTGACAGCAATGGAAGAATCAAGGGATTTGGGAAAAATCTCTCTTACTGAGCTGTTTTCTGTACTCAAGGCGTTCGAGTATAAACTGCCCAGGATGGGTATTGAAGAAACCTCAACTTCAGGACCCACAGCTGCCCTAGTTGCTGCTGAAAACACCAGGAGACCAGCACACAGAAATCAAGATGTGGACTCATCTGATGAAGCATCACTACTCAACAAGAAGGAGTACACTGCTGGAGATGTAGCATTATTGATGAACAACTTCAAGAAGTTCTATAAGAGAAAGATGAAAAACAAATACAATCATGCTGCTTCTACTTCTAAACCTAACTCTTCTTCTCAAGAAAAAGATGATTATAAAGCAAAACTAATGTGTTATAACTGCAGGAAATTGGGACATTTCATCAGAGATTGTCCATATCCAAAAGCAGAGAAATACACTGAGGAAGAGAAGAGAATCAGAAAGGAAAGGAAGCATTAAAAAGGGAAAGCAATGGTAGCTGAAGCAGAAAAGCTTACTGCTGTCTACTCATCTGATTCAGATTCAGACACATCTGATGAAGAATCGTCTGATGAAGAGAAACCTGCTCTCCTCTGCCTGATGGCTAAGGAATCTGATGACTCAGAGGATGAGGTAACTCCTCCAGAAAATGAGCTATTTAATTCTCTAGAGCAAATGATGTTGAATAATACTACTATTGCTGGAGAATTTGTTAAGCTTAAGGAAGAGATGAGCTTGCTAAAAGAGCAAAATAACTCACTGAAACTTAAAGCTGAAAAGCCTAAAGAATCAGCTGAGTATAAACAGCTTGAGCAAGAGCATGAATCTCTGAAAGCTGAATGTGAGGTCTATAAAGGAAAAATCATGGAACTTGAGAAAATTATTGAGTCTCATGATAAGTCAACTGTTGCATCCATGCATACATCTAGTAAACAGGAGACACCTTTAGAAAAGGATAAACTAGAATTGAATCATACTGAAAAATTCATTTCTGCTGACAATAGTAAGGTCATTCTGTATGTTCAAACTTCTAAACCTACCTCATCTGAGAAAGTATTAAAGGAGAAGAAAACTCCTAAGGCTAAAAAGAGCAAAGAGCCTAATGTAGAAAAACAGACTAGTAAACCCAAACAGAAGAGTCCTAGGAAGTCTTCTGATGAGGTTAAGACTAATCAGACTAGTAAGAAAACTAAGTCGTCTGTCAATGAGCAAGCTGTAAGTAAGCCAAAGAAGCATAAAAATAAGAAAAATCAAAATGCTTGGTATGGAAATGAGTCATATTATGTGCAACCTGCTGCATATCATCCTATGTATCATGCACCTCAATTTCCTAGTTACTATGCACCTTATCCTGCTCATCCAATGCATGCATATCCTGCTTATCATGCACCTTACCCTGCTTATGAACACTATTCTTATCATACTGATCATCAACATGACTTATCTGCTAATTATGATAAAAATGAAACTGTTCATACTCCTGTCAAAACTCAGAAACCTAAGAAGCCTAAGACATCAACATCTTGGGTTGTCAAGGGTGGAACTAATCCTTCAGGACCCTCTCAATAAGGGTACCTAAAACAATTTTATTTTTGTTTTATAGGTTAGGATTAGGAGTAGGAGTAAAGTAGAGAAGATTTGGTACTTGGACAGTGGATGTTCAAGGCACATGTGTGGAAGCATACATGAGCTGACTGATGCAGTTGCTGTGGATGGTCCAAATGTTACATTTGGGGACAGCAAAGAAGGCAAGATTAAAGCTAAAGGAAGATTGATCAGAGGAAACATAGAGATATCTGACGTCTCATATGTCAAAGGCCTCAAATATAATCTGCTGAGCATAAGTCAATTATGTGACAAAGGATATTCAGTCATCTTCTCAACAGATAAGTGCTACGTTGAACAGATCGGTACAAAGAAGGTAATTTTATCTGGAAGACGACAAGGGAATGTCTACATAGTCGACTGGGATTCTGTTGACAAGAATTCAAGTATCTGTTTGGTTGCATCCGCACCAAGTGAAGTTAGTTGGCTATGGCACAAGAGAATGAATCATTTAAACTTCAAGACCATCAACAGATTAATCAAGAATGATTTGGTAGAAGGGATTCCAAAAACAGTCATGAGCAAAGACAAGCTCTGTGACGCCTGTCAGAAGGGTAAACAAATCAAGTCATCATTCAAAGGAAAGAAGCACCAATCTTCTGGAAGGATATTGGAGCTACTACATATGGACTTATTTGGACCCATTGATCCAGTCAGCAATGGTGGAAAGAAATACTGCCTAGCTGTTGTGGATGATTATTCAAGATATACTTGGGTGATTTTCATGAAGAAGAAAAGTGAAACCAAGGAACATCTTACCAATCTGATGGAACTGATCCAGAATAAGAAGAGTATCAAAATATTGAAGATCAGATCAGATAGAGGGACAGAGTTTACAAACTCTACTGTTGAAGAGTATTGTAATATTAAAGGAATACATCATGAGTATTCTGCTGCTAGAACCCCTCAACAGAATGGTGTTGCTGAAAGGAGAAACAGAACACTAAAAGAAGCTGTCAGGACCATGATAGCTGAAGCTAAGCTGCCTCAAAGATTTTGGGCAGAAGCAACAAATACAGCATGCTTCACCCAGAACAGATGTATGATCAACAAAAATCAGAACAAGACTCCATATGAAGTTTGGAACAACAGAAAACCAAACATTCATTACTTTAAGATTTTTAATGTTTTGTATTGAATAATGGGAAAAATCACCTTACTGCATTTGCAGAAAAGGCTGATGAAGCTGTTTTTGTAGGATACTCTACTGTTAGTAAGGCCTATAGAGTTTTCAATAAAAGAACATTACTAATAGAAGAATCTATCCATGTAATATTTGATGAGCCAAGTCAATCTTCTGAAAAGAATCAAAGCACTAATCAAGATCTATCTACTGATGTTCAGAAATTAGACATTGGAAGAAATGAAGCATATGTTCCCACATACTACCAAATTTAAACTCAGCTGATAACTCAAGTGCTGTTCAAAATCACAGTGTTGATTGTCTAACAGACGAGTTGCAAACAGCTGACAGACCAGAGACTGTTCAACAGACTGCAAATGTTCAACAGACTACTACTGCAACTCCAACAGTAGTGTTGCAAGATCAGAACAGAGGACAACATTCAGACCTGCAACCTGATCTCAGATGGCTCAGAAATCACCCACCAGAGTTAGTGATTGGTGATCCATTGGATAAAGTGAAAACAAGAAGAGCTGCTGCACAAGATGCTATGTTTGTCACCTTTCTATCTCAAATAGAGCCTAAGCAAATTGAAGAAGCTCTCAATGATTCCTTCTGGATAGAAGCTATGCAAGAAGAGTTGAATCAATTTGAAAGGAATGAAGTCTGGTACTTAGTTCCTAGACCAAGTCATCAAAGAGTAATTGGCACTAAATGGGTTTTCAGAAATAAGATGAATGAAGATGGTATTGTTACCAGAAACAAAGCAAGATTAGTGGCCAAGGGTTATTGTCAAGAAGAAGGAATAGACTTTGATGAAACTTTTGCACCAGTAGCAAGACTTGAAGCAATCAGACTGTTTCTAGCCTATGCTGCTTATAAGAACTTCACTGTTTATCAGATGGATGTGAAGTCTGCTTTTCTCAATGGAGAACTGCAAGAAGAAGTATATGTTGAACAACCTCCTGGATTTGAAGTGTATCAAGAAGAGGACAAAGTATATCGTCTGAAGAAAGCCCTCTATGGACTGAAAAAGGCTCCAAGAGCATGGTATGATACCCTATCTGATTTTCTTTTAATTAAAGGATTTCATAAAGGTAAGGTAGATAAAACCTTGTTTACAATTGAATGGGAAAATCATATATTACTTGTGCAAATATATGTGGACGATATTATTTTTGGTTCAACTAACCAACAGATGTGTGATAAGTTCTCCAAGCTGATGCAGAATAAGTTTGAAATGAGCATGATGGGTGAACTTAACTATTTTCTTGGTTTACAAGTCAAACAGCTGCCTGATGGAATCTTTATAAATCAAGCTAAATACACAAGAGATCTGTTCAAGAAATTTGGTATGGAAACTAGCTCTACTGCTACCATTCCTATGTCTACAAATCTTCGTTTGGATAAAGATGAAGATGGCAAATCAGTGGACATAACCAAATATAGAGGCATTATTGGTTCATTGTTGTATCTAACAGCAAGTAGACCTGATATAATTTACTCAGTTGGAGTCTGTGCAAGATTTCAATCAAACCCCACGGAATCTCATCTCTTAGCTGCCAAGAGGATATTGAAATACATTAAAGGCACTCAAGAATTGGGATTATGGTATCCTAGAGAATCTGGATTTGAGCTTATTGGTTATTCAGATTCAGACCTTGCTGGCTGCAAGATTGACAGAAAGAGCACAACAGGTGCCTGTCAGTTCTTAGGTAGTCGTCTGATCTCATGGATGAGTAAGAAACAGACTTCAGTTTCTATATCTACTGCTGAAGCTGAATATATAGCTGCTGGAGCTTGTTGTGCACAGATACTTTGGTTGAAGCATCAACTAGAAGACTACAACATCAAGATCAGTGGAATTCCAATCTACTGTGACAATACAAGTGCAATTTCTCTTACTCAGAACACTACAAGTCATTCAAGGACTAAACATATAGAGATCAAGCATCACTTCATTAGAGATCATGTGGAAAAAGGCAATGTTATGATAGAGTATGTTCATACTGACAATCAGATTGCTGATATCTTAACCAAACCTTTAAGTGAAGTAAGGTTCTCAACTCTAAGAGCTGAGCTAGGACTACTTAATTTGGATGCATAAGCTGAGGGGGAACTCATCAGAAGACTGAAGTTCAACAGCTTAATTATCCGTTACTATATTCAAGTATCAACTTTCAACAGACTAGTTAACTGATGAATTCTTAAAGACAGGGGGAACGTGTAAGACTAGCGGTACTTCTGCTCTAAAGATGAAATTTGTTAATGACAGTTAGTTGAAGTTATATTATCAGAAGATCTGTTCTTAATTCTTGAAGACTGAAGATTATTTTATCTTGCTGGATTGACAAACAGCAGAGGAAGATTACTAGCTATTGGCATTCTCTAGTAATAACAGATAACAGATCACTCGTCTGTCAGATAAGTTAAACTCTACTCATCTGATATCTTATATAAGCATGGTCATAAATCGTATCTTAAGAAACGCGCTTTTATAAGTAACAGATTAGTGTCGATAGAGTTTCCCGCCCATCTGACATTAAAATAATAAAATTGAAATCCGCAACTCCCATCCACACGATTAGTAAACTGTCAGATTAGATCAACGTTTCAGATTAATCACGGTAACCCAAATAATAGAAACGTATAAAGTCCGATCTAAAACAGTACAGTCGTCTTACGCACTCAAATATTCTCAAATTCTCTAACTCTCAAACTCTCCTGCTTCGAAAGTATATTGCTTTTGCAGATTTCTCTCACTAATCTCAGAAATGGAAAAGATTATTGAAGGAAGATACCTAAGCTACAGCAAATTTCACTTTTCGGGTACTGATCTGATGCGCTCACTCCTGGAGAAAATCAAAGAGGCATCACTTGTTCCTGTTCTTGAAGCACATGAAGATAAGGTTTACGTAGAAGACGTTTATCACTTCTACACGACCAGGGAATTCAACGATGATGAAACTGTCATGACTGTTGTCATTGGTGGTAAGAAAATTGCTATTTCTGCTGCTGTTCTTAGTGAAATTTACAAGTTAGCAGATAAGGGAGGAGATGTGACCAGTTTAGGGTCAGAAAAAGAGGATGAATTTTGGAAAATTTGTGCAAAAGAAGGAGAAGAGATGACTGGGTGTCTGATGAAAACTCAATTGAAAGATGAGTATCAGAGGTTCGCAGACATTATTGCGAAGGTGCTGGATTGTAGCACGAGCTCTCTAGATGGTTTACCTAGAAAAAGGTACTACACCATGGTTTGCATATACTATGGTCTGAAAGTTAAC